>OX493409.1:1208368-2416736 GCA_950371165.1 Lacanobia oleracea
CCCGCAGTCTCCAGACTAGTCCCCCAATGACTGCCTGAGGGTAGCAGCTTGGAACCTCATTTCACTTCCTTCTCCTCAACAACCTTCACTCTCAACATGACGAAAAGGAACAAAATAAAAAAAGCTGTACAGCGGCAGCACTTCCTCCCCCACAAAGTGCACCTCAGCAATATTCGAGGTCTGCACTCAAATCTCGCCGCAGTCCATCACCACCTGGAGACTGAGAAAACAGCACTCCTGTTCCTTTCCGAGACGCAGATCAGGTGTCCGTCAGACGTGTCTTACCTTTCGTACCCAGGGTTTACCCTGGAGCACCATTTCAAACCACGTGCGGGCGTATGTATGTACGCCCGTGACGACATCTGTTATCGGCGTCTCCGTAATCTTGAGGACTCCAGGTTCTCAACGCTGTGGGCTTTAGTGGACACAGGCCTGGATAAAATTGTCTACGCTTGTGTCTACCGTTCGCACAGCGGTGATTTGGAGACAACTAAGCTCACACAGCACCTGAGTGAGGCGGCGGATGCGGCTCAGCAGCGGTACCCTTCTGCCCAATTGGTGTTACTGGGGGACTTCAACGCCCACCATCAGGAGTGGCTATTCCCATACCAGTGTACAGACCATGCTGGACGAGAAACGAGAAAGCTAGCCCTAGCGCTGAATCTTACCCAGCTGGTCCAGGAGGCAACGAGGGTGCCGGATGTTGATTCGCACACTGCCAATTGCTTGGACCTTTTGCTGACAACGGATCCAGACCGCTATTCGGTGTCGATTTCTTCACCACTGGGTAGTTCCGACCACTGTCTGGTGAAGTCTGTGTCCGTTTACTCCCTGCCCGATCCTAGCCCAAGAGGCACACGGCGGGTATGGCGGTACAGGTCAGCAGATTGGGATGGCATGCGATCATTCTTCGCATGTTATCCTTGGCAGCCTACTTGCTTTTCTTCGACTGATGCTTCGTCGTGCGCAGACGCCGTAACGGATGTGTTGCGGAGGGGAATGGAGTACTACATTCCGTTCTCTGACATAACTATGTCTGGCGAAGCTCGTCCATGGTTTAGTGCCGAGGGCAATCGCGCTGATGCGCTTAAGCACGCGGCTTATCTGGCATGGGTCGACGCTCGCACGTGCAAAGCAAGCGACGTGACTCGGAAGAAGAGAGCCTTCAACAGGGCTGCCAAGTCCTGCAAGAAGGTGTTGCGGAGGGCACGGTTTGACCACATCAGCCGAATAGGGAACAAACTTGCTTCATACCCAGCAGGTAGTAAGGCTTTTTGGTCCCTGGCTAATTCGGTCGAATCGAACTTCTGCCGCCCCTCACTACCACCACTGCTGAGACCCGACGGGACGCTGGCCCACTCCGCTGAGGAGAAAGCGAACTTGTTTGCTTCCTTGTTTGCGCAATCTTCGCGTCTGGATCCCGGTGGCGCGAGGCTCCCTGCTTCTCCTGGTGGATGCGAGTCGAGCATGTCGAACATTCGCATTCATCAGAAGGACGTCCGTAGGGTGCTGCGTAACCTAGACGTGAACAAGGCTAGTGGCCCCGACGGGATACCGGCAATTGTTCTGAAAACTTGTGCGCCTGAGTTGTCTCCGATCTTGACACGCCTATTTCGCCTTTCGTTTGAGACTGGAAAGGTGCCGAAGGCTTGGCAGCAAGCTAACGTGCAACCCGTGCCCAAGAAGGGTAGTCGAGCTGACCCGTCGAATTATAGACCCATCTCGGTAACGTCCATACTCTGTAAGACTATGGAACGCGTGCTGAATCATAAGCTCCTGGCGTACCTAGAAGGAAATGATATCCTTAGTGACCGACAATACGGGTTCCGCCAAAATCGGTCAACTGGGGATCTTCTAGCGTATGCCATTCACATCTGGAGTGAAGCCATAGAAAAGCACGGGGAGGCACTAGCGGTCTCCCTTGACATCTCGAAGGCTTTCGACAGGGTCTGGCACGATAGCCTTATTAGTAAGCTTCCTTCCTTCGGTCTGCCCGCCGGTTTGTGTGATTGGATTGCAGATTTCCTGAGGGATCGGTCTATCCGAGTGGTCATAGATGGCTGCTCGTCTGGACTGCTGGATATTAATGCCGGGGTTCCTCAGGGGTCGGTGCTTTCGGCAACACTGTTCTTGCTGCATATTAATGATCTTCTTAAACCCGGTACCTTTGGGTATGCAGACGACAGCACTGTTGCTGAGAGATACGTGTCCGACGCACGAGCTGGTGGGTCGCAGATCCGGTCTCTTCGGGAGGCTATGGTTGAGCGCTTGAATGTGTCCTTACAGGCTGTCTCTGAATGGGGCGATGCCAATCTGGTCAAGTTCAATGCTGCTAAGACCCAAGCGTGTCTATTTTCCGCCAAAAGGAGCCAATTCCACCCAGCTCCATCTTTCCGAGGTGCAACCGTGCCGATAACCGACCAACTTGAGCTTCTTGGGGTTACATTAACATCTACTCTCAATTTTGGCCCTTACATAGAGGCAAAAGCTCAAGTGGCTGCAAAGAAGTTGGGGATCCTATCAAAGGTGAGACGGTACTTCACGCCGGAACAGCTGCTCAAACTCTATCAAGCGCAAGTTCGATCGTGTATGGAATACTGCTCTCATCTTTGGGACGGATCTGCGAGATACCAGCTTGATGCCCTTGAGTCAATTGAGAAACGAGCCAAGAGGATCATTGGCAATGAGAGGCTCGTCGCGACGAAGCTCCAAAGTCTTGAGCATCGACGACGAGTTGCTAGCCTGTCGGTTTTCTACCGGTTGCATTTTTGGGGAATGTGCGACGGAATTGCATAATTTAATTCCGCCAAGCCCGTTCCATCATCGGACCACAAGACGAACGGCGATGCGCCACCGGTACATGGTGGACATCCCACCCACACGCACAAAACGTTTTGGGAACACATTCATAATGCGTACAGCTAAGGAGTGGAATTCCCTGCCGGAGTCTGTGTTTCCCGATAGCTACAACCTGGGAGTCTTTAAGTCAAGAGTGAATAGGTTGCTTCTAGGCAGGCGTGCTCCATCTTCGACCACATCATCGCTTACCATCAGGTGAGATGGTGGTCAAGCGCGTGCCTATTATTAGTAAAAAAAAAAAAAAAAAAATTTAGTATATTATAAGTTAAGATAGATAAGATGTGCTCGTAGCTTTGTAAGCATATTGTCACATAAAAACTATGTATATATGTCACAAATTACTCAATACTCAATACTTAAGGAGGATCAGCAGTTGACTCATAGAGTAGTACACATCACGTTGTTTACTTAACCCGTCCTTACCCCCACATCGCAGACTATTAAAATTTTAATCAATCAGGAATCGTGTCTTCAATCTGTCAATTAAGTGATCAGAGTCTTGATTCAATTTTACAAGCGGGAGTTACATAACTATATGATATTTTCAATACTCATGGAATACATGGCTCAAAATTATAATAATATTGAATACTCTTTTGATCAATAACAATCTCCGTTACTTCTCTTTATGAGGCCGTTGTTTTGCAGCAGCGCAGTGCAATAAAGGACATAATAACTCACCACACTAAAGCTATACTTGGCAAGCGAGGTGACAGACGGACTCGGCGGTGCAATCGGCGATCTCCGACCATCCTGAGCAGCCAGCGCTTTCTGAAGCTTCTCAAACCCCGCCCCCCGGAGATACCTACAAGATTTATTACTGAAATTAGAAAGGTTTTAAGAACACAGATTCTTATTAATAAACCTAGTAACATTATTACATCATAGTCTACTCTTGAAAAAAAATGTTGTCTTCAGTTGCTTAAATATTTCCAGGGTTGTCACATCTTACCTCAAAGCCTTCAGTCGTACTACAGGACCCTTGGCATCTCTTAGTAACGCCACTGCTCGATGATTTGTCACTCCATGTAGTGAAACTCCATCAACCTGCAAAGAGGAAAAACCATCGTTCAGAAATCAGTAGAATCAGGTAGAACGAGGCGTCTAAATGCTTAGTCGTTGTCTTGTCAAGGCATTATTAGTTGAAAGTGTCTGTAATTTTTTTAGTTATGGATAGCATAGAACTGTATCAAAATTACACAATTTCCAGTGTCGTTAACTAGAACCTTTGGCTTCTAGCCCGGTTCTATGCTGTTTGAAGAAACTGTCCTTGCCATAGCTGTTGATCGAATTCACGCACAGCGATAAGTGAAGCCACATGAAATAGTTATAGTTCATTGTTTGATTTAACAATACTAAAGGGCTCTCAACACCTATCTTGCAAAGTTAAAATCCGTTAGAGATCTTAACATTCTTAGGAAACTATAGTAGATAGCAAAAATATATGTATTATGGTATCACTTCCAACTCAGTTAACAGCTTTTTGCTGTTAGTAAGTGGAAGGGTCGCACTTTAAGGTACATCGGCTTGGCTTGCGCCTTACAGACTATTACGTCTAAGATTGTTCTACGAGCTTTTGTATTATTATTTCAAAGTACTAAGACTGCACTTACATGCATCTATATATATTATAGCTTAACTTCCAATTACCATCCTCTCCACCAATCAGGGTATGAGTTTGCTACACAATGTACGGGATGTTATAGATATAAAACGGATCTGAATACGGATATAGAAATAATATTATACCAGTTTCGGATACGGTTACGGGTCTGAAATTATTCCGGATTATCTGTTTTTTTCGGTTATGGATATTAGATTTTTAAGAAATTGTAAAAGTCAAACAAAATTGACTAGTGTGTCGGCTCGGCCGGGCAGGAAAACCTGTCATTAGACTCCTAATTTAAATTTTTTATTAGAATTCGATTACAGCTTTGTTTTTTTTTTGATTTGCTAATGTCTTGTAAATCGATGAACGCCGGCTGCGCGCAAGAAAAAGTATCATGTTCCGTAAGCGAGAGTGCGATACTAGCGATAAAGAGGCACGATCAGCCTAAGCGTTCGGCTTGTTTGTTAAGAATTCAATTGTTTTTTTTTATGAAGTTATCACGTCAAATTATCGTCCGTAAACCCACTTTACAGACAGCCAATTTTTTTATTAGGTTATTATGTCTCACCGTTGGGCAAAGGCCTCCCCCATATCTTTCCAGACACTCTTCTTCTTTTCTAGAACCAGACAGTTTACAAATAGATTTATATTTCAGATAGGTATACGATAGTTTCGATTACGGGCGCAATAGCCGTCGCGACGCAACAGCAATTAAATAGTTTCAATACCCGACTACGAAAGGGTTATAGTTTTCGAGTGTAAAATGTATGTATGTATATTTCTTTGGCACGCCTTAAAGCCCTAACGGCTTGTCATACTTTTATGTGAATGGTGTCAATAGATTCGTCTTTGCCGTGAAAGTGACACTGGGTACATCAAATTAAAAAAAAAACAAAATGGCCAATTTTTGTCGCCATACTGTGCCTTCAAAATTTTTTTTTATTTTCAAAACCTATCGAGTGGGGTATCAAGATAAAGGGCTCAAAGAGACGATTCCAAAAATGTAACTCACTAAAATGTAGGAAAAAAATAAATACTTTGTAAAAAACCCGACCGCTAAAAACGACTCAAAAGTTCGAAACATGTCGCTTTTCAAGCAGTCTGATGCAGTTCCATCACTGATCTGATGCCACCAGCTGCATCAGACTGTTTGAAAAGCGACTTTCTGTAAAAATATTGGGGGTCGCCATGTTTTTTGGTCGACCGGTGGCCATAGGATATTAAGCACAGCTATTTTTAAAAGAAGTTTAAACCTCGTGATTTGGTATGGCATGCGGGCATGCCATTATGCGTCAATTTCAGTTGAAGCTCCATGGCACGATCTCCTGCTCAAGGTATATTACAGGATAACATCCCTGCTCGTACAAAGCTTCGTCTCTCAACTAAGCGACCTCGTTAAATTGATTACTGCACATTAGGCCTTCACTAATTACTCCGCATCAATTGATCTCGCTAATTAAGAGGAACTGCTTGCTACCTCTGCGATTATTGGTTTTAATTTTGTAATTTTATATTTATTAATGTTTTGTTTTCATTTAATTGTAATATTGGGACTTAGTGCCCTAATAAACAAATTTATTATTATTATTATTATTGTTTGAGGGTAAGGCAATTAGGATTATTATTTTGCGTACCTATGAAAATACCAAAGGTTTTTAATGTAACATTTTTATTTGCATGTGACTTAAACAAACTTTAATTTGAGGTGTCTATTCTGCTTATATTTTTAACATCCTTTCTAGTAGATAGTAGATATAAATAAGAACGGAAGTACAACCCTAGCAAAGTCCTCTTGCTCGGTCTAACATGTGAAACATGTTATGTTACTACATAGAATGAGTCTAACGTATGATCAAACCTGTTTACTTACCGAGACACCGGCACAATCCATTTAAATCGCATATTTGTCAAGTTTTGAAGAGAATTGCATACTACGCTCACAAACTATCAATTCGGGTCCGTATTATATTGTGGTAGACATCCCATCTAACCAGATGCAATTAAATACCAGTATTTGTAGTGAAGAAATACTTATGAATGTCCTCTACCAGGAGCAGCAGGAGTCTTTATTGTATACTTCTTGTCTGACCCCGACAAGTAAACCCACACCAGTAATATCACACACAGTACAGGAACACTGTTCTTAACGAACTCATCGGCAAGACTTACCATTTGGTCATCATCATCTGCCTAGCCTTTTCCTATATTGGGGTCGGCTTCGAGTCAAACCGTATTCAACTGAAAAACCGTATTTTACGTGGAGCGGCTGCCTACCAGACCTCCACAACCCAGTAACTGGGTAACACGGTCCTTCTTGGCAAGACGAGTCAGATTAACTAGCTTCTGACAATACGTAACGACCAAAGATCTATAAAACCACCACCACCACTCTACTCTGCCTAGCAGTTGGTAAGAATGGTATTTGCATCGAAAAGTTTAATTTCATTTGCAGCGTCATGTGATTCTTTGACGGGTAGTTTTGTTGACGGAACTTTTTGGCTTACATTACCATTTCTGCAGAACAAACTTATGAATTTTACTGTTTTCTCAGCGCGCTCATTTCCCGGAGTGCTCCTGCACTTGGGCTGAAGCAGACGTTAAACAATGGCGCAGTTTTCTAGAGTAAATCATAAGAGAGACGTGCCGACGCTGCGGTGGAACGAAGAATATTTTAGTAGAGGACATAATATTCAAATGTACTGGGTTGAAATTAAAAAGAAGATGGCGCAAAATATGAATATAGGTAATCTCAAATGAGTATGTGTAACATATGAAAAGGATTTATCACAGAGAGACTGTTTGTAGAGGTAGAAAATGGTGGTGATGCCTTTATTGCTCGTGTGGCGGAATAAATAAGCAATTTTTTTTTTTTTTTTTAAGGATGGGAAATCTTCAAATGACTCCTTCCGCTCTGGGCGGAGCGGAAGGGAGTGTCAGACTCTTACTGACTAAAACCCATCCGTGTTCCTCCTACTGCCCTTTGCGTTCCAGGGTATGGTGCCTCTTTCGAACGGATTCCGCACCCCGGCAGGCAAATAAGCATAGACCTATGTGCTTTTCCATGAACATTTAATATTCATCAACAATAGATGGAAAGAGCATAGAGAGAGTAGTTAGTAATGGATAAAAGGAGTAAATAGAGAGTAGTCGACAAAGAAAGAAAGGATCCAAGGGCTTACCAAAAAGTAACATTTGTAACCCGGATTCGTGAAAAATGTTATTGTGCTTTTTCACAAAGTACATAAGAGCACACAAATTGTGTCCAAAATGACGATAAATGAGAAAAATATAACTGACAAAATAAAGTCAGGGACTACAAAACCTAAAATAATGTACGTAACAGAAAATATAAAACGGGAATAGGACAATATATTTCTGAAACAGCACTATAACTGTGTGGACATTAAAACGGAGCGGGCGTATAAAGTAATGTTACGATTAGCGCTGAAGTCGCCAGTCTCATAGGACAGCTCAGCATTAGTACGTGACGAGAGAACTGGGTTAAGGGCATGCCATATAGTAGCACGAAACGAATGCAATGAAGAATTTTAGTAGACACGTAATGCACCAATTTCTCTAAAATACAGTGCAAACATAATCGGTAGTAATCGGTAACAAGAGAGCTACGAATACGCACAGAGTTATAGATAGGGTCGGGCAAAAAGTGTTATTGGGTTTTGCCAATACGATATTTTTTGTGCTAGAACCCGGAGTTTGGAAATTAGTGGTATGAGACTTCCGTACCTCGGAAAGTCCAGCGCTAGATCTCTCTCCAATCGTGTTGGGTTGCCGTCTCATCAGAATATGAGAGTGATGGAAGACGGAGTGCACCTGTGTTTCCGCATACTCTTGTGCTATAAAAATGCTTGGCTAAATGCTGGTCTTGCTCCACAGCCACTAGGGCGCACAAAATAATCTGTTAGCATTTGGAAACATTGTTGGACCGGCTGACGATTGTAAGAAACCAATGTTTGCATTGTATAGACTCAAGTTATTTAGCATTGTATAATTACATCCATTTTAACGGCACATGTGTGAGCACTGTGTACCTTAAACTTAAGCTATAGCTATCAGTTGATTTGTTTTTGACTTGAATGTACCCTGGCGGTCATGCTTACTCAAAAGTCTAGCTGATGGTGGCGTATGCGTTGGATCATTTGGCTCCCTTCAAAATGGTTGAGCCGAACGGTGCATGCGTCATGTTCATGAACGGGCGCCGTCAGTTGGGACTGGTCGTTTGTCAGCTGCCCTGGTTTATTTTAATTATTTCTTGGAATTAATCCTATATTTTCGGACACTTTTATCCAGCTCGTCTTTTACATCGTTCTCACAAGTATGTATAATTTCAAATTGATGTAAACAAAACTTTGTAACAATTTATTATTTTTAAAAGAGTGTCCGTGGAGTTTCTTGCACGTTCTTCTGCATAGAGATCTACGCTTTGAAACGTGCAAATAGCTTCATCTTTTTGGGCCGATTGACCTTGAAAATTCAAAAGTGCTTGTAAATGGTTTATTTGAAATAAATATTTTGAGTTTGATTTAGAGTTTGAGTTTGCACTCTAATAAAATTATGTCCCGCACCGATGGGTCTCCGTTGGGATTAATCGCCAAGGCTGAAATCGGTTAGGAGGACTATTTAGGGTCGCGATAGTAACCTTGTTTCTATGTTGCCCTTTTAGAATACGACCAACGCATTTACAGTTTGTATATCATTAAACAAATTAGAGGATACAGGGTGACATTGGGAAAGTAATGCTTAGAAAAAAGCGTGCACAGTAATGTCCTGATTAACTCTGTAGTCGCCTGCCTCAAGGGACAGCTCGCAGTTAGTACGTGACGAGAGAATGAGTGGAAGTGGGTTAAGGGCATGTTGTTCTGTATCATTGTACAATGAAATGAATGGGATGATGCGGCATGACTTCGGCGAGATAGTGATTGGAGAAAAGGATGCTGGACTTTCAGTAAAACTTGTAAAACCTTGAAGTGAATTATTTGTGGGTTTCGTGACCCATGCACAGGTCATAATATAGATAGACGCTTCTCGTAAAACACTGGTGTTTAGCTGCAAACGATTCCAACGTAGTGTGCCGTCCAAGATTCATTTAGATAGGGATGGGATTTAGGACTGGGATGGTGGATTTGAATTCTAGATTGATCTGGACTGCAAAAACAGTTTTTATTTCACCCTTTGTGATTCTTAATGGTTATGCAATTATACTTAGGAAATAAAATAACTCCGCAAAAGGGATAAAAGTAAAGCTTGCATTGTAACTTTCGAAACAAATAAGACAGAAAATAAAGAAGAAAAAGTCACTATAAGCCAAGAAAACAACGTTGGATAAAGTGAAATCCCGCTGCCACGTTTGGCAAACGACGTTGAGTATAGAGTGTCAACGTAACAAGAGCAAGCATATCGACATATACTGGGCACGGAGCCAATTCTGGCGCATCCCGAATTACGAAAATTCAATTTCTTTAAAAGTGCAGCCAAAACTGGGAATTCTAATGGATTATCTCATTTTGGCTGCAACGCCAGTGCCCTTGTAATTTTTAGTTTTATGTATGTACACCGGTTACTCCGAGGTATCTGATTCAAATTGTGTAATTTTTAGTTCGATTTTTAGTGCCATTTGATCCCGTTAAAATTTAATTTAGTTTGGTTCTGTAGTTTTTATTTTATGAGCATTTTTGCTTACTTCAATTTCTGCGTAGACGAAGACGTCGTCGTCGCCTTCGTCGTCGTCGTTTCGCCGATCCAAAGTGAAAAATAAAAAACTTTTTTACAAAAAAAATCTAACAGACCTAGAAGAAACTCAGAATAAAATAACCTTTATTTCGGAAGTCGGTCTTAAAAAACGAAGATACTAAACCAAAAACACATACTTTGTAGTATTTTATTGGAAGTCTGTTAATTTTTTTTGTAAAAAGTTTAATTTTTTTTGTACATGAGCTTTTATTCAAACCTAAAAAAATTACCGAATTATCAGATAGAAAAAGAAAATCTACAGAATGATTGTAACTCATACTTTGTGCCACACTGTATGGTGCTATCCCGGACTACAGACTAAACAAGAGAGCTCTAATCTCTAAACTACGAGAACAATGGAAATAAAAACAGTGCAATACTCGCACACGATCGCACATGAAATACGTGGTGATATTTCTAGATAAAAAGTTTTGAGTAGTACCTAAAGCCGACTTTTCATGTTCGCATAACTTTACAGACATGTATTAACGACGAAATATCGTAAATGAATACACAAACTTAACACTTGACAAGCAAACAACTCGAGGAATCTAGTAGTAGATGTTTGAAACTACAAGAACATTCATCAACATACACAAGCATATCGAGAAATGTTGTTATGCCCTAGCAGTTGCAATTGAGGAATGTCTGTTCAAAAGCAGCTAATTACATCAGAATGAATTTTACAACCGTATGGTGTCGGCCGGTGCCGTATGGTGCCGTAAAAGAATAATACCATCCCATCACTTCCCGTGGATATCGTAAGAGCCGACTAAGGGACTCACCAGAGAATAGGCAGCAGCGTTCTCTGTAAAACGCAACACCTTACACTGCTATCGAAAATCCACCTGCCAGGCGTGGTGGTTATGGCGAACACCCCCTTTGGGGGAGGCCTATGTCCAGCAGTGGACGTCTTTCGGTTGTTATGATGATGATGAATTTAACAGAAAATGATTAATTAAAAATGCCCATTATTTAGAATAACTTTGTGTCGTATGTTTTACAAGATATAGTTGTCTAGTCATCTTTATGAACATTTTTAATGCTTTTTGTAAATATTTTTTGAATTAAGTAGTTTGTAATTAGACACTTTTGATGCAGATGGTAGTACATAGTGTAGTTAATAGACACTCTAGTTTTAGATCGTCTATTATGATTAGAAACCATAGACAGTTATGATTTAAAAAAAATCAAACAATAAACCATTATTCATAAAATCAAACAATCGTCCGTTATGATTAGAAACTCTATAATTGTAAAATAAAATATGATTAAATTTTATAAATAGCAAGTTTTGAGCTACATTGATATTTTTGAATTGTGTTTTAGCCTATAAGTAGCAAGTTTTCATCAAATTCATTTACGAAATTAAAAAAAAACATGTCTCCGACCCCGAATCTAAAAAAAAAACGAAGCGAGCTCAAAATGTAAATAGTTAGTTT
The DNA here is from genome assembly GCA_950371165.1 of Lacanobia oleracea. Taxonomy (NCBI): domain Eukaryota; kingdom Metazoa; phylum Arthropoda; class Insecta; order Lepidoptera; family Noctuidae; genus Lacanobia; species Lacanobia oleracea. The sequence continues at coordinate 1,220,027 of OX493409.1, forward strand.
TTAACGGACGCTCCTCAATTACATACATACATAAACTCATGCCATAACAAGCGTCCTTGGATTACTTTTCGTTAATTCCTCAATACCTTCATTAAGTTCTAGACTGGTAAAGATATCTGGGATTTATGGGGAGGGGCTTGAGTCCCTTACCCCCCCTCCCCCCTGGATCCGCCAATTGAAGCTACAGAACTACGATCCTAATAAATATCCTTGTAATAATTAAAAAATCCTTCCAAATACTTTCCACAGTAAATTCAGATCCTAATAGGACCCAGGAGATGAAAACAAGTACCTCAGAGCAGACAAGTACATCCTACAATTACCCTCATATTAACATTCGCGAAGGGAGACCGGGACGTGACGTCATAACTAGGTCAAGGACACATTGTCAGGGAATCGTAATAAAGACCTCTTTTATGGTTACTCCTCCTTAAAGGGATAGGAGGACGTAAAACGGAGATGAAAATTATATCCGTTATACCTTGTAATTTTGTTTCTGTAATATCTGAGCCAGGATTTGAATTATTTTCATATTGGAGCGGCGTTCAGAAGAGAATGCCTGTTTTGTTTAATATCTGAGGTGACATTTCGCAATTTAAGCTACGAGGCATAATCTTTAATTAAAAATTAAATACAGCAGTAGATTTTACTTATCTTGATACATTTTTACGATAGAAAGGCCAGATAGTAGATGACTGAAGAGTATGTTCACCACCTAGATCTAACTTGACATCACCTGCAGCTATGCACAGCCCTCTATTTGCCTATGCAAATCTTAACGCTCTAGTGCTGGCCGCATCAAAATCTGTATATGATAAAATACGAAATCGTTGTAAAGCACAGCACAACTCCACAACCTAGTATACTTGAGGCCAATCAGAGCGCAAGAGAAAACTCAGCTGTATCAAGCTACCGTACACTGTGGAGTGGGCCCCCAGCTTCGTTACGTATTCATGGATTTACAACCCGAAGCATAACATCCATCTCGACGGAAAAACTAGCCTTCGTTTGTTCTGGGATTAGAAGTTTTTGCTAGGTTAAGGAACCAAAGTTTTGCAAAAGCAGGGGAAGACCAAAAATCTAGAGAAATGCGCATTGGACTCGCAAATTAAGGATTTTTAGGTACTGTAAAACGGAAAAAAACATGTCTCTTCCATGGGAAACTCCAATATTTTAGGCAGACGGACAGATAGCTTAGTCTTAGTAATAAGGGTCCGTTTTTTACCGTTCAGTAACGGAACCCTGAAAACCGAAGACGTTGGATGGACTGTGGGAAAGGTGATTGGACTAACAAGGAATGAATACGGAGACGACGACATTGGAGCAGAAGAAGAAGATAAAGAACGGAGAGATAGAGAAGTATGTAAAAATTATATATCTCCAAAACCAAAAAGAAATACGGTAACTAAAAGAGAATAATGATGATGCTGCTAGATTTAGTGTTGTTTAATGATGGATTGAAAAATCAGGAAGAGACAACGGAGTCAAAAGGAGATGTTCCAAAATGTATGGACCCTGGGCCAGGTCCTTGTACACTATACTTAAAAATAAAGAAATATATTTAAAACAGTTCTCAACTGTCCAATTTCTTTAAAATGGCTTTGATTGCTGGTAACACAAAATAAATTACACTTGAAATTGCAACACGCAACAAAACTCATCATGGCTGTAAGCTGTCATTTTGATTGATTAATGACGTTTGACATTTATTTCTGACATATTTATTTTCCGGCAACGAGACGAAAGTGACTAAAGTGATATTGTTATGACAGCTGACAGTTATTTTTCTATGATCTGAAACTAAATCGGTGCGACGCCATGTTGAAAATCGATAAAAGTAATTTATAAACATCAATTAACTACCACAACAGTAAACATTTAAATGAATTAAATGTATTTTTCCCGAATTCTACAGATTTTTCTCTTTTTTATGAGGTAATGTACATAGACCTGGCCCATTTTGAAACAACTCCTTTGTGTTATAGTCAAATTAGAATATGGTTAATAAAGAGCTGTGTAACACTGTTGGTTTCCAATAAAGAAAATTGTACCCATCTATCTAACTATTTTACCCTTATAGAAAAACTTTTGAACACACTTTTCATGCTTATGGTCTTACCAAGATTGGTGGCTGAACTAAATGATATTTATTTCGCAAATTATAAATAATGTTTTAACTGTAGACGTAATTTTTCGTTTTAAACTTGATGAGGCCGATCTTTCCTACCCTGAGAAGAAACACCGAAATAAAAAGGATAACTTTGAATTCCTTTGTGAAACATCACCCGCATGTAGAGTACAAGCTTTGAAATCTGTGTTGATTCCTTTCAACTTTAGCATAGAGGATCAAACAATACAGATAAGGTATTTCACATTCAACTGTTTCCCTTTTAAACCCAAGAAGACTATGAATATTATTTCCATCTGAAATTACTTAGGTGCTTTATTCCTTTTCATCTTCGCATACAATATTTATTCTGCAAGGTTTAATCTTTGTTTCATCAGCGCCATTGCGAAGCGGTGTCGGGTCGCTACTAAATATTAAAAGTTGGATGTAACAACAATGGCCTCCTTTCAAATGTATTCTCCTGTTGTTTTCATCTATTGTTGTTGAGTGTTATGTTAATACAGAACCTTCTGTTTTGTGTTATTGGGGCGTCGAGTAATGTGCGAGCTGTTTGTTTTGGCTAACGAAAAATATTTTATATTACATATGCGTATTTTTCGGTTGTTGTACGCTTGTATGATGCTGATTTTTTATGCTACTCCTAATGACAGGAGTTATTATCAATTTAATTTAACGACTTAATGGAAATTTAAAATTTGTTGATACAGAGACAAACTATAGTTCAAAACCTAAAACACCATAAAAGTATGGAATATAACTGTTTTTTTTTACTATTGATAGGCACGCGTTTGACCACTCTCTCACCTGATGGTAAGCGATGATGTGGTCGAAGATGGAGCAGCTTGCCTAGAAGTAACCTTTTAAGAACAGTATAGGTTTTTTTCACAGATTTTTATTATTTTTTTAGAGGGGATAATAATTTCGTAATGTTTGCCAGTGGAAACTTCAATTGGCATCAAACATGCAATCTAGAAGATAAACTGGAAATACCGAGCGTGGCCATTTCAGAAATCCAAATTATAGTCGAACTTGTTTTTACTTAATTAAGAAAAAGTTGAGAGGCCGTTTCTGAAGCCAGCATTTAATTAGCCAAGTGAATAGAGATAAAGCCGATGTGTGAATTGAGTACTTAGAGTGGAAGCTACATCAAACCGCTCTTTAATGCTAATTTTTTTACAGCTTTTTAGGCTTAAGTAGATAAGTAAACGAACAAACTTAACCTGGCTTTAGAGAAGTTCACAGAGTGCAGAAAAGTCAGAGATGCAGAGGATAATGATACTAAAATGTTAGGAACATCAGAAATTTTCTTCTCCCTCTCTCTTTCCCACTTCAAGTGGGGTCGGCTCCCCTAATTTTGAGTCGCCAGGACAATCTTTCCTGGGTTGTCGGGTCGAGCAGTTTTTCCTGTGACAAGAGATTCGTCAGGCTGGTCCACCACGTACCAGGAGACATTTTGAAAATATTCCATAAACATTGATACAACTAACTGCAAAGCTTTTAACCTCCTAGACGCGACCGTTCGGTCAACAAAGGAGAGGGGTGAAGGGGTTGAAGCAAAGATTGCAGATATAAAGCAAATCGACAGAATAGCACAGAAGGGCGGCTCCATGCAATAAACGAACACGCACGCACAAATAGACACAGAGTATAGTACAAAGAGTGTAAGCATATCGCACTCATCGCTCATGGAATGTGCTCTGAAGGCCAATTCTAGGACTCAAAGAGTCGCTGTATCATTTCAGCAACAATGTCAAAGACTTGATAAAATGTAGGGAAGTAACCTCTGTTACTTCCCTACATTTTGTTACACGCAACGTTCGCATTCACATCTCAGTATCCATCTATCAAAAATGTATAAAAAACCGGCCAAGTGCGAGTCGGATTAGCCCACAGAGAGTTCCGTATCTACTTTGTAGATATTTATTACTTCAAATAAATATTATATTTTTTATGATTTAATTACAAATGTAGCGTTTTCAGACTTTTTCCTATACTTGTTGTATAAGACGGTATTATTTGCCAAATTTCATAGTTCTAGGTCAACGGGATACATTTTGAGCGTCGAAATATATGTTTTTTTTTTTTATTCGCAATGTGTTTGCTCTTGACTCTAGTCTATGTCAGAGATGACAGAGACAAAGTCTAAGTCTAGTTTTTTTAGGGCATAAACAATCGTATCTTTTTAAGGTTCCGAACAAAAAACGGAACCCTAATAAGATCACTCGGGTGTCTATCTGTCCGTCTATCACAGCCAGTTTTTTCCAGATCCACTGGACCGATTCTGTTGAAATTTGGTACACATATGAACTTCTGTAACCCAAACACAGTAGCGTTACGTTAATTGTAAATTATAAAATTTTGGTATGGGGTTCACTTTTGGGGGTCAAAGTAGAAAATTTGAAAAAAAAGTTTTTTGAACAATATTGTGTGACATATCAAATAAAAGGGCTTACTGTGAGGGTTTTAATTTTTTTTTTATAATTTTAAAATAAATGTGTTAAGAAGCGATTCAAGAAATTAGACGAAAAATTACCATTCCCCTCCTTATCTCCGAAACTAATGAGCCGAAAATTTTGAAAAAAATGGTATGGTTTTAATTTCATCACGCGTTTCTGAAATTATTGGTCTTGACAGACAGACGGACGGACAACAAAGCAACATTATTATAAGGGTTCCGTTTTTCCTTTTGAGGTACGGAACCCTAAAAATAAAGTGTTTTTGACAGAGAAATAGATGATCGTGCGATTTTATTTCAGTAGCCTGCAATGTAATGTAATGCGACTTTCATACGCGCTGATTGCAGGTGGAAACCAAGTTGGCTCGCCATCCTATGATGACCTGGCCCGGGTCGACGGCGTGTTTTGTTCCACGCGCGCCTCAAGGAGCTGTCAGCATAGTAGCCGGGGCCCGCTAGGGACAGTGCCTGCCAGGGTTGCGTAAATAGTTTGAAAGAGTCACCGCGGCGCTGGAACGTAAAGGTCATGAGCAGGAACACTGGTGGGTTTTTGTCAGTAAGAGCCTGACACTCCTTCCTTCTGGTCCGCCCAGAGCGGATGGAGTCGTTTGATGATTTCCCATCCAATAAAATAGGAGGAAACGTGGTCTTACTCTGTAGAGATCATTTACCTTCGTATATAATTATGTCAGCTTAGATTTTCTCGTTGTTTAAAACTCATCATCATCATCATTGTAGCCGAAAGACGTCCACTACTGGACATAGGCCTCCCCCAAGATGGGGCGTTTGCCATAATCGCCACGTTTGGCAAGCTGGTCGGCGATGGCAGTGTATGGTGTTGAGTTATACAGAGAACGCTGCTGCCCATTCTCTGGCGAGTTCTTAGTCGCCTCTTACGACACCCACGGGAAGTGATGGGATGGCATTATTCTTTTACGGCACCGGCCGACTCTATACGGTATAAAACTAATCTTCTGAATTTATCTATTCTGTGTTTGCAGATATAACGCTGAACTGTAATCCGATTTGACATCTAGACGCGTGGAGGTCAGAGAGCCTCTGATCGAGTTATAGTGAGGCTGATAGTTTGAGACGGTGCGATTTATATCGATCGGTGAGGGTGAAGTTTTGGACGGTCGAGGTTATTTGTTGAAAGAAAATTCTGTCTGAGACTTTTCTTTACAGCATTTGGTTAAGTTTTGTCGTTACTTACGTATTGCTGTCATTTTTGGAGGATAATAACAAAAAAAAAACGAGAAACATAATTTAAACACAACACCTCCATCTATAGATTTTTTTCTCTTCACTATGACCCGAGAGTTTCCAATTATGCGGGGCGAGAGGAATTAGAGAGTAATTAAAAAAAATCATTTTACAACATTCTTCATAAATTGAGAATATTTTCATAAGTTTTTGAGTAGGTAGTTAATGACCTACAGTGACTCCTTCATTTTCATCGCCTCACCAAACTTAAAACACATTAACTACTACAGTTTTTACTGGCACACCTTTTTCCAACTCAATCAATCTTGCCCACAAGTCTATCTTCCATCCATCACATATAACTCCTCATTAAGACGCAGCACGCATGTCCAATCGAAAATCATCCTTACTCCCTCGAAATAAAGGCGCTGTCAAACTGCTTCCTTGGATGTGCGGTTCCTAGTCAACCAATGGCACTGCGTGCAAGCGTTAAGGCGGTGCTCCATAAATGGCCCTCCGCTAAACTAGGTACGCACGTACTTTGACTTAAATCAATTTTATACAAAAAATAAGTAAAAACCAGCCAAGTGAGAGTCAGACTCGCACACGAAGGGTTCCGTACCATAAACCTTAATTTTTATTATTTGTTGTTATAGCGGCAATAGAAATACACAATATCTGATTTTTTTAACTGTCTACCTATTACTTTTGTTACTTTTGTTGTTTTTGTTTTGTTGTTGACAGACAGGCGGACGGACGGACGGACGGACGGACAGCGCAAGCTTAGTAATAGGGTTCCGTTGGTTACCCTTTGGGTACGGAACCCTAAAAAAAATAGTGTTTATTTACCCCAAGTTTCGTGTATAGCATTAAATAAAAAATCAAAAGAATGACATACACAGGTTGAGAAAATATGTGTCACATGCGCGCACGACGGCCATCGCTTAGCTGTTGCTCTGACAGAGCCACAGTACTGGTTTTTAGCGACCACTTCAACTTCAAAATTTATTTATTCTCTCTTTACAATGGTTGCCTTAAAAATGACCAAAACTTATGATTAATTTATTCAACTATGGCATGGCTGGTGGTTGAAATGGGTTTCTGGAACAAAACCTGTGTGTGACCTGTAGGTCACCAGAGACGTTAACTAGAACCTCTTCTGTCAGTGGTAGCGTGCTGAAGGCGATTTTTTTTTACTATTGATAGGCACGCGTTTGACCACTATCTCACCTGATGGTAAGCGAGGATGTGGTCGAAGATGGAGCACCCTTGCCTAGAAATAACCTATTCAAAAGTTAACGTTTTGGCAATCGCAACATTTATGGGGTTGACAAACGCTGTCAAAATGTTACAGTCATGATCAAATCTTTACATTGTAGCAATTCGTAAATCTCACTCGCTGATAGAATGGCAACCTCTTTGGGACCTTAGATAACGCCGAGCTAGACAGCATAAAAATGTGATTAAAGTGAATTTAGGCGGGATAGCAACCGCTAGGCATAGCATTTACATGGCTGAGAAACAAATAAACAACGCAGCTAACGTAGCAAACCTCGCCATACTCATACTACGCAGCAGCCCCTACTCACCAGTCAAGCTATGACATCGCGTGCCAGCGTTAATTCAGCCCCTAATAACTTCCTACCCCAGGCTGTGCCGGAAGGAATGTTGTGTCGCGCGTGTGTCCGGCAAGGAAACACGTGTGGTAAGGGACCTTCAATTAGGTGTTTTGATGAGTAACATGGCAGATTTCAGTCTTTCTTATCTATATCTATACTCTATATACTAATATATAAAGCTGAAGAGTTTGTTTGTGTGTTTGTTTGTTTACTTAAACGCGCTAATCTCAGAAACTACTGGTCCGATTTGAAAAAATATTTCAGTGTTAGATAGCCCATTTATCGAGGAAGGCTATAGGCTATATATCATCACGCTAAGACCAATAGGAGCGGAGCAGTGATGAAAATTGTGACGCAGACGAAGTTGCGCGTGTCAACTAGTCCATTATAATAATGTAAATCCTAAGTTATATTAAAAATTATGTATTTATTAGTAGGATCTTATTATGTCTTATTGATATTATTTATGATGTTTGTACACTGACCGCCCTAAATCCAACTTCTTTCGTTCAGTCCATCTAAAGGTTGTCTGTAGAGGTAGAGAGAGGAGAGGTTTCCCTGTGCGATAAAACCGCCCATTGTACACTTGTTTTTAAAAATGTTTTTCCTGTTCTTGTTATTAGGTGTACAATAAAGTATATAATAAATAAATAAGTGATAAATGCGAAAGTGACTTTGTTAGGTAGTTTGTTTGCTACGATTTCGCTCAAAAAAAATCACCGAACCGAATTTGGTGGTTGTTTTTAGTACAGGCATTGATGGAACCGATAACGCGAGCTTGTCTTTTATAGGCAGAAGCTTGTCTTTTATAAATTTAAAATGCCAAGAAGTATGATGTTTTAATCAAAGTATTTTGAAGGAAAAAGTCAAAGCCATGGCCAGCAGGCAAACGAAACAATAAAACAAAAAAAACAAGCTGGGTTTCAATATGCCAATTAAATACTTGGACACTTTAATATACAAAATTTAATCCCACAGGAATCCCTATATTTTTTGGCAGGGAAATGGATGAATTTATTAATTTCGAGGGTAACCAAACTTTCGGAATTCGAAAGAACTTTCAAACGTTGAGCAATTTCATAAAAAATATTTTATATACCAAATGAAATTTTGTAAGTTTCAGGGGACAAAGTCTTGATAGGGGAAGTAGTGACGACTGCAAAAAGTTACGTCGCTCTGCCAGCCAATTAGAGGGGCTTAGTTGTAGAAGTTCTCTACGCAACTAAAAGTTGTCAACAGTTTCTTTGTGAAGTTTATAACTTCTAGACTTTTCTAGCGCAAGTTTGCAATTTTAAATTACTGGAATTAAAGTTAAAGTGGATGTAATTGTGTCACGCTTTGTGATTTTTTTTTTATAGTTCTATATAGTTTACTAGTTGAACCGCGCAACTTCGTCTGCGTCACAATTTTCATATGCTGCTCCGCTCCTATTGGTCTTAGCGTGATGATAGCCTATAGCCTTCCTCGATAAATGAGCTATCTAACACTGAAATAATTTATCAAATCGGACCAGAACTTCCTGAGATTAGTGCGTTCAAGTAAACAAATAAACAAACAAACTCTTCAGTTTTATATATTAGTATAGAGTATAGATGTGGTAAACGTAAATCATGGAGACAGTAGATAGACTATCATGAAACGAATACCCTGTCGTAATAGGGTTTATTTATACACTTAAATATGACAACAATGACGGTGAAGAGATAACATGACAGGTTTACCGGAATTACCTGTTACGTGTTAGTGACATTCGTTTTTAGCTAAAAGCCTGTGATCAAATTACGTGGAACAAATAACAGTATACCCCGAAGGGTGAGACAAATAGAGGTGTTACCATAGGTGTAACAACCCACACTTCGCCAGTTATCACAGAGTATCGACGTGACACTTCAGCAGTGCATGTCGCACCGCGTGACAAATCAGTCGCACTACATAATGTTGCTGCCCTGCTGTACAAAGATACCCTTACAACACAACACACCGTGTCATCCGAAACCTTCTCCCAGCTCACATAAAGGCAATGCTTGTACAGTCCCTAATTTTTCCCAGGATTGACTATGGTGATGTGTGCTACTATGACCTGAATGCAGATCTCCTCAATAAACTTGACCGCCTTCTAAATAACTGCATTCGATTCGTTTTCAATCTCCGTAAGTAGGTATGATCATGTGTCCGCGCATCGTTCATTATTAAAATGGTTACCCATTCGTCAGCGCAGAGCGCTGAGGGCCTTGACTAGTCTGTTTTCCTTTCTTAATAATCCTTCTTTTCCCTCTTATCTAACTTCACAAATTCAATTCATTTGCTCTGCGCACAGTAAAAATCTTCGCTCCACTAATAATCTCCTTCTACGCTGTCCCATACACCGTTCTGGATTTATCCACTTGTCTTTCTTTGTCCAAGCAATCTTCCTTTGGAATGCCCTTCCTCTAAACATCAGGACGGCAACCAGTCAGTTGTCCTTTAAGGTGAAGGCACGTGAGTACATTCGCAAGAAGTTGGTGGAATCATCACAGCGTTAATTCGTTTAATTGGTTTTTCTAAACGTCGTTATTTTTTTTATGTGTATGTATGTATCTATGTATTTATGATTGTATTTCTTTTCCACTCCGTTTGTCTTTCCTTTAAGTTGCACCTGCCATGTTGTCTCTGCACCATCCTAAGGTCGACTGGTAGAAAATGCCTAAGGCATTAAGTCCGCCTTTGTACAGTATTTTTACTAGTGCATCAAGTTTTAATAAATAAATAAATTCAAATTCGTATTCAAAATCCAAACACTTTATTTAGGAAATTCATCGATGAAAATATTCATAAACTTTTAATGAATTTGCATGAAAAGTAATGTTTCAGACAAAAAACTTCTTAGCTTACTTCATAGTGCTATGTACTTGTAACTCATCATCATCTGCCTAGCCTTTTCCCAACTATATTAGGGTCGGCTTCCAGTCAAACCGGATTCAGCTGAATACCAGTGTTTTACGTGGAGCGGCTGCCTACCAGACCTCCACAACCCATTAACTGGGTAACAAGGTACTTCTTGGCAAGACTGGAGTCAGATTTACTGGCTTCTGACAATCCGTAACGACTGCCAAAGATCTACAAATGACAGCCGGGACCAACAACTTAACGTGCTTTCCGAGGCACGGAGGAAATTCGGCATGTTAAGATGGTCACCCATCCACAGACCAACCTTGGCAAGCGTTGCTTAACCTTAAAGATCGACCCGTGCGGCTGTTTTTATTTAGCCACGAGCTCCTCTGTATGCTGTGCTATGTACTTGTAACTATGGACTACTTATTTACTCAATATCAAGTACCTCCAGGAAAACGTGACAGTTAAGTTTCCCGTTAAGAAGAAAGTTAAAGGGTTTGTTTTCGTTGTTTAGACAGTTTGTTTGAAACACGTTGTGCACGTTTTACACGTTTTATTTTCCAACTAAACTCGCAGAATGGAAAAAAACAGCCTAAGTCGGACTCTCACTCAAAGGGTTCCGTACCATAAACTGTATAGGAGTCCCCTTTAATACCTTTTTTTTTAAATCCTCAAATGAATCCTCCCGCTTTGGGTGAAGCAGAAAGAAGTGTCAAACTCTTACTGACTAAAACCCATCCGTGTTCTTTCTAATGCCCTTTGCGTTTCAGGGTACGGTGCCTCTTTCGAACAAAGTCTGCAGCCCTAGCGGGCCCCGCCTTCTATGCTGACAGCTCTGTGAGGCGCGCGTGGTACACAGCGCGCCGTCGACCCGGACTTGGTTCTAATCAGACGGCGAGCCACCCAATGCTCGTCGTCTGCAGGCCCGCACCAACGGTGCCCGAGAATTGCCCTGCAACTCCCAACGCCCGGGGCGTCTTTTTATGTTGCGGCGGCTGGGGCGTGAGGTTTCCCTCTCTCTCACGCGTTCGGCTACCTCCTTTGCTAGCATTACTGCTTCGCAGAAGGAGGTGACCACTTCCCATGTCTCCTCGCTCCGGACCATGGCTTGAACCAGGGCCGAACGCGAGAGATCGTCGTCGCCGATCGCCTCGACGAGGACACGGTGGTGCTCCGCCCAAGCAGGGCAGACCTCCACCGTTTGCTTCACCGTGTCCTCCGAGCGATTCTCGATTCTCGCATCCTCCCGCCAAATTCGAAACAGGTAGGTATCTCCCTAAACAACCGTGTCCGGTGAGTACCAGCGTCAAGCAGAAGGTGAGGACGCCGTGGCGCCGCTCCAGCCACTCCTCAAAGAGGGACTTATCGCCTGGATTGTGGCGTGCCCCCCCCTTTAATATCTGTTTACCTATTACGGTTTTTAAGATACAACCCGCTGACAGACAGAACGATAGACGGACGGACGGATGGACGGACGGACAGCGGAGGCTTAGTAATAGAGTTCCGTTTGTTACCCTTTGGGTAAGGATATTCTAAACAAAGAAAACAAACCCTTTTTAGAGTTCAAACGAAAAATGCACAACGCGTGTCATAAAAATTGTTGTACGTTTTCCCACGTTATATTTTCCCACTAACTTCTGCCTCTCTACACAGACACCGGCTCGCATGTCTCCCAACGACATGGTCACGGCAAATGGAATGAAAACATCAATAGTCAGTGTAGCGCTGCGTGACAAATCAACTGAGCTAATAGTTTCCGGACAGGGGACGGTTGGCTCAGTTGTGACTCAGTTGCAGTCGCAGGAAAAAGTTATGGTTTCAGTAAAAAGGCAGAAAGTGTGTGGACAATTAATGTGGCGTATGAAAAATCATTCGCTTAGTAAGTGTGATGTTTTCAATGATTGCACAAATGAGCACCTGCTACGTGGTAGATCAGCATGACGAAACTCTTATAAGAGGAAGAAGTGCCCAAACCCGTTAACCCAGGACTGATTGTCCTTTTTTTTAAGAATGGGAAATCATCAAATGACTCCTTCCAGGGAGCAGAAGGGAGTGTCAGACAGACTCCTACTGTCCGTGTTCCTCCTAGTGCCCTTTGCGTGCCAGAGCCCCGGTGACTATTTCGAACAAATTCCGCCCCCCTAGCAGGAAAAGCTACATTTAGATTATTCCCTGGTTTCAAACGCAGACAACTATGAATACCTTAGGTGGGTCAGTATTCATAGTTGTCTGCGTGTAGTGACCATGAGACCAACTCATCACTTAAGATTGATTGTCCTGGCGCCTTAAAATTAGGAGAGCTAGCCACATGAAGTGGGAAAGAGCAAGGGAGAAGAAGAAGATTACATCAATGAGTGGCTCTACTTCTAAGCATGCTTAAATACTTTCGCCTTGTTATTCCGGGTAACAATGCATGCTCAATAATATCAGACTAATTAAACTTTCCTGAACGGGATCGACATGATACAGACTTAACATACAGCATTTTTACAATCTGATCATACCGTTGTGCGGGAAATACCGATACCGGCGACTACGATTTGGGGATCTCGTTTTAATTGTCTAAACACAAAATTGCAGAAACTTAAAAGCTACCGCGTTGTTTTATTTCAAATTCACATTGCCTGTTATCACTTCGGCATTCAAAACGAATCTAACTATACCTCATTTTTTCAAATCTATCCATTAGTATATATGTCTACAGGGCGTACCAAACAAATAGACATGAGAATGTCTATTTGAATAACCGGCCAAATGCGAGTCAAACTCGCACACGAAGGGTTCCATACCATAAACCTTGGTTTTTATTATTTGTTGTTATAGCGGCAATAGATATACACAATCTGTGAAAATTTCAACTGTCTACAGACAGACGGACGGACGGACGGACGAACGGACGGACGGACGGACGAACTGACTGACGGACGTACGTATGGACGGACGGACGGATAGCGGAGGCTTAGTAATAGGGTTCCGTTGGATACCCTTGCCTAAAAAAAATATCCTCCTTTTCGGGTAAAAAGATAATAATAATTATTTATGCTATCATGAAACAGTAAACAAAAAATCAGGTCAAAGTAGTAACGAGAAACATATAAAATTTGCTCACTGTTTAATAGAGCTATATCTAATTTAACTACAGCCAACGGCGGATCCAGAGGGGGGGGGGGCTAAGGGGCACAAGCGAGATTTTTTTGGTAGTTAACAACCTAACAAAGCCTCCTTGGATTACCTTTCGTAAATTCTTCATAAATTTACGAATAGAAATCCAAGGAGGCTTGTTATGCTTAAAGCAAATTAAAATTTCTGTGCTTTTTTACTGTTTTCGTTACTAAAATAAACCCTCGGCATAATCAAGCTCTCCCATATGACAATTCTAGATCCGCTCCTGACTACAGCGTATATTTAATTGCCTTCTCCAGTCGTAAACATAGTTTTGTTGGTAATTAATAACTACGTAACGTTGATAGAACTTCGTCACTTGCTGTGAATCAAAATGGAGGAGCTTGTAAACATGTAACTAAGTTGTGTTGAAACACTACAGGGATCTGTTTCACTTAATTCAGTTTATAAACTTGGAGGATGATGTATTCCGGACGGCTTTAGATTCTAGGGATGAGGAGTGTATTTTTTCTAGCCTTTGGTTAGAAAACGGGAGAAACCCAATTAAGGATACAGCTTACCAGCCACACCTCACTAATTGAGATAAAGGATTTGACTTTTAATTGACATACTTTTTTAAATCTACCCACACATTCATTGTTTTTGCTGAAAGATGTTACACTTTACCAAGGAACATGAGAGCATCCAATTTTCCTGTGTGGACTGTTATAAATTGGTGCATAAAGTGCAGCAGTGTATTTTCTGCTTCAATGTTTTTCTTAAACATATGAGGACACTTTTCATTTACGGTGTCCCGTGTTGGGCGCCATTTGTCTGTTGGGCGCCAAGAAGAAATTCATTTCAAAAATAGCTTTGTATTATTAACTATGAAACATTAGACATATCCAATGAATAACCTAAACAATTTCCAAGATTTTACACGTAGATATATAGTAGAATATGCTGTTAGGCTTCATTTTTCAAGAAGGCACCTGAAAAATTCCATTCTTCAAGCAAATTGCATTATATATTAGAAATGTCAAAAAATAAAGGATTGATTCCGTGACATTTCGACAACGTTTGTCAATCTCACAATTCTTTGACGTTGGACTGCAGACAGAATGTCAATTTTCCAGAGCCTCTGATTGAGGTTAAATCTTAAACTCGGGACGAACGTACTTCGACAAGGAGTGTACTCTTTGCAATGCTATTAACTAGTGTATTAATATTACTTACCTCAACTATCCTGTCGTTAACTTGTATCTTGCCACACAGGTCTGCTGAGCTGCCCTCACTGATGCTCTTCACGAATATGCCGCTCAGCTCCTCTGTCAACGAAAATATAAAGTTTAAACACATAAAAATTAAGAACATTTTAATGAAAAGAGAAGTTTTGGAAGTCAACTGTTAAAATTTTTCAAACAAATTCTCTTCTTTAACAATAATACAAGTAATCTTCATTCAATAATAATTATACTGTACATAATTATACAACTGGAATATAAACAGTACTGCGTTGCGCCACCCGTATATAGTGGACATCCCACCCATACGCACAAAATATTTTAGGAATACTTTCAGGAGAGGGCAGGGGCCGGAGTCTGTGAAAATGTTACTTCCTTGTAAGCGTGCTCCAGCGTCAACCCCATCATCGCTTTCCATCAGGTGAGATTATCACAAGTCTTTTACAGAAAATTATTTCATCATCATCATATCAGCCGAAAGACGTCCACTGCTGGATATAGGTCTCCCTCAAACATCGCCACAACGACCGGTCCTGCGCGTCTCGCATCCATCGGCGACATGCATGGAATTCTCTTTCGTCAATGCTGTTTAATGTTTGTATACGAGTTTCAAAAAACTCAATTTGCCAATTTAAAGTAAAATTGTTTATTAAGAACTTGATTTTTCGTTATTCGTCCACAAGAATATGTCTCCAGTCGCTGAAACAAACACAGAGATCTAAAATCTCGACCTACCCCCAACTAAAAATACGATCAAAGTTCAGCGCCACATAAGGATCTACTGGCACTATCGGAGAAAGCTTAGTGACGTCACCAAGCAAAGTCACACTATTTAGATAGCGGGGCAGCGGCCATCTTTAGCTGTCTATCGACGACTAGATACCAGACTTTATGTTGAAAGGATAAATATACTGTGATAATGTGTTTAGGGGAATGTTATCGGGGATCTGATAGTAATCGAATTTGGGCGGTTTGATTGTGGTATTGAGTCTGATGGCTGAAATTATACCTGCTATGGATAAATCGTCATGATATGGATTTTGAACAAGTCATTGTTACGGAATTTGTTAGAAACAGTCACCGCGGCCCTGGAACGCAAAGGGCTTTAAAAGGAACATAGATAGGTTTCAGTCGGTAAGAGTCTGACACCTTCTGCTCTGCCCAGAGCGGAAGAATGGATTTTGATCATGCAATTATAATTAATTGATTGCCATAATTGTTGGAGGAAGATTAAAAGAGGCGCCCGAACGCTTGTGTTGGTAAGATCATGTGAAGAGGAGGTATAAAAACCATGTTTCTAAAGGTTTTATGAATATAAGTATGGATGGATGGAGATGAAGAGGAAGACAAAAGATAAAATTATTGATTGTGTGAGGAATGATATGAAAGAAAAGGGAGTTAGGGATAGCGTGATCGTTGACAGGATAGAAAGAGGAAAAAGTAAGATTGTGACACACCTGTAACAACTAACAAAGATCAACAAATGACAGCTGACACCAACAGCTTAACGTCCTTTCTAAGGAACGAAGGAAAGTGTTGTACAAGACTTATAGTATTATTTTTTAAACTTTACCCACACTGTATCGTGGCTGGGTGCGTTTACATAGGTACTTATAATCTCACATACACAAACAGCCAGACCTGGAACAACTACCTGTAGGCCATACAAATATTTGTTCCGTGCGGGAACCGAACCCGCGACACGCAGCGCAGCAGTCAAACACTCAACCACTGCGCCAATCGAACAACCGAATTAAGTTAAAGATAGATAAAACTATCGCATTACGATAATATATAGCTGTAATGATAGCCTTAACTTTATTATACATAAATAATGAGAATAAAGATAGTATTCATCCACAGACCGACCTAGGTAAGCGTTGCCACGAACTAACCCGCCTGTATCAATAAAAATAACAACAAAAACTAAAATAGTATTCGTGTTCGGATTTCATTAGAAATCATATTCATCAAACCAACATAAAATATTCCAATATAAATCACACACACACATTAATAAATACTATAATTTCCTCGACGGGTTCATTTCCAAACCAAACCTGTTAATAATTTGTTGATTGGACTTTAATACCCCAACTATGTGAAACTACCTGCACGAAATTAATTTCAGAGCTTTTCATAACGTTTCCTATACACCAGTGAGTGGTTCCCAATCTGTAGTTCGCGGACCACTTGTGGTCCACAAGGTCCGAAATACATTCAGTCAAAAAAGTATCGGGAATGGATGATTTTTTTATGGTTCCAAATTCAAATTTTTGTTTTTTTGTAGTTGTTAGATTGGCACAACTGTTTTCCATTATGGCGCGGAGTTTGAGTTGCATCTGTTATTTATATTAAATACAGTGCTGGTTTTAGTAATATCATATATAGTGTGTATTGCGAATTTCATAATGGACAATATCGAACAAAGAGTTTGTCTTAAATTTTGCATCGCCAATGGAATTTCGTGTTCGGAGTCACTGAAAATGGTACAGAAGGCTTACGGTGAATCGACTTTATCAAAAACTCGTGCTTATGAGTGGTTCAAAGCGTTCAAAAGCGGTCGAGATGTGATGGAAGATTTGCCTCGCTCTGGTAGGCCGTCAACGTCTGCAACTGAAGTTAACATCGCAAAAGTGAAGGAAATAGTGACTGAAAATCCCCATTCAACTCTGAGAGAGATAGCCGCCGAACTTTCTGTATCTCACGAGTCGATCCGTACCATTTTAACTAATAATTTGGGTATGAAACATGTTGCTGCTCGGCTAGTCCCAAAAGATCTGAATTTTCTCCAAAAACTCAATCGCATGAAAGTCAAACCCAACATTCATGAAACGCATTGTTACTGGTGACGAGACGTGGGTTTACGAGTTTGACATGCAAACTAGTCAACAAGCTTCGGAGTGGCGCCTTCCAACTGAACCGAAACCGAAAAAACCACGCCAAAGTCTATCAAAAGTCAAAGTCATGTTGACTGTTTTCTTTGACTATCGCGGTGTTGTGCACTCTGAATTCTTACCGGAAGGTCTAACGGTAAATAAAGAATATTATTTGAGCGTTATGCGGCGTTTAAGAGAGCAAATTCGACGAAAAAGGCCAGATTTGTGGAAAGAAAATTCTTGGATTTTGCACCACGACAATGCGCCTTCGCACAAGGCTATCATTGTGAACGAATTTTTAACCAAACACTCAACAAATACCATCCAGCAACCACCATATTCACCAGATATGGCTCCTGCTGACTTTTTTCTTTTTCCTAAACTCAAATTACCACTTCGTGGCACCCGTTTTCAATCGATAGAAGACAAAGGAGAATTCGCGGCGAGAACTGAACTCAATTCCGGAAGCAGCGTTTAAAAAATGTTTTGATGAATGGATTATTCGTTGGCGCAAGTGTATCGTTTCTAAAAGAGCATACTTTGAAGGTGATAAAATAAATTTGGATGAATAACAGACATTTTGTGTATTATTGATCTTTTCCCGGTACTTTCTTGACAGAGTAGTATGGTCCGTGAAATGTGTGATTTCAATTTTTTCACCACAAAAATAAGTTTGATGCAAACTGATTTTAAGTTAAAATCAATACTCATTACTTACTTTTGGTTACAAAGAATAGTCATGCTACAAGTTTTGAAATAACATAATAATATATATATATCTTTATGACATAAGTTTTAAATTTTAGATGAACACAGTTTAATGTCATCAACCAGTTATTTGTAGATCTTTGGTTGTCGCTACGGATTGTCAAAAACCAGAAAATCTGACTCTAGTCTTGCCAAGAAGTACCGTGTTAGTACCCGGTTAGTGGGTAGTGGAGGTCTGGTAGGCAGCCACTCCTCAAAAAATACTGATATTCAGCTGAATCCGGTTTCACTGGAAGCCGACCTAAATATAGTTCGGAAAAGGCTAGGCAGATGATGAAGACAGTTTAATGTTATTCTTGAGTTATGTTCCTCGCTAGCCACAAAAAAATCAAAGTGGCCCGGGTCAAATAAAGTTTGAAAACCACTGCTTTACACTATCCATGTTTTGAAACAGGTAAACCTTTCTTAATTGACACAGGTTTATTTTAAGTTAGACGACATGCTAGTGGGCTTTCAGAATCTAATTTGGAAGGGAGCTACTGGGTCGAATCTATAGGGTACTTTTAACTTTCAGAAGCCTGGACGATTCTCGAAAATACATATATATTGGTTATAAAATAAAGTTTGGAAGTTCAACTTGTTGAACGTGTTAGAGACAGTGGGAAAAAAGAGTCTTTGGGACATTATGGACTAACAAAAAATATTATCTTTTAATTATTAGTTTGTTTCTTAATCTCATAGGTTAGAGCTGTTTACAAGTTTACACGACTGAGAAGTAAATTGTCGCAAACGGAAAGTCGTTTTGGCACATCCAAATAGTCCGAGATCCTGATGTCTTCATTGTCACCATCCGAGTAGCCGATATTGGAGTGTGCTTTCAGTCTAACCTGATATGTTTTGCATGGAGTGAGACTAGTCTGTACTCCTTAACCCACTGGGTGGATACCCCTAAGAAACACTGGTGGAAAAACCAGTAATGGCTGTCAAAGAATCACGTGCTTTTCATACCTTGGAGGTGTCTCGATATGTAATGAATGGTTACCCCATCTATAAACTGACCTTGAACATCGATCCATACGACTATTATTATTCAGGCTCATATTATCAACATCACCATCATCATCTGCCTAGCCTTTTTCCAACTAGGTACCCCAATGTAGTTGGAAAAAGGCTTAAGGGATCTCGGTCTCGGGACTGGGGTCAATCTGGATTCAGCTGAAAGCCAGTATTTTACGTGGTGCGGCTGCCCACTAGACCTCCATAACCCGTTAGAGCGAGGCCCCATTAGTGCGTTGCGCTGCGTTGCGTTGCGTCGCCGCTGCGGCGATGCGATGTGGTGTGCCAATGAGGCAGAGCTCTAATGTCCATGTTTCACGACGCGATGCAAACACGATTTGGTCGGACAGTCTGTCCATCCATCTGCCTAGAAATAAATCGAAATATATGGAAATCGACGCAGCGTTACCGCTGCGACGACGCAACGCACTAATGGGGCCTCGCTCTTAACTGGATATATCACGGTAGTTCTTGGCACGACTGGAGTCAGAATTACTGGCTTCTTGCAATTCGTAACTACTGTCAAAGATCTACAAGTGACACTCGGGCGGGACCAAAGGCTTAAGGTGGATGCTCCAGGGTAGCCCGCGAAATTCAAATATTTTTATGTTTTTTGCAATTTGCCGGTCAGGGTGAAGCTGTATGTGGACCAAATTCGATCTGCGACCGTAACGCGTATTTATCTAAAGAATTATAACCATTTTAATCATCAATATAGCCCTCTAAGTTCATGTAGTTCGAAAGAATGAATATTTCAGAAATAATCAGTCTTTCGAACTACATGAACTTAGAGGGCTATATTGATGATTAAAATGGTTATAATTCTTTAGATAAATACGCGTTACGGTCGCAGATCGAATTTGGTCCACATACAGCTTCACCCTGACCGGCAAATTGCAAAAAACATAAAAATATTTGAATTTCGCGGGCTACCCTGGAGCATCCACCTTAATGTGCTTTCCGAGAGGACAGGCACAGAGGAATCTCGATATGTTAAGATGGTCACCGATTCACAGACCGACCTCGGCAAGCGTTGCTTAACCTTGAAGACCGACCCGTGCGGCTGTTATTATTTAACCACGAGCTCTTCATCATTATTCACCTGAGTTCATTTACTACTAGATATAAAAGATCTGACCTTGCCATAGCATAGATTACCTTCGTATTCATGTTCTACCAACACAAGAACTAGCTGAACCTAATCAAAACTTGCGGCAAACCCTTCTACCCTACAAACACTGCTTGTTTTGAGGGCACATTGTTTTTCAACCAACCCTTATTCGCTACACCCTTCATATACCCTCGTCTTATCTCGAACCCTTCAATATATCAGCGCGATAAGGTTTAATTTTGCCCGGCCGCTCCCATATTAGGAAACTTCGGCGACGCGTGACCTGCGCCCAGGGGTGTACCCACGCTCTTATTGTTTATTAGCACTTGCGTACACCCGGCAACACAAGTACTGTTATTACTTTCTTGTGGACTATTGTTGACTGTTATATTTGCGTTAGCAGTCTTTGTGTTGAATTCAAGTAGGTTTAGTGTTGTGTCAACAGTTTTTAGGTTACTTTTATTTGTTTTTGTGTACTTACTATTACTTCTGTTTAGTTGGTCGCTGTTCGTTTGTGTCTGTACAGAATAAATGTTTTTCTATTCTATTCTAAGATTTTTTTCACGCTGAGCAATCAAATCAGCCTAAATATCAGAAAAATCATAAAAGTTAAGAAAAAACTAAGTTTAAACTATATAAAAGATCCAGTTTCATTCAATAAAGTATGAAATTGATGACTTTAACTGGAGACGTAACTAAGATTGACCTTTAGCTGTAATCAGAAGCAAGTTCAAAGAAAAATCTCATTCAGTGAAATTCAAACGAAATTGATTTTCCAGTTCACAGAACTACGCCGAATGAACAATCATGAAATTGTCGTCCATTTTTAATTCAAGTTGGGTACTTGGAAATGTTTTGAGCCCCGTTTATGTGGTACGCGTTTTTGAGAAGAAATTTGGAAGGCGATATGAGTAGGGAAAGACCAAATAATGATGGAAGAGAAGGACTGATATGTCTAGGAGATAGGAGACAAATAGTTCTGCTGACCGATTTTGGCTATGGTTGCTAATTTTAACGGACCCAAACCATGGGTGCGGTAATATTATACAGCGTAAGTGTGTACGCAAATACAGATGCGCTCCCTCTTCCATCACTCACATATTACGATGAAATTAAAAACCGTCGCGACCTGAGACAGATCTTGCAATGAGCATTCATATAGCAGGCTGAGGGAATCAGCCGCAAAAAAAGGTAATTTTTACCCGACTGTGCCAGAAGGAGGGTTATGTTTTTCGAGTATGTATGTATGTCTAATTGTCTGTCACGCTTTGCGGTTTGAACGGCTCGATGGGTTTTAGCTTGAGAGATGTCGTTAGATTCGTCTTGATTGTGAGTGACACTGGGTATATAAAAAATAAAATAGTCGATTTCTGGCGCCGTATTAAGCCTATTTTTTTTTAATTTTCAAAACCTATCGAGTGGGGTGTCAAGATAAAGGGTTCGAGGAGATAATTCAAAAAATTTAACCCACCTAAATGTAGGAAATAAAAAAAAAATCTGCGTCGAAATACCCGATCGCTAAAAACTACTCAACCAACAAGCCAACTGCATCAGACTGCTTGAAAAGCGACTTGTTTCGAACTTTTTAGTCATTTTTAGCGATCGGGTTTTGTTTTTCATAATTGGTCATTATTCACCGCTGCATTGCACTTTTGAAAACATTCACTTATACGCAACAAAATACCAGGAAATGTGGATAAAAATACGCTCTTTTAGAATCCTAAGGTTTAACGGTATTTAGCTTCAATTCATCCCGTATAAAAAAAAATACCAAAAAGTAGGTTTCAATTCCTTTGATCCGATTCATGAAAGCGATCCATGGAAGTGGTCTTAGGGATGATCCTAATGAGAGAGTTATATCCTCTCATCAATTTTCTTCGGGTAATTAAAAAGTCTAGAAAATATACTTTTGCTAGAAAAGTCGTTATTATGTTCATAAGTTTATTTATAAATGCTTGTAGTTTGGGTACATTTGCTGGTGTAAAGGTATTTGGATACATTTGAATTTTAGGTTTATTTATTAGATTTAAGTGTGAGATAAACAAAAATATACGACAGTAAAATCTCGTGGCTAAATAATAACAGCCGCACGGGTCGATGGTTAAGGCTTGTCAAGGTTGGTCTGTGGATGGGTGACCATCTTAATATACCGAGTTTCCTCCGTGCCTCGGAAAGCACGTTAAGCCGTTAGGCCCGGCTCTCATTTATGATCTTTGGCAGTCGTTACGGATTGTCAGAAGCCAGTAAATCTGACTCCAGTCTTGCCAAGAAGTACCGTGTTACCCATTTAATGGGTCGCGGGGGTCTGGTAGGCAGACGCTCCACGTAAAACACTGGTATTCAGCTGAATCCGGTTTGACTGGAAGCCGACCCCAATATAGTTGGGAAAAGGCTAGGCAGATGATGATTTGACAGTAAAATCCAAACTTTCTCTGACTGATTTGACTGCTAGAAAATTATAATGACATTAACGTACCTACGTTTGTTTGCGTAAAATATTAAATAAATAAATAGTAAATCAGCAATTACTTAGATACTGGTTTAAGGAGGTTTCACTGGCGTTGACCCATGTAAAATGGTGTACTGGTGTTGAACATTTATAATGAAAATGAAATTAAATGAAATGATTTTATTTCCAGATTAACATCCAATTAAATAAATAATATGTACATAGAGATAACATTTGGTTAGACTGGAAGTCCGTGATTGTTGGGAAAAGACTGGGCAGACTATGATGAAACATCTACAATTTTACTGAACGTAGATATTTTGCGGTATCCAGCAATTGAATATTTGGGTAAATCTGTCAAGCTGCCGAGCAAGCTGTCAGTCAGTGCGAGCACAACGGTTATAACTATTTTAGTTGAACGTATATTTGTCTTCAATATTGCTAAAAGTTCATATTTTTAAGTGCTTTTAAACACCCAATATAATTTAGCTTATTCATATTGCTTAATTGTTTTCAAACTGTCTGACTGTCAACATAATAAAGTAACATGTTTTTTTTAAGTTTTTTTTCACTTCATAATTATTTTTATTATTTGTTTACAAATTTTAAATCAGAAATATAATCTAATACTTTAAGAAATTATTTACAAACGCGTAGAAAAAAATGAAGAAATAAATTAGTAGGCATTCAAAATATCATCCACATCACATCGCTGTCAATGACAAAAGTGCCCAGAACACTGGCAGCATTGCCGCGTTGAATAGCACTACTATTCTTTAGCCGAAGAAAAGTCCAGCCCTCCACACTCCTCCCTTTTTCAAGTACAATTATTTTATTTTGTTGCGCCTATCTTACACAAAATAATTCCAGTGCTCTCTCTAATGATACCGCTCCGCGTCGTACACATTTAATTCTAAAGCATAATGACCCACTTAAATGCGCCCTTTTCATCTTAAATGCGTGTCCCTGTACCCTATTTGTTACAAACGAACATACACCGTTACCTGCTATCTGTACACCACAAAATGTCCTCCATAAAAATGCAGAAAAAAATCTTTGTAAACAAAAAAAAATTTCAGGTCCAAAAAAATTTTTTCGCCAAAAATATTTTAGCTAATTTACCCGTCTACTGTATTTGGGGCAGACAAAACGCCAGGCTCTAATATTATTTGGTTGTCTGGTTCTATAGATAGAGCTATTTCTAACACATCTAGAATTTTTTAAGAAAACTAAAAAAAAAAACATTCGCTCATAAAAAAAAAAATATGCGCATAAAACAATCTTCGCCGTAAAATATTTTAGCAAAATTGCCTATCGACTGTATTTAGGTCAGTTAAAATGCCAGGCCCTAATTTATTCGATCAGCAGGCTGTCTAGTTCTATATAATATGGATAGCTATTTTTAACATAGGTACTTTAAAGTTACTATAGAAACCAGAAACATTTATTTCTAAAAAAGACATACAACATACAAAATTGCCTGTTATTACTGTATTTATGGTAGGCGCCAGATTAACTCGCAATAAAGTACATTGACCTTTAATTACTTTTCGTTTCGTAGATACCCGAACAATAAATCATGAACGGTTTTTCATTACTAGAGAACATGAAGGATCACGATAGAAGTCCATTTAGGATAGCTTTATGTCTTTCTGGTTTTGGTATCAAGAAAGTCCATAAAATAATATGTGTGGGTCAAAAACCACTATTGCACATTTATTATTTGCCTACCGTGGCGCTTCTATTGGCAGTCTGTCTGGTTCTATCGATGGATAGCAATTTCTAACGCTCGTCTATTGTTTGTTGTATATCCAGCGTGCTGCGAGGCTCAAATATCCAGCGTGCTGCGAGGCTCAAATATCCAGCGTGCTGCGAGGCTCAAATATCCAGCGTGCTGCGAGGCTCAAATATTCAGCGTGCTGCGAGGCTCAAATATCCAGCGTGCTGCGAGGCTCAAATATTCAGCGTGCTGCGAGGCTCAAATATCCAGCGTGCTGCGAGGCTCAAATATTCAGCGTGCTGCGAGGCTCAAATATCCAGCGTGCTGCGAGGCTCAAATATTCAGCGTGCTGCGAGGCTCAAATATTCAGCGTGCTGCGAGGCTCAAATATTCAGCGTGCTGCGAGGCTCAAATATTCAGCGTGCTGCGAGGCTCAAATATTCAGCGTGCTGCGAGGCTCAAATATTCAGCGTGCTGCGAGGCTCAAATATTGAGCGTGCTGCGAGGCTCAAATATTGAGCGTGCTGCGAGGCTCAAATATTCAGCGTGCTGCGAGGCTCAAATATTCAGCGTGCTGCGAGGCTCAAATATTCAGCGTGCTGCGAGGCTCAAATATTGAGCGTGCTGCGAGGCTCAAATATTGAGCGTGCTGCGAGGCTCAAATATTCAGCGTGCTGCGAGGCTCAAATATTCAGCGTGCAGCGAGGCTCAAATATTGAGCGTGCAGCGAGGCTCAAATATTGAGCGTGCTGCGAGGCTCAAATAAACAGCGTGCTGCGAGGCTCAAATATTCAGCGTGCTGCGAGGCTCAAATATTCAGCGTGCAGCGAGGCTCAAATATTGAGCGTGCAGCGAGGCTCAAATATTGAGCGTGCTGCGAGGCTCAAATAAACAGCGTGCTGCGAGGCTCAAATATTCAGCGTGCTGCGAGGCTCAAATATTCAGCGTGCTGCGAGGCTCAAATATTGAGCGTGCTGCGAGGCTCAAATATTCAGCGTGCTGCGAGGCTCAAATATTCAGCGTGCTGCGAGGCTCAAATATTCAGCGTGCTGCGAGGCTCAAATATTGAGCGTGCTGCGAGGCTCAAATATTGAGCGTGCTGCGAGGCTCAAATATTCAGCGTGCTGCGAGGCTCAAATATTCAGCGTGCTGCGAGGCTCAAATATTGAGCGTGCTGCGAGGCTCAAATATTGAGCGTGCTGCGAGGCTCAAATTACAGGATTTATGGCAACGATATTTGTGTTGACAGCAGCAATTATTTGTACGTCTAATATTGTTTGAAACTGAGGTGCTTAGTTAAGGGTTTCTGTTAGACCTCTCAAAACGTTTTCAATATAAGCGTATAGGGAAAACCGAGGGAAAACTGACATGTTCAACATAATAATATTATGTACCTACATACATAAAATCAGATCTCGTAGAAATTCTACAAAAACCATGTTTTTATATCTTACTTTTTGTCTACTTCTGCTGAATCGAAAAAAGGAAAGAAAGAATGATATTCGTAGAACTAAAACAGATTTGTAGATGCGATTATTTGATTTTTAGCTTCTGCTCGCGACTTCGTACGCGCATATCCCGTTCTTTCCCGTTCCCGTAGGAATTTTCCAATTAACCTACATGCCAAATTTCAGCTCTCTACGACCAGTAGTTTCGGCTGCGCGTTGTCTGTCGGTCACTCAATCAGTCAGTAACGGGAGAATACTTACTATCCTTATCTTTACTTAATATTATAAATGCGAAAGTAACTGTCTGTCTGTCGCACTTTCACGCCAAAACTACAGAACCGATTTAAATTAAATGTGGTACACAGATAGTCTAGAGTCTGAGAAAGGACATGGGATACTTTTTATCCCGGGAGTATTTTCCCTAGGGACCACGCGGGTGAAGCCGCTGGCAGAAGCTAGTTTTATGTATATTGATTGATGATAAGTTCCATTTAAGTTTATCTTTTCTAAATTCGTCAACTTTTGTTATTATTGTAACATTCTCAAAAAGTGTCACATTCCATTACTAAACATTGAGCTCCTCTCATTTGGGACTGTTTTGAAATTCTGAACACTCACGAAGTATAAAGGTACAGAATGTCAAGGGATTTGATCCAATGTATAATTTTATATCCTTTTCTCTTTCATACCATTTTCTCTGTAAATGTCAGCCTCAGTTGTTTCTGTAGCAAGCTTTAAATTTGTTTCTAATCCAATTACAGTTTGTTTATTTTAGACTTTATTATTGTCTGCATAAAGTCTAAAAATATAGCGTCAAAAGTTCGTTGAGCGAACTCGATAGATAGTTTATATTCTTCATTAGGTACCTCACTGACGGTTATTCTGACTCAAATCTAGTTGATCTCGCAACTTGCAATGTCGGATCTAAAATAGAGTACCAACTTACGAGTTTATCGTTAATTGAGGCTTCCGATTACAACCTTGCTGTCTTTGTATTCGAAGTCAATCTAAACTAACATAAAAGAGGTGTTTGTATGTTTTCAGTAACCTAACGTAACACAATCGTTAAGTGTATTTTGTATTTTTATCCTGACTAAAAGGCACGCGCAACCCTTTTAGAATTTTGTGTCGGTTCGGAATAATCCACCACAGAAGCGAAGCTGCGAGAAATCTATGTTTTGTAATATTCCGTTTTCTGTGGGAATTCCTCTCTTAGTGCTCCCCAAGGAACCTTTTTTTTTAAGGATGGTAAATCATCAAATGACCTCCCGCTTTGGGTGACGCAGGAGGGAGTGTCAGACTCTTACTGACTAAAACCCATCCGTGTTCCTCCTAGTGCCCTTTGTGATCCAGGGTTACGGTACCTCTTTCGAACAGATCCCACCCTAGCGGGCCCTGTCTTGTGTCCCCAAGGACCCTACATGCCAAATTTTGGCTTTTTAGGACCAGTAGTTTCAGCGGTGCGTTGTCTGTCAGTCACTCAGTCACTCAATTAGTCAGTAAGGGCCTACGCAGACCGGGACGGCATGGCAAGGAATTTTAATTTTTACTAATGGACATTCAACCGTACTGTTACAGAAATACGACATAAATTGCTATGCTTTAAAATGATGCCATGGCATTGAAAGGGATTTTATCGCACGGCATTAAACGACGCGCCACAGGTTCCCGTGGCGGGATGCCGTGGCATACTGCGGTTGACCTGACTAACCTGCCGAAATCAAAATGCACTAAAGTACAGCACAAACTGATGTCTAAAACCTGAAGTAAGCGTCAAAGAAAGGATTTTTCGAAATTTTAACTTTAAGGTAATAATGGGAGGGGTAATTTTGTGTTCTTTGAAGGCGACATCCACACGGACGAAGTCGCGGGCATCGCAACTAGTTACCTATATATATGATCCATCTGCGAATAATAATCGCTATCCATCATTGTCCACACCCCTTCTCCAAGCACAGCTGGTCAACTCTTTTCGTCCCCTTTTATATCGTTCATCTCTATTTTGCATCAATCTTGTCCCCGAATAGTTTTTCAGAAGAGATTGATAATGTCATCGACCTTTCCTACTGTCGGTATTCTTCGGCTACCTTCGGCGAACATTTTGTGAGCGTTTTGAAGTATTAGGATTCAAAAAAAGCAGTTCACAACTTGAAATATGATGATATTCTTACAGATCTGAGTTTTGCTTGTAGTTGCATTAGCAGCGGTAGTACAAAGTACTAATGTATCATGATTACCTACACCGTGAAAAAGGGATATTGCCATTTATCTATTTCTTTCTCTTTCACACCGGCATCACATATTTCTCTAATCAAAAACAATATTGCAAAAAAAAAATGTTTGACTGTTTGTTTGCTTGAAAAAGGAAATCTCTGAATATACTTCCGAAGTGAACAGATTTCAAAATCATTAGGCAAAATATACTAGTATGGACTATTTTTTATCTCAATAACTTGCACGTTTACTGTAAAATAAACCATAACAGCGACGCCACGGAAAAAGCTATTATAATCCTAAATAATTTGATGATAAACTAAATGAAATACGAAAGTGATTTTTTTTTTATTAATTACGCTTTCACGCCTGAATCGCTGTATCGATTTTGATGAATTTTGATACACTTACGAGTACTTACATAAGTGTGGGACACTGCAGACGATTATTGGCTATTCTTTAACCGATTACTCCGAGGTTTCCGATCCGATTTGCGTTATTCTTTTTTAGTTCGAAACGGCATACTTGCCATTTGGTTCCGTTAAAATTGGATTCAGTTTCGTTCAGTAGTTTTTATTATCTTACGAGCATTTTTGCTTATTTCAATTTCTGCGTATATGAAGATATTCTTCATATTTCAGAACATTTCTAACTCCTCACATGACCCTAAACAAACCATGGAAGATCGATACACCATGACATCCGACTCCCCACGCCAACATACCGAGGCGAGAGGATGACGATGTGCAAACATTCAACCATGACCATGGCGACAATGTTTGACGTACGCCGGCTGATTGATCTGCGTTATGGCTTGGAGGGCCGTGAACCCTGTAGAGGTCATGGCGTTTTGCGGTATTTTTATAGGAAGCGTGTATTACAGAGAATTTTGTGTAAATAGGATAAACTGATAAAAGGTATGCAATGCCGAATTAAAGCAAGTTCCTAATGTCGAAATACGTGTTTGTTTTTACAAAACCGGCCAAATGCGAGTCGGACTCTCACACGAACCATACCATAAACCTTAATTTTTATTATTTGTTGTTATAGCGGCATTAGAAATACACAATCTGTGAAAATTTCAACTTTCTACCTATTACGGTTCTTGAGATACAGCCCGCTGACAGACAGACGGACGGACGGACGAACAGCGGAGGCTTAGTAATAGAGTTCCGTTGGGTACGGAACCCTAAAAACCGGCCAAGTGCGAGTCAGACTCGCGCATGAAGGGTTCCGTGTCATCGTATTTTTATTATTTGTTGTTGCGGCAACAGAAATACACACTCTGTGAAAATTTCAACTGTCTACCTATTACGGTTCATGAGATATAGCCCGCTGACAGACAGACGGACGGACGGTTGGACGGACGGACGGACTGACAGCGGAGGCTTAGTAAATACTGATTCCTTCGTGCCAGAAAGCACGTTAAGCTGTTGGTGCCGCCTTTAATTTATAGATGTTTGACAGTCGTTCTGGGTGGTCAGAAGACAAGAAAACTGACACCAATTATGCCAAGAGGTGTTATCCAGTTACTGGGTTGTTCAGGTCAGATAAGCAGTAAAATACTGGTACTCAGATGAATACGGTTAAACTGGAAGCCAACCCCAATACGGTTGGAAAAAAACTAGGTTGAAAAATTGATTCCCAAAATACAGTTCGAAACAGTGATCCTTAAAAATAACCTTGGTTTAATAAGCGTTTGACTTTGCAACGCTTAAAGAAGTCTACTAATAACTTAGCTAGTCCATAGCTTGATACTTTTACAGCCCTGCATCTTTATCTACAACTAGCTTCTGCCAGCGGCTTCACCCGCGTGATCCCTAGGGAGCATTCTCCTGCGATATATATATATCCTGTGTTGTTCCAGACTATAATCTACCTCTGTGCCGAATTTCATGAAGATCATTTCAGGCGTTCTGATGTGAAAGAGTAACAAACATCCATCTATTCATCTTTCTTCACAAACTTTCGCATTTATAATATTAGTAGGAAGTAGGATAGGATATTAGTAGAATAGGATTTTATTTCAATAATATTGATAGGCTCAAGTTTCTACCTTACCTTACTCAACGGTAGGTAAACAATAATTTGGTCGAAGACAGAGCACGCTTACCTAGAAGTAACCTATTAGTTACAGCTATTAGAAAATATAGTCTCCACTTCATAGCTATACGCACAATTAAAGTATTCCCATCGTTCACTCCTACCTTGTTCACAAACATATCCCGCCACCGTGATGCCGAGTCCTAGCGCAGAGTCCTTGTTGAGCTCCACATCGTAGCTGAGCGTCTCCGGCTCGCCCGTGCCGCGCACTGCCATGTCTAGTGGTAACCTGGAGATGGAGAGGATCTTTAGTGATACTGACTGGTATGGACCACTCACCTATCGATCCACCTCTCACAATTTGGATCTTGTATCTTAAACAGCTTGTCATAACCCGCTGGATACCAAATGTAAGTGTGGTGACCCGTCCAAAATATGGTGCTCTTGTTGGAGAGCCCCAAGTGCCTTTACACTTTCTCCATTGAGGATTTTATTAATGCCACTGATGCCGTTATAAATGTGACGACGAGACGACAGACGACAGACGAGTCCGGTTAAGCAGGCGACAACCTCACTCATATAGATAATCTTGAACCATCCTTACCTGACAGGTGGAGGTTGCGGCTGTGACGGCGGCTGCACGAAGGCTGGTGGTCGTGGAGACGGCGCTAGGGCTCCTCGGGGTACCACCGCCACTATCGACGCCACCGGCTAGAGAAAGAAATGGTAGGAATAAGCTTGATGAACCTCAAGCAGGCGAAAGGCGATGGTGTCCAGTCTGCCTGGTGTTCAGTTATGTATCAGTTTCATGTTTCTATTTATACTACTAAGGAGTCTAGAAAATTAGCAATAGGAAGGTCAGAAATCAAGACTTATACGACAGTAAATGTTGAGTCGATGATTAAAATAATGTTGAAACTCAAAAATTTAAAGGTTTGGCATGTGCCACCGATATGTCTATTCTATTCTATTTTTTATTTATGGCGCGCAAAGCCGATGTCGACTATTCTGCCAATGTCTAAAGTGGGTTGGAGAAGCAAGTGTGCAATATTTTACTGCCACCGATATGTCGCGTGGTCAAACAGTCCTTTTGGCATTTCGAAAATAGCTGTCGCCGTTTGAATGTCACTTTGCCTTAAGGGCGTATCTTGAAAATAAATGGTAGCTCGAAAGCACCGAGGGGCACCGCCCACCCTACGCGGACCCCGGATGCATCCAAGTTCGAAATATCGAACCTAGCGCCAAATTATCAAATTAATTCAAACCGCCAACTGATTCAGTGTTGCTCGCACACAAGCTACTAAGTTTCTGCTGTCAAAATATATTTCGAACTTTGTAATTTTTTTATATCGAGAAAATGTCTTATATCGTGTATTCCTTCAGTTGGATACTAGCATGTAGTCAAAAAACATACCACAATTTCACATTCCTGTTTCAGGAACCTAACAAGATACGCTAAAATGAAAAACGGCCTTATTCTGATTGAATCACTTTAAGCTCCTGGGGATATCCCGTGATCACCATAATATTATTAGTCCAACAAGGCAGTTGACCAAAAGAAATTAGTTGCAAAATATAAACTCGCCATTCGTATGCGGAACAAGGTGTTAATTCCCAAAAACCTCCGTTGAAAAGGGAGGATTCTCCGACCAGACGGATATTCTGACCTGGTACCTAGATAGAAAACTCGATAGTTGGTATTTGGACTGTTGCACATTTTTAACACAATACTTATACAATTTTCAACAAAAAAGAAACTAATGTGTTTTTCTCTAATTCTTATAGTTTCAAATTAAGACATCCACGCACATTTTAAAATCTCCCCCAGTAAACAGCTAGTACTCAGATTGTGGAAATCTGAGCCCTAAAAATGTCTATCTCTGACATCTCCTATCTCATCCAATGTGACATGTTTGCTAAAGGACCTCTGCCTGAGAAAGCAATGGATGTATGTCTGACAGCTGACGCCAAGATACACAAAGTAGACAAATTAACATAGTATGTGCTTGACAAGATTTTCAGGCCAAAGCTAAAATAAGATGGATTTAGACAAAACATCGAAAAATGTGCGTTAAAACGTTTGCTGTAGCAATGTTTAAGGTGACAAAGCAAACACAGCTAGAACTATTGGGCACAGTTCCAAATCCAAATACCAAAACATTCTAAAACAAAAGAATCCACACTTTTATTCATTCGAAAAACTTACTACCACTTCTTTAAAATGTTTAGAAACGTTCATAGAAAACAGGACCTATCTAATGCAATTTAAAGTTCGAAATTCTCCTAACTGCGTCAACTTTTACAGAAATTACATAAAATGAGCCATCTCTTTATGTAAACTTGGCCGTAATATGACATCTTAAAGTGTAAATTAAACAAAGGAAGCCCAAAGAAGTAAGAAATTTTTATTTCTTCCGCTTTTGTGAGAAAACTTTTTATTTTATTTAGATGGAGTTAGCGTTGCCAGGCTTTGTCTAGACGGACGAGCAATTTAATTGTGCCTTGAATGCAATAAGTTTAGAACAATTATGAAAGTTTCACAGAGAAGAGGGACGTTTGTGGGGCTTTTATGTTGTTCCTGAAAGATAAATAATATGACTCCATCATCATCATCATAGCAGCCGAAAGACGGACATAGGCCTCCCCCAGAAGGGAGGGTTTGCCATAATCGCCGCGCTTGGCAGGCGGGTGGCGATTGCAATGTATGGTGTTGCGTTTTATATATAACGCTGCTGCCCACTCTCTGATGAGTTCCTTGACCAAAACCTCACCTTTGGCGAGCACATAAAGGCGGTACGTTCGCGTGCTGCCTTCGCTCTCGGTAGGCTTCATCCCATGCTGAATGCACGCAGCAAGCTATCCCTTAAATGCAAACTGCACATCTATACCACGTGCATACGTCCGATAATGACCTATGCGTGTGCCGTTTTCGCACACACAAAGGATCGACATATCCATAGGATGCAGACCATCCAAAACCGTTTTCTCCGAAAGGCCACGGGCGCTCCGTGGTTCGTTAGGAATGACCGACTACATGTCGACCTCAAAGTCCCAACCATCAAGCAATTCATGAAGCGTCTTACTAAGCACTTCATCGAATCTGCAGAAAAGCACCAGAATCCCTTAATCGTATCGGCTACCCGATACGCTCCCTCCAAGATTAGTAGGATTCGCCGTTCTCGGCATACTCTCGTCAACCCTGACGATCCAATCACCGTCCTTCAAGAAAGCTGTAGGGAAACCAGCACTCTCAAGAAACACAAATACAGACCGCGTTCCGTATTCCGACCTCGCCGCCGAGGTCCGTCGCGACGTCCCAGTAACGCTCCCCCCCGTCTTTTGCCAAACGAGCCAGCCCGCGAAGCTGAGCCAGTAGTGACAAATATCTCCCCAAATAATGACATGACCCAGCCAGTCTCTTGCTGCCCCCCCCTAAACGACGTCGTTGAGCCGAGGTCCATACCCCACAGGGGGTGCCCTCAGCAAGCGGAGTTTGAGTATATATAAATTTTGTAGCTTCGGCTGGGGGCCTTAAATTCTTGAGGCCCACACAGGCAAGTCCGGTTCAGTAGTTGACAACCCTCTAGGGTAGAAACTGCGAGTGGCCATCGACAAAAAAAAAAAAAAAACTCTGATGAGTCTCTTAGTCGCCGTCAAATATGACTCAAAATTATGGGAAGTCCCATGTCATGAATTTATTGCCACACAACCGGGCAAAAGTCCAAACTCCGAGCTGCTGCTGAGAAATTCCAGACAGAAAAACCCAAAAACTATTTTATGACCTGGGTGCCATAGACCACGGTGTATCAATCGCTCGGGTTGTTAACTGCCTCCGTGGTCGAGTGGTTTAGGCATTTGCATTGTGACTCGGTGGTCGTGGGTTCGATTTCCACGGGAAGCATACTTTGTAAAGTTATTTTCAGTTTGGCTAGGTCAAGCTTGAATCACTTGATTGTCTGATAAAAAGATGATTCCGTGCTCGTTTAAGCCGGTGGTCCCGGCCGCCAAATGGCGGTCGACAAATAAACCATATCAGAGACCCTAGAGGGGATGTAGAAATTTTGACACTAGGTTGTGTGCGGTTGTTAGACCACTACTACCGCCCACACGATAAGAGAAAGAGAGAAATAGTTACTAGTTAAGTACTTCCTTCTTTCTTTTTCTTTTCCACTAAGCCTGTGATGCAGCCCCTCGGCGTCGGAGAGGGCGGGCAGCGATATGTCCCACAGTCTCATAGTGCCTCCAACAGACGTCGCTCCTCCTGTATGGGGTCTGCGGGATGGGAACACAGGCGTTGGTGATGCTCCTAGTGGCTGTACTCTGACAGATGATACCGAAGCCTCTTGCTACCAAGCTCCACTTATCCTATGTCACAGTATGTCCTCAATGATAGCTCATTGAGGACATACTGTGCAGAAGGCTGTGACGTGTCCCGACTAATTTACTTTTTTAGTGGATGGAAAATCATCAAATAACTTCTCCCGCTATGGGTGGAGTTGTAGGGAGTGTCAGACTCGTACTGGCTTAAACCCACGAATACATGATAAAGCCTCCTGTCCTGTCTCCGACAGAAGTCAAAACAAACAAGATTTTAAACAAGGTTTCATGATGATGAAGCCTCCAGCTATCTCCACTCACCCTGTGATGCAGGCTCTCCTCAATAATAATGGGCAGCGGGAAGTGCGGCGACGTATCCAGCGCGCACCGTCGTGTCCTGCCTCCGATAGACGTCACTTCAGCTCATGATGATGAACCTCATGCTATCACCACTCACCCTGTGATGCAGCCTCTCCTCAATGATGGTGGGTGGCGGGGAGGGCGGCGTTGTGTCCTCGCACAGGGCTCCGAAGCCGTCGTGCCCTGCCTCCGAAAGACGTCGCTCCAACTCTATGGGGTCTGCCAGGAGCCGGGATGGCACTACTGGTGCTGGTGTTGCTCCTAGTGGCTGTGGGAGAATATAAATGGTTAGAATAGGGTTGATTTCTGTTGGAAAATTCAAGCGCTGTAGTAATTACATTGCGGTACACCACTTCTGCATCGTGGTGGCGTTTACAAACTTATTATATCACCTATACACTTGCAACAGCCAGCTAAATATAGTTGTCGTCAGTATATTTTATTATTGTTTAAGAGTAAGTAGTTAAGTATTGTTATTTAAGAAAATAAGCAATCAACTAAATTTAGTCTATGAGTCGTGGACACGACTCGCTTGACAGACTCTACAATCCACTGCAAAAGCCTTACTTCCCCGCGCAAACAGCTGTCAAAACCATAAAGAAAATCTTAAAAAAGTACTCAAACCACCTTCCCTTCCTTTCATCTTCATAATTCAAAAGCAGAACATCAAGTGAAGGCCTATGAAACCTGTCTGACGCAATTACGTCATATCCGACCGGAAGTGGCGTCGCTCCGGCCTGCGACGGATGTCGGCCTAATAGCTGCGTCTTCGCAATTAAGAGCTTCTACCTTAAGGTACTTAAGTAAGAGCTGTTCTTAAGGTGCCTGTTTTCATTACTGGGTAGAAATGTTTTATAATGAGATGGGTAGTGCCTTACACGTTTTTTTGGTAAGTGTATTGAGGTCGTTTGTGTCTAAAAATGGGGCTGGTTAATATTTTTGTCTGGTATATTTGAACTATCATTGGTTGAGTAATTTAGGAAATTAATTACGCTTTCACGACGAAATCCCACGCCGAAACGATTTTGATGAATTTTGGTGTAGAAATAGATAGAAATCCTGAAGGCGGACAGGCTCCTTTTTTTGCGAAAATAAAACTTAGGTAACACGAGCAAAGCCGCGGTCCGAAGCTTGTGAGTTCATAGATTGAAAAAGCAGCTGTGAATCTGAATCATAAAAATTTCAGCTTTAGTTAGTATATAATTATCTAACATAATACGTGCCGTATAAATGTCATCCAGTACAGCAAAATACTGTAACAAGATTTATTTCAACGTTCTTGAAGACAAGTTTTTTTTATTTTAACCCTCTTCCAAGTTGCGTCAAATTATATCAAGTGGCAGACGACAGTCCCACTGGGTGTAAGACGAAAATATATAAAATTATGCCACACTGTGTCGGGGCCATAGGCGTCTTAGTGGATACTGCTAGAGACGGCATCGCCAAAATTTTCCATACATGCCAACGTCCATTTGTTCCCTTGATGTCTTAAAGGCAGGACGGATTAGACCAAAATTTGACACAGGGGTAGACCATATCTTTATTTTTATTTCTTTAGGATGTGAAATCATCAAATGACTCTTACTGACGGAGTCTCCGACTCTTACGGAATAAAACAATAAAACCTATCCGTGTTTATCCAAATGCCTTTTGCGTTCCAGGGCCGCAGTGATTCTTTCGAACCGTGGATGTCCTTTTTTTTTTTTTTTTTTTAAGGATGGGAAATCATCAAATGACTTCTCCCGCTCTGGGTAAAGCAAGAGGGAGTGTCAGACTCTTACTGACTAAAACCCATCCGTGTTCCTCCTGGTGCCCTTTGTGTTCCAAGGCTACGGCACCCCTTTCGAACAGATTCCGCAGCCCCAGCAGGCACCTGACGGCGAGCCACCCACTGCTCGCCGACCGCAGGCCCGCGCCTACGGCGGCCGGAAATCGCCCTGCGACTCCCGACGCCTGGGGCGTCTCCTTCTGTTGCGGCGAATGGGACGTGAGGTTTCCCTCTCTCTCACCCGTTCGGCCTCCTCCTTTGCTAGCATTACTGCTTCGCAGAAGGAGGTCACCGCTTCCCATGCCTCCTCGCTCCGGACCATAGATTGAACCAAGGCCGGTCGCGAGAGGTCGCCGCCGCCGATCGCCTCGACGAGGACCCGGCGGTGACCGTGGATGTCCTAGAATGGTGATTTTCATCCCACATGAACACACCAACATGCACAACACACCACACCACATGGGCAATCCTATTTTCATACAGTTATCTTACTTTTTAACCGACTTCTTCAAAAAGGAGGAGGTTCTATGTTCAGCTGTGTGTATGTTCACCGATTTCTCCGCCAATTGTGGACCGATTTTAAAAATTATTTCTTTATTTTTAAAATCGGTCCACTTTTATTTATTCTTATACTCCTGAGGTGGTCCCATTGTCACTAAGTCAGAATCTGATGATGGGATCCCATGAAAATCACTACGCGTACCCAGGTACGCTGTGTTTGTGTTTGTGGTTTAATAAAAAACTTTTTTACCAAAAAAATAAAACCGACTTCCAAGTAGACTACAGAGAGAAACTAAAGTTATTTTATACTTTGTAGTGTATTGTTTTTGGAAGTCGGTTTTAGTTTTGTTATAATACAATTCATATTTTATCTAATTAGCTTTTTTTAATGTTTCATAGATTACATTTTTATGTTTTACTCGTAATTAGCATTGTACCTAGCATGTCAACAAAATTTATAATGTAATAAGAAAGGGAACTGTCGTCTGAGATACAGGTTAACTACCTAGCTCAGGAGGCAGAGCTTTTATGTAATAGTGACACATGTTTGCAAATAAATGTTTTTTATTTGTTTTATCCCGGGATATTATTTCTACATTCCCGCGCATTCTAAATTTGGCGCTTCCTTATTCTGTGGTTGGATTCAAGTGGATGCAAGGAAGCATGCTTAGGGAAATGTTACGTACTTACATTCCGAGACGCGAGCTTAAGCCGAATGTGAGTTAAATATGTGTAGTTTTTAGTTAAAATTTCATAAAATTTTCGTCTACTTTTTGCAGAAGGAGCCTGGGTCTCACGACACAGGGAATCCTAGTGTGAGTTCCAGGAATCAACACATTCGATTGTAATTTCTTAAGTAATAAACTATTCTTATTCTTAGTGTAAGTTTTGTGAATTTATCTTTCGTCTATGAAGAAACTAAGGATATTAAAAATATCACACTATTAAATAAACACAAAAAACCGCAATTAAATGCTTTTTCTTTGCTTTATTGATAGTGCAACCCAATAAAAAAATGACGATTGTAATGATAATTTTTTTTCCTAAATTCGTACCCATTAGAAAGAAGGATTGGAGCGAAAGTTGTAGTTGGTAGAGAAAAGAAATAAATCCGCGCGGACGAAGTCGCGGGCGAAGCGCTAGTACACACTTAAACATAAACTCAAACCATTTTTGCATGGCAAAAATATTTGTTCTAATCTAGTTAAATAAGATTTACGTGTCCCGACAATGAAGAATAACCAGCACTTTGTCCCAAACACAGTGTCTCCTAAAAAACACAGAAAAAACATATCTTTCCCTGAAATCAGTTCGGAAACAAAATCATCTCGCAAACGGGAAACTGCCGCCAATAAAATATGATCCACTCAGCCCGATTGCCTATGAAAACGGTTCGGTTTATCAACGCCCTCCCATCTCAGAGGTATGAAATAACAAAGGTGCCCGCCCTGAAATCAAAGAGATACATGCGATCGAATCAAAGACACGTCGGCTTATTTTAAACGTCGAATTTCATCTTTGACAAGCCGCCTGCGTATTTTGAAAAGATTTCTCTGACTTCAGAATTACAAGGAATGGCATAAAGATACATAAATTATTCGAGATCATTTCTCAGAAGGGGCTTTCAGTCTTACGAAATGAGATTGTAAATCAGCATCCTACAGGAAATTAATGTTTTGTAAATCGAGCAGTAGGTAATAGAGTAGCTAGGTATCTGATTTATTCAGAAACCTCAATAAATTATTTTGGAATTTGATTGCGTTTGCGATGTTAATATTGACCCGCGCAACTTCGTTTGCGTTACAATTTTCATTACTGCTCCGCTCCTATTGGTCTTAGCGTAATGATATATAGCCTATAGCCTTCCTCGATAAATGGGCTATCTAACACTGAAATAATTTTTCAAATCGGACTAGTAGGTCCTGAGATAAGCGCGTTCAAGCAAACAAACTCTTCAGCTTTATATATTATTATAGAATATCTATAGATATAGATAATCATGACGATAATTCACTAAATGATTTCATGTTAGACTCTAGGCATGTCTAACATGAAATCATTTAGGTGGATCAATTTTTTGTATCAGAAAGGTATGTCGACCACTTTTAGTATGGAACATCTAATATTTTTTCATGTGCGCGTAACCCGAGAAAATGTACTGAACAAAAAAATTTTGGGTCAAAGAAAAAGTTATTGAACTTGTTGTTGTTGCTTGTTGTATTTTTTCTTTGCCCCCTTTTTAATTATTGCATTTATTCTGTTTCATATTATATACAAGATAATTAGTGGTGATATACCGCTAAAAAATAAAAGCTCTCAAATAATTACTAAGAAAGCTCGCTCCATCGTAGACGTTGTCTCTGTCATCTCTGACCTAGACTAGAGTCAAGAGCAAACCCATTACAAATAAAAAAACCGGGCAAGTGCGATTCGGACTCGCACACGAAGGGTTCCGGACCACAAACCTCAATTTTTATTATTTGTTGTTAGAGCAGCAATATAGATATACACAATCTGTGAAAATTTGAATTGTTTACTTATTACGGTTCTTGTGATACAGCCTGCTGATAGACAGACGGACGGACGGACGGACAGCGGAGGCTTAGTAATAGGGTTCCGTTGGTTACCTTTTGCGTATGGAGCCCTAAAAAGAAAACATGATTTAAATACATTTTCATTTCTTGTATACTAATTTTTCGAATTCACATGCATAATTTTCCATCGACATAAAATGTATCGCCAGTAATAAAGCCGTACTGACGCACCACCCAGCTGTTTCCCCTCCGCACACGAATCCTGTTTATTTAAACAATATTTAAAAACACATCTATCACGATTTAATCATTTCGACATGTTATTAAATCGTTTATGAGTAATGGCGGACGACGCCCACAACGTTTCAATTCAGAGTTGAGAGATAAAAGAATAATATACATCTTTACGTTTTCATCTCGCTCGGGACTTGGCAATTATAGCTTGACCAGCTTTTGCCAGCGGAACATACTCCCGAGATAAAGAGTATGTTCCCTAGGGATCACGAGTATATAGCCTATGTATTATTCCAGACTATAATCTACCTCTTTGCCAAATTTCATGAAGATCCTTTCAGGCGTTCTGACGTGAAAGAATAACAAACATCCATCCTCACAAACTTTCGCATTTATAATATTAGTAAGAAGTAAGATGACAAAACAAATGCCAAAATACATTATTTTAATTTCATAGCTGTCTTTTTATTTTGTTTTTAGGAAGGAACCCTAAACTAACCAACTAATCCCTTATAAGCAGTAAGCTAACACTGTTCTTCCATTCGTCTGCCTGTTTATCAGAAGGCTGTATCTCAAGAAAGGTTCATATTTATTTTTTTCCAGAGTGTTTCCCATTTTCTAAGGTGATCTTTAAAAAAAAAACGTTGCCCCACACTAAGAATTTCTCCTGTAACGCGGGTGAGTTAAAAAAAAACATACAAATTTACATACACAAACAACCAGACCCGGAATAACTATCTGACAGTACAAAATATTTGTTCCGTGCGGGGATCGAATCCGCGACACGCAGCGCAGCAGCCAACCGCTCAAGCACTGCGCCGACCGTGTCGTCAAGCTAAGTGTGAGTCGGACAAGAACCATAGCTACATCAAGAGCTCGCAATGTCGCATTTTTCGAGTCTCACACAACCTATGGAGCACTCGCGTTGACCACCATGAAATGTTTTCGATTATACGGAAACCTCCGTGTCCTTTCGCACTGGGCTGTTTTTAGGGTTCCGTGCCCAAAGGGTAACCAACGGAACCCTATTACTAAGCCTCCGCTGTCCGTCCGACCGTCTGTCTGTCAGCGAACTGTATCTCAAGAACCGTAATAGGTAGACTGCTGAAGTTTTCACAAATTGTGTATTTCTATTGCCGCTATAACAACAAAGAATAAAAATTCAGGTGAGATAGTGGTCAAACACGTGCCGTAATACGTAAATAGTAAAAAAAAAAAAAAAGATTTATGGTACGGAACCACTCGTGTGCGAGTCCGACTCGCACTTAGCCGGTTTTTATTTTGGCTGAGATTTGGATTGGATTTGATGTTTTTCACATGTTCACTTTCAAGTAACTACAATTGACAAAGAGGCCAATAGTCGCGGATAGTGTAGGGAGCATAAATGCATCTGCTTAGTTCCACTTACCAATTAATTTGACACTCTACGAATTAACATGCCTCAAAAACTGCAACCCTTTCAAAAACCCAGCTAAACACGTCCTCTAGCTCAAAACGAGACCGCTCTAGCCCACACCTGGTCTATTTTAAACGCCACTAAACTTCGACCCAGTTACGTAATTGGAGCCAGCAGTTTCTTTAGCTTTTGTGCAAGGCTCGCCAATTAGTATCAAGGGAGTGGCACCCACTGAGATTTATACGGACTTAGAGGAATGTGGGCAGTGTTGTGCGTTGCCATTGACGGGCTCGTTAGGTAAGAACATGGTCAAGTATCTGTAATGAAGTTGAAGCAGGTGCACTTGAAGTCTAATGAGTTTGCATGTGGCAAGTTGAGAGTGGTACCGCTTGGTAGATAGGTTGCAAATCCTTTGTTGATTGATTTAATTTAGTTGGTTATCTTGTGCGAGTCTCAAAATAAAGTTTACTGCTATCTAAAAAGTATCACTTCATACAGGAAGGAGCAGATATAAAATTTAACTGAGACGGTGCTTGAGGCGACAAGACAAGTTCACGTGTGTGGAGCTACTAAAGATAGAAAAACAAAAAAATACCGGCCAAGTGCGAGTCGGACTCGCACACGAAGAGTTTCGTACCAAAAACCAATACTTATTTGTTGTTATAGCGGCATTAGAAATACACAATCTGTGAAAACTTCAACTGTGTATCTGTTACGGTTATTGAGATACAGCCCGCTAACAGACAGACGGACGGACGGAAGGACGGACGGAAGGACGGACGGAAGGACGGACGGAAGGACGGACGGAAGCTTAATGATAGGATTCCGATGGTTACCATTTGGATAAAGAAACCTAAAAAGGGTAAGAAAAAAAAGGATAGGAAAAGTAAGAAAGAAAAAAGATAAGATTAGAAAAGAATCTATCTATACTAATATCTAAAGCTGAAGAGTTTGTTCGTCTGTTTGCTTGAACGCGCTAATCTCAGGAACTACTGTTCCGATTTGAAAAATTCTTTCAGTGTTAGATATCATCACGCTAAGACCAATAGGAGCGGGCCAGTAATGAAAATTGTGACGCAGACGAAATTGCTGGCCACCAGCAGCCTCACGCAGGCACCACGCTGCGCAATATATATGTTACAGCACCTGCATGCACTGTCTGGTGTCCGCCATGGGCATGCCGCTACTCGCCGCCGGCCTGGCCACCAGCAGCCTCACGCAGGCACCACACTGCCGCAGTACGGCCGCCGCCTGACGTGCGCACATGCCCACCACTGACACAGCGCCGATGCGCAGGAGCATGTCCCCGCTGCGGAGGCGGCCATCCTGGGGGAAGAAGGAAAATTGGTTTAACAAGCAAATACGAGTAAGTTAAGGTGGTTAAGATTTGATTAAAGTTTTTTTTTATTAAGGCTCGTTGTCAAGGGTCAAGTGGAAGGCAAGCGGTCAACTAAGCGTTGGACAGACTTAATAAACCCTGCAACACAAGCCTCCATAGTCCAAAATTCCCGTAACATCCACGTGAAGGCGCATCACGAAGGCTGTATAATACAGACAAGATGCATCATCTTCGAACCACGACTGCTCTGTCAAGAGTGAACAACTGAGGAGTAAGGTTCAATCACAGGTTATCTAGAAGAGGTCGTGGCTAAATAATAACAGCCGCACGAGTCATCAAGGTTAAGCAAAGTTTGCCGAATTGGGTCCGTGAATGGGTGACTATCTTCAAGTAGAGATTCCTCCGCGCCACGGAAATCACGTCTAGATGTTCGTCCCTGCTGTCATTTGTAGATCTTTGCCAATCCTTATTGGTAGTTGAAAAGGGGTTATACGTGTTACTACGGTACTGAGTTGCGGGAGTCAGATCGGCAGTCACTCACACAGCTATATCCGAATAGAATATAGAAGAAAAAAAAGAAATAAAAAAAACAAGATTCAAAAGTATTTTATTTCAAATTAGCTTCGCCCGCGTCTTCCCTAGGGAACATACTCCCGGGATAACAAGTAGCCTAGTGCTATTCCAGACTATAATCTATTCCTGTTCCAAATTCCGTCCAGATCCGTTCAGCCGTTCTGGCGTGATTGAGCAACAAACATCCATCCAAACTTTCGCATTTATAATATTAGTTAGATTAGATAATCCATTTACAGGCACTTTTGAAACGTCAAGGTCGATCAGTCAAAAACATGGAAGCTATTTGCATGTTCCAAAGCGTAGATCTCAATGGAGAAGAACGTGCAAGAAACTCCACGGACACTCTTTTAAACTATGTGATGTTTATGTTTGATTGCTTCTGTATGT
This sequence comes from Lacanobia oleracea, assembly GCA_950371165.1. Lineage (NCBI taxonomy): Eukaryota > Metazoa > Arthropoda > Insecta > Lepidoptera > Noctuidae > Lacanobia > Lacanobia oleracea. The sequence goes on from OX493409.1 coordinate 1,263,689, forward strand.
GAGGACAATGCAAAGAACAAAAAAATAAATGAACGATTCAAAATGTACAGACTAAAATAAGCCAGTGGCAGTTAAGAGCTGACCAGTCTCAACTGACGGCCCCAATTCACGAACATGACGCGTATATCAGCACCATCTAGCTCAACCAAGACTGGAAGCCGACCCCGAAATAGTTGGAAATAGACTAGACAGATTTAATCAGATAGGTACCTGAGTGTTATACATCCTTTGGAGTAGGTACGGGTAAAATTAAGCTTAAGGTGAGGCATTTACGAGTATATTTAAGGTGTCGGATCCCACTAGATTAAGTCCCTTGTTCAGATCTAATTTGGGAGAGTAGCGGCCACCTCAGTAGTATGTCGGGGGACCCGTGCGGTTTAGTGGATAGCGCAACGTTAAGGCCAGGTAGACCGAGCAAAGTAGGTACCTGACATTTCCATACTTTACGCGAAGCGAGCCGTGCGCTCACGTCAAAGGCGTGAAGCCATAATAATTAAAAGAATTAAACTATTATGCAAAATTTAACCATAAAATTATTCTTCTATTGTTATTAACCTTTCTTAGATATGGTTTTTGGAAGTATAACTTTCATACGCCTCAAGAACAATAAGAAAAACATAGAAAATAAATGAATTAAGCCTTCACTTCCGTTTTCTTTTTGTTCGAGTGAAGTCTTCGATGTTATATTTTGAACCAAAAATTGTCAAAGTACATAAAGTAAACTTCAACATGTATTTTTTTGGATTTGAACAATCACTATTTGTTTGTTTATGATTGATTCAAAGTGATGGAATATTGGGAGAATTGGGAATACCTGGCCTTAACCTTCGAGTTCCCTGGTAACAGGACAGGCTAACCAGGGAACTCAAAGGTTCTCGAACTCGAACCAAGGAACTCGAAGGCTCATTTGTGTGCTGAAAGTGTTAAATAAACAAATAAATATAGCTATTTAATTTCATGATAAAAATAATAAATAACAATAAAATGCGCGCACAGTTTTTTTAAATAATTTATTGATAGGCACGCATTTGACCACAGTTTCACTTGATGGAAGGTGATGATGTTTTGAATGATGAGTCCAAAAGGTATCAAGCAAAATGTTACTAAGAATATCAGAAATATCAGTGACTCATGTGGTGCGGAGATTTTATGCAATTCCATTTCTCCGCTGCGGTGGCTCGCTCCACTGTAATGGTCAAGCACTTTTATTGTATGTATGTAGTTACACAATATACAATATCGTTTTAATAACTTTCGGGGGGGAACAAGAACGGAGGGAATGAGCACTGACTCGATCATTTCGATGACCAAAGCTGGGCGATGGAGCACGCGTGATTAGAAGTAACCCTAGACTTCAAAAACCCCAAGACTAGCAAACTTCATCCAGTAAAACGATTCTCTAAACATACCTAAATAAACCTGAACTCAAAACAGGAAAATACAACACACTGATTGATAAAGCAACCGAGATAGTTTGGGAACCATGAAACAGGACACACTTGCTTTCCAATACAAACTTATCGGGGTCGCAGCCGCCAGCCGCAGCTGACTTTGAGTATTCTATTCAGCACAGTTCCCAATCAACCGATGTCCGATGAAGGAACGCCTTCAAGTTTTGGTCATTGTTTACATAAACCTAATGATAAGCAGATTTTTCCCGAGCGCGGTTCCCTCCTGTGGCCTATCCCAAAGGAATTGTTTGTTTTTCCGGGATTAATTGTTTCAATGACACTGAATCTAGAGAAAAACTGGTCCCACGTACGCAACGTATGCAACGCATAATGTTATCTGGACTCTTGATTTTATAAGAAAAACTATGCAGTAGAAACACACTTGTCGTATGCAACGCAACATACGATACGATACAAAAGCGTTGCGTACGTTGCGTACGTAGGACCAGTGTATTTCTCGCTTTAGAAATACTGTATTTAAGGAGATCGTAGCTAAATAATAACAGCTGCACGGGTCGATCTTCAAGGTTAAGCAACGCTTGCCGAGGTCAGTCTGTGGATGGGTGACAATGTTAACATGTCAAGATTTTTCAGTGCCTCGGAAAGCACTTAAAGCCACTGATCATTTGTAGATCTTTGGCAGTCGTTACGGACTGACAGAAACCAGAAAATCTTACCAAGAAGTACCATATTACCCCATATTAAAAGCTTAGCCACATAAAATAAAAGCTACTGAACCAAACTGAATCAAAATTTAACGGGACCAAATAAATGGAAAGTATACCGCATCGTCCTCAAAAGAATCACACAAATCGGATCAGAAATTTCGGAATAATCAGTGTAGGTACATACATAAAACAAAAATAAATAAATATCTGCTGAATTGAGAACTTCCTCTTTTTTTGGAAGTCGGTTAAAAATAAATCTTTTATTCTGGACCAAACAGTGTATATGTTTTATACACCCACCAAGCGGCGGGCGGGGTTAGCGCTAGTTTTTATACGTCATTTGGTTGAAATACATTCAATAATATAATGATAGTAGCACGTCATGATGAAAACCATTTGTCCTGCAACTGTATGTGTTATTGATTCCTGTATAACAGATCATTTTCCAGTGATTGCCTCATTAAGCATTTCCACACGTAGAATTATGAACAAAAATTGTAGTGTTAACAAAGTAGACATAAAAACGTGTGTTAGTCAAATAGAGACTCTTGATTTCTCCTTTATTAAGTCTATTCCTGATGCAAACGCTGCCGCCACTGCTTTTGTAGATAAATTATCAAACATTATAAAAGCGAATACTAAAGTCTACCAAACAACTTGTAAAAAAAGAATCCTTAAACCTTGGATTACAAGTGGGCTTTTGCGCTGTATTAGACATAGGGACCGACTTCATAAACAGCACAAAAAGAGCCCTACTAACTACACCTTAGAAACAACGTTTAAACGTTATCGGAATTACTGTAATTCTCTGTTAAGAAAATTGAAAACAACTTATGAAAAATCCTTACTCCATAACGCCAAAACTCCCAAAGATTCGTGGAAAGCAATAAAGTCCATAATTAATTATACTGATGATAAATCAACTGCAAATGGCTTATTAAATTCTAATTCTAACAATATTAATAAAATCAATAAATATTTTTCACACATAGGTAAGCAGCTTGCCGATGCCATTACTCCTACGCATAACCCTGTTTACAATTTTAAAGTTCCTAGCAACCTTAATTCTATTGTTCTCTTACCGCCGGATGAAGCTGAAATCGAAGTATTAATATTAAACCTTAAAAATAACTGTGCTACTGGCTGGGACTCTATCCCAGTTCAGTTACTTAAACTGTGCAAAAATAGTATAGTCCCTACTCTCACTTACCTCTTTTAACTTTGCTATGCTCAAGGTATCTTCCCGGATGTGTTTAAGAGAGCTCTCATTACTCCTGTGCATAAGGGTGGGAATCGAGACGATGTGTCGAATTATAGGCCTATCTCTGTATTGTCTGCACTTTCAAAACTATTGGAAAAAACACTTAATAGCAGACTCATCCAATTTCTTGAAAGTAAAAATATTTTGGCTAACACTCAATTTGGTTTCAGGGCGTCTAAAAGCACCGATGATGCAGTTAGTCAGCTCACTGATTTTGTATCATCTAAAGTTGACGAAAATCAAAAGTGTATAGGAGTTTTCCTTGATTTAGCCAAAGCATTCGACACAGTCTCGATTTCAGCACTTGTGAACAAGCTAGATGTCATTGGCGTAAGAGGAACGGCCCTAAAAATGTTTGAGGACTTTTTGTGTAACCGTAGACAACAGGTAAAGATTGGAAATTATGTTAGCTCTGATGAAAATGTTGTCTATGGCGTTCCTCAGGGCAGTATACTCGGCCCGAGTCTTTTCCTGGTGTACATCAATGACCTATGTCTTCAACCACTCTGCAACGGTAAAATATTTGCATATGCTGACGATACAGCCGTAATATTCCATGGAGAGACTTGGGATGAGGTACGTCGTATTGCCGAGAACGGCCTCCATCGACTTGGCCAATGGCTCGGAGCCAATCTCCTTACTCTCAATATATCTAAAACTTCATTCATACAATTTTCATTTTCTAAAACTAACCTTAAAAATGTTAATATTAAAGTTCATTCTTGCAATTATCCTAATAGTAATAGCTGTTCTTGTCTTTCCATTAATAAAGTTACACAGGTCAAATACTTAGGTGTTATCTTAGATGAGAGGCTAAGTTGGGAACCCCATATAAGTCTTGTTACGGGTCGCACTAGGAAGCTAATCTGGGTTTTCAAAAAACTTAGGCACGCCGCGGAATTTCCTCTTCTTCGTAATATATATTATGCTTTAGCTCAATCCATACTTGGATATTGTGTAGGGGTCTGGGGTGGTGCCTGTAAAACCCACATGATGCAATTAGAAAGGGCTCAGAGGTCATTATTGAAAGTAATGACTTTTAAACCCTTCAGATATCCGACTAAACAATTGTATGAAAATTGCGAACTGTTAACAATTAGACAATTATATATATCCCAAATTATATTAAAAAAACACAAGCAAACTCCCTGTGATGTAAATGTGTATAAGAGTAAACGTGTTATTACTAACGTATGCTTACCTGTCAGATGTCGGACAGCTACGGCTAGACGACAGCAATCTTATAGGTCATCCTACTTATACAATAAAATAAACAAAATAATAAACATTCATCCACTTACTATTCGAGAAACAAAAATGAAAATTAAGAACTGGCTACTTCAATTAAACTACGACCAAACAGAAATGTTACTGCTCACAGATTAATATTCCCTACTACCACATACCTCACCTACATCTAATATCCATCACACAAACACACCCTCGCACACACACACCCTCACACACACGCACACACACGCTCACACACGTACACACACGTACACACAAACACGTTATCTACATGCATAAACACGACATGAGTAAACCTAACCCTTCACTTATTTGATTTACTTCATCTTATGATTTTTTATATTTTTTATTCACAATTTGTATCAAGTTCAAAGTGGGAGAGGGCACTGACTTCTGTAATACAGGTTTTTACCTAGCTCAGAAGTCAGGGTTTTCATAGGATTCTTGTAAAAGTTTGTGAATAAATTTATTATTATTATTATTATTATTATTATTATATAGTAGCAGTAAAATGTGTATAATTAAAATAAGTATACGTAGTGTACCTAGGAGCTCGTGGCTAAATATTAACAGCCGCACGGGTCGATCTTGAAGGTTAAGCAACGCTTGCCAAAGTTGGTCTGTGGATGGGTGACCATCTTAACATAACGAGTATCCTCCGTGCCTCGGAAAGCACGTTAAGCCGTTGGTCCCGGCTGTCATTTGTAGATCTTTGGCAGTCGTAACGGATTGTCAGAAACCAGTAAATCTGACTCCAGTCTTGCCAAGATAGCAAAGGAGGAAGCCGAACGTGTGAGAGAAAGGGAAACCTCACGCCCCAGCCGCCGCAACAGAAGAAGACGCCCCGGGCGTCGGGAGTCGCAAGGCGATTTTCGGCCACCTTAAGCGCGAGCCTGCGGACGGCGAGCATTGGGTGGCTCGCCGTCTGATCAGAACCAGGCCCGGGTGGACGGCGCGCTGTGTTTCACGCGTGCCTCAAAGAGCTGTCAGCGTAAAAGACGGGGCCCGCTAGGGCCAGTGCCTGCTGGGGCTGCGGACTTCGTTCGAAAGAGGCACCGTACCCTGGAACGCAAAGGGCACTGGGAGAAACGCGGATGGGTTTTAGTCAGTAAGAGTCTGACACTCCCTTCTGCTTCACCCAAAGCGGGAGGAGTCATTTGATGATTTCCCATCCATAAAAAAAAAAAAAGTCTTGCCAAGATGTACCGTGTTACCCAGTTAATGGGTTGTGGAGGTCTGGTAGGCAGCCGCTCCACGTAAAACGCTGGTATTCAGCTGAATCCGGTTTGACTGGAAGCCGACCCCAATGTACCTGGGAAAAGGCTAGGCAGATGATGACGTAGTGTACCTAGGACTTGGCGAAAGGAAACAGGCACAGAATATAAATAAACATAAACTATATAGGTTGACTGGTAGAGAATAATTTGTTGCACTAAGTCCGCTCATGAACCACTAATAACATAAAATTTAAATAAATTAATTTTCAAACTTAGAGAACACAATGTATTTGTAATGTATTTGTGTCAACAAGTAAAAAAGTGACGATCAAAAAAAAAGGAAACAATTATATTACAACAAGTAGGTAAACATATCAAAAGAGTTGCTAACGCGTAGTATATGATGCTTTTATCCCAGCAGTAAATTCCTGTAAAACAATTTTCTACTTCCACGAGGGAAAAGTATTTTATCTAGTTCAAACTGTTCCACTATTAGGCAAAGGCCTCCCGCCATTCCTTTCACTGTTTCCGGTTCAATTAATAATATAAGACGAAGAGAACGTACGAGAAAATAAAAGGAATTAATTACAGAAACTTCCAATAAAAGCTGTGTTAAAGAAAAAACCCAACTATTCCGCATTAATCTTGTTACACAAGGGTGCGGGCTGAAACTCTTAATTGCAACCTCTTAGCGTCTCACACGTAAGGTAACACACGTACTGCATGCTGCCTGCGGATTACTGGCCATTAAGTAAATTAAAAAGAAAATGCTCTATATTTGAATTTAGATACCGATTGTGATTTGCCAAATTATGTTTATTTCATGCTAATGATTGTCTGTGGTATCATAAGCATTATATCTCTGGTTTAATTTAGTGTTAATTTGTGTGAATCGCACAACCTTAAGGGTCGATCTATAAGGTTAAAACAACGCTTGCCGAGGACTGTGACTGGTTTGGTGACCATCTGAAAAATGCTATGATTCCTCTGTGTCTCGGAAAGGCACATTGGATGGCAATGCTAATTCTCTGGCCGAAAAAAAGATCAGTCAATTTGCTACTTGCTGATGTCACGAGAATCTCGATGAGTGTAGTTTTTTTGTCTCACGTGAGGTAGCACACGTCCTGCATGCGGCCACCGGATTAGTGGCCATTAAGAAAATGAAAAAGAAAATGCTCTATATTTAAATGTTGCTGATTGCATTTTTTGACAAATTTTGACATTATTTTGGCAGTTGACGTTGAGCTAGTGATTTGTGGTGTCAGAAGCTTTTCTGTGGTTTGATATGTTTGATTCAGTGTAATTCTGTGATTCTTTCATTCTTTCGCTGAATGATTTCTAAATACCTACTCGTACCTTTTTCGCAGTTATCGAGCCATTTTAAGGGTTTCGCACCTACCCAGAAAGGTAAAACGGAACCCTTATAGGATCACTTTGTTGTCCGTCCGTCCGTCTGTCTATCAAGACCTTTTATCTCAGGAACGCTTGAAAGTTTCGAATTGAAATTAAAACCATATACTCAGGTCAACAATCCCTTGAAGCTGTGAAAAATCAAACTTCTAAGTAAACGTCAAAAAAGGGTACAGCCGTTTATGCCACAAAAAAACATATATTTCGACACTCTCAACGGAATCAAAATTTATAAGGTATTTTCCGTTGACCTAAAAATATGAAAGGAAAGTAATATCGTTTTATATTACAAGTATATGGAAAAATCTGAAAACAAGATTTGTTTTATTTGACTTCAGCACTTTGAAAACGGTAATCGCGTGAATACGTGATCATCGCATTCATAATAATATTTACAAAACGATTCTCTCATAAAACCGTATCTCGAATCAGTTAACATTGTACCGAAAATAGTACTTACATTTAGTAACAACGCCATGGAATTTAGAAGTTATTTAATCATCTATTATATGTTAATATTTTATTATTTATTTGCGTCCCATTGGCATATTAATCTTTTAACCGCCCGACTTCATATCATTTGTCGAGTCCCCAGCGCCCGGCACAAAAAAAAATCTTAAAATAAGCACCAACAACAAAGACGGATGTGAAATACCTAACTTTGATTTTAATGAGCTGTCGTATATAAGGTGTAACTATTCATACACTAAATATTTTAAGACAATCATCTAACGGTTATAACGAAGCCATTTCAAAGGATTTTTTTTATCTAAGTATATTTTATAAAAAAATAATAATTTAAAATCACTTGACCCACAAAATAAATACTGGCTCCTTATTTTTTCAACATCCATTACGCCCGCGCATGACGGGCATCGCCCGTCGCCGTGTCGTCGGCGCGGTGCGTCTCATTCATAGAATAGGGAGTAAAGGTTTTATGCAAGATGTCTCAAGAAAATGTAGAATTATTATAATTTCGTAAAAACAAAAACACTTACATAAAAATTTTTTTTTCGTTGAAATGGCTTCGTTATAACCGTTAAATGATTGTCTTAAAATATTTCGTGTATGAATAGTTACACCTTATATATACGACCCTGGCGAAATGGACACGAAAAAAGATTAACTTCAACTTCATACATTCATTACTAAACTATCAATACATACACTGCTCTCCAACATTATTTTATGGCTTGTAACCCCTCTGGTACACAACATCAGTGTGGCTTACAAACACACCTATATCGCTATCGCCATCCCTATCGCTATATCGCTATAATAAATAGTAACTCGGTTAGCAGCCACTCTCGTGTAATTAGCCACATTGCACGTACATCATTACATCATATTGTTACTAGGTATCGTGTGTTGTACACTTAATTGTATGTAAAGCTCTCCCCTGTTGTGAGGTATATAATACTCGTAATCACATGAACACAGTATGTCATTACTGTTAATTAAACGAGTAAGGCCTATGTGGCGGAATTTGTTCGAAAGAGTCACCGTGGCCCTGGAACGCAAACGGCATTAGAAGGAGCACGGATGAGTTTAATTCAGAGCGGGAGGAGTCATTTAATGATTTCCCATCGTTAAAAAGGCCTATACCTAAAAAGTATGATAAATGTAAAAAATCTAATCAGTTGATTAGTTTTAATACTGATTAGAACAAAAAACAAAACCGAAACCAACAACTACAACAACAACAAACAAACAACAACAATCAACAATTTTAAAACAAATTCTTAAAAAAAATTTACTCAAAATTAAAATCCAGGACGGCGGCGCATCGAAACATTTGTAATTCGTCTACATGAGTATCATTTTCATGGTTTTCGGGTTCGTAAAACAAAAACGATTTTGAAATCAAATCCGGCGCCAGTGATGCAAATCATTTGACATGGGATAGGTGTCATTTTCATTGTTTGGGGGCAACTATGCAACCCTGTATTGTACGTACAACGGACCGAATGAGAGTCGTAAGTGCGGAAATTGGAGTCCCTAATGTATCTATCTATCTACCTAACCCTGTATTGTGCGTAGCCCAAGACGCACTTGGCGGGGTTTTTGTGGTCGTCTGGTATTATTATTATTTATTTTAAAAATCACTATTCCAAGTCCTAGGTATAAATTAGGACATTACAAGTTTATAAATTCTAGGGAACATTTTCACGTCAGATAGGATAGAACATTTTTCATTACTTTCACTTAATAATAATCCCTCCGCCATACTTACACTCTCAAGAGTACATACCGCTACAATTACCCCATACAAGCTTAGTAGTAAACACGTTGAACATAATCGCCCCACTTTACAAGTTCACTCACAGCTGCCGTGTTGTTGTGTGGGTCAACGGGTTGCCAACTAACATACCATGGGAGAATGTTATGTTTTGCGAGACTATGTTAGCTTTACTTACAACATAATACAGCTTCATTATGAATAGTGTAAGTAACGTCATCGTTAGCGTGTCTAGTGACTTCCTGCTTAAGCTGGCTACTCAATACTCAGTTTTCTTTATATCTCGGGCCATACAAAATTATCCCACGTCTTGCAGTAAAGCGAGGTATACTTTTCTTAGTTGTAGGTGTAGGGAAGTTTTGATAATTTTTCTTTCAACTGAATCGGTCCAGTCCAGATTTGCAGGAAAACGGGTGACAAAGACAAAGGCATCGATAGACACACGAGTGATCCTATAAAGATTCCGGTGTTTCATAAAGACGTTAACCGAAACATAAAACACTCAATTTCAAGTCCCAAGTCAGAAATTTTCCCATTTTAGGTTACACACAGATAGGATAAGACATTTGCCTGCTCTATCACTCACATTTAAAAGAAATCCCTCATCCGCACCGCTACAATTACCCCATACAAGCTCAGTAGTAAACTCTACACGTTGAACATAATCGCCCCACTTTACAAGTTCACTCACAGCTGCGGTGTTGTTGTGTGGGTCACCGGGGTGCCATGGGAGAATGTTACGTTTTGCGAGGTTGCGTGAACCTGTTTCCACTAACTTTTCTTATGATAATATAATAGTACAAATGTGTTCATTGTTAAATAAAGTAATTAACGTCATCTTATATGGACAGAATTGAAGAATAAACCATGTTGCGTCGACCCCAAGTAACATGGGATAAGGGCAGGAAGATGATGACGAGCGTCATTTTAAGAGCGTTTAGTCCTCACGGTATTTCATACAAATTTTCAAGTCCATATACTTGGAAACGAAGTGAACGATTTAAAAAAAAACTGGCCAAGAGCGAGTCGGACTCGAACACCAAGGGTTCCGTACAAATTTGTAGCTACAAATTACTTTAAATAAAGACTATATTTTTATGATTTAGTTACATATGTATAGTTTCAGACTTTTCCTCGTCGTTACGGATTGTCAGAAGCCAGTAAATCTGACTCCAGTCTTGCCAAGAAGTACCGTGTTACCCAGTTAATGGGTTGTGGAAGTCTGGTAGGCAGCCGCTCTACGTAAAACACAGGTATTCAGCTGAATCCGGTTTGACTGGAAGCCGACCCCAATATAGTTGGGAAAAGGCTAGGCAGATGATGATGAGTTTCAGACTTTTCCTTATACTCATAGTATAAGACGGTATTACATACTTGCCAAATTTCATAGTTTTAGATCAAAGGGAAATTACCTTATACAGTTTGATGCCCTTGAGAATGTCGATATTGCGTTTTTTGTGGCTTATACGACCTTATATTTTTTTGATGTTAATTTAGAAGTTTGATTTTTTCACAGCTGCAAGGGGCCATAGGCTTGAGTATTATGGGTTTTATTTTCAACTCTATACCTTCAGGCGTTTTCGAGATAAACGGTCTTGACAGACGGACGGACAACACAGTGATCCAAAAAGGGTTCCGTTTTTTCGTTTTAAGGAACGGAACCCGAAAAGAGTTCAGCGGGAAAGAGTATGATTTTCGACTTCCAAAGGGCCTCCCTATCCCTCTTCACCCTTATTTATGGCTAGTATTCGTTGAAGTCTAGTTTACAAGTTCACTTACACCTGCCGTGTTGTTGTGTGGGTCACTAGGGTGCAACTAATAAACCATGGGAGAATGTTATGTTTTGCGAGGTTGTGCGAACTTAACATGCAATTTTTTTATTTTTTGTAATAGGTTCAATCTTGACTCTAGCCTAGGTCAGAGATTACCGAGACAAAGTCTACGATGAAGCGAGCTTACCCAGAAGGAGCCTGTTCACTCTAACTTTGAAGAGATTAGGGTTGTATGTGTTCGGAAATACAGAAGCAGGCAGAGACTCCTTTGCTGTGCGCATTATAAAAGACGTTTGGAAACGCTTAGTGCGAATACAACCGTTTTCATTATGTAATGACGTAAGGATCGTCTTCTTTCTCGTGTCTACTGAATTCCTATTAGAAGGCTATTCTATTCTCAGGTTTACTAAAATACTTACAGAGTATCAATCAAAGACACGATTTATCTAAAAATCAGCTGCGGAAAAAATTAACTAATAAGCTGATTTTTATTTTGTTTTCTTTTAGAAAAGTTTTAAGTCATTGAAAAGTAACTCTATATAAATAAATAACACAATGAACTACATTTCTCAAAAAGACTCGCCAGTTAATATTTTTAAAGACTGATGTAGTTTTGATAGCAACATAATAAAAATAAAAAAAATCACAAAATTTTAGAGGGTTTATACGTAATACCGTTTTTTAAATAACTTATTAATCAATTTACTCGCTCTGAACTTCAGTCTTGCCTGATAATAAGCGATGGTTCATTCAAAGGTAGAACGAGAGCTCGCAGGAGATGCCTGTTCACCATAGCTTTGAAGGCAGAAAGATTCCTTTGAAGATACTGATAGACAGAGTTATAAGAGAATGAGCCCAGCTTATAAAACGGCAATAGAATACCTTATTCCGCATCTAACATATATATTATCCTTACACCATGACTTATTCTAATAATGTAATCAAGTGAAGCCCCCGGTTTTCATTAGCACCTCACAAAGTGAACACGAACACACAGAAAAGCTTGCACTGCTATTTGTTTCATGTTCATTTGTTTTCTCAAGCACAACTAGGTAAGTATGTTAATTAAGACAATTAGTTTACTTTTAAAATTACTGATAAAACAGCAAGGCTTGCTGTAATTTTGGATACTTCTTAATTAACCGACTTCTTCAAAAAGGAGGAAGTTCTATGTTCGGCTGCATGTATCTTTTTTTTTTATGTATGTTCACCAATTTCTCCGCCAATTCTGGACCGATTTTAAAAATTCTTTTTTTATTCCAAAGCCTATACTCCTGAGGTGGTCCCATTGTCACCAAGTCAGAATCTGATGATGGGATCCCATGAAAATCGAGGGAAACCCTCAAATTTTATAAGCACGTACACTGTTTTTTATTAACTTTCCAACGCAATTCAGATATTTGTGCCTGGTAATCATCATCTCATGTTGTTGAGCTGATGATGGAAGTTATAAGTCAGGATCTGATGATGGGATCCCATGAAAAATGTTTGTTCAGCGATATTTTCGCCAATGTTAATCGATCTGGATGATTCTTTTTTTGTTTGAAAGAGCATTTTCTCGAACTGGTCCCATTTAAATTTGGTGAATATCTGATGAAGAACTTCGGAGGTAGGCAACGGAACTCTTCAATAAATGATAGCAAATGGATCGGGATTTCTGTAATCACATGTCTGTTGATTGTTTACACCAGTTCATAACATAATATCACACCGGCACGCTGTGCTTGTGGTTTCACTTTTTAGTGGTACGCAGGTACCATTGTGCTGTACCTACAAGTGAAAAATAAAAAATCTTTTTTAATAAAAAAATAAAACCTACCAAACCAAAAGAAAAACTTTAATTTCGGAAGTCGGTTTTAAAAAAACGAAATAACCAAAAACACAATTTTTTTTACTTTAACCTAAAGCAGATTTTAGAAAAGTGGAGGGAAGCTCTGGAAACATCAGGTCTGCGAATAAGCAGAGAGAAGACCGAATACATGCATTGCAACTTTAGTGGCATCAGCAAAAAACACACCATCTGTCTGCAGAACACCCAGCTAAAAGAAGTCGACCATTTCAAGTACCTAGGGTCAGTAATCAGTAAAGATGGGTCAATAGACACTGATGTCACCCATCGCATAAATACCGGATGGATGAAATGGAGAGAACTGTCTGGCGTACTATGTGACAGCCGAATGCCCGTGCGCATAAAAGTACGAGTATACAAAGCAGCCGTCCGACCGGCTATGACATACGGAGCCGAATGCTGGCCACTCAAAAAGCAGCACGAAAATCAACTACACTGCGCAGAGATGAAGATGCTCAGGTGGGCAGGTGGTGTAACTAGGCTGGATCATGTCAGAAACACACACATAAGAGGAACCTTCAAAGTAAGACCTATCCCGGAGAAACCACAGGAGAGCCGTCTGCGGTGGTACGGACACGTTATGAGGCGACCATCCGACCACATGACCAGAAAGGTGCTAGAGATCAAAACAAAACCCCGAGGACGAGGAAGACCCCGAATCACATGGATGTCCGTAGTTAATAAGAACCTTAAAGAAGCCCAAGTCATCAATGACACGACCCAGGACCGAGCTGCCTGGAGACGCATGATAAGGAGGGCCGACCCCAAATAAATGGGAAAGGGCCAGGCAAAAGAAGACAATTTTTTTTACTTTGTAGTGTTTTGTTTTGGGAAGTCGGTTTTATTTTTTTTTCTTTATTGTACACCATATTGTGCAGCTTATATAATATACAGTAGTGAAAGTTCATGTACAAAGGCGAACTTAACTCAGAATTGAGTTTTCTCCCAGCAAACCTTTGAGTGATAGAGAAAGATGTCAATGTAAGGTAGGATCCTTTGCTGACACTCGAGAAAAAAAGTGAGATTACTTTACATCTCGGTAAAGTATTTGTAACCCTCGCGGCAAATCATAGAGGATTTTATTAATATTGTAAGATCTCACACAGTTGCACCCACAAAACATTTCGGTAGTGTCAATTCCACAAAGTTTGGACTTTTGGCATTTGTTATCGCTGATAGAACGTCACTCTGTCCAGGCACTCTTTTTAGGGTTCCGTACCCAAGGGGTTACCAACGGAACCCTATTACTAAGCTAACGCTGTCCGTCCGTCCGTCCGTCCTTCCGTCTGTCTGTCAGAAGGCTGTATCTCAGGAATCGTAATAGGTAGAAAGTTCAAATTTTTATAGATTGTGTATTTCTATTGTCGCTATAACAACAAATAATAAAAGATAAGGTTTATGGTACGGAACCCTTCGTGTGAGAGTCAGACTTGCACTTGGGCGGTTTTGTAGACTAATTTGATCTATGACAACTTTAGTTTGACTGGTTTGACAGTCCTTTTTAAAAATCTGTTTTTTTTTTCTTTGTGTGTATTAGGTAACATAATACCTACAGTCAGCTGCAGTGAAGCTTACCTATTAACCAAGTTTAGCTTCCGTTTCCCCCTATCACAGACAGATCAGTATAAATTCGCAGTTGCAACTCCAAAGTCTTTGACCCAGATTTCTTTTAACGACATCTCCACACATTAAGTGAAGCGAAATATATTCCTCTTCCGACCGTTTCAACGACCATCAATCGGATAAACACTTTCATTAAAACGATTTTAAAAAGCACTTCGAGAAAGAGAAAGAGATAGATCACTTTGCCAAAGTCTGTATGTGAGAAGGAGATGTAAAGATGTTTATCAAGACCATTAAACAGAACATTAAGTGCTCTTAACGCTATGGCTTTTACAGACGACGATAAAATGAGTTTTTTTTTAGATCGCGATGTTGTTTGAGAAGGAAAATGGCAGATTTTCCGCCGAGTGTAACTTGAGAACTTAAGCTTCTCCTAATTATTGATATCAATGAGAGAGTAGTTGTAAATTACTTTTTCCAAAGAATAACCAGTGTGTTCAAAAAGTTATAAATGATATTTTCTCTTCGAATAAAAAAAAACTTTTTTACAATAAAATGAAACCGACTTCCAAAACCAAAACACTACTAAGTAAATAATAACTTTAATTTCGGAAATCGGTGTTCAAAAAAAAACATTACCAAAGACACCGACTTCCGAAATTGGTACTTTTTAGTGGTACGCAAGTACCATTAAAAAGTGAAACCACAAACAGCGTGCTGGCGTGATGTTATGTTATGAACTGGTGTAAACAATCAACAGACATGCGATTTCAGAAATCCCGATCCATTTGATATCATTTATTGAAGAATTCCGTTGCCTAACTCCGAAGTTCTTCATCAGATCTTCAACAAACTTAAATGAGACCAGTCCGAGAAAATACTCTTCCAAACAAAAAAGTAATCATCCAAATCGGTTAACAATTGGCGAAAATATCGCTGAACAAACATTTTTCATGGGTAGCCATCATCAGATCCTGACTTATACCTTCCATCATCAGCTCAGCAACATGAGATGATGATTACCAAGCAGAAATATCTGAATTGCGTTAGAAAATTTATGAAAAACATTATACGTGCTTATAAAATTTGAAGGCTTCCCTCGATTTTCATGGGATTCCATCATTAGATTCTAACTTGGTGACAATGGGACCACCTCAGGAGTATAGGCTTACGAATAAAAAAATATTTTTTTAAATCGGTCCAGAATTGGCGGAGAAATCGGTGAACATACATAAAAAAAATACATTCAGCCGAACATAGAACCTCCTCCTTTTTGAAGAAGTCGGTTAAAAATGTTTTGTTATGTTATCTTCTTCTAAAGTTAACATAGAATATATTAATAGCACAGTTATTTAACTTTAACATTTAATTTCTTTTAATTATGCTTTTGTGCGTTTTTTTCGAGTTGCATCAAACAAATCGATTTTACTATACATTTTACATCGGTTTTTATAGCTTCTTCTTTAATCGTGTTCTTTTTCCTGTCGTTAAATTAATAGGTTTCTTATTATTACCTACAACTGCCGGTCGACTCTGTAAATATGTCCAAGTGAAGGATTGGGTGAAGCGATCTTGAAGTGAGCCATTCCATCTTGATAACTTGGATTGACAGCGACATATCAATACTCTATACGAATCTATACTAATGTAAAGAATTTGTTTGTTTGTTTGCTTGCTTGAACAAGCTTGCAGGAACTACTGGTCCGATGTGAAAAGTTATTTCAGTGTTAGATAGCTCATTTATCGAGGAAGGCTATAGGTTATATATCATCACGCTAAGACCAAAAGGAGCGGAGCGTTAATGAAAAATTTGACGCAGACAAAGTTGCGCGGGTCAGCTAATTACACATATTTACAGAAACGCACTGCAGATCATGAAACTCTACATACTGTTCTTTGTCAACTACATAATTATTGTCTATATCTCCAGTAAGTAGTTCACAAATAATTCCACCCTATCATAGTCTCCTGCTGGAAATAAATCAATTAGACCCAAAACCGCCAAACTTCTCATCTTCATATAACGTTCGAATTACGACCACATGAACTAACACAGCTCCATATACAGGGTGTTTCAGAGGTACGTTGTTATTTATTCACGAATGATGTCCTGTATCTACATCTACACTAATTTTATAAAGAGGACAGATTTGTTTGTTTGAAATGAGGCTCCGAAACTCCTGGACCGATTTGAAAAATTCTTCTTTTTTTATGGATAGGCACGCGCTTGACCACCATCTCACCTGACTTTCTTATTTAGAATCCTACATTATTCCTAATGAACATAAGCTTTACTATATTTTCAAAAAATTAGAGATACTTAAGTAAATTGCAATAATGCATACCAAAGTAGCAACATTTTGCCTATAAAATTCATTATTTGGCGTGCGCTGAGAAATCTATTGTCGATACATAAAAATAATGTACTACATAATTGAAGTACTTATTATTTCCAATAAAACAGTCTGTGAGGTATATATCTGACTATTATGGTTAAGTCACAATGACCGCTTTTTGTTTAAATAATTGAATCAAAACCCGGACTGAATGGAATATTGGCTATTTTGGTATCATGATATTAATTCTTATCCATTTAAATTATTTGATAATGAAGGTTTATTATGTAAATTTCAATTAGACTTTAAATTTTTGAAATCTTGTCTTTCTTTTAAAAGTTACGACGGGTATAAAATGCTCTAAGTAAGAAAAATGTTGAGGTTAGAGCGAACTGCCCTACTTTGAGTCTATTAATAAGTTTACTCATCTATACTAATGTGTAAAGCTGAAGAGTTTGTTTGTTTGTTTACTTGAACGCGCTAGTCTCAGGAAATACTAGTTCGATTTCAAAAATTCTTTCAGTGTTAGATATACCATTTATCGACGAAGGCTATAAGCTATATATCATCACGCTAAGACGGAATAGGAGCGGAACAGTAATGAAAATTGTGACGCAGACGAAGTTACGCCGGTCAACTAGTCTGATATAAAATAACGAAACAAAAATAAAAATAAAACTTGACTAAACAAAAAAACTCGACCGCGATAAACGTTCCAAAAACTTTCAAATTTTAAGCATTCTATCGCAGTTGGAAACATTTATTTTAGTTCATTCTCAGATTTGATGCATCCAACTGCATCAGACTGCTTGAAAAGTGTGTTCTTACAAAAGTAAAGATATTTGTTACTAATGATATTGTTTTTTTTTTTTATACATACATATATCAGATGCTTGAACGTCACCACACACTATGAAACATTCTGAATACACCAAAATCTAGCGAACTTCACTGTCCAAGTTAATCTCAAACTGAAGTTTCTTCTATTAACAACAGTATTCAAACGTCTTGTATCTCGGAGCATCAGCACAGACTAGTTTGTGGTCAATTAACAGATTGTAGTCCGAGATCTGACGATGAAACTTTAATGGAGCACTTTGGAGATGTTGAAGTTCTGTTATTACTGCGTTTTCATGTAATCGTTGCGATAAATCCAGATTCATTTAACATAGATTCGTCTTTATACATTACAATAATATCACCTGGATGACCTGGTGAAGGTCGCGGGTAGCTGATGGATGCGAGACGCGCAGGACCGGTTTTGTGACGCTTGAGGAGGCCTTTGTCCAGCTGTGGACGTCTTTCGGCTGATATGATGATGATGAACTAACACAGTTCCATATATGACAAACAAAACAAATAATTAAATATATGACAAGCAATAATAAGGGTTGATGTTTGTCATATAGTTAAATTACTTACAGATTTGATCCCACCATCTGTATCAGACTGCTCAAAAATTATATGCTTGGTCTTTAAGATTTTTTTTTTCAGTCGAGTTTTTGAAATCAGTCCCAATTTTTATTTTGCTTGTTTCCTTACTATTTTTCAGATACAGAATAATAATTATCATCATTAAATATGACCACTGTCTGTGGATGGGTGACCATCTTAACATACCGAGTTCCCTCCGTGCCTCGGAAAGCACGTTAAACTGTTGGTCCCGGCTGTCATTTGTGGAACTTTGGCAGTCTTTACAGATTGTCAGAAGCCAGTAATGTACTATAATGTCGACTTGTCTATTGCCCTTTTATTAAAAAAGCATTCATGGATCTTCACAGTTGTGCCGTTAACGAATTTACCCATGTCATTTTGTCGCAACGATTACATGACATACATACAAGAACACAGTAATAACAGAACTTCAACATCTCCAACCTGCTCCATTAAAGTTTCATCGTCAACAATGTGATAATTGACTACAAACAAGTCTGTGGCGCTCCGAAACACGTTTGAATACTGTCTAGTTTGTGATGCTTCGAGATACGACAAGACGTTTGAATACTGTCTAGTTTGTGATGCTTCGAGATACGACAAGACGTTTGAATACTGTCTAGTTTGTGATGCTTCGAGATACGACAAGACGTTTGAATACTGTTGTTAATAGCACAAACTTCAGTTTAAAATTAACTTGGATGATGAAGTTTGCTAGATTTTGGGGTATCCAGAATGTATTAGAAATGCGTAGTAATATTTAATCATCATCTGCCTAGCCTTTTCCCAACTATATTGGGGTCGGCTTCTAGTCAATCCGGATTATTAGCTGAATACTAGCCTACCAGACCTCCACAACCCATTAACTGGGTAACACGTTACTTCATGGCAAGACTGGAGTCAGATTTACTGGCTTCAGACTAACAGCCGCGACCAACGGCTTAACGTGTTTTCCGAGGCACGGAGGAAACTCGGTATGTTAAGATCCACAGACCAAACTTGGCAAGTGTTGCTTAACCTTGAAGATCGACCTGTGCGGCTGTTACTATCTAGCCACGAGCGCCTCCTCACTAGTAGAAAGTAAGATATGAAATACCTACCCAATACAAAATATTAAAACGAAACAAAAAGCAAGAATGGACAGAAAAGTTAACAAAAAGCCATATTGCACAAACAAGAGCCATTCTCTTTCACAGAAATAGTTGTAGAGCTGAGATAACTTATTGAATTCATATTTTCACGCCGAAATTGAGTCTGAAATTCTGAATTCCCACGAATATCCAATCCGAATATGAAAACTCGTAAATTGTGAGCGTATTACGTCACGCTACGCTCGAACTGAACCTATTAAAATTGACAGCACATTCAACTAACAAACTAGATTATTTGAAAGTTCAGTAACTCTGTTTTTATATTGTACGTGTGAAATTCTTTTCTAGAACCCGTCAACCGTATGAAGGAATGGAGTCTATTTGCAGTTTTGAATCATATTTCAAACGTTCTCGAACTCAAAAATTGTATTCAGTTGAACAATTTTGAAGTACAAGCAGTGGAGTCTTGTTTTGCCAGTTTGGAACTTTTTTTTTTTTACTATTAATAGGCACGCGCTTGACCACCATCTCACCCGATGGTAAGCGATGATGTGGTCAAACTACTACCTAGGGGTCTTAAAGTTAAGAGTGAATAGGTTACTTGTCACCAATTCATCGCTTACCAGTAGTCCAAAAATTCTGTTTTTAGCAAAATGAAGCTACCTGGTACAGGTTTGTAAGCAAGGCTCATGGAGAATAATTATTAGCTAAATTACTTAAAAGTTTCAGCAATAGCGACAAGTAAACTTAATCGACAAAGTAAATCAAGCTCAACCGTATGTACATTCAAAGTCTAATATTCCTTGTCCCAATTCCTGAACACAGCTAAGTGAGCCATACTTCTAAGAACTTACTCCAAACTCTGAAAACACAGCAAACAGCGAGACATACGAGTTAAGTTTCCTTAGAAGCTTTTGGCAATAAGCCAGCAAAACACTAGCAAGAGGAAAAATAATAAAACTCATAATATTTCCAACAACCACGGTGCTAACACGTTTATTCGAATCCACACAAACTTGCCACTATTGACTTAACAAATGAAAATTCCAACTCGGAAAAAAACAAAATGAAATAAACTAATATGGAACTCAAACACCAATTCGTTCTGACTTGAAAATTGAGATTTTTCAGGACAGGCATGCATTACTATGCAACGCAGAATGCTTTGACGTTGACAAGATTACCATTTTAATGTGAACAGTTCGGAGCGTGAAACTTTTGTTCCTGTTCTACGTAACGGATGCTGAACTAGGAAAGGATATTGAGGAATATTAGAATATAGTTAAATGAAAAAGATATGATAATAGGTATATTTACAAAGATAAATACTCTGCCTAATACCTCAGTAACGCCTGCATAAGCGGGCATCATGATTGTTATGATAATGTTATTTCTGATAACACATTATCATAACAATCATTCCATCATAACAAATCAAATCTTTACTAATATTATTACGGGGCCGTTTGTTTTGTTGTTTACGTGTTTAAAGAAAAGTGTAATCTCTAAATGTACTGAATGCTCCTCCGGTGTTGGACATGCCACCTACACACAAAATCTTTTTGCGTAGGTAAGCAGTGAAATTCCCTGCTGGAGTCTGAGTTTCCTGATATCTACAAACTGACGGTTTTAAGTGAAGAGCGGATACATTCAAAATTCAAAAGTCGTTTGTTCAAATTAGGCTGAGAGCCAGCACTTTTTGAACGTCAAGTTTTACAAAAGACAGTCCCTCAAAATCCCGTCTCCCGTCCCATCAAATTCTTAGGCAGGCGTTCATGCGCTCCATCGCGTCGACAACGTCATCGCTTTCCACCAGGTGAGATTGCGGTCGAACGCAAATTTTTAAAACCACATTTTTAATTATTGATAGGCATCAATAATTAAAAATGTGGTTTTAAAAATCCTCTCTGGCAGAAAGCCACACTATCGCTGTGAGCCATAGGATTTTTATTTGAAAAGTATTTTTTTTATTTTTTTATTATGGGTTTGCTCTTGACTCTAGTCTATGTCAGAGATGACAGAGACAAAGTCTACGATGGAGCGAGCCTACCCAGAAGGAGCCTGTTCACTCTAGATTTGAAGAGATTAGGGTTGTAAGCTTTTGGAAACACAGACGCAGGCAGAGAGTTCCACTCCTTTGCTGTGCGCATTATAAAAGACGTTTGAAAACGCTTAGTGCGAATTGGTGGAATAGCCACAAGGTAGGGATGGTAAGATGCAGTGCGTCTGGATGTGCGCTGGTAGAAGGGAGCCGGTGGGATGAGGTCGTGGAGTTCTTGGGCACACTCACCGAAGTACAATCTGTAGAAGACCGACAAGCAGGCAACCTTACGGCGATGAGCCAAGCTATGTAGCTTGGCATCCACCAGTTTTACGTCGCCGATGAGCCTTTTAGCTCTGCGTTCCACCGAGTCAAGCGCGGCAAGCTGATACTTAGCTGAGCCATCCCAAAGGTGGCTACAATACTCCATGCAGGATCGGACTTGTGCTCCAGGCCTAAAGTATCGCTTCACCCTATTTAGGATGCCCAGCTTTTTGGCCGCAGTTTGGGCTTTGTACTCGATGGTGGCGCCAAAGTTGAGACTGGATGTCAACTCCATGCCTAGGAGCTCGAGCCGATCATAATTAGAAGAATAGGAGCAAAATCACGCGATAAAGCTAGTTAACGATTAAGTTCTAAATCATGTACTAGGTGCTCGAAAGCCTGAACAAGCTCGATTAGGAAAGTCTACTATCTAATCTTGTGATAGCTTTTATGAATGTTATAATACAAAGGTTAAATTACACAATGCCCTAGCAAGCTTTATTGGGCTAGTAAAATTTGCTAAAGGTTCTATTTCATTAGTAAATAGGATCCTTAAAGTTTGTCTCAGAACCAGTAAATCCAACAGTGCACCTTTATCAGTCAATTTTGTGACAGCAATCGCATGACATTGTTCGCTCGAACATTGTTATTATTAGTTTATACGAACAATAGTGGAGCAAGGGCCCCTTATCCGAAATTTACGTTTCTAGATCGAGTTGTTTTCAGAGAAATCACCAGATATAAATTCGTAAAAAAATATATATAGTATAGATACCTGTGAAATCTAGTGACTTTTTTGGTTAAAAACACGATATTTAACATTTTGATCGATAAAAAAAAATCAGGAAGTAAAATCGATTTTGAAAGTATTTTAAGTTGTATGAGACTTGTGGGAACGCAATTTTTATGAAAATTTTATATTTCATTTACTAATCGGGTTTGACAGGGATATTATTGGATAGATTTATAATATGGCACTTATTTTTTTTTATACTAAATAAATACGTGAAAAACGGCTCGCGCGCACCGCGCTAGTGTCCTGCCGGGAAAAGGGAAAAGATGCTGTCGGGAAAAGGGGCCCTTAATTTGTCAAAATCCAAACAATGGTTGATCAATTCAACAAAATCTGCTTTAACTACGAGTATATTTCATCGTGTGTCGTCTTTGTACACTCAACTTTAGGTTCATTTGAAAACCAGCGTCTGACAACACCTAGCTTTTTTTTTAATTTGTCGAACATGGCCTATTTGGTGCAGTCGTGAGGCACACAATGTTATTGTTATAGAATTAAGTCTCCTTTTGCCTTTATATATTTTTCTTTATTTTTTTCGTCATGCAGCTTTTTTCTATTCGACATTTTTGTACTTCGGGTTCCAGTTCCTTGATTAAATTTAGAAAAAAATGGTTTCCGAATTTTCCAGTCCAGTTTCTGGAACTGATAAAAATGCAGCATGGCTCTCATTGAAATGCACGCCAGGCCGGGACGTTGACGGTATTACCATATTAATCTGGAATACTCCGCCGAGCGTGAAATATTCTGCAAGCCTTTTACGCTCGTGAGGAGAAAATGTTGGAGGCACTGGATTGGAACCAGCTGCTTGGAATGTCACGTGAAGGAAAAATTTAAAAGATATTGAAAGTACAAGTTTTGACTTTTTCCAGTGGTTACTAAGTTTCATACCGATCATTCTTTAAGACTACATACTCTTGCACAATTCTATACCCATACCTAAAAAAATCTTTTTTTTTTTACTATTGATAGGCACGCGTTTGACCAGTACCCAACAGCCACCACCACCAGCCAACAGCCAGTTACCAGCCAGCCGCCAGTAGCTGGCGGCTGAATCTGATGGTAAGCGATGATGTGGTCGATCTTAGATGTTTTGTAAAAGTTGATACGGCTAGAATCTAGATCGGTTTTTGGAACCTCTGTGATAGATTCGGGTGGGCAACAAGAAGCCTTATTCAGGGAAAAGGCTCATCACGTGCTCATTACCATAATCACGGCGTGACTGCGGCCCACAACTGGGGATAGACCTCTCTTTTCTTGTGATGAGCCCAACGTTTTTTCGCGAACCTCTCACTCTGTTCTGTCACCATGTTTACTGCACACACAATAATACGGCCGATCAACCTAAAATATACAAGATATGTCACACAATTATCCAACATAAGCCATATTATGACATGATAGCGTAGCAGACGTTGTACAGATTATAATAAGTCTAATATCTTGTATATTACGCCTACCTTAGACGTGGCCCGCGTGATTGGTTACGCCCGTCATCCAGAATTAAAGTTGATACGCATAACCTTATTTATACGTTACGTGATAAGTTCAGTCTGGGTTTTAAAAGTCGAAGGCCAATTTTCGTATTATAAAAGCATTCAAATTCAAGACACAATATCACCTCAGCGACAATCTTTTTCAAAATGTAAAGAAAATAGACGTTTTTGACAGCTTACGGCTTTGAAGCGTACGCTCCTTAAAATACGAGAATGGCATCAGTTGGCGAATTCGACCGTCTAGAAAAGAAAAACAACTCGCTCACTCGTTTACAGCAATCATTTTTGCAAATATGTATTAAAAATAATAAAAAAATCCTCTAATTCTGATGCATAAAAGCCCGTTTGATATACTACTATATACACTTGTCTCACCAGTACAATATGGTGGCACACCAGTACAATATGGCGTCGGATTCATGACGTCATGAGCAAGGGCAAAAAGATGAAGAGACCGGCTGTATCGACGATGGATAGTCACCTGTGTTTCAGAAGAACAAGTCACTGCTAGAAGACAAGGAGTATCACTCACCCTGTCGGCCACGCCGCCTGGCAAAACGCTCTTGACCACGACGCCGGAGGAGCGCCCCCCCACGATCCCGAAGGCCAGCCCTGAGCCATCGTTCACCAGCTCCACCACCTCCACCTGTGCCCATTCGCCAAACACCTGCTGTGGGAGAGATGAGACGGTTAATTATAAAATGAATGGGGAAAAATAGTTGTCATGTTATAATTAACACTAAGTGGATCCCTGTGTGAACGACTACACGCCAGGCCTAGAAAGAGATAGGAGGATGAGCTAGACTTTTTCTTCTCAAAGGATTGACCAAAAGTCAGAGCAGACTGAGAAAAATCATCATCATATCAGCCGCAAGACGTCCACTGCTGGACATACGCCTCCCCAAGCGTCGCCACAACGACCCGTCCTGCGCATCTCGCATCCATCGGCTACCCGCGACCTTCACCAGGTCATCGGTCCACCTTGTGGGAGCCCTTCCAACGTTGCGTCTTCCGGTACGCGGTCGCCACTCCAGAACTTTTCGGCCCCATCTGATCTGTCTGAGAAAAATATAAACAGGGAATGGAGATTTGCCCTGTAGTGGGATAAGAAGAAAAGAAGATTTCCCCATCAACTCAATTAACAGGCTTTGCAGGTCTGGCAAAATGCATGGTCTGGCAAATGCATGGTCTGGCAAAATGCGTACTGACCGAACAAAGGGAAGTAAAGTTTTCTTTTAAACACATGCGTCTTAATGTTGTACATGAACGAATTAGTTTTCTGTCCAAATGGTAAAGAGGCGTGAATTTTGATGCATCTAAGCATCTTAGTTTCAAGATTCTAGATCAAATAATTTCAAGTCAAATCTTCGTGCTTTTGTGCATTGTCTTCGAGGTCTAGTCATAGGAATGAAACAAAAGGTTAAGATTCTACAGTGTCTGTGAATACAGCATGTTTGGAGACTGATTTTAAAATACTAAGGAACTTGTGGAAGAAACTGATCTGGGCTAATAGATAAGTACCTAAGGGATTCCGTCTTTTACACAAGATTATCTGAATTAGAACGAGCGGGATACAAGCTAATCATTTTGATGGCACGGTTGGCACAGTGGTTGAGCGATTGACTGCTGCGCTGCGTGTCGCGGGTTAGATTCCCGCACGGATTAAATATTTTTATGGCCTGCAGATAGTTGTTTCGAATCTGGCTGTCTGTGCACGTGTATGTAAACGCACCCACGGTTCAGGAGAAATTCCTAGTGTGGGGCAACGATTAAAAAAAAATAGGATTTAAACAATCACCGTCATGCCTAAAGTGCAGGCCAACGCGCACTATCATTAATACTAATTAATAGTAATACAATTTCGAACTTTATTTACTACACAAAAGGTACACATTTCGTGTTGAGAATATTCAACGAATACATCTCGCGGAATTCGAATATAAATTTTTGGTGTAGTAAATAAAGTTCTATTTTGTGATGCTATCTTACAGTACCTCCAAAGCCGCGACATATTTTTATGTCAATAAACTCTAGGTGGAATTGCTTTACAGCTAGATTGTCTGATTGAATCCACACATACCAGTCAAAAAGTTGCAACGACTGAGCAAAAAGAGAACAGAACAAGAAATCTTCACCTGAAACTAAACAATATCTCTTGCTACATAAGCATAACACACCAATTCTATCCTACATGTTAGTAGATTACTAAATCCATTGGTTCATATTCTATTATGAATGGAAACAAGCCAGCAACGAGATTATTTGGCGGAAGGAATCCACTGGGAAATAATACTCCTTGCATGGTTGCTCTGCTGGAAATACACTTCAGTCTGAAGTTAACGCAGAATGAACATTAATTTTATTATGAAAACTTGGTCTTCACGCAATTTCCTTGGAGACATAATTTGGAAACATTTCTGAAATATCCAATTTTTCGCCAAAGAAGGCTTTGAAGTTTGGACCAGCTAAAAGCTAATAATATTATTTCGGCTTATACCAGAGTACTTCTTAATCTTTCCCCAAAAAGCTCACGTACTTGATAGTCTGTCCATTAGCTACTTATAACTTTGACAACATCCAGCCAACATCTTCGGCCGGCCATTTGACTTTTTTCTGGGAAAAATTGGGTCAAGTTGTCTTAGAAACTTCCTCGAATGACGTCACCGAACATCGGCGAGTTGGAGATTAAGTACAATTAATTTAATCTACTTTCTCACCATGATGCGCTTTATTCGCCTCTTGCTGCGAGGCTGGCGCGGGCGACTTTCCGATCAGCTGACCTTCTCCGCCATCTTGTAATCTCATTGACAGCTGTCACGAAAACAGCCGAAAGTTACCGAGCGCGCTTCGGGTACAGAGGATCGCACTGCTAAGTCGCACATTATTTTATTTCACTTTGTATTACACTAGTTTTTTGGCCTTTTTTGAAACTGTTGATTCGTTGTATGAAGGACGCTGAAACAAAGAGAGAAGATTGGTTACATTTCTATGTAAAGTGTCATGCGAAACTTACACAAGATGTTACAGATTTTATTCGCACTTTCAGGGTTGGCCCCATTGTAAGTGTGTTGTTAGTATATGTAGATATATACATAAGGTTGATATTATTTGGACGAGTAAGAGTATTAGGCTGCCTGTCCATTACAGCGGAGCGGAGAAACGGAGAAATTTTAACCAATGGAATTGGATAAAATCACTGACATTTTGATTGACATGATTGGTTAATATTTCTCCGTTTCTCCGCTCCGCTGTAATGGACAAGCACCCTTAGGCAGCCTGTCCATTGACGTGGAGTGGAGAAACGGAGTAATTTAACCAATGGAATTGAATAAAGTCCATTGATGGCTCCAGTGGACAGTCAGCCTTAAAGTGGCCTAAAGTTAATTGACACTTTCGAATTTCGATGCATCCGCGGATACATAGCGGAAAAACATCAAAAAGTACTCTTAGTAGATAGACCACTGTAAAAATGTTAAAATTTCATAGCTACATTGTTAGTTCCCTGTCGCCACTCAATTTTGCTAAAAAAACTAATGTTTGAAGTGCTTTCAAAAATATTGATACTTTACTTCAAGGGATTACATTGCAGAATTTGCAGAGCTCCAGGCACAAAAGTGGATGTAGAAATGTATAAGGCGTTTGTGTCACCGCCGGCGATCAGCGAGTAGCGAGGGAAAAGTTTCGATAGTTTTGACGCTCGGCTTTCAGCGAGTACTTTTGTGCGACGCGACAGGCTTTTACTCGCAATATTCGCTCCGGCCTGCACTGTAGGTAGAAATTACCGCTATTTGGTGAGTTCTGATCGCCAAGCGAGCATTGCCGAGCGAGTGTCGCTGAGCGAGTACAATCTTTAATTGCTCTTATCGCTGCGATCAACAAGATGTAAGAGCCGCTCGCCGGCAGTGTGAACAGCCAGCTATCGACTAATGTCACTGACTGTTCTTTTACTCACACGAGATTTATATCTTTTGTCCCTTTCCCCAGCGAGCAAATAGTCGATAAGTACCTACTCGCTTCCTCGTTGGCGGTGAGACAAGTGCCATATGCAATGTGCAGAAATACAATATCCGGGCGGGCGTAGTAACAGATTTCAGATATGAAGTAAACTAGGTGGCAGCACTGAGGCATCAGTTCCGAGCACCTGTCAAAACGCTTATGTTTTCCGAAATTAGTAAAATTGACGTCAACGTCATGTTTACTTTTAAGTTACTTTTTCAAAGAGGAGGATTTGTGGTGATTTGTACCCGAAAACTCATCATGACACATCGAAATTTGAGATTGTCACAGAGATAAGAGTAACTGAGACTCTTTACAAATTTACCTTTTTTAAATCTTAATTTGCCATTTGATTTATGGCTAAATGTGAAACAATATTAGTGTACCTATAGATTCAGGACAGCTTTATATCTTTGTGTCTGTTTTTGATTTCGGATCGCGCCAACGTCCGAGAGGTTCAAAGTCAATAAATGTATGTGGATCAATGACCGATATTGCAAAATCTGGTGCCTGCCATAGTCACCTTAACCTTAGTTCACTTTAACAAAAAAATAATAAATTGTGTATATTTATCTCACAGGAGCTCGTGGCTAGATAATAACAGCCGTACGGGTCGATCTTCAAGGTTAAGCAACGCTTGCCAAGGTTGGTCTGTGGATGGGTGACCATCTTAACATACCGAGTTTGCATAAGCTGTTGGTCCCGGCTGTCATTTGTAGAACTTTGGCAGTCGTTACGGATAGTCAGAAGCCAGTAAATATGACTTGAGTCTTACCATGAAGTACGTGTTACCCGTGGTGTTACCCATCCAATGGGTTATGGAGGTCTGGTAGGCAGCCGCTCCGCGTAAAATACTGGTATTCAGCTAAATCTGACTTGACTGGAAGCCGACCCCAATATAGTAGGGAAAAAGACTAGGCAGATGATAGCTGAGAAATACATGTATTTGTTCCACGAATTACGATTTCCAAATAGATAATTTTACGTCTATTCAATAATGAAAGTCTGTTTGTTGTAGTGATGTGTATATTTATCTCAGCACCATACTAGGTAGAAGTCAACAAAATATACCAAAGTGAAGAAACACTGGGCACGTGGCGCAAGCCTAAACACAGCAAGTTTGTAAACTGAGACGGAAATACGAACGTGGCCGAAATACGGCCGAGCTCAACTCCGAACTGTTATGATTTGTTGTGAAAACCGATGGAAGAATAATAGACGGGGCGGAGCTTTGGGGAATTGCTGTTGAATTCTTTAGCCGTGTTACTGCTTGAAATAGGATTTCAGTTAACATTGCTGAACTGTTTGAGGTGTTATTTAGAATAGACTAGTACCTATTCTTACTTTTTATTATCTACACCATATAAGTTACAGAAAAGTTAAAAGAAGAAAACATTACATAAGGTAACACAATGGGCGGCCTTATCGCTAAAAGCGATCTTTAAAAGACAAAGGAGATGTTTCAAAATGGGCCAGGTCTATGTACTTCTTCCACCTGGCGTTAATCCCGGCTATTGCCAGGGTCCGCCAGGTCTATGTACATTACCTCATAAAAAAGAGAAAAACCCGTAGAATTCGGGAAAAATACATTTAATTCATTTAAATGTTTACTGTTGTGGTAGTTAATTGATGTTTATAAATTACTTTCATCGATTTTGAACATGGCGTCGCACCGATTTAGTTACAGATCATAGAAAAATAACTGTCAGCTGTCATAACAATATCATTTCAGTTACTTTCGTCTCGTTGCCGGTAAATAAATATGTCAGAAATAAATGTCAAACGTCATTAATCAATCAAAATGACAGCTTACCGCCAAGACGGGTTTTTGTAGCGTGTTGCAATTTCAAGTGTAATTTCTTTTGTTTTACCAGCAAACAAAGCCGTTTTAAAGTAATTGGACAGTTGAGAACTGTTTTAAATTTATTTCTCTATTTTTAAGTATAGTGTACAAGGACCTGGCCCAGGGTCCATACATTTTGGAACATCTCCTTTGGATGGATTTTAAAGAGAGGAGTGACAGTCCTGCAGGTAGTCTTCGGTGTACTATTTATGTATACAATAATTACGTATTAGATAAATACATAAACAATAATAATTATGAAACAATAGCAGAGAACTCAAGTGGAGGAGTTGGAGGAGCTTGTGGCTAAATAATAACAGCTACACGGGTCGATCTTGAAGGTTAAGCAATGCTTGCCAAGGTTGGTCTGTGGATGGGTGACCATCTTAACATACCGAGTTTCCTCCGTGCCTCGGAAAGCACGTTAAACCGTTGGTCCCGGCTGTCATTTGTAGATCTTTGGCAGTCGTTACGGATTGTCAGAAGCCAGTAGATCTGACTCCAGTCTTGCCAAGATGTGTACCGTCTTACCCAGTTAATGGGTTGTGGAGGTCTGGTATGCAGCCGCTCCACGTAAAACACTGGTATTCAGCTGAATCCGGTTTGACTGGAAGCCGACCCCAATGTAGTTAGGAAATGGCTAGGCAGATGATAATGATAAGCAGAGAACCCAAGTAAAGACGATTTAGGAGAGAGATGTAGTCACCTTTGGCATGGCTCAGCTAAGTATCAGATTGCCGCGCGTGACTCGGTGGAACGCAGAGCATTCTCGTAGCGTAGCTAATCAACAACAAAACATGCATGCAGCAAAGTAATGGAACTCTCTGCCTGCGTCTGTGTTTCCAAAAGCCAACAACCCTAACCTCTTCAAAGTTAGAGTGAACATGCTCCATTTGGGTAAGCTCGCTCCATCGTAGACTTTGTCTCTATCTTCTCTGGTATAGACTAGAGTCAAGAGCGAACCCATCATTAATAAAAAAAGAGTTATATTTAGAACAGCAGCAGGGGAATATCGAAGGTTTGGTATCACTTAGTTAGTGGTTTGTGGAGGTCAGCGGGTCTAGAAAGATCACTTTAGTGGAATCATATTAGAATCATAATATTAATCACACAACAATCTGACAAATCATTTTCATCTTTATCGCTAAAGTATTAGGTTCAAGGTTGATTGGGAAAATTGTCAGTTTCGAGTAGCTTGATGTGCTTTCTCATTCTACTTTAGTGGTCTTTTTAGAGGCGTTGATAGGAAATCGCTCCATGTAACATCCATCAGTATTTTAGCTGCCCCAATGTAATTGGAAAAATGCTAGGCAAGTAATACACTTGCCTAGCATTTTTGAAGTCCTTGTAGTCATTTTTGAACCTTGAGTCTATTGAAGGTCAAAATAGCTCGGACCGCGGTCATTTCTCTGATGGGTGACCGTGACCGTTCATTACATAACAAGACTTCGAGTTATTTTTAAGTGAAAACTTCTTTAGCGGCGTTGTGCACTTTTTATGTGATAGGTAAAAAATGTTAAACTCGCGTCAGGACACGTGACTCTGATCGAAAATTCGGAAGACGGTCACGTGTCCTGCAAACTTCTTTAGCGGCGTTGTGCAATTTTTACCTGATGGGTAAAAAATGTTAAACTCGCGTCAGGACACGTGACTCTGATCGAAAATTCGGAAAACGGTCACGTGTCCTGCAAACTTCTTTAGCGGCGTTGTGCAATTTTTACTTGATGGGTAAAAAATGTTAAACTCGCGTCAGTACACGCGACCCTGATGGAAAATTCGTAAGACGGTCACGTGTCCTACAAACTTATTTAGCGGCATTGTGCATTTTTTTTGCGATGGGTAAACAATGTTGAACTCGCGTCAAGACACGTGACCTGATCGAAAATTCGTGAGACGGAGAGAGAGAAGCACGTATTCAAGATTTCACTTCTACCGACACTCCCGAAGTGCAACCCACTGTTGTTTTTAAGGATGGGATATCATCAAACGACTTTTCCCGCTCTGCATGAAGCTGAGGCGAGTGTCAGACTGTTACTGAGTAAATCCCATCCGTGCTCCTCCAAATGCCCTTTGCGTTATAGGGCCGCATCCCCTGCATTGGAATTCACGCTAAGCCATTAGTCCTGGCTGCCATTTGTAGATATTGGTCAGTAGGCAGTCGCTTCATGTAAAATACTAATCAGCTGCATCAGCCGGTCGGTTCTGTAAACATGTCGAAGTGAAGACTTGGTTGAAGTGATCACGAAGTGAGCTATCATTCCGACTTGATTACTTGGATTGACCTCTCACTTTGTGATCACCTCACCCGAGCATTCACTTCGAGATGTTTACGCAATCGCACGGCTGTATAGACAGGAAACTGACCCCAATAGTTGAAAAAAAAGGCAAATTGTGATAATGATGAATGCACGTTGTTTTGTGTGCTTGATATTTTAGTAGTTAAGGAATTGCTAAGTTTCGTCTCAGAAACTACTAGGTATCTCCAATTTCAATTAACGTAAGTAGCTTTGCTCTGCTCCAGTTTCGTGAAAGGCTAAGGGTGCCAGTGAAATTGCACACAAGACGCTTAAACTTAGTATCTAAGACTGTCAAAGCGAGGAGTCCTCTCGGTACCTCTATATACTTAAACTGCTGTAGATATTCAATTATCCATGCCTGGATACTTATTGAAATTCTTTAGGATAGAACAAAATAGAATAATAACACTGAAAATATAGAAGGTAATTAATGAGACAGAATATAATCAACAGAAAAGATAGAAGAAGAAAACATTGCATGGGGTGACACAATGGGCGGTTTTATAGCTAAAAGCGATGTTATTTGTGTTGTCACTTTGATTGTTGGCAATCAAAAGTCATTATAAAAATAAATGCAGCTACTTAATTGGTTACAAATAAAATCAATCTCAATCAATACCTTGCCAGAGTCTGTGTTTCCTGATAGCTACAACCTGGGAGTCTTTAAGTCAAGAGTGAATAGGTTATTTCTAGGCAAGCGTGCTCCATCTTCGACCACATCATCGCTTATCATCACGTGTGATAGTGGTCAAACGTATGCCTATCAATAGTAAATTAAAAAAAACTGGTCAAGCGAGTCGGTCTCGCGCACCGAGGGTTCCGTACAAATTTGTAAGTACGTAAGTATTATAAATAGTTTAGGAATCAAGTCTCGCAGTTTTTTCCGAGCTAAGAATCTATCGCGGAGGTTTAATGTAGTAGGGTCCCGTCAGCACCTTTGGTACGGAACCCGACAGGCCTGATCCGCAATTCGAACCGTCCAGTACTTCGCAAGTACCAAATTTTTTAGAAAACTGATAAGTCTACCTCTGCATACCCAGGTGCATGGTCCTCACATATAACTAAATTTTTGTATACCAAATATTGTAATAAAGATATTTGAAAAGAGTACTATGGAGTTTCTTGTCCATTCTT
The DNA here is from genome assembly GCA_950371165.1 of Lacanobia oleracea. Taxonomy (NCBI): domain Eukaryota; kingdom Metazoa; phylum Arthropoda; class Insecta; order Lepidoptera; family Noctuidae; genus Lacanobia; species Lacanobia oleracea. Next base: position 1,297,092 of record OX493409.1, read on the forward strand.
CTCCATAAGAATCTAGCTTTCCGAATGGACAGTAGAGTCACTTCAGAATTTTTTAAATTATTTGAAATGTGAATGTCATAAGTGCCGTTTAATGGCCTAATTGGAATAAACGTTTTGACTTTGACAGAAAAACGCGTCATCAGTGCAACGCCATCTATCGACCATTTCGTAAACTGACAAAGTATTTGGCAGCGGAAGACGTTAAAAGAACGTATGTTAGACTAATAACGATTATTATTACTATTATTTTGGTACGTATAAGTTTAACAAATAACTCAACAAGGCCATGGTTTTTTCATGCCTTCGTGCATTTACTTTTTCTCAATAGATGGCGCTCTCTATTATAATTATAATATAATATAATTATTTCAACCCCCCCCCCCCTTTATGTCCAGCAGACGTCTATCGGCTTTTATGATGATGATGAATAGATGGCGCTCTGACTGATCAGAATACATTAGGAAGTTTCTTCCTAAACTTAAAAATTCAATATCTTTTGATTTCGTCGGTCGATTTTGATGAAGTTAACGCTAAATATTACCCAGGATAACACTTCTACGCTTGAAAGTCAATCCTTACTAAGCGACAAAAAAAAACATAAAATTCACGAAAATTGTTTTGAAATTTTGAATCTACGATTAAGTAGGCGAATTTTTTTTTTTTTTTTTTTTTTAATTTGAACTTTAAATCACTCTCCTGTAAAGTTTACTCAATGTCGCTTAGTAAGGATTGCCTTTCATGCGTCGACTTAATTTTTTTAAGTATCTAGATTTTGAATCCAATGAGTGGTTTATTACGCTCGATGATTAAATAAAGACTATATTTTTCATGATTTAATTACAAATGTATAGTTTTTAGACTTTTTCCTATACATGTAGTATAAGACATAAGACGGTATTATTTGTCAAATTTCATAGTTCTAGGTCAAAGGGAAATATCCTATGAATTTTGATTCCCTTTAGAGTGTCCAAATATTCGTTTTTTGCGGCTTAAACGGCCTTACCTTTTTTAATGAACTTATAACTATGATTTCACAGCTTCAAGGGAGTATATGGTTTAAATCTCATTATTATGTTAATACCTCTACGCGTTCCGAGATAAAGGGTTTTGACAGACAGACGGACGGACAACAAATTTATCCTATAAGACTTCCGTTTTTTTCCTTTTGAGGTACGGAACCCTAAAAATCTCACAAACTCAAGTTATGAACATTTCAGCTAAGTATGAAGTCTAAAGAAGGCTTCAGTGAGAAAGGTCACCAGCGGCCGGCGGCGTCTGTGACCCACATCCCGACAGGCGCCAATGTAGCGCGTATCACTTCCGATGAACTTGTCTCTGGGCACCTACTCTGCAGGGCGAATAGATTCGAACTGCGAGGGCTAGGCTTAGGTGGTGATAGATTTTAAACCTGAATGACAACAAAAGACGTGTCATTCTATTAACAATGCCATTTGTCGCAATCTATACAAATAGGTATATATAAGGCTGAAGAGTTTGTTTGTTTGCTTGAACGCGCTAATCTGAGGATCTACTGAGTCCGATTTGAAAAATCCTTTCAATATTAGATAGCCCATTTATCGAGGAAGGCTATATGCTATATATCATCACGCTAAGATCAAAAGGAGTGGAGTAGTAATAAAAATTGTGACGCAGAAGAAGTTGCGCGGGTCAACTAATGCTAAAATATGTAGCGTGGGTACTTTCGTAAAAAAATAATTTTGTGAATTTTTAAGGTTCATCCTGACAATCTTAATATTCTTTAATATTTTACGGAAGTAGCTCGCGGTAGTCGCGGTTTTTAAACGTAAGGGGTTTGATCATGAGACATTTTGACAGTATTTGTCAATCGCATACATTTTTGTCGTTCTCACAATCGCCTGCGCAACGCTACGACTGACAGAATGTCATTTGTGTAGAGCCTCAAGGTGCCGAAGGAGGGGGGGGCTAAAAAGGCCACTTTAGGAGAATCTTATTGGAATCATATAATTAAACTCTCTGAAATTGAGGGTCTTTAGGGTTCCGTACCCAAAGGGTATCCAACGGAACCCTATTACTAAGCCCCCGCTGTCCGTCCGTCCATCCGTCTGTCTGTCAGCGGACTGTATCTCAATAACCGTAATAGGTACACTGTTGAAATTTTCACAGATTGTGTATTTCTATTGCCGCTATAACAACAAATCAAGGTTTATGGTACGGCACCCTTCGTGTGCGAGTCCGACTCGCACTTGGCCGGTTTTTTTTTTACAGAATGCGAACGATGCTTAAAAATAGTAGGATTGGACCCCAGCGGGCCTGACAAGGCCACTTTTGTAGAATCGTAATAGGATCATAATTCATAACATTAATCAATCACACAATCTGTATTCGTTTTATTTTTTATCGCTTAAGCATTAGGTTAATTGGGAATTTGACAGACTAAAATTATTATTGATTCTGTCAGTTTTATTAATTTTACATCTGTCTGTTTTGTGCGAGTCCCAAATAAACAGTTTTCTTTCTATCTTTTCTGTTCCGGGTACCATGATGCGCGGGCTGATTTTGCTAAAGTGGCCTTTTTAGACGCACTGGTCGCATTATAGGTAATCTTAAAAGTCAAAACACCAACTCTTGAGCTACTAACACTTTCTTTTGACATAAGCGTTCAAATTCAAGTTGCAAATCATCTTACAGACTCAAGTCATGAACATTAATTTCGGTAAAGTACCAACTCTAAAGAAGGCTGCTGCAGTGTAAAAGGTTCTGGTCAAACACGAGCCTATTGTTAAAAAACAACGGGTTGCACTCCGGGAGTGCCGGCAGAAGTGAAAACTTGAATACGGGCTTCTATCCCTCCGTCTTACGAATTTTCGATCAGGGTCACGTGTCCTGACGCGAGTTTAACATTTTATTACCCATCACAAAAAAGTGTGTTAAAAAGGTTTCACATAAAAAAAAATGTATAACAATCACGTAGGTTAACTTCTAAGGTGATCTTTTGAGGAAAACTGATGAAATTTGAGTGAATCTGTCCAAACTGTGCAACAATTTGTCAGTTATCTATCACGTAGCTCAACTGAAACGTTTATCTACGCATTTGTTGATGGCAATTTATTAGCTACTGAAGCACATCGTCTATGGATGTGTAGCCTCATTACTTATGAAAGCCTTAAAAGAGTTAAAAAGATTTAAGATAGGAATTCAAATATTGACATTTAAATTGGTTTTCATTTTCTACGGATAATTCTGTAAAAGTTTTCCTTGCGAGCCCACGCATAATATATTCATTCTTAAAAGTTTAATCAGTTTTTGATTGTATAACTAGCTCCCGGTACCACCATAGCCCCCGGTACCACACTACCTAACTGGACTTAGATACTCAGACGTCATTACTGGATATATCGGTGTACTAACAATTCTGCGTACGTCTTCACAATATTGTAGATTCTTACGATGCGATGTGTTGTGAGTCATAGACTTTGGCAATGTTGTTGTAAATATTGTGCTAAGTTACAAATAAATAACACAGTTATTTCGCACTCATATGTATTTTGCACTAAATGTGATGTTTTTAGTAAAATATCTTGTTTACAGGATTGGAATGAGCTACAACTTCGACGATGTGTTTTCGGTATTAAGTTTAGGTATTCCATTCTAACAAACGAGTTGTAAATAGTGTATCTAGACAGTAGTATCGTCAGAGCGCAAAATTTTTAGTCATTGTTTGTTTGCATGAACTGTTAAAGTATATTTGTGTATTTATTTGTTTATTGAGTATATATATTATATTACCTATTGTATGTATAGTTCATATATCTTTGTATATATTAAATATCTATTAATCGCGATTGTTGCTCAAAATTGCACCTACCACTAATTGTCTCTGCATCACCCAAAGGTTGACTGGTAGAAAATACCTGAGGCATTAAGTCCGCCTATGTACATTTGTGTGCATGAAGTATTAAATAATTATACAAATAATAGTCCTTTCCCTTTTTTAAGGATGGGTAATCATCAAACCACCCGCTCTGGGCGGAGCAGGAGTTTGCCATAATCGCCACGCTTGGCAGGCGGGTTGGCGATCGCAGTGTATATAGTGTTGCGTTTTACAGAAAACGCTGCTGCCCATCCTCTGGTGAGTTCTTTAGTCGCCTCTTACGACACCCACGGGAAGTGATGGGATGGTATTATTCTTTTACGGCACCGGTCGACACCATATGGCACAAAAAAAATCCATCCGTGTTCCTTCAAATGCTTTTTGCGTTCCAGGGGCGCAGTGACTCTGTCGAACAAATTACACAACTCTGGCAGACACTGGCTCCAGCGGGCCCCGTCACCTAGTACTGTCCTACGCGAAAAAGAACTTAATATTAGGCCAAGTCACCCATTTGTGTTCATTCCTCCTACAGAATCAAAATTGTTATGGATCAGTTTGCCATTATCGAATTTTGAAAGGGAGCATCAGTCTTGTGGGTTCAGTTTCGAATGTGACGAGTTTTCCCATAACCCAGACACTGTAAACAAGAGATTACTCCCAAATCTCAGTGCGGAAAACATGGTACCTAACACCGTAATTCTCAGATCAATTCATTGAGCCCACAAATTAACCAACATACATCCCTCTACAAACAATCCCCCTATTAGTATTCACCGCTGTACCACTGCGTTACTTGTCATAGTCATAATAACGTTACGAAGTGGATCCTATCAGTAACGTGACATTGTCAGTCTCCTCCAGGGATGTTCAGGAGCTGCGTAATCGAAACTTTCGGATATTCGAAGTAAAAGTTTATCCGTAATCGATATAAAAATTTCGGATAGGGGCGGAGTCTAAATGAAACACGACGTTATGACAGGGTTTTCATGAGGCATCGTAAAATATATCTAATATCCGCACACAAACTATCCGAAATTAACGGATAATCCGAAGTATCTAGAAACCGGGATAATATTATTTTCTATGAAAATGCAAAAAGTTTTATTTCGCCTATCAACAGTAAAAAAATCATACAATGCAAACAGGCACTCACATATAACTAGATTGTACCGTTTTAGCCACAAAGGATGCTTTTCAGATAACTTATTGTTTTATTACTAAACTTTGTGTCACATTTTTCATTAATGCTTCGCTTATTGGTCGTAGCGTTATGTTACATAGTCTATGGCCTTTCTCGACAAATGGAACACTAAAAGTTTTTTTCAATTCGAACGAGTAGTTCCTGATATCAGCGCGTTCAACCAAACAAACTCTATACACAGTTTTATAATATTAGTATACTCGTAGATGGTAGGCTACTTCATTTAATAAAGAAAACTAAAAAAATATTGACGCCGACGATATCCGTATTCAGATCCGAAATTTCATTTCTCCACATCCCTGTTCACTTCAATCGCGCTGACGTCAGACTACGTGCCGGATCCACCCCACTCTCCTCTTGTTAAAAATACGCTGTAGGTAATCTTATACATTGTCTTTGTTAGTATTACTTTGTGATACTAACTTGAAATGGGCGTGGTATAAATCTTTAAGATTGAGTGTCTCTCTCGACACAGTTTAGTGCCGTCGTAGTTAGCCTCTTTTAGAACAGGTTTATAACTCATAGTTAGACTATTCACTTACTTCAAGAAACTCTAGCGTCCCTACAAGTTTTATAGGATTCTTTGTTCAGTAGCACACAACTTAATTCATTGTAGTTATACTGAAGTCAATCTTTAATTTGACTTGGATTATAATGCTAGTTTTTGTCCGCGACGTTTTTTCCCGTTCCCGTAGGATTTTTGGGAAATACTCCCTTAGTGCTCCCCTACATTCCCCAAGGAACCAATTGTGACGCAGACGAAGTTGCGGGCGTCAACTAGTAACCTAATATAACTTTTTATTATTTGTACATTGTATATCTGTGTGTCCCAAATAAACATGTTTCCTTTCTTTTCCATTTCTAAAATTGATTTCCTAGTGCTTCAAAGTAGGTACTACATAGTTTTACAGCTCTGTTTGCGGTGTAAGTAAACCCTAATGATCAACTTATGAGGCTCGTCGCCAGGTCTTGCTGGCGTACTTCCAAGTTCCTTTACATAAGAAGCGCACTTAAGCTTCTTATCAAGCGCTGTATCCGCTCCGTCGGCCGAGATATTGATAGTGTTTCTGCGAGAGTTTTAAATAATGGGCTGATACTTAATGAAACAACGATACCGTTGTATTTTGCTCTACACATGGAAGAGCAATTTCCAAAACGTATGGAATTGACGGCGCAACTGATTGTCACGTTTTCAATTACATATAATTTTAAACTTTTGTCAGTCTTCAAATCTTACTCATTGTGACGACTGTCCTGAGAAGAGCCCAAGACAGAGTGGCCTGGAAGCAGCTCGTCAGTTCTTCTTATCGTGTGGGCAGTGAGGTCTAACGACCCCACGCGCCCCTAGTGTCAGAGTTTCTAAACTGCCTCAAGGGCCTCTGACATGGTATATTAGACGACCGCCATTTGGCGGCCAGAACCACCGGCTTATACGTACCTTCCGAAGTACGGAATTATCTTATTACCAGACAATCAGGTGATTCAAGCCTGCAATGTCCTAGCCAAACTGGAAAACAACTTTAAAAAGTAGGTATGCTCTTCCCGTGGGAATCGAACCCACGACCACCGGGTCACAAGGCAAACGCCTAAACCACTCGACCACGGAGGCAGTGAATACATCAAAGCTTTCTAGGACGGGGTTAGTGGATGTAGGTAAATTTATGTATTATTTTATTCTTGTTATATTTGTACAATGGATCCTGGATCCTACCTTCGTGATCTCTCTCTATCACTTTATTGTAGGGAAGTTGTTCTGGTGTACACGAAACATTTAAGGGTTATTTACATCACCACAGCATGATTTATATGAAACCGATATCTAAAAGAAGTGCTCATACTTTAAGCGAATTTCGAAATAGCCTTCAATATTTCTTTCTATGTCTGCGAGAAGTTTGCTGATTTGTGTATGAACAACGATCGAAAATTGCGAAAATATGGTCTTCAATTTTGAAGCCTGTCAATGAAAAATCTACCTAATGAATGTTGGTTTAAAGTACTCTACTCTACAGAGGGCCTCGCACGAATAGTAACGTAATGTAAAATTTTACCATAGCTACAATACTCGCTTCGCACAAAATATTTATTGAATTAATAAATTATTTATGTCCCATTAAATTTAACCAAAATGCTATGAGTTCGTAGTTTTTCACATTAAAAATTCACTTACGTTAACGTTACTATATTCGTTCTAGGCCCACTGTTCTATCCACAGATCAGTGACAACATTCAAACTGTACGAACCTAACTATTGAAGGTAAAAACAATATTGTTAGATTGACACCCCGCCGTCACTACCCTCCAATTGCTTCCCCCCTCCCATTTTATTGACACAGCAATTACGCGAACGACCCCACTCGAACAAATATATCGGTGTCACAATCGATTTCAATTAGTCGAATCGATTCGATATTGCACCCCGTAGTGAGTGTAACTTCATTACAAGTAAGTAATTAGGAAGGAGGCGGTAATTATTACTCAGCTGATTGGATTATTGCGAGGCGGTCACTCGTAATTTGCAAGGGTGCTGTTCTGTAGCTGGGATCACGGAGACGTGTGTTAGTCTTGAGGGCCTTTTAATGAAGTAAAATCCTTTTTTTATTTTAAGGATAGGAAATCAGCAAGTGACTCCTCCCGCTCTGGGCAGAGCAGAAGAGAGTTTCAAACTCTTACTGACTCAAACCCTTCCGTGTCCCTCCTAATGCCCTTTACGTTGACTCTTTTGAGCAACTTCCGCAGCCCTAGCAGATCCTACATTAATACCTTACAACATTTTATAAGCTAGCGACCCGTCCCGTCTTTTGACGGGTGCAATGTAATTTCCGGTGTATTTTCCAATACGTTTTCATACACAACTCATCATCATCATCAGCCTTGCCTTTTCCCATCTATATTGGGGTCGGCTTCCAGTCAAACCAGATTTAGCTGAATACCAGTATTTCAAACGGAGCGGCTGCCTACCAGATTTCCACAACCCATTAACTGGGAAACACGGTACTTCATGGCACGACTGGAGTCAGATTTACTGGCTTCTGACAATCCGTAACGACTGCCAAAGATCTACAAATGACAGGCTTAACGTGCTTACGGAGGAAACTCGGTATGTTGATGGTCACCCATCCACAGACCAACCTTAGGAAGCGTTGCTTAGCCTTGAAGATCGACCCGTGTGGCTGTTATTATCTAGCTACGAGATCTTCAAGTTTTCACACACAACTCACGCACAACAAAAAACCCTTCGTGTGCGAGTCGGACTCGCACACGAAGGGTTTCGTACCATAAACCTCAATTTTTATTTTTTGTTATAGCAGCAATAGAAATACACAATCTGTGAAAATTTCACCTGTCTACCTATTACTTTTCTTGAGATACAGCCCACTGAGAGACAGATGGACGGACGGACGGACGGAAGGACGGACTTACAGACGGATGGACGGAGAGCGCAGGCTTTGTAATATGGTTCCGTTGGTTACCCTTTGGATACAGAACCCTAAAAAATAAACACAGTAGCACCTGAAATAGGGTTCCGTTGGATAGCCTTTGGGGACGGAACCCTACTTAAAAGGGGCTCCCACATAAGAAACGTTATTTTTTTCGGTTTATGGTACGGAATGCTTCGTGTGCGAGTCCGACTCGCAATTGACCAGTTTTATTTAGACATTTAAGAACTTATTGCTCATTAACATGACATAAACACAAAAGTGAGATACCTACAATAGCATTTGCCGGCTACAGACTTCAGGCGCGTAGAAGAAGAAGAAGAAATTTCAATGAAACACTACACTTAGCTGATATTTCTCAGTACCGTAAACGGGGTGAATAGAAACGCAGGGGTGAATAAAACAAAACTTTGAATTATATTTTCACTTGTATGCCACATTATTCTTAAAAAATATTAATCTATTTAAACTAATATTGATTTAAAAATTGATGTCCTTGAATTCTGCAAGCATTCACCCCTGCATCTCTCTCTCTTCCATTTACCCCATTTTACCGATACCTACTGAATTCTTCATGAAAATAATACCACTTCCCAGTGAACGTAGAACCGATAGCAATTTGTTATTAGATTTTATTTACCCAGTGCAGGGCAGAGGCTTCCCTGACCTTTTCCAATAATTTTCGGCCGCTATTAAAGTCAGCTTTAAAAGCGGAGCGGAGCGAGCATCTATTTAGTAGGAAATTTATAGGTAAGGCTGGACCGGAACGAATATGGAAGAAAGTTTTTAAAAATAAGACTAAGAACAAGCTACTCGTAATAAAACGCGTTGTGCAAGGAAAATGCTAACTTATTCTTACTCTTTTGATATGGAATACAATAAAAAGTTAACAAGTTTACAAGGTTACAAGGTTACGTGCAGTAATTTTAAAATTACTTTAGCTTCATAGCACGCAAATGTATGCAAATTAATAACGTTTTAACAAATGATAGTAGAGCATTTTACGAGTAGCAACACATTCTACTTTTTAAACGGTGCAACTTAGTACCTTGCAGGAATATTTTACTATACCAACCTAAACATGAATCATTCATGAAACAGAACACTTGCAACGTAAGATTCAGTTAGCCCGCCACACAGTCCCAACCTTTGCAACTCCTGAAAGCCAGAATCTTCAGTGGCGACCACCAGAAAACGCCAAGCCAATGAAGCCCTACGAGTCCCGGAGAAACGATTCAATTGTCTTGGATCCCGCAACGAAATTCATGAGAAAAGTAAAGCGGAGGAGTAGGAAACAAAAAGGTTCAGTTAGTAGCCATTCAACTAGTTGTCTGTCAGATCCGTGAGGCACACAATGTTATTCTTAACTAGTTGACCCGCGCAACTTCGTCTGCGTCACAATTTTCATTAATGCTTCGCTTCTATTGATCGTAGCGTGGTGTTATATAGCCTATAGCCTTCCTCGATAAATGGGCTATCTAACACAAAAATAATGTAAAAATTCAAACAATCAGTTTCTGAGATTAGCGCGTTCAAACAAACAAACAATCAAACAAACTTTTCAGCTATATAATACTAGTACAGATTTTCATCCTACATTGCGTGTATCAGTGTGTGCCAAAAAAAATATGTTTAATTCTCTCTTTAACACTTAATGAAATCGAAAAAAAGTGCGACACGTCACTTACCTTTTCTTTTACTTTTTTATTTATGAGGGGTGTGCTCTTGACTCTAGTCTAGGTCAGAGATGACAGAGACCTGTTTAAAACATGTAAAGCTACTCCCAATTTGCTTTCCAAGAACAAAGAATCATTCTAACTTGTGGGCACTCAACCAAAAGCTAATTCCTCCAAAATCCAACAGGAACGAAAATTCGACTCTCCCAAAATCCACGTCAAAAATACCGAATTGTAACAAAGAGAATTCAGTCTGAGTCAGTTTCCTGTCGAATTAGTTCGTTGAAATCCTTTTCCGTCAATATCTGACGACGCCACAGATCTCGGAGACGCTACAACGGCCACTGTTAGAGATGGCATTGTCAAAAATTTCCAAACCAAACAAGCCCGGTCTGTTGTACACGAGTATTGTGCCGTGATAAACTGCGGTTGATTTGCCGTCTGCAGGTACGGATAAAACTTTGTGCACTAGCTAATAAAAACATTGTGTAACGGTGGAATACTTAAGGCTCAATTTACACCGCCGCGGAACGGAAGCGTCTATCTGAAATTTAACATGGCAAATTCACCCATATTTCTCAACGTAATGCACACATATTTCTTCTGAAATAAAAAGAAGACGCGAGAATTAATAAATAAGAGTGGAAGAAATATCTTAGGCAAGCAGACTATAACGAGCTTCTGCCCGCTTCATCTCTATCGGTGGGGAGGATAAAAATGCAGGGGTGAATAAAACAAAACTTTTATTGGGATCTTCAGTTAAAACCATACCAATGGCTAACCATATTAATGGCTTCCCACAAAGCACGAAAAAATGATTAAAAATTTGAGTTTTTCATTGCTGCAAAACAATATTTAAATAACGTGATAATTTTAATGAACGATTCGTTTCTATTCACCCCTGTATTTCTATCCACCCCGTTCTACGGTATAGATGTCTGTAGTCGGTGCCGGCAAGGTGTTCATAGCTCTGTGGACTCCAATACGATTGAACGATTACTCGCCGGCCTCTCCACGGTTTTATAGAGGTTCAGATTACTCTCCCAACTTTTTTCTGTTAATATTTGAGTTCGGTTACATGCAGGAAAATTGAGGAGTTATTTGATCCTGCCGTAATTCTGATTCAATAAGGAAAGTATTTTCGAAAATCAGTCTTACTTAAATGATTTTTGGATTTGCATAACAAAATCACTTTCTATAATACTAGGTTCAGCCAGCGGCTTCACCCGCGTCACTGTCTTGTCTTCGCACACATAAAATTCATGCTGTTAGCTTTTGGCCCGCAATTTCGTTCTATCCTGTTTTATCCCGTCAGAAGAATTTTATTATACACTTGAAAGATGCCAGGCTGCTTGAAAGATGCAGGGTCAGTCAGAATCTGTATATTGACTAGCTGACTCGGCAAACATACATTTGCCATTAAAAAAATAGCCTACCAGCTATTCTCATACCTACCGAATAGGCGAATATACACACAAAACCCTCTATGTTGATCTCTCTCTATCATTCAAAGGTTTGCTGGGAGAAAACTCATCTTTGAGTTAAGCTCGCCTTTGTACATGAACTTTTTATGTCTGTTTCTAAAATAAGTTGTTTTTGGTTTACAATAAAGAATTAAGAAAAAATATCCTGAAAATCGGTCGAGTTGTTTCGAAAGAGTTCGGTAACAAACACCGTGCGTGACACGAGATTTTTGTATATTAGAAGATATAGGAAGGATAATAATTACCTACATTGATTATTTTAATTTATTTAATTTTTGTTTGTCTGTTCGAATCCCAAATAAACATATTTCTTTCTAGAAAGAAAGAAAAATGTGTGCGTCTGTGTGTCTAAAGTCTATAAACTGCATGTTCACGTAAACAATGCGGTGTGCATTTTGCATCGTCCACACACAATACAAACCATCTGACACTGAAGTTAATGAGAAATGGTTTTAATTAAAATGATTGGAGCACCATGCTGTGTGGCTATTCCATTGTCTAACGCATGTGAAGCGTAGCTGATTGCCTAGGTTTTAATAGTAATATTGTCTTCCAATAGGGACAGGCTGTGCTCAATAGGCCTTTCCATCTGCAAAAATAACGAACTTACCTTAAAACTTTCACAGTCTTTTAAACCCGCTTAGGAGACGAAAAAATCCTTCCTTAGTGATAATTTTTGCCCTATTTCTTATCTTTCGTTAGTTACCTGTTTTCTAAGGATTAGTGATAGACACTAATATGTCTCGCGATTTCTGATTCAAGCTCTTAAAGTTGAGTATTTTTATATTTTTTCAAAGTTGCGGCACACGACGTAACATGCATATTTTATAAGTAGAGGATACTTCAACAAACCAAAAAATCAAACATGGTGCCCTAAAGTGTCAGGTTGTCGAGATATTTTAATATAAAGTTAAAACTTAGTTCCAACAATGCACTCCTGTGCACCTGCTTCCATACTGCGGCCAAAAAGCTGGGCATCCTAAATAGGATGAAGCGATACTTCAGGCTTGGACAGCTCTTAAATCTTTAGAAAGCCAAGTCCGTTCCTGCTACAATACTCTATGTATTGTAGCCACCTTTGGGATGGCTCAGCTTAATATCAGCTTGCCGCGCTTGACTCGGTGGAACGCAGAGCTAAGAGGCTCATCGGTGACGTAAAACTGGTGGATGCTACATAGCTTCTCATCGCCGTAAGGTGCTACATTGCCTGCTTGTCGGACTTCTACAGATTTTACTTCGGTGAGTGTGCCCAAAAACTCAACGACCTCATCCCACCGGCCTCCTTTTACCATCGGTCATCCAGACGCACTGCATCTTACCATCCCTGCCTTGTTGCTATTCCACCAGTTCGCACTAAGCGTTTCCAAAGGTTTTTTTATAATGCGCACAGCAAAGGAGTGGAACTCTCTACCTGCGTCTACGTTTCCAAACGCTTACAACCCTAATCTCTTCAAAGTTAGAGTGAACAGGCTCCTTCTGGGTAAGCTCGTCCCATCGTAGACGTTTTCTGTGTCATCTCTAACCTAGACTAGAGTCAAGAGCAAACCCATTGCAAATAAAAATAAAATAAAATACGTGTCTGTCATCAAGATTACCCAACGCACGGTATCCCACGCTCTACCCCATTTTCTCAAGCACTTGTTAGCAAAACATGTCCCCATTAATGCAAGCTTATGTACATACGTTATGTCATTATTTATGTATATAGAACAATGCTGTAACAAGCCAATTTATGTCGCTCTAGCAAGAACATGAGCTTGTAGCTGATTGATGTAACTACGTTAGCAGATATAGCTGGTTTATTTAGTTAGTAGTTGATCCGCGCAACTTCGTCTGCGTCGCTATTTTCATTACTGCTCCGCTCCTATTGGACTTAGCGTGATAGTATATAGCCTTTAGCCTTCATCGATAAATGGGTTATCTAATACTGAAATAATTTTTAAAATCGGACCAGTGATTCCTGAGATTAGCGCGTTCTAGTAATCATACAAACAAACAAACAGTTTTATCTATCTATACATATAATAAAATCGTAAACCAACCGTGTCTGTACATTGAATATTTTTGCATAAAAATTACATAGAAAAGTTAGGAAAAAGATACAAAACACAAATATGCTATTTTTGAAATTTTTGTATGTTTGTCTGTTTGTCTGTTTGTCTGTGCGTTTGAGGCAGCATCACGCATAAACTACAGATTGGGTTACAAATCTAGGTACTTAAAAATATTAAGTGATAACCCGAGTAACATTTAGCGTTTATTTCATCAAAATCGACCCGCAAAATAAAAAGATATTGAATTTTTAAGTTTAGGAAGAAACTTCATCGAGCGCTAAAATAGGTAGTTTTCATTGAGACTCCAGAGACTTGCAATGCCATCTATTGAGAATAATAGTAGTAACAAATGTGTGAAACGAACTTCAAAACACATTGTTGAGTTATTTGATAAACTCTTAATATTATGTAGCAAGCAAAAGAAAAGTAGGTATACGCGCGTACGAAGTCGCGGGCAAAAGCTAGTATATTAATATAGATCTTCAGGTAATGGTAATGTTATAAAGCTGAAGAGTCTGTTTGTTTGGTTGAACGCGCTAATCTCAAGAACGATGGTCTTTTAGTGCTGGATAACCCATTTATTGCCACCGATGCTCTGCACTATGCAAAAAAGCTGAAATGGAAATGGGCGGGGCATGTTGCAAGACTTTCAGATGAGCGATGTACCATAAGGGTGACTCGGTGGAGAGGCCCAAGTGGGAAACGATTCAGAGGAAGGCCAAGCGGCCTTCCTCTGAATCGTTATAAATATTATAAAAACGGCTGGATCTAAATGGATGCAAACAGTCCAAGCTAGAGAAAACTGGGGTTCCTTGGAGGAGGCCTTCACCTGCGGAGGGGTTCTTGCAAATTCATGATATATTTGTACTAAAATTCGGATTAAGTTAGTTTCAATCACTTTGTTTATTTTTTTTCGTTTTGCAAGAAGTAAAAGGCATTTTTATTTTATTTATTTATAACCCCATTTATTGAGGAAGGCTATATTATAATCTGTATAACATCACGCCACAACCAATAGGAGCGGAGCATTAATGAAAAATGTGATGCAGAGGAAGTGGCGCGGGGCAGCTAATACTTGGATGTAATTGAAATAGAGCTCGTGACTAAATAATAACAACCGCATGAGTCGATCTTTGATGTGAAGCAACGCTTGCTGAGGACGGTCTGTGGATGAGTGAACATCCATTACATAGCGAGTTTCCTCTGTGCCTCGGCAAGCATGTTAAGCAGTTGGTCCCGGCAGTCATTTGTATATCTTTGACAGTCTTTTTTGGCAGTCTGAAGATAAGAAGTCTGACACAACTCTTGCCAAAAGGTATCATGTTATTCAGGAACTGGATTCTGGAGATCAATAGGAAGCCGCTCTATGGAAAATACTAGAATTAAGCAGCATTCGATTAGACTGGAAGCCAACCCCAACATAATTGGAAAAGGCTAGGCAGATTCTTAATTGATCTATAAGTACTTGAATTTATATTTCGAGATAAAAATTAATATATCGCCTCCAACTCAAGTTTCAACTTTAGAGTTATGTATTTTAGGTTGATTTTTATGTGACCTATGTAGTGCCCTAAAAATAGTACTTGTAGGTTGCATTGAAATTTGAATTTTGTCTTGGAAAAGTTAGATGTTACAGACTTTGATTAATTACTTCGAATTGTGAACTCATACATACGTAGATGGCTAATTATAGCTCGTAGAATACGCTACCTCAATTAATTGTTTTATTTGAGTTACATACGTTTGTTTACAGAGATGGTTGTCTAATTAGTGCTAATTGCATGATCTCATTGTAGTGCTCCAGCACTTTATGATGTGGAGAAACGGAGGAACAAGCCCTGAAGATATGTTTTTGTATAAACGTAGAAGGTTTTATTGGTACAAGACCAAAAAGACAATCGATGGATTGTGTAAAAGATGATCCTTACTAATATTATAAATGCGAAAGTAACTCTGTCTGTCTGTCTGTCGCGCTTTCACGCCAAACCTACTGAACTGATTTAAATGAAATTTGGTACAGAGATAGTCTAGACTTCTAGAGCCTGAGAAAAGACATAGGGTACTTTTTATCCCGGGAATATGTTCCCTAGGGACCACGCGGGCGAAGCCGCTGGCAGAAGCTAGTAATATATGATTCCCAAATGTCCCTAAAAGTATTACACGCATCTTAAGTCCATGACACGCATTTGACGTGCACGGCTGCTGTCACCCATAGACAGAAGACGTGCGGTATTTACTAATTCCGTACATTTGCCATGACAAGTTGGACAATGGGCTCATTATGTTAGTCTTATCACTGTCTTATCTGTAAGACGTGATTTCTATTATTGTCTGTATGCATGCCAGCAGCTTAATTGCTTAGTACAAAAAACCGGCCAAGTGCGAGTCGGACTCGCCCACCGAGGGTGCTGTAAAAATTTGTAGCTACAGATCACTTCCCTCGTTTGACCACTATCTCACCTGATGTTAATCGATGAAGTGGACTCAGCTGTTATTAAGCCGATAGTCGTTACGGCCAATGGCCTGATGGCCAAAAGTTTCGACGACCATCTGTCGAAGCTGGCATTACGCGGTTGCCATATACAGAAGGCAATACCCCTCTATAGGGCTCGTATTGTGAGGAGGCTCCTTTCTCTGGAGGCTTAACCACCGGTAGCTTGAACCGTGCCCCCAACACCGGCGGACTACTATATTACACACTTTAAATAAAGTCTATATTTTATATATGATTAAATTACAAATGTATAGTTTTAGACTTTCCCCTATACTTGTAGTATAAGAAGATATTATACCTACCTTACCAAATTTTGTGATTCTAGGTCAACGGGAACTACTATACCTATAGGATTTTTGACCCAAAACCTATAGTTTGCTGCTAGTTGGATAGATGGCGTTGCAGTTCTTTTTGTTGCGATGTAGATTTTCTCCGTTGTTTTTTCATGTGGCGGCATTGATGCAGCTACAATAGAATAGAAATACCCTTATGTTGTACATCATAAAAAATATCACAAGAAGCTTAGAAAGGTGTAACAATGGGCTGTACAGTCTTATCAAACAAAATTTTGGATATTTTGTTTTTTACCGTCATAGTTTCTTCTTCAATACCATCCGTTCTATGCAATAATCTGCAGCCAACTACACTTTAATATCGACATTCTACTTTCAAACACGATCACTAATACAATCCCCGAGATTCCTCTATTTACCGCTCGCTGGTTTAAACGTGCTCTCACGTAATACTTCAATAAATTTGTATGGATTTGATCCGTTTTCAGAAGCCAAAAATTGGCAAGAAGTGGCACAGAACTAGTAAGGAATGTTCCTTACTAGTTCTGTGCCACTTCTTGCTTTTGTCCAGCAGAAGGAAAGTTTAGGCTAGATATAAAACTATGATAAGAACCGACCAAGTGCGAGTCGGGCTCTTACACGAAGGGTTCCGTAACATCCTAAACCGAAAAAAAAAACACACATAATTATCTTGTATAGAAGCCCCCTTTAATTTTGAATTTTGTTGTTGTAACGGCAATAATACAACACACTCTGTGAAAATTTCAACTGTCGACTATTGTACCTACTTGAGATACAGGATACTGTCCGCTGACAAACGGACGGACAGGGCGGCGGCTTAGTAATAAGATTCTGTTGATAACCCTTCGGGTACGGAACCCTAAAAAATAAACATTTAGGTACCTATACCTATACTCGGCGATACTGTAGCTTTCTATCAGTAGGTATAAATAATGTTGTATTTCCAAAGTTACAGAGAAAGTTACAAAAATATTAGTTTAGGTCTACCATCGATCGGTTTGCAGAGATTTTTCGCAATATTTTTCTTCCACAGATCTTTCCCTATTTCCTACATGGGACACATAATTGACTAAATGTTGGCCTGAGTAAACCTCTGCTTACCCCCTGAAGCATAACAGGCACTATACGTTACGTTTTTACCCTTCCAAAGAAAGAATAATAGACGATAGAAAAATAAGTCCCCGATATAATGGAACACAGTCCTCCAAATGGTTGACAAAGAAAGGTTGAGATGAATAAATAAAACCTCTTATGTCAACGCGACCCTCATATCATTGTTGGGACGTTTTAATAAGGTACTCAAAGATAGGATAGTACTACTATAATAGTCTGGTCTTTCTTGTAATAGTCTCTTCGATAGATAAACAAACAGAATAAAAGGACATCACGCCTGTATTCCCAAAAGGGTTGGACAGAGGTGTACTAAAATATAGTTGACTAGCTGATCCGCGCCACTTCGTCTGCGTCACATTTTGCATCAATGCTCCGCTCCTATTGGTCGTAGCGTGATGTTAGAAAGCCTATGGATGGCAAATCGTTGTTTTTGTCCATTAAATTAACAAGTCAAGATTCTTTCACGAGGTAGGTTTGAAATACCGAAAATCATAAAACTAAGTCCCCTTAAGTAATCTTAAGGGGACCCAGTTACATGTAACCATAGATATAATATTAAGTATATATTTCTATTCATGTAACCAACTGGTTTTCTGCTGCATTATTTTTTACTATTGTTAGGCATACGTTTGACTACTATCTCACCTGATGGTAAGCGATGATGTGGTCGAAGATGGAGCACGCTTGCCTAGAACTAACCTATTCACTCTTGACTGAAAGACTCCCAGGTTGTAGCTATCAGGAAACACAGACTCTGGCAGGGACTTTCACTCTTTAGCTTACGCACTATGAATGTGTTCCCAAAACGTTTTATGCGATGGGTGGGATGTCCACCATGTACCGGTGGCGCATCGCCGTACGTCTTGTGGTCCGATGATGGAACGCGGTTGCATGCGGTTAGAAGCCAGCCCTAACTCAGGAAAAGATTAGGCATATGGATTGTTATACAAGGCTAGCTTATTGCCATCGGTTGCGGAATTTGTTAGACAGAGTAACCGCGGCTCTTAAACGCAAAGGGCATTAGGAGGTTTAGTCAGGAAGAGTCTGACATTCCCTTCCACACCACCATGAGCGGGAGGGGTCATTTGATGATTTGAATGATTTCCCTTCCTTTAAAAAAACGTCTATTGTCATCAAACGTGCACAAATCGAGATGTCTAGATGGAATAACTGTATAACACTCTGGCTGGATGGTATCTCAAGACGAATATCTATGATCCAGTGCATGTTGCGAGTGATGACATAATTATGGAACTGAAACATGGACGCTCACAATGGGCCTCATCAGAAGGTTCAAAGTTACTCAAAGGGCAATGGTGAGGGCAATGCTTCGAGTTTCCTCGAGTGATCAAATCAGGAATGATGATATCCGCAAGAGAACCAAGGTTACTAACATAGCCTGAAGGATCGCCAAGCTGAAGTGGCAGTGGGCAGGGCACATTGCTCGCAGAACAGATGATCGATGGGGCCAAAAAGTTATGGATTAGTGACCGCGTACTGGAAGACGCAACGTTCGAAGGCCTCACAAGGTGGACCGACCTGGTGAAGGTGGCGGGTAGCCGATGAAAACGAGACGCGCAGATCCGTTCGTTGTGTCGTCGCTTGGGGAGGCCTATGTCCAGCAGTGGATGTCTTTCGGCTGATATGATGATGATGCTGACGACTCTGGCTGACCCAGGACTTCATGCTCAGCATTACCGTTTACATCCACAAAATCATAGAAGAAAGTACCATAAAACATTTTCAATAGAATAAAGGCACGGATTAAACGAGTTATTTCAGTAAGCGATCCCGAAATAAACTTTTACCCCAAAGGAATAAAAAGTGGGCATAATTTTAATAACATTCTATTTACATGTAAATTCGAGCGAATTGCCCGCGGGTCTGTGTGCCTGGTATTCGCGGGATGAAGTATTATTCCCCATGCTGTTAAACCCGCGTTACAATGACATCAAATAAATAATTGAACAATATACAGACCACTGAAGCTCTCATCTATCTATCTTTATTAATATATGAAGCTGAAGAGTTTGTTTGTATGTTTGTTTGAACGCACTAGTCTCGAGAACTACTTCGATTTGAAAAATTATTTCTGTGTTAGATAGCCCATTTATCGAGGTAGGCTATATATCGCTAAGACCAATAGGAGCGGAGCAGACGAAGTTGCGTGGGTCAACTAGTTTTATTAATATAATTGAAGTAGTAGTACTAGTAATATCTACAAGGTGAGGTAGGCGGAGAGGACAACACATGACAAATGTCAAAAAAATCCCCAAATCGAAAAAGCCTAGCAAAAGCTGGTCAGGCCGGACACCGTCCAATTTGGCCGGACTCACAACCAACAAGCCTAACTATGTCCGGCTTTATCCGGACGCCTGGACACGCCACCTACACCTAATATTTTTCTCATGACAAGAGCTGCGTCATCGCATAATTCGTAAATAAAAGAGAGAAGAACGGATAAAAATATTTGTGGCACGTATTTATCTGGCAAACTTTTTCCGCATAGTAAACTACGGCAAGAAATAAAAGACGAGCCAGAATTTATGGCAAATATAGATATCCGTCACGCTTGGCAAAAGGATTCAAAATTCCGGCTGCCAAATGGGTTGGCATAATCTCCATCGCTTTTAGCGGATTTTTTGTGAAAATACGTGGAATACTTTTATTTTGCATGAAATTCCTTGTTGGGCTCTGTGTTCCTGTTGCAGCAACCCGGGGGTCTTAAAGCCAAGAGTGAATAGGTTACTTCTTGGTAAGCGTGCTCTATCATGTACCATATCATCACTTTCTATGCGGCGAGATTTTGATCAAACCTAAGTATAAATAATAAAAATTAGGTCCACAAAAAAGGGCTCTTGCTCGGAAATTATTTAATTATGTGAACAATTCATCATCAAAAAAAAATTTTTCACAACAAATTAAAACCGACTTCCAAAAACAAAACACTGCAAAGTAAAAAATAACTTTAATTTCGAAAGTGTCTCGAAATTAAAGTTATTTTTTACTTTTTATCACAAACACAGCTTGCCGGCGTGATGTTATGTTATGAACTGGTGTAAACAATCAACAGACATGCGATTTCAGAAATCCCGATCCATTTGCTATCATTTATTGAAGAGTTCCGTTGCCTACCAACGAAATTCTTCGTCAGATCTTCACCAAATTTAAATGAAACCAGTCCGAGAAAATACTCTTCCAAAAAAAAAAGAATCATCCAAATCGGTTAACAATTGGCGAAATTATCGATGAACAAACATTTTTCATGGGATCCTATCATCAGATCCTGACTTATACCTTCCATCATCAGCTCAGCAACATGAGATGATGATTACCAGGAACAAATATCTGAATTGAGCATGAGCATTTTTGCTTATTTCAATTTTTGTATACATGAAGACGTCATCCAAGTATCATCACTTAAAAGTGAAAAATATAAAACATTTACAAAAAATATATAACCGACTTCCAAAAAAACACTACAAAGTATAAAATGACCTTAATTTCGGAAGTCGGTGTTAAAAAACGAAGATACAAAACAAAAAAACACCGATTTCCGAAATTAAGGTTTATTTTATACTTTGTAGTGTTTTTTTGGAAACAGAGTTTTAAACAAAAAGACTCATGTACTTATCTAAACCTCTCTAGTAATAAAAGTACACACATTATCCACACGCCAGCCAAAAGCAATGAAACAAAACACAAACGCAATTAATTTAAAAATAGAACCAGCAAAACCCTCAAAGAACCCTATTAAATATTACAGCTTTTGTTTAGAACCTACATACTCGCACATAGAACAAACTCCTTTTGTAGTCTCTGAAATATTTTTAGCTGCGAGACCACAAACGAAATTCACAGAGCTATGTTGTTACTAGGGATGATACGAAACTTCGACTCCGACTCCGATAAGTCGGAGCTTCCGATTGATATTACACCTCCGGTTTCTTCTTGGACTCCGTCACTTTTTAATCGGATTAAGCATTATTTGCTACTTTTGGAGTCAATTCATTTGATATAATTTGTTAACTGTTATTGATAACATGACTATTTTTATTTTCATCGTCGGAGCTATGTAAATCTATATTTTTTATTGAAACTAAATAATGTTTGTACTAAGTATTGTATTTTATTAGGCCTGACAGTAACACATGTCTCTTCTGCCACTACCGACTCCGACAAACCAAATTTCAAAACTCCGACTCCGACTTCGGTTCCGATAAAACCACCTTCGTAACATCCCCCGGTTGTAACTGGTAGGTAGGTAAATTGCAACAATTAGAAGGTAATCGCGAAATGGGGTAGGTAGGTACCTAATTACAGAGGGTCCTCGGGTTTCAAAGAGAGGGACAGAAAGTTGAAACTGAATAAATTAGGGGCAAATTGGAGAAAAAAGGGCTTTTTTGTGAAAAGAAAATGTTTTTCGGAAAGTGAAGTGAACTTACAAATGGGTATTTTTATGCTCCGCTGAACTGGGGATTGTTAACTGGGCATAAGTAATTGCGAAAGAAATTCACAATGATAACAACCAGTTGCATATTTAGCGTGTTGCTAAATAGGTAAAGAGTATGAGTAAAATGTATTAATTATTATCAATTGTGCGGTGAACACACATACGAATAGAAAACTATTATCGAATGATACTCAACGGTTGCATAAAGCATAGATATCTTGAAATAGCTACAATTCAAACAATAATAAAAATTGCAGTGAATTGTGACCGGATTTCTACATGTTATGGCATCACTTATTTCAAAAATTTCACAATTGCATAAAGCAATTTACCTAGAAATTGTTGCAATTGAGACCCTATCAGTAAAATGATGAAATAGGGATTTCTCTATTCTATATTACACAACAATAGGTGTTGTGAGTTTGTTTATTACGCTTTCACGCCTAAATTGCTGAACCGATTTTGAAGAATAAATTTTTGGTACAGTCATAGATTGGACCTTGGAGACGGTTATAGGCTAGTACGAGTAGATGAAATTGGAAAAGGCAGTGGATACTGCTCGCAGAACAGATGATCGATGGAGCCGAAAAGTTCTGTAGTAGCGACCGCGTATCGGAAGATCCAGCGTCGGAAGGCCTCCCACAAGGTGTACCGATGACCTGGTGAGGGTCGCGGGTAGCCAATAATTGCGAAATGCACAGGACCGGTTGTTGAATCGGCACTTGGGGGAGGCCTATGTCCAGCAGTGGAAGTCATTCGTCAGCTGATATGATGACGATGAGACGAAAATTAAGCCGTCATAAGCAATTTATAAAGTCTGCAACTCATCACATTCCAGAACGGTTATCGACTTGAAAAATAAACAGTTTCAACCAAACTAATAAATAGACTATAGAGCATAATATTTCTTTTTAAATTTCAAGCCACCGGACAATAATTGCCAACCACGACGCTAGATATCGATCTATGAAAGGAACCCCCGTCAAAAGGAATTTAATTTGCAAATAGACATACCGCAAGCGAATAGCTCCGACCGTAAAGCTATAATAAACAAATAGCTGACAGTGCTGAGTCATACAATCAATCAGAAACTGTTATATTTGTTCGTAGACGATAGTTTTTGCCGCAGCGTGACGCTTCAGTATTAGACGCATTGAGTGGAATGATGTATGGGGAAATATCGGGACTAGTATTGCGTATTTTAACAGTACCTACACCACAATATTCGCCTAATAATAATTATATTCTGTAAAAATATTCCCTCTTCCTAGAGACCCGGTCTTTTGGTAGGCGTACGAGGGGCCGAAGCCAACTCGCAGAGGCCTCTTTAGACATTTTAAATGGAATGGGACACCAACCGACGATTATCCCTGTATGCACTGTGAAAGTATACCCAAGGACCATCCCCGGTTGGAGCAGGACTATTGCAGAATATGGTAACAAAAGATCAAACGCTATGGGTTTGGCTGGTTTAGTGGACTAATAGTCGTTTACTATGGAAGAACTATTGGCCCCTGCCTGACCATTGACAATTAAAACGGCTTTAAAATGGCAGGGGAAACACTAAATTATATTCTGTAAAAATATTACCGTTTCAACTTAGTTCAACCGTTGTGTCCAATAGAGTATTTGACAAGATAGACAAATTGTAATTTTATTTAGTCCGTCCTTTAGATTTTCAAAAAATATTGGGTGCACATTAGGTTCAAGGTTGATTGGGAAATATTGACAAAGACAAGTAGCTTGCTGTGCTTTCTGATTCTGCTAAAGTGGCCGTTTTAGACCCGCAGATATTAACCTGTCAATCAAGTTTCAGAACCTCGCTGTGAAAACTTAGATTTTCATAGACCAGGTTGACTGAAACCTGCGGAATAAACCAACGCAACGGTACCAACTTCTACCATAGACACTGTACTGTGCAACCGCCGTACCAGCAGTATCAAAGATACGGGGCCCCCGGCTACAAGGGCCCGACGTGTGAACGCAAAGCACTTAGTCCCGCCATTTCCTTCGTGGCCTGACTTTAGCTAGTAGGGCTTGTTTTGTTTAAAAAACAATAAGTACCCCTAAAAACGGGGCCCCCAAATTTTTTTGATACAAGGCCCCTTTGAAACTAGCTACGCCACTGACCACAGACGTGTTTTCGAGAACACCAGAGTAACTCGTTGTTTGTGATCCTGTGGAGACATTTCATCTGATCTCTCCATATTTATAAACTTTTCCATAGTTGCTGACAAGTCTAGTCACCAAAACTGTTCTGTCCACCAATAATACGAGGGAATTTTCTTTCATTCCTACTTTTCTTTTATTTGAATTGGCAGTAAAAAAGTGATCCTATGTTTTTGTGGAGAGAGCAAAACTTTATAAAAGCACTAAAGTTTATTCACATAGTTTTTCATGTACATTGACACACCAACACGCATATTTTGGCACTCAATATCGATCGTTTTTTGCAGTCGATGTTGAGGAATTTTGATTATGTGTCGGACGATATGCTGACACGCTCTTCAAAGATTTTTAAAAACAACTCTAGTGAATGCAATTCGTCAGACTGAAATTGAACCACTATCACTTCAAATAAAGTTGGGAGGGCAAAGAACTCAGCTACTCATTACTGAATGGTACCATTCCATCACCTCACGACCTAGGCTCCATATGGTATCCAAGAGGATTTCCCACAAAAAAAATGGTTGACTTATTTTTTTTGTAGGAAATCTTCTTGGATTTACCGTCGGCTGAACGACCGGGTAGCGACTCTATGCAGCTGCGATTGCGATCCTGGGGGGCTAATTGTAAGTCCGTACGTGATACGGAGTAGAATACGCTCGCAACTAAGCCCGAAACTACGTACTTAGGGCTTTGAGAGCAGCTTCGAAGACCACCGTTGGTTTCCAAGCCATGTTTGTAGGTTTGGTCGAAGACTTGAGATTTCCACGGAAGTGTTTTTTTTTTTTCGTTTAGAGCCTATTCTCTTGACCTCGATCAAGCCATAAAGAAAGTGATGAATGAGTTCTACAACGGGATGATTGAGCCCAGAATATGGCTGTAGCTTTGAAGGCTCGTACTTGTATCTACGTAGCTACTAATTTATGAGTGGCTTCCTGTTATCTTCATATTTTGAATCGGAGATAATCACAATGGTAGATGAACCCACATCTAACTCTTTAACAAAGCATGATTGAAAACGATTGAATTTTAACTACGAGTAACTACACTAGATGTTATTATAACAGCCGCACGGGTCGATATTCAAGGTTAAGCAACGCTTGCCAACACTTGGTCTGTGAATGGGTGACCATCTTAACATACCGAGTTTCCTCCGTGCCTCGGATAGCACGTTAAGTCGTTGGTCCGTTGACTGTCATTTGTAGATCTTTGGCAGTCGTTACGGATAGTCAGAAGCCAGTAAATCTGACTCCAGTCTTGCCATGAAGTACCGTGTAACCAAGTTAATGGGTTGAGGAGGTCTGGTAGGCAGCCGCTCCTCGTAAAATACTGGTATTCTGCTAAATCCGGCTTGACTGGAAGCCGACCCCAATATAGTTGGGAAAAGGCTAGGCAGATGATGCTGACTAGTTGTTATTGAAAAGGCACGATATCCAATAATCCCTCAACGTTTTCATAGACTGGTCTGTAACGACATCAAATACAGCCCGATGAGATTGATGAGTGCTTGTTCACGCATGTGTTAGCTTTGAAGTCTAAACTATTAATTATCCCGACTATGCACGTCGTATGAGCACACGTTGACTTTGATGTAGCTCGTCTTTTGGATATCGGATCCATCTAGACTTTGCATGGTAAGTAGTTCTGAAAGAGTTTTGACTTCTTCAAAAAGGAGGAGGTTCTATGTTCGGCTATATGTGTTTTTTTTTATGTATGTTCACCGATTTCTCCGCCATTTGTGGATCGATTGAAAAAAATATTTTTTTGTTCGAAAGCCTATACTCCTGAAGTGGTCTCATTGTCACTAAGTCAGGATCTGATGATGGAATCCCATGAAAAATGTTAGTTCAGCGATATTTACGCCAAATTTTAACCAATTTGGAGGATTATTTTTTTGTTTTCCCGGACTTGTCCCATTTTAATTTGATGAAGAACTTTGGAGGTAGGCAACGGAACTCTTCAATCAATGATAGCAAATGAATCGGGAGTCTGAAATCGCATGTCTGTTGATTGTTTACACATAACATCACGCCGGAACGCTGTTTGTGGTTTCACTTTTCAGTGGTAGTAGGTACGCTAAAAACTGAAAAATAAAAAACTTTTTGGAACGAAGTTCCTTATTTTACAAAAAAATAAACCGACTTCCAAAAACAAAACACTACAAAGTATAAAATAACTTTAATTTCGGAAGTCGGTTTCAAAAAACCAAAAAAATACCAACACCGACTTCCAAAATTAAATTTATTTTTAGTTTAAAATTAAATTTTTTTCATGATTTTAAAATAAATGGTTATGAATTTATTGAAAAAAATGACCCATATCTCCGAGACTGAGCCTAAGATTATGAATAAAATGGAGATAATTGATCTTTACCAATAGATTACTGGAAAACATATAAGAAGTCACTACAGACTTCTTATGTTTTTTTTTTCATATTAAAATAACATGTTAAAAAAAAATTAAATTCGTTCGGAATCCTTCACACGCGAGTAGGTACGACTCGCACTTGACATGTTTTTTTTTTCATTATTCCTTATATCTCTGATTTTATAACACAAAAATGAAAACATTTGTACTTTATTTTGACTATCATATATGTTGTTTTGGTATATTTACAATAAAGAATTAAACATTATACCAACTTGAATTAATTCGAGATATTTTGAATTCATCGCCACGAAATAAAGTGTGAACTTTATCGTTGTGTGTTTAAGTTGATTTTTAATAAAGTACGTATGATGTGCAACGGAATTAGGACTTTGTCTTGGAGGACATAGAGTTTGTGGATCCATAATATTCTTCAGATTTCAAATAGCACAAAAACGATTGCTCTAGTCATTTCAAATAGACCGCATAAGATTGATGTTCCCTACTAGCGTTTACCAGAGTATTGGAAACTTGCCATTGAAAGCCATTAGCATTTTATTTATCTCCACTTCCTCAAGTCAAGGTCATGGAGAGATTGGCAAGGGAAGTCTCCGATACAAAATATCTAAGATTGAAGATATTTTCAAGGCATATCGACAGAAAATGTTTATTTGCGCCAAGTACGATGGTAAAAATCAAAGTTAGTGAGAGAGTCATCGTCCCAAACGCAGTGCCAGTGCGGAGTCCCTTCACAGGACATGCATCAGCTTCTTATCATCCAAGATTTGAACGAGGCCAATGATCGAGCTGTACAGGTTGCTCAATACTGATCGGACAAAATTTAGTGAGAGTCAATCGACTCGAAAAGAAAAAGTGAGTGAGTAGTATCGCGAAAGAAAATGGAAATGTAATGTCCAGGGGTTACGGCCACTACGATGGAGGTCTGCCCTGCTTGGGCGGAGCACCGCCGTGTCCTCGTCGAGGCGATCGGTGGCGGCGACTTCTCGCGACCGGCCCTGGTTCAATCTATGGTCCGGAGCGAGAAGACATGGGAAGCGGTCTTCTGCGAAGCAGTTATGCTAGCAAAGGAGGAAGCCGAACGCGTGAGAGAGAGGGAAACCTCTCGCCACAGCCACCGCAATAGAAGAAGACGCCCCGGGCGTCGGGAGTCGCAGGACGATTCTCGGCCACCGTAGGCGCGGGTCTGCGGATGGCGAACATTGGGTGGCTCGCCGTCTGATCCTCAAGGAGATGTCACCACGGAAGACGGAGCCCACTAGGGCTAGTGCCTGCTGGGGCTGCGGACTTCGTTCGAAAGAGGCACCGTACCCTGGAACGCAAAGGGCACTAGGAGGAATATGGATGGGTTTTAGTTATTAAGAGTCTGACACTCCCTCCTGCTGTACCCAGAGCAGGAGGAGTAATTTGATGGTATACCAACCTAAAGAAAAAAAAGGTGTTACGGCCACCGTAGGCGCGTGTCAGCGGACGGCGAGCATTGGGTGGCTCGCCGTCGGATCAGGACCAAGCCCGGGTCGGCGGCGCGCTGTGTTCCACGCGCGCCTCAAAAGTGTTATTAGCACAGAAGACGGGGCCCGTCAGGGCCAGTGCCTGCCAAGGTTGCGGAATTTGTTTGAATGAGTCACCGCGGCCCTGGAACGCAAAGGGCACTAGGAGGAATATGGATGGGTTTTAGTTATTAAGAGTCTGACACTCCCTCCTGCTGTACCCAGAGCAGGAGGAGTAATTTGATGGTATACCAACCTAAAGAAAAAAAAGGTGTTACGGCCACCGTAGGCGCGTGTCAGCGGACGGCGAGCATTGGGTGGCTCGCCGTCGGATCAGGACCAAGCCCGGGTCGGCGGCGCGCTGTGTTCCACGCGCTCCTCAAAAGTGTTATTAGCACAGAAGACGGGGCCCGTCAGGGCCAGTGCCTGCCAAGGTTGCGGAATTTGTTTGAATGAGTCACCGCGGCCCTGGAACGCAAAGGGCATTAGGAGGAACACGGATGGGTTTTCAGTAAGAGACACTCCCTTCTGTTTCACCCCGAGCGGGAGGAGTCATTTGATGATTTCCCATCCTTAAAAAAAAGGAGTTTACGGCCATGATATACGAGTTGTAAGCAAACCCAGGCCATAATAAGAGAGATAATATTGTGATATCTCACATAATTTCGCTTGTACTCCACGGAACTCGAAACGGGAAGGATAACGTCGCAAGGAAACCGGTATGTTCTAGGATCAAACATTCGTGGATTCGTGACATCCACCAATTAGCACTGGGCTAGCGCATGGTGGATTATTTATTATTGGCCATTCCACCGCACAGAGGCCTACGTCCCAGTGGGGACGTTATAGGCTGATTGGTGTGACCTAAGTCCCATGAAGTGGCAAAGGGCAAGGTCGATGACAAATCCGAAGAGTCGCGAACACGAACACTTACAAGGTCGGACCAAATTCGCTCATTCCTGGAAGTACTGGACCAAAAATCCAAGAAGTGCTTCAAACTATATTTGAACTAACTTTTGCCAAAGACTTCGTACACGCTTATCCGATTTTCTTCCGTTCCCGTAAATATTTCAAGAGATCTTCTTAGTGCTCCCCTACACTACACTCCCCAACGAACCTACATGCCAAATTTCAGCTTTCTACGAGCAGCAGTTTCGGTTGTGCGTTGTCTGTCAGTCACTCAGTCACTCAGTCACTCAGTCAATCAGTTACGGAAGAATTTTATATATTTTGATTGATAATTATCAATAGCATCTAATAGTCCATTTTGCACGTACCATCACTTCTCTGCATCATAGTATATTTGTGTGTTGAAAGTGTCTAATACATAAAAAAGTTAGGTAATTAATGTCAAAGATAGGCACAAATGGTGAAACATTGTCAAGAAAATGACTTCACGTCATGAGGAATGCGATGCAAAGAGAAGGAGGATGCCCTAGAAGTGGGCACGTTGTGGGCTGATATTGTGTGAACTGTGTCCCAGCTGTAAACACGTTATAATCTTATGGACCAGCTTCGCACGAACGGATCTATACACAAGTTTTTCCGTTCCATATAATTCAATAGCTACATTTTATTACATCTCTCGGATCGTAAAAGCTCACTGCTAAACATTCGCCACCCATGGTTCCGAAAGGAAAATTTTGCCGTATAACGTCATCATTTGTTTTCATTAGATACTGATGCGGGAAGATTGTAATACTGCCTACCCTTCTGACATTTTAACTTGACCGTCTTCTGCAACATGCTTTGGAAAATAAGATATTTTCTTTGCGAGAAACCAAACAGCTTTACACTAAAAAAAAAAAACAAAAAAACCACTTTGTGCTCGGAATTTCAAATCAACAAAAAATTAAAAAACTTATTTGACCCCTAGATGGATCGAATTTTCAAAAATCCTCCTTTATCCTTCCACGTTGAATTTAACAGGAACTCTTATTCAAAATTGCATGCTTTTCAACTCCGCCGTTTTCTGTCAGTGACTTTAAAAAGATCCCTGAGGAATTCTTATTTCCTTTATTATCGTCTTCCAAGCTTTTCATCAACTCCAAATACGTGAAACAATTTCACGAATTTTCAGTTGATCAAAAACGAATGCCATCTGTTACCTCTAGGGAAATCTAACAGTAGATCCTAATGGCTCGGGAACTCTTTTAATAAAATCAAAGTGCCTAGCCTGTTTACATTCAAAAACTTCCGTTACTAGTGACTGATAGATATCGCACAGCCATTACTACTGGACGTAGAAAGCTGAACTCGGGCATGTAGGCTACTTGGGGAGTGTAGGGGAGCACTAAGAGAAATACGAAGTCGCGGGAAAAAGCTCGTGCTTCTACAGAAATCCTCATAACTCCCCAACTCGTCTTTATAAGACAGTTAACACAACTTTGAAGAATAAACGACCTTCGTGGACCCCTAAAAATAAAAATAACTGGCGCGTCCTCTGTCTTCCCTAAATTCTCATTAATTAGAGTGACCGGCTACATTTCCTGCGCTTCCTCTTAAATCTTCGTTACTTAGATAACTTTTATTTTTATGAGACAGCTCAAGTGAAGCTGCGAGTCTTTGCGAGATTTTTGTTGAATGAAGCAGTGGCTGGGACATTTTTAATTAAGGTAATTACAATACCTCGTTGGGAATTGGCAAGAAATGGCACATAACCGGGAATAAGCGAAGGAATGGAAAGCCTTTGCCCAGCAGTGGGTCAGGTCAGGATATATATAACATCTTGTTGAGCTGGTGAATCTCTTGCTCCAGTCATTCTTCTGCGTGAGGTCATAGGTTGGATCAGTCCGCCTGTGAATATTTTGTGCTGCATGAAGTTTATATATCTATACTTAATATTATAAAGCTGAAGAGTTTGTTAGTTTGGTTGAACGCGCTAATCTCAGGAACTAGCTACTGATTTGAATCGAAAAAATCTTATAGTAATGGATAGCCCATTTATGGAGGAATGCTATACGACATATTACCTACATCACACTACTGCGTCTTTCCATTCCATACAAGGATAGAACGCAGCCATATTTCCCGAAATTCCTACGGGATCGTCCTGCGAGCGTGTACCAAGCTAGTAAATCTCCAGTCTCCGGCGAAAGCAATAAACAGTAAACGCACCCATGTGTGGTTTAACTTCGAGACGGAGCCATTGCAAGGCTGGCTAACGCTGTAACTAGACAGATATATAAGCCTTGTCTAGCCTGTGACTGGGCTGGGGACCTCACCGACGACGTACCTACATAATTTTAAACTCACGCCTTTTCCTCTGGGGTAGACAAGAACTAATAAAAACCGGCCAAGTGCGAGTCGGACTCGCACACGAAGGGTTCCGTACCATAAACCTTATTTTTTTATATTTGAGTTGATTGAATGAAAGTTAATTTGCGGTTTCCGATTTATGACGTATTAAAAAAAAACTACTGACTAGATCTCGTTCAAACCAATTTTCGGTGGAAGTTTGCATGGTAATGTAGGTACATCATGATTTTTTTTTACTTTATCATTTTCTTATTTTAGAATTTATAGGGACACACACACACATTTTACCACTTTGGAAGTGTCTCTCGCGCAAACTATTCAATTTTTTTTTTTTTAGAAACCTCAGTATCATTTTTGAAGACCTATCCATAGATACCACACACGTATGGGTTTGATGATGAAAAACTTTTAGTTTTAGTCCTGTCACAATCCTTTCATAGGTACTCCTTTTGCTTCGTTAGAGCGATTCAGATTCCAAGGGGACTCTCCAAGGCCTAAGTCACTTAACCCCTAAGAATGAATGAATTCTTAGTTCGGGTTCGGGACATGGTAAGTCCGTAGGTGATACGGAGTAGAATACGCCCACAACTAAGCCACAGGTTGAATAGCCGCAACCCTTGCAGCGAGAAATACTGATATAGATTGATTGAATAGCCGCAACCCTTGCAGCAAGAAATACTGTTATAGATTGGTAGAATAGCCACAACCCTTGCAGCGAGAAATACTGTTATAGATTGGTAGAATAGCCACAACCCTTGCAGCGAGAAATACTGTTATATATTGGTTGAATAGCCGCAACCCTTGCAGCGAGAAATACTGTTATAGATTGATTGAATAGCCGCAACCCTTGCAGCAAGAAATACTGTTATAGATTGGTAGAATAGCCACAACCCTTGCAGCGAGAAATACTGTTATATATTGGTTGAATAGCCGCAACCCTTGCAGCGAGAAATACTGATATAGATTGATTGAATAGCCGCAACCCTTGCTGCAAGAAATACTGTTATAGATTGGTAGAATAGCCACAACCCTTGCAGCGAGAAATACTGTTATAGATTGGTAGAATAGCCACAACCCTTGCAGCGAGAAATACTGTTATATATTGGTTGAATAGCCGCAACCCTTGCAGCGAGAAATACTGTTATAGATTGATTGAATAGCCGCAACCCTTGCAGCAAGAAATACTGTTATAGATTGGTAGAATAGCCACAACCCTTGCAGCGAGAAATACTGTTATATATTGGTTGAATAGCCGCAACCCTTGCAGCGAGAAATACTGTTATAGATTGGTTGAATAGCCGCAACCCTTGCAGCGAGAAATACTGTTATATATTTGTTGAATAGCCGCAACCCTTGCAGCGAGAAATACTGTGTTAGATTGGTTGAATAGCCGCAACCCTTGCAGCGAGAAATACAGTTATAGATTGGTTGAATAGCCGCAACCCTTGCAGCGAGAAATACTGTTATAGATTGGTTGAATAGCCGCAACCCTTGCAGCGAAAAATACTGTTATATATTGGTTGAATAGCCGCAACCC
Organism: Lacanobia oleracea; assembly: GCA_950371165.1. Classification (NCBI taxonomy): domain Eukaryota; kingdom Metazoa; phylum Arthropoda; class Insecta; order Lepidoptera; family Noctuidae; genus Lacanobia; species Lacanobia oleracea. Next base: position 1,330,007 of record OX493409.1, read on the forward strand.
TTGCAGCGAAAAATACTGTTATAGATTGGTTGAATAGCCGCAACCCTTGCAGCGAGAAATACTATGTTAGATTGGTTGAATAGCCGCAACCCTTGCAGCGAGAAATACTGTTATATATTTGTTGAATAGCCGCAACCCTTGCAGCGAGAAATACTGTTATAGATTGGTTGAATAGCCGCAACCCTTGCAGCGAGAAATACTGTTATATATTTGTTGAATAGCCGCAACCCTTGCAGCGAGAAATACTGTGTTAGATTGGTTGAATAGCCGCAACCCTTGCAGCGAGAAATACTGTTATAGATTGGTTGAATAGCCGCAACCCTTGCAGCGAGAAATACTGTTACATATTGGTTGAATAGCCGCAACCTTTGTAGCGAGAAATACTGTTACATATTGGTTGAATAGCCGCAACCTTTGCAGCGAGAAATACTGATATAGATTGGTTGAATAGCCGCAACCCTTGCAGCGAGAAATACTGATATAGATTGGTTGAATAGCCGCAACCCTTGCAGCGAGAAATACTGTTACATATTGGTTGAATAGCCGCAACCCTTGCAACGAGAAATACTGATATAGATTGGTTGAATAGCCGCAACCCTTGCAGCGAGAAATACTGATATAGATTGGTTGAATAGCCGCAACCCTTGCAGCGAGAAATACTGTTACATATTGGTTGAATAGCCGCAACCCTTGCAACGAGAAATACTGATATAGATTGGTTGAATAGCCGCAACCCTTGCAGCGAGAAATACTGTTACATATTGGTTGAATAGCCGCAACCCTTGCAACGAGAAATACTGATATAGATTGGTTGAATAGCCGCAACCCTTGCAGCGAGAAATACTGATATAGATTGGTTGAATAGCCGCAACCCTTGCAGCGAGAAATACTATGTTAGATTGGTTGAATAGCCGCAACCCTTGCAGCGAGAAATACTGTTATATATTTGTTGAATAGCCGCAACCCTTGCAGCGAGAAATACTGTTATAGATTGGTTGAATAGCCGCAACCCTTGCAGCGAGAAATACTGTTATATATTTGTTGAATAGCCGCAACCCTTGCAGCGAGAAATACTGTTACATATTGGTTGAATAGCCGCAACCCTTGCAGCGAGAAATACTGTTATAGATTGGTTGAATAGCCGCAACCCTTGCAGCGAGAAATACTGTTACATATTGGTTGAATAGCCGCAACCTTTGTAGCGAGAAATACTGTTACATATTGGTTGAATAGCCGCAACCTTTGCAGCGAGAAATACTGATATAGATTGGTTGAATAGCCGCAACCCTTGCAGCGAGAAATACTGATATAGATTGGTTGAATAGCCGCAACCCTTGCAGCGAGAAATACTGTTACATATTGGTTGAATAGCCGCAACCCTTGCAACGAGAAATACTGATATAGATTGGTTGAATAGCCGCAACCCTTGCAGCGAGAAATACTGATATAGATTGGTTGAATAGCCGCAACCCTTGCAGCGAGAAATACTGTTACATATTGGTTGAATAGCCGCAACCCTTGCAACGAGAAATACTGATATAGATTGGTTGAATAGCCGCAACCCTTGCAACGAGAAATACTGATATAGATTGGTTGAATAGCCGCAACCCTTGCAGCGAGAAATACTGTTATAGATTGGTTGAATAGCCGCAACCCTTGCAGCGAGAAATACTGTTATAGATTGGTTGAATAGCCGCAACCCTTGCAGCGAGAAATACTGTTATAGATTGGTTGAATAGCCGCAACCCTTGCAGCGAGAAATACTGTTATAGATTGGTTGAATAGCCGCAACCCTTGCAGCGAGAAATACTGTTATAGATTGGTTGAATAGCCGCAACCCTTGCAGCGAGAAATACTGTTATAGATTGGTTGAATAGCCGCAACCCTTGCAGCGAGAAATACTGTTATATATTTGTTGAATAGCCGCAACCCTTGCAGCGAGAAATACTGTGTTAGATTGGTTGAATAGCCGCAACCCTTGCAGCGAGAAATACTGTTATAGATTGGTTGAATAGCCGCAACCCTTGACGCGAGAAATACTGTTACATATTGGTTGAATAGCCGCAACCTTTGCAGCGAGAAATACTGTTACATATTGGTTGAATAGCCGCAACCTTTGCAGCGAGAAATACTGATATAGATTGGTTGAATAGCCGCAACCCTTGCAGCGAGAAATACTGATATAGATTGGTTGAATAGCCGCAACCCTTGCAGCGAGAAATACTGTTACATATTGGTTGAATAGCCGCAACCCTTGCAACGAGAAATACTGATATAGATTGGTTGAATAGCCGCAACCCTTGCAGCGAGAAATACTGATATAGATTGGTTGAATAGCCGCAACCCTTGCAGCGAGAAATACTGTTACATATTGGTTGAATAGCCGCAACCCTTGCAACGAGAAATACTGATATAGATTGGTTGAATAGCCGCAACCCTTGCAGCGAGAAATACTGTTACATATTGGTTGAATAGCCGCAACCTTTGCAGCGAGAAATACTGATATTGATTGGTTGAATAGCCGCAACCCTTGCAACGAGAAATACTGATATAGATTGGTTGAATAGCCGCAACCCTTGCAACGAGAAATACTGATATAGATTGGTTGAATAGCCGCAACCCTTGCAGCGAGAAATACTGTTATAGATTGGTTGAATAGCCGCAACCCTTGCAGCGAGAAATACTGTTATAGATTGGTTGAATAGCCGCAACCCTTGCAGCGAGAAATACTGTTATAGATTGGTTGAATAGCCGCAACCCTTGCAGCGAGAAATACTGTTATAGATTGGTTGAATAGCCGCAACCCTTGCAGCGAGAAATACTGTTATAGATTGGTTGAATAGCCGCAACCCTTGCAGCGAGAAATACTGTGTTAGATTGGTTGAATAGCCGCAACCCTTGCAGCGAGAAATACTGTGTTAGATTGGTTGAATAGCCGCAACCCTTGCAGCGAGAAATACTGTGTTAGATTGGTTGAATAGCCGCTACCCTTGCAGCGAGAAATACTGATATAGATTGGTTGAATAGCCGCTACCCTTGCAGCGAGAAATAATGCTTTTCCTCGCAAGGGTGTTGGAAAGCGTCATTTGATACGCATGCTTTATCATTGCACATTTACATCAAATTACTATTCAAGGGATCTGTCGGATTTCTTATAACTTCTAGCCAATTCGTGACACAAAGTGTATTGAAGTTTAATGCTTAGATATCTACTAGTTCTTTTAATTAGTGTGAGATTAACAAGTCACCACGAGCAGCAATGTTTGCGGCTTTCAGTCGCGGTGCCGACTCATTTGCAGATAGTACCCAAAGCGGTAATGAGCGGTTTTCTTTTAGCTCGAAAACAGTCTACAAACTTGGGATATGTTGACAATATTATTTATTTGGATGACGTTTCAACAATTTTATTCATGCTTTTCACGTATAAACCGCTAAAAGGATTTATATGATACTAGCTCCTGTCCGCGATTTCGTACGTGTATATCCCGTTTTTTCCCGTTCCCGTAGGAATTTCGGAAAATCCTCTCTTAGTTCTCCCCTATACTCCTTTCCATTTCAGCTTTCTACGACCAGTAGTTTCGGCTGTACGTTGCCTGTCAGTTAGCCGTATGGTGCCGTAAAAGAATACTACATACCATCTTGTAAGAGGCGACTAAGGGACTCACCAGAGAATGGGCAGCAGCGTTCTCTGTAAAACGCAACACCATACACTGTGATCGTCAACCCGCCTGCCAAGCGTGGCGATTATGGCAACCCCTCCCTTTGGGGGAGGCCTATGTCCAGCAGTGAGTTACTTTCGGCTGTTATGAGGATTATGATGATGTTTGTCATTCACTTACTCAATCAGTCAGTAAGGGAAAAATGTTATATATTAGTATTTGGCACACGGAGGAGCTCGTGGCTAGATAATAACAGCCGCACGGGTCGATCTTCAAGGCTTGCCAAGGTTGGTCTGTGGATCCATCATCCATGTGGACCATCTTAACATAGTGAGTTTCCTCCGTGCCTCGGAGAGCACGTTAAGCCGTTGGTCCCGGCTGTCATTTGTAGATCTTTGGCAGTCGTTACGGATAGTCAGAAGCCAGTTAATCTGACTCCAGTCTTGCCATGAAGTACCTACCGTGTTACCCAGTTAATGGGTTGTAGAGGTCTGGTAGTTTCCTCCTCCTTGTGGAGGTCATAGAAATCCATATGCTCCGGATATAGATTTCTATGACCTAAACACGGAGGCACAACGTAAATAAATCAATTTTGAGTATGGGGTTCACTTTGGGGTTCAAAGAAGGAAATTAAAAAAAAAGTTTATTGAACTGTATCGTGTGACTTATCAAATGAAAGGACTTATTGTTTAATTAATTTTTTTCCATGACTTTAAAATAAATAGTTTAGAAGTTATTCAATAAATTTGACCAAAAATGACCATTCCCCCCTACGTATCTCCGAAACTACAAATACTAAAATAAAAAAAAAAACCGATAATAGTTCTTAACCAACTCTTGTTAAAATAACATGGTTCAAAAATTAAATTGGCTCGGAACCCTTTACACGCGAGTCCGACTCGCACTTGCGCAGTTTTTTTAAATTGCAGCCTTAAAAGAAGACAGCTGTTTTAACTGATGATGCATCACTAATAGGATAGTTAACATTCAAGTCTGTTCCTGAACTTCGGATTTTGGCGCGGTCGTAAATACAGTCATTTTAAAGGACACTTTTACGAGCTCATTTGCGATGATTAATTGCGGTTTTTCCTATAAGTAGCATTGCAGTTCAATCTTTTTCCTATTATCAATCTCATGTTTTTTTTTAGTTAAAAAAACATATAATTGCTGTAGGTGCATACAAATAAATACAGAACCGCATCCATATTAAGGTCTATATTACCAAGAATTCTTCACAACATTCAGTCATTCAAAATTCCACCCGTAGCATAAGTAGGTGCTTTACATTTGCTCAGAAAACAAAATGTGTTGAAACATCTCACTGGAGTAAGTTCTAATACATTATGTATGACCGTGTACGCGTAATTTTTCCACCGTGACCCAAATATGCGAGAAAAAAAGAGATCTTTAACAACTGTTGAGAAAAGAGAAAGATTATGGGAAAGATAGGAGAAAAGCGATCTTTTGTTTCCGATCGAAGATTGCAGTGATTGGCCGGTCAGTGGGCAGTGACAGCCGTTGAATATATTCGATATTTAAAAAGTAACAAAATGTGTAAAAATATAACAATACAGTTAACTTACAACATTAATTATGCTAAATAATTAATGTTGTAAGTTAACTAAAATGAAAATAAAGTAATCTAAGAATTTAAAATATAAATCACAATGGAGACAAAGATTATCTGATTTAGCTACAGGGATTAGCAGTCAGCATTCCAGGAAAGTCTGGACAATATTACGTTCATTGTAGACAATTTATATTCCCGAATATATCGATTTGTAATAAGTGGAAAACTCACCGAAAACAATGTGACAGCGATCCTTAGTCGACCGGAGTCCTTTGAAGAAAAATCAATTTAAAGTTTCCACGGAATTTTAAGAGTTACCACTGTCAAATTCTGTTAGATTCACTAGACTTTATTCATTTTATTATTTTGGGTGATGCGGTCACAGTTCGCGTGCGACTCGCGTGAGCTCTGCCACGGTACTGGCGAAATGGCGGGAATCCTGACATGCGCCCTAGGAAATCGATGGCGAAAACCCGAAATTCTTGCGTTATCTGTGGTCCCATGTCCCACGTTTGTAAAAATTTCGTGAATTCAGCTGTTTTTCCAAATTTTTTGTCACGTTCATTCTGTTTGCATAAGGGATTAGGATTTGTTCGGCGAAGCGAACGGAATAAAACGATGATAAAAAATGCAAGCCTGTCGGTTTAGTACGGTGGAAATTTTTCACACTTCGCTGAAACTTTGATGTGTTTTTTTTATGGTTTTGTTGCGAGAGCTTTTACCGTACGGGTTTTGTGAAACTCAATGGGTAGACGTATGAATGAATTTGATACGGATTGAAGGAATACTTTCTATATGATAATTGTGTATTTAGCTGAATACAATACCTACATAGGTCTGTTCCTTAGTGGTGGAGATTATAATTTGAGTTATATAGGTACCAAAATGAGCGTTGTTGTTAAAAATGAAAGTTAATCAAAGAACGAGCTTCAAAAACCTGTGTACGATAGGATTTTCCTTGAATTGATCACAAATAAATGGGTTTTGGCCTTCTCCTTCGAGTTTAATAGAGTCAAAGGTGGATTTTGCAGTATTTTTCTCATTAAAGCAGATGGACAAACTATTAGTCTCATTAAAGCAGATGGACAAACTTTTAGAAATCATTTAGACCACCAAAATAAGGAAAATGGTAAAAAAACCGGCCAAGTGCGAGTCGGACTCGCAAACGAAGGGTTCCGTACCATAAACTTTAATTTTGATTATTTTTTGTTATAACGGCAATGGAAATACACAATCTGTGAAAATTTCAACCCTCTACCTATTACGGTTCTTGAAATACAGCCCGCTGGCAGACAGACGGACGGACGGACGGACACATACACTCGACACTAGATAGACGTTTAACATACACTCGATACGAAAGTAGAGGGAATATGTAACAGAGCAAAAGCTGCAAAAGCTGTGGATGGCATTACTTTTAGTTGGTAAAATCTATATCAAGGATTAGGTAGGTACATAAGATCATACCATGACACACGGATTTTTCGAAGAATTTAGCAATGGTCTTCTTCTTATTGTGTCAATGGTTTACCTACCTATAGGAGCTGAAGTTTTTTTGTGTTGGATAACCCATTTATCGAGGAAAGCATGGTACATCACATCACGCTACGACCAATAGGAGCGGAGCATTAATGTAAAATGTGACTCAGACGAAGTTGCGCGGGTCAGCTAGTCATATTATATTGGTTGGGCGCAGTAGGTGACCACGTTTAATGCTTTGAGGAGGCGTTATTCAATTCAATTTACCGAGGAAGGTTATAGTCTATATATCATCACGCTAAGACCAATAGGAGCGGAGCAGTAATGAAAATTGTGACGCAAACGAAGTATCGTGGGTCTACTAGTGGTTGCATAGACATGTTGCCGAGTTGCTGTCAACATATTGCGGGCAACACTTGTGTTGCAGAGTTGATCACGCCATGTTGCAGAGTTGCTGTCAACGTATTGCGGGCAACACTTGTGTTGCAGAGTTGATCACGCCATGTTGCAGAGTTGATCACGCCATGTTGCAGAGTTGCTGTCAACATATTGCGGGCAACACTTGTGTTGCAAAGTTGATCACGCCATGTTGCAGAGTTGCTGTCAACGTATTGCGGGCAACACTTGTGTTGCAGAGTTGATCACGCCATGTTGCAGAGTTGCTGTCAACATATTGCGGGCAACACTTGTGTTGCAGAATTGATCACGCCATGTTGCAGAGTTGCTGTCAACATATTGCGGGCAACACTTGTGTGGCAGAGTTGATCACGCCATGTTGCAGAGTTGCTGTCAACGTATTGCGGGCAACACTTGTGTTGCAGAGTTGATCACGCCATGTTGCAGAGTTGCTGTCAACATATTGCGGGCAACACTTGTGTTGCAGAGTTGATCACGCCATGTTGCAGAGTGACGCCCGGCCAGCGAAAACATCAGTTCATAGACGAGTATATATCATTATTTTATCAACAAATGTTGACGTGTGTGGACGTGTTTGCAACTGTTTATGAACATGGCGGTAGAGTGGAGCAACGATAAAATTATGCAATTAACCGTAGATACCGTATTGTAATAGCAATCCTCGTTTAAAGTGAAACTGGCTGACGAATATTTGTTTTCCTTTTGGCTATTGACGGACCTACCATTTCTAGAAGACGTTCTAAATCACTTTTTGACATTCTCGTATTACTAAATGATCCATCTGTCATTCTGGGGTCCCACATAACATTTTCTCTTTGCAGGAGATAGTTTCGCACCCAACATCTGTTTATCTTTTTTTTTAATTAGAAATCTTATACATCAGATACAGAGAACACTACTTCCTCGGGCAACATTTTAACGCAGACTGGCGTGTCTGGTATGGACAACCCATATTGATTTAAACAAACTTTCCAGCAGCATTCTCGCCGATCATCAACAACGTTTGATCAACTGTTGCTAAACAAATGTTGACCATGAATACGAGGCTTATGAGACACTTTAAGAGGCTAGCAGATCGCCTTACAAAGTGTGCGATAGATTGCTATGGTCTGATCACAACATAAACTGAGCACTCAAGTTTATAGAAACAATGTTATTATTACAATTCATTTATTTATGATTTTGTTGTTTTCTTGTAGAAACGAATTACTTAAATAAGTAGGTAAAGTAACAAAGTCATTAGCTGATCGCACGGTGTAGGTACCATAATAGTTCCGGAGCGAGGAGGCATGAGAAGCGACCACCTCCTTCTGTGAAGCAGTAATGCTAGCAAAGGAGGAGGCCGAACGTGTAAGAGAAAGGGAATCCTCACGACCCAGCCGCCGCAACAGAAGAAGACGTGTTGGGAGTCGCAGGGCGATTTCCGGCCACCCAAGGCGCGGGCCCGCGGACGGTGAGCTTTGGGTGGCTCGCCGTCCGATCAGAACCAGGCCCGGGTCGGCGGCGCGCTGTGTGCCACGCGCGCCTCAAGGAGCTGTCAGCAAGGGAGACGGGGCCCGCTAGGGGCAGTGCCTGCCGGGGTGCGGAATCCGTTCGAAAGAGACGCCGCAGCCCTGGAACGCAAAGGGCAGTAGGAGGAACACGGATGGGTTTTAGTCAGTAAGAATCTGACACTCCCTTCCGCTCCGCCCAGAGTGGAAGGAGTCATTTGATGATTTCCCATCCTTAAAAATAAAAAAAGGTACCATAATAGTAGTAAGCGTGCAACCAGCCAAGAGAGAAGAGGCGTTATTAAAGTCGTCTAGGGTGCAGGTGTACGGACATCTCCAAGTTCGCCGCCCCTGGATCCAGTTAGGGGGGCCGGAAGAGGGCAGCGTATCCTCCGACGCCCGGTGCGCCTGCTGCGGGCTGGGAGAGAGGTACTCTCCCTTTCCGCAGCTTCCTTCTGCGCGATAACTGTTTCGCAGGAGACCACTGCGTCCCAGGACTCCTCGCCGTCGACCATAGCACGAACTACGGCCGGCAGCGAGAGATCACTGCCTACCACAGAGATGAGGGCACGGTGTGGCTCCTCCCAAGCGGCACACTCTGCCAGCGTATGCCGCGCTGTGTTGCAGTAGCAGACTAGGGTAAGCAATCGATTTGGGGCTTTCTAATAGGCTACTGCAGTTCACCACCAAGAAGTCCTATTGGACTTAATGAAGCGTGGTGGTGGGTATGTAGCGGTATCAACGCCGCCGCAGAAAAACCATCGAAGCAATATCTAAATCGCAACAAGCACCGTAACGCCATCTGTCCAACAAACAGCGAACTACTACTACAAAATCCTGCACAGCGGTAAAAGAGTTTACCGTGCGATTTGAATATACAGGAATTTTTAAGTGTACCTTTAGGGACAAATCCGAAACTGAGGAATATCGAAAAACACTGAAAGGAGTCTCGAGCAAATAGCCGTCGCGACGCCACAACTATTGAATAGTTATATTGTAAAAAAATCGGCGACCGCCATGTTTTTTGGTCGATCGGGGGCCATAGGATATTAAACACGACGTTTAAAAAAAAAATAAGTTTAAACTGTGTGATTTGGTATGGCATGTAGGATGCCATTAAGCGACGCCCAATGGCAGACACGTGTGCTAACGACAACAGACAGGTTAAAAATGTTGTTTGCTTGTTGGCTGTAGCCGACGGTGGCGTGTTGGACACTTTTTCGTATGTCGGCTATAGCCGACCATGGTGCTCAAAAGGTTAAAAAGACTTCACTAGGCTTTCTTCTTTCTTTCCCCGCCATTCACTTCGCTGGTAAGCATCATCATCTGTAAGGTCAAGCTTTTGCATGTCCTTCCGCGGGAAATATCTATAAAGTGACCGTGTTTAAATAAAAGCCAGAACATTGAAATCCATATTGTATTTATTTATTTATTGTTTAATATGCATACTCAGCTCACAGCGACTACTGCTCTAATGGAAGATATAACGTACACATACTTAGTCTGCGCTGCATTTGAAAATAAACCTTAACTCCATTAAATACTGCTCAAATTGCATTGTTATGGCTGCCAAAATTTTTAAAATGAATATAATTGGATGTCCATATTTGAATAACAATCATTTCAATTATTTTTCTATCACACAGTGAAATTGCATAATTCCTTAGAAAATAATTCAGGTCATGAGTCCCCATAGTTTGAGATCAACTAAAAACATCTTAAACCGAATTTTGTAAATAATACGTTGTGGTACTTAGGGATCCATATATACCGAGATAAATTATGTCACTAGAGAATATTCTAGTCTATCATAAAAAATAAAATAAATAAGATTTTTTAATAAATAGACGCACTATATTATTTAGATCATAAATAAATTCGAGACTAACATTTTGAAATAAATAATTTGCATGTTGTCCGTTTTAATCTCAACAAATCTCAAAATGAATAAATCTGCATAGTTTCGAGGCATCATCAAAATACGTAAAACGAAATGCAACGCAGACTATAACAATTTATATTGAATAAATTACAATTAAAACTATAATGCGATTACAGTACAACAATATCAAGTGGCCAATACTTACGGCTTGAGACAAACATGGAACTACACCTTCCGACCGATAGATGGCGTTAAACGGCACAGCTTGACATAAACTTCGCCTTCTGACCAATAGATGACGCTAAACAACACTAGTTTTTAATTTTATATAATATGTAATCAAAGAGCATCATTTGACATTTCTACACATTCTGACAAAATAATTGGCACACCATTTCAAAATCGGTGGGCAATACACATCAAGCCGAAATTATTGACCACTTCAGAAACAAAAATGTCATCTCCCAGCCAAGATACATTTAAAATTATAATCTCAACTATTGTAACGACTATCATAATATTATAGTACATATACTATCTATACTATAAATGTTATTTATATGTAGTCACACTTAACATCTTCGGTGTACAAATTAAACGGGAATAACACTTAAACATTATCTATTTTTTTTATTATATTACATTTTTCTTATTATCCAACAGATCCTTCGGTTTTTCTACTAAACTTTTATTTTCTATTTTGATAAACAGATTATTTTTTTACATGTACAAATAAATACTGTTTCTATAAACATTATTTCCTACTATAGCTATGTATTTATTTAACTACGAAATTAAATTGTTCATGTAGTTTTTTATACATAAAGACTTAAAGGAAAGGTAATGGTAAGGTTTAGAGAGTATATAATATTGTTCGATATAACTACTGATACATTGTGACGTCACGCGTCATGACGTGACGTGACGTGAGTAGACGCCGTGTATATTCGCCGAACGTCCGAGAACAGATTGTAAAGAGCTACGGAAAGTGTTGTAAGACAAAGAGTAAAAATCGAATAACAACGAGCACTATTTAAAATCCACGCAACAGTAAAACAAAGTTACCCTGTTTAGAAGACATTGTATATCTTAAAAATTGTGTCCTCAGCCTTTTTAATGATATCATTTTGTTTTCAATTTTTTTTTTCAAGGTTATTGACAGATAATTATCATCTGCGATGTTGGTCAAAACTATTTTTTTTTTCTACAAAAAATATAAATACATCGATGAACACAAATTAGAAACTTCTAACACTTTAAAAAATAGGTACATATTTAAGAAAAAAATATTCACAAATAAAGATTAATCTTCTCAAAAATAAATCGCAGAAGATATTATCTGTCAAATTGTAATCACTAATTTGCTAAGGGATCTATGAATTACAGGGTTTTTAAACGAATAACAAACTTAAACGAATGGAAATAAAGTCGAAATTAACTTTTACGTCAACGTTTGGGAGTTAGACGGATACTGGTGACGATTTTCATCTACTTATTACTTTTTTCATACGTCATTTTTTCGCGCGAAATTATTTTGTTCGAAACATTTAATAATTATTTTACTGATATTTTTGTGGAAATAATTTCTCTAAGGAACTGTGACGATTGGCATTATATTTTAATAATAATAATAAATTTACCATATTTAATGGATATGAAAAATCATAAAACAACATAATTTCGCGCGACTCACTAAATATCTTAAGACCTAAGGATAAATATATTTAATATATTAATTAAAAATCATCGAGATTGGAATTTTACGTTACAATTTAATAATTATCATTTAATATTATATTAATAGAATATACCTACACAGTAGGAAAGTTAACGGAAATGTTATAAATCTAATGTACCATAGGAATATTAATGTCGAACTTATGTATCCACTGAAGATCACACGACACGAATTATTACGCCAAATGCCTTCGTTCGTAAATGATCAAAATGGCAAATTTAAAAAAATGTTGCCAGCATATAATAAGGCTCTCTGGAACACTAAACTAAACACTCAGCTCTGATTGGTTAAATGAATTCTTAACACCCAATTGCAACACTTTGGCTTGTCGATATTTTTTTTTTTTTTTTCAGAAACCAGATACAAGTCCTTGAAAGACAGCATTATGAGTACAAAAGTATTAGTTACTGAGCCGGTTGGATGATGCCAGACAGCATTAACTCGCGAGTATATTTTGTATCAGTCATATTTATTGAACTCTTATAATTCAGAACACGTAAAATTCTGGTATTCAGCTGAATCCGGTCTGGCTAAAAGCCGACCCCGATAGGAAGAGCCGTATATTTTGGAAAAGTCTAGACAGATTGTATATTTATTGAAGTCCTGGCAAACCTATGTGAAATCTAAGGCTAATATTGTTCGAAGTGTGATCTACAGTCAACACACATCAAAATATCAACCTTAACAAATTACAATATTGGAGAATGTATTCGAGACAAAATAAAATGCACAGTACACCAAACTTAATGGCTCACAGAACGGAACAGAATCGTCGGTAAACTTTACATTCAACTGTAAAATACATACACTTACATACTACGCAATATTATAAATGTAACGCTTTCAAAAAACTTTTAAATCGAAGCTTTAATTTTCATAGTTTTATAATCCCTCGACGCGACGCCTGGAACCTCCGCTCGGGTCGAGCGGCGCGAGGGATGACGAGGCGTACTATTAGCCGATTGTTTTATACTTTAATATTTATTGATTAGGGAATATTTCAATATACACATACACTAGGACATGGCACGGCCTGTCGACTCATAATATATCAGGCGAATATCGAAATCAAGAGTTAATTTCTTTTTTTTTATATATTTTTAATTCGGTATTTCACCGTGCAACCAGTTTTCTTACACAATAATATAATATTAAAAATTCTACTTTTAAAATATACATTAATTTTAATAATAAAATTAGTTATTTTTTTGGCATTGAATCGTGGGGTTACACGATTTTCGAACGTATTTACATTTAGATAAGGGTGGGTTGACATCACTGACTCGAATTGACTCAAAACTATCAATAAACGTTTATGATGGACATAGACGTGGTTGATTTAAGTCGTTTATATTAATCTAAAAGATGAGAAGATGAGCTTTATTCACAAAACCACTGAGTACCTAACAACTGGAGTGCCACACGTATATATTTTACATTCATTGTGAAATAGGTATGGGTGAATTATTTTTGACGATCGCAAATAATGACAGCTAACGCAAAATGTTTTTATGTAATGCCTTATGTAAGTTGTTGTTACCTACACGATTGTGGTACAGGATTTTTTTTAAAAATAGAAACGAATAAGTAAAAACACAACCAAATCATTGGACATAAAAAAATCCATCCACATCGTTGTCCAAGGCATAAGTGCCCAGAACAATGGCAGCTGAGAAAAAACACATTCAATATTTTGCTACAACACATGGGAGTAATTGAATATCGAATGGTATTTCAGCAGTGTTACTGGAAGACAGTCTTTATTTAGGATCGGATTTTTTTAATTTCTTTTACAAGCTCGGGACCCTGTGGTACGACGGGCTGAAGCTAACTCGCAGAGGCCCCATTACATTTTTTAATACGAAGCTGTACAGCGATAATTTAACGGTACTCATTATTTTTTTTCACATATGCATTATAAATAAGACGTATTTTAAAGCATTTGTGAAATAAAAAAAAAACATCCAACAGTCAATTTTGAATAGAAACAAAATCTTTTCACAAAGTTCAAAAGTTTCCTTTGTCATGAGGAAAAAGATCGACGTATCTTCACAATAAAATCATACTTTTCGCATTCTGAAAGAACTCTCAACTCATTGTAATAATGATATTCAAGTGACTTTACAAAGAACACTTGAAACTCGCTCTCATACGCGACATATTAACTTTAGAGGGAGCTCCTTCAAACCGTGAAACAACTTCATACAAAGATATGAGATGATGTCATTCAATTTCACACGTCGTTAGGTTTCCGCTTCCAGCGCTCGTTTCTAACGGACGCGCTTTATTCAGCGGCTGAACTTTGCAATGGAGTTTGTACAATGTTTCAAACGATAATGAACATGGGAATTCGGTCGAGAGTTCGACAGTTTTTGATGACGTGATGGTTGATTTTAGTATGAACTCGATTTGTAGCGAAAATATTTTTTGTCGCCCCGGATATTCATCGAAAAAATTGCGTTTCTGATGACTTATGGTCAATTCTCCTAAAAACTCGATTTGGAGCGAAAATTAAGGACTTCTGTGATGGGAGAATTTCAGTTTCTAATAACTTGAAGGTCGATTTTCTTATAAACTTGATTTGGTGCTAAAATTATTTGCTTTTTTCATAGAATATTGTTCGAAAATTTGTCAGTTTTTGATGACTTATGATCGATTTTTCTATGACAGCTATTGGTGTTTAGTGAAAACGTATGATACCAATTACTGGGTTCAAAACCTCCCATAGTGATGTACGATTGCGACATAAAACGTCAATTCGGATTAGATACGAACATACAGCTCTAACATCGATGTAACGTTTCGATATAATAGACTTACAAGACACTATCGATATTACGAGTACTTACAACCCTATCAGCGATAGTTGCGATGAGATCAGCGCGATGCCGCTGTATATAAAATGTAATGAAATCTTTTTCACGAAACATGAGGGTGACTGAACATCATATTTTAAAGGGGTTTTTAGAAAGAGAACAGTTAGAACACTTTAACCTCTCGCGCGTTTCTCGTACAGTTCCCGTCACGCAAGCTTGCCTCCACAAAGTACGCCGCAATCGGCTGCGCAGGACGTCAATTTGACAACAAACACAACCGCGCATGCGCGGGTAGCTCGCGCATGCGCGGCGCGCGGGTGTAATGGCATCTCACTCGCTCGTATACGTTCGATGCATAAGCGTGTCCCGCTTGCTCGATGCAATACGACTGTGGATGCGAAAAGTGTTACAGGTTGTTATTGTTTTTAATGATTTATTTTGGTTATTTCTTACAGTTTGATTTGTGTTCTTGTGGTGTATGTGTTTGTTGTGTTACTTTTTAATATTTTATTGTTACTGGTAGTCTTTGTTACTTGTTTATAGTATAATACGTATAAACAAAAAAATATTTTAGGAACGTAACACTTTTTTACGCGATTGCACCTGCGCGGACTTCACTCAAACCTAACTTCCGAGGGGCAAGCCACGCTAACGCGAACTGTACACCCATGTGTACGAGAAACGCGCGAGAGGTTAAGTGTAAAAGTACAAGGAGATCACTTACATCTCCAAGTAACTTCAAAATGTTTTTGTGCAGATGTAACGCACATTTTCTCAAGCTTAAGTCTCTAATTTTGTGTCTTTTTAGTGGTACCTTTATTTTTTTACGAATACTACATTTTTATGAATTGATTGTACGGTACACGCAGGGTAAAGAAAAAACAAACATCCAATTAAAAAAAAACACAGAGTATAAAATAACTTTAATTTCGGAAGTCAGTGTTTTTGGTTATATCTTAGTATACACCGACTTCCGAAATGGAAAATAACGAAAGATGGAAACTCTTAATTTAATTGAAGCGACCTATTTGTTCTCTTTCCAAAGAAACTAATCGATGTGGTTCAAGACACGTTCAAATACTTATTAATTTCAATTAAAACATTCATGTGATGATACCGTTATAATAACTGACAAGATATTTCAATCGTTATCGATACATATCGGTAGAACCAATAATAGTGACGTGCCCTATTTACAAATAAGTTATCGATGAATTTGTTTAACAACGAAGGGAGTATCAGTTGTTTGCATAATTTTTACCAATTTTATTGCATACAAAGTCAAAAAGAAGATATTTTAAGTTTTGGATCGTCTTATAATCTACACCAAATAGTCGGATAATACGAAGGTAACAGTTTTCAAAGGACCAAAGTCGTCATTTCGTGGAGTATTGTAGTACATGACATCTACAATAAAGATTTTCTGACAAATCGAGCACCAGGTGGCAGCACTGAGGCGTCAGTCCCAAACACCTATCAAATCGCTTGTTTTCTGACATTTGTCGACGTCATGTAATGTCAAAGTCACTTTGTCAATGAAGAGGACCTCTCGCCTATGTTGCGCCAACTGGTGGAGTCAATTTTCCTGAAAACCCTCATTGGCCAATCGATCATGGCGTCATAAAGCTCATTTCTGATTGGAGGATTTTATGTTGGCATACATTATGTGGTCACATTTTCAGTATTAACAACTTTTTCATAATTATTACAAATAGTTACAAGTGACAGAATTCAATACATAGAACACCAGATATCAGAACAATGTTTGTTAAATTTAACTTTACATCTATTCCCACATAGATTTAACGAGAAAATTCATTATATTACACAAACGGAACTATTAAATATCATAATATTCGAAACCCAACTAATTTAGCTGATATTACCACCCTAAGAAGAAATAAATGTTGAAATAGTGTCAATGTGTGGTTTCCATACAAAATACGTAGTTCAAACAAATTATATATATTACAAAGACACTCGATTTCATACAAATTAAATGTGAACATGGTATTTGTTTGAATACGTATTTAGTACGAAAGAATTTAAACATTATAGATACTTGATTTTGTTAGTATACATTTGATTGTTAAGTTTGTTTATGCGATTTCAGGAACACAGGGTTACCAAAATAATAAATCATATAAAGAATTACAGACAGGCACGGATGGCAGCACTATCGCTACCACGGTTAATGCATTAGTGCTGCCATCTACGTGTGTATTATAGTCACCAAAGTTCGATCTGACAGCTGCGTAGAGAGGGATAGAAGATTGCTTTATCACTAAGTGCGAAAGAGATTTATTTTTGTCTCTTTCATACTTACTAGTAAAGCAATGTTGTATCCTGCTGCCAAATCGGACTTAGATTTTGGTGACTTTACTAAACCATTCATATATACGAGTGAAAGAGACAGGGTATCTGCATAACCGAGCATAACAGAAGAACCTAGTATCTACACACATTGACACTTCAAAAAACGAATCAAAAACAAGACAAAACACAACCGCTTCCCCCTCCCCGCTAGAGACAGAAGAAAGATTTAAAAAAACTCGTGCACCTTGCGAAATACCGAGAGCACTCTTCATTTCTTGGCCTTCACCGTGACGTAGGCGGGCTCGGCGCCGCGCAGCAGCAGCGGCAGGCGGCGCTGCGGGGGGGGCGGGGGGGCCGCGTCTCATGTCTGCAGCGCCGAGTTGATCTCGCGGTGAATCGTGCTCTGGAACCGAACACAATCTTTATTTGTAAAAATAGCACACTGTGTTAAGCACAGTGTGTGCTCAGCCACAAGCTGGACAGCCCCCTTCTGGGGAACTGGGTTCAAGCACAAGTGCGTGTGCCCGGGGCCCCAGAGGGCGGCAAATACTTAAATTATTATTTTTTTTTATGTACCTAACATAGTTTGTAAGTCTTTCTACTAACAATATTATGGACCAAGAATGTCTGAAATAAAAAAAATAAAAAGATATTTTTTAAATATATAAGGTGTAACGTTCTATTCACACACGAAATATTTTAAGACAATCATCTAACGGTTATAACGAAGTCATTTCAACGAAAAAAAAAAATTATGTAAGTGTTTTTGTTTTTACGAAATTATAATAATTCTACATTTTCTTGAGACATCTTGAATAAAACCTTTTATGAATGAGACGCACCGCGCCGACGACACGGCGACGGGCGATGCCCGTCATGCGCGAGCGTAATGGATGTTAAATAAAATCTTCTACAGTATAATAACATTTTTCCAGTAATAGTGAGTAGAGAATCATTTTAAATTTAGTTAAGGGCAAATTTTTAATGTTCTCAGGTATTTTATTATAAATTTTCAGAGCCATGCCAAAAAAACTCTTTTTCATCAAAGCGGTTCTGCATTTTGTGTCGCACAGTTTATTTGTATATTGAGAACGCATTGGAGTTTTTTTTAACATCGGAGAGTTTTTGAAACAGATGTAAATTACAAACAAAGCAGTTTCGTAAATGTACATAGCTGGAAATGTCAGTAATTTTAATGATTTAAAATGAGGTTCACAGGTTTCAGTAGTTTTTAAGCCACACATGGACCGAATACATCGTTTTTGCGCTTTGAAAACCGATTCTCTTTCAGAGGATTGCCCCCAAAAAATAATTCCAAACCTCAGAACAGATGCAACCAATCCGTGATACACTAATAAAAGTGTTTGTGTATTGACTTTTTTCGATAGCTGGAACAGGGCATACGCAGATTTGTTTAGTTTTAGACCAATTTCTTCGATATGGGGTTTCCATGTTAGCTTACTATCAATCATAATACCTGAAAATTTTGCCTTGTCCGCATCTTCTATTTGGCACTTGTCATATATGACATGTACTGGAGGTTTTTCCCATCTTTGACGAAAGTGCATTACTCTTGTTTTGTTTAAATTAATTACTAGGTTATTGTTAATAAGCCACTTAATTATTTTATTGAGGCAATCATTTATATCATTCTCGTAATAGTCAGGGTTATTACATTTTACAATGGCTGTACTATCATCAGCAAAGAGAACCATATTTTGAGTTATGAGTATTGGGAGATCGTTTATACAGAGTTGATACGACAGAGGGGCATTAAATTAAACTACGTATACAGTGTTCAGTATTAATTCGATACGGTACAAAAACAAAAAGCGCCATAAAAGAGAAAATATTTTTTTCAAACAAACTAAATGGCTTGCAAATCCGAATAAAACGCAACCACCCTTTGTAAAAAAATGACACTGACCTTAGATACCGCTAGGTAACAAAGCGGCAACGTCGCGCGCGCGCCGGAGCGCGGTGTGCGGTATCTCGTGTGCTCGGCGGGGGCCGGGGCGGGGGGGCGGCCGGCGACTTAGGCCTCCGCTCGCACTGGCTTTTATGTTAGGTAACGTTTCGAAGTACGCGCACAAAAACAAACACACTAAATTTTTAAATTTTCGATGTGTCCTCCATTCACATTGATGCACAAATTATACCGACGGAGAATATTGTTATTTATTTTTCTAATTAGATCACTGTCCGTCGCTAAGCACTTTAATTTGTGAAATGCTAAAATAATCCTATTTTTTAACTCATCAATTGTATTTACCTCTGAGGCATACACTTCACCCTTAATGTAACCCCACAAAAAGAAATCCATGGGAGTGAGGTCCGGAGATACTAATACTAAATAATAATAATCCCAAGTTACGTGTCCTATCACCATAAAAAAACAGTCAATCACAAAAAAACAAACACTAATACTAAATAATAATAATCCCAAGTTACGTGTCCTCTCACAATAACAAAATAAAATTACAATTGTTTGCGCGCGAATTCCACAAACTGTACGTTCCGAAAAACAGGCGTCGGCGCACTGAGGGACTTACCGATCGCAAAAAACAAGGATGCAACAAACTGACCTATCTCTATTTCTTTCGCTCGCTTTATGTTAGTCGCTTTCGTAGTGAAAGTACAAGTGTGTGTGTATTGATTGCTTCCTTGTTTGCATTGCCAATTTTTAGTGAATGTCCTTCGACATGCGTCAGAGCGGCAACAACGCATCGTAGATTTATCGTTGTAAGGTGCATGACCTATGCTTAGACGATAATCAGCTGCTAGAAAAGATACATCGTGTTCAAACCGTGCAAAAACTTTAAAAATCATTTGCGACTAAACTACTGCTCCTAATTAATTTATTTTTGGTACAGAGCTTGAAAATGGTACCTAGTATAGGCAGTTTAAAGGAAAGCCCCTCTGTCGTATCAACGTTGTATATATTAAGAAAAGTAGCGGCCCTAGCACGCTACCTTGTGGCACCCCGTATTTTATAGTTCTTTGCTGAGATTTATGAGTTGTTACTAAATTACTTTTTTGGCATAATTGTGAGATTTCAGTGCACTGTGATCTATTATCAAGATATGACTCCAAAAGTTTTAGGATATTTCCTCGAATTCCATATCCATACAGTTTTTTTAGCAAAATCTTATGGTTCACATAATCAAATGCTTTTGTCATATCTGTATATAAAGCGCATACCGGAGATCTTTTATCGACAGACGTCATAATATAAGAAAGGAGGTCGAACAATGCCATATTTATATTAGTGTTTTTTCGGAATCCTTTTTGTTCGTTACAAAATAACTTATTCTTTTGAAAATAATTATATATGGAATGATAAATTACTTTCTCGATTATTTTTTAAAAAATTGGAATTTTAGCAATGGGTCTATAATTTTTTACATCTGATTTATTATCTCTTTTGAATAAGGGCTTAATAATTACTTTTTTTAGACTATTAGGGAAAACACCATTTGCTATGCATAAATTAATGATGTGCGCTAGTGGTGGTGCTATAACTTCTTTGACAAACACAACTTTAGTACTTACTCCATCATAGCCAACAGTATTTGTATTTTTAAGGTTATTAATATTTTTTATTAAATCAACAGGTAACAGGTTGCATATATAATGATTGTGTAGTTAGATTGTTAAAAGTATTATTACTATTCGAAGTGACGTTACTATTTATGTTTTTTTCAATAACATCTACAAAAAAGTTATTGAATTCGTTTGCGATATCCGTGGGATGTGTGATAATGGAATCGCCTTTCGATATAGATGGTATGAGATGTTGTGGTAGGCGAAATTTGGATTTGTTAATTACTTGGCATGCAGCTTTGACTTATTTTGAGAAGTGTTTATGAAATGGTTATTTTGAGTTGTCTGTGTTAGTCGTATAATCTTTTTGTAAATTTTAGAATAATTTTTAAAATCATGTTTATTTTTATAGTTAGGTTTTAATTCGATATGACCAAAGTAATTTTCTTTGTTTTTGACTACAGATTTTTATTCCACGGGAAATCCATTTAGATTTAATGTTTGTTTTTATCGTTACATATTTTATTGGAAAACATAGTTTATACAACATCAGAAAATCATCTGCAAAGCAGTCATACGAATCATTTACATCGTCAGAGCTAAAAACTCGTGTAAAAGATAAATTGCTTAAATAATTTTTAAACTTCGATAAACTTTCTGGGCATATATCCTGCTTCTGAGTTTTCCAATATTTAAGTTTACATGATTTATTAATAGGTACAGTTAGTATTTGCGATGTATGATCTGATAGAACTTAGTCTATTATTTGTGCTTTACAGTCTTTTCTAAAGGTATGTGCTAAGTTATCTATGCAGGAGTTGCTGCTTAATCTAGTAGGTTTATGAAGAGCTAAGTAAAGATTAAATTGGGCAAGAAAATTTTCAAATTCTATAGTAATTTTATTTCTTTTTAAGATGTCAATGTTAAAGTCGCCTGCTAGAATTATTTTTTTATTAGTGAGGGAACAGTATTTTCTTAATATATCCTCTAATTTTTCATAAAATGTATTGTAATTGTGTTTAGGTATTCGATATATACAAATAATAATAATGTTATGATGTGTTAGTTCTATGGCACATGATTCAAAAACACCTGACACTGACTAAATGTATTAGATTTACTTTGCCTAATGTTAAAAGTACCGAATGTGACATAATATTGAATGGAGAAAAACTGGAGTTTATTGATCAGACAGTTTTCTTGGGAATCACAGTGGACGAGAAGTTGCAATAGCTAGCGGGGCGGCTAAGCTCAGCTGCTTTTGCTGTTAGGAAAATAAGACAGTTAACAGACGTAGAAACCGCACGTTTGGTCTATTTTAGCTACTTTCACAGCATTATGTCATACGGAATTTTGTTGTGGGGTCGGGCTGCTGACATTGAATCCATATTTATTTTACAAAAGAGAGCTGTCAGAGCCCTTTATAATCTGCGCCGCCGCGATTCTCTAAGGGAACTTTTTAAAAAGATTAATATTATGACAGTCCCTTGCCAATTCATTTATGAAAATATAATGTATGTACGGAAAAATCGCCATCTTTTTAGTAAAATTAGTGATAGACATAATTTTAATACTAGAAATAAAGATAAGTTAGATCAACCATTTTATAGATTAGCTAAAGTACACACATCTTTCATGGGGTACTGTGTTAAATGTTACAATAAAATACCTTGTGACATATTAGAACTAAATGAAAGAAAATTTAAAGCATATATCAAAAGCACACTTTGTAAACAAGCTTATTACAAATTAGAAGATTACATTCAGGATAAGAATGCCTGGAAGCATGCTGGTCCTGCTCCATAGGACGGTCAATGTTGTGGACAAAATCAAACTGGTTGCTTTATGTATTAACTTTATAGATGTTATGTCTCTTTTTGTGTCTGTATTTTTCCGTTAACTCACACACTGTTAATTAGTCATTCCAATATTTGTAAATGTGTGAGTATCATGTACCTACTTATTTAGAAAATTTATAAGTCTACCTCTGCATACCCTAGGTGCATGGTCCTCACATATAAAAAAAAAATTGTATACTTACCAAATATTGTAAAAGATTAATTGAAAAGAGTAACTATGGAGTTTCTTGTCCATTCTTCTCCATAAGAATCTACCTTTCCGAATGGACAGTAGAGTCACTTCAGAACTTTTATATATTTGAAATGTGAATGACGTTCAAAAGTGCCGTTTAATGGCCTAAATGGAATAAACGTTTTGACTTTGACTTTGACTGTTTTGTTACGTCAGATATTTCTGTAAATTGATGTCCGGCTCTAACGAGAATACACGTACCCCCGCGCTTAGCCTTTCTGGAAAAGAAGGCTGCTTGTAAAAAGTTAGGTATGTGCAACAAATCTTCATAGCCTGTCTCGATAAAATGTTCTGTGATACAAATCACATCAATGTTAATTCCAGCATTGTGAAGCTCTTCAATTTTGACTGTTAGTGTATCTGATTTGTTCATCAATCCCGCTATGTTTTGATGAAGAATATTTACATACTTACAGAAAAAACTGCGAGTTATTTTGGGAGTCTACACATGCTAAGTCTTTTTGTGTTTTTTGGGAACAATCAACCTCGGAGCTAACAGTAGACGTTGTTACCATAGTGATACAGTATGATATCAAGTCTATTAAATCTAGAATAATAATTAGTAAACCTCTATTATTAAGTGTCCCGTAATGTGGTCTGTATGAATTGTAAGTGTATGGTAAATTAAGGTTGGAATCTAAAATAAATGCATAATTATTTGTTTGTGCATCCATAAAGAGTAGATTATTAAAAGTCTCAACTCTGCTGTTAAACATAACATTTACATTACTCATGTATTTAAAAGTTGGTAAGCATATTATAAAATAAGTGTGATTAAGAGGCAATATTTTTTTACGCATAAGTGCAACAAGTTCTATGTAATTTTGCGTTCTTTTAAAATCTTCGTCACCTATATAGATAACACAGAAATCTAATTTAGTAAAGTTCTGAACTTTACCCTCTATCATCTGCCTAGCCTTTTCCCAACTATATTGGGGTCGGCTTCCAGTCAAACCGGATTTAGCTGAATACCAGTATTTTACGCGGAGCGGCTGCCTACCAGACCTCCACAACCCATTAACTGGGTAACACGGTACTTCATGGCAAGACTGGAATCAGATTTACTGGCTTCTGACTATCCGTAACGACTGCCAAAGATCTACAAATGACAGCCGGGACCAACGGCTTAACGTGCTTTCCGAGGCACGGAGGAAACTCGGTATGTTAAGATGATCACCCATCCACAGACCAACCTTGGCAAGCGTTGCTTAACCTTGAAGATCAACCCGTGCGGCTGTTATTATCTAGCCACGAGCTTTACCCTCTATATTGTCCAGTATTAGTTCTATATTACAATTTGGCTTACGATAGTGACAGATTTCATGACTATTTGGTAAATTAGTGCTATCCATTATTTTACATATTCTACTGCTATTTTCACTACTAAGGATGCATATTTTATGCTTTATCGGTGACTGTTTTAGATGAGGTTTGATAACATTTTTAGAAATTCTATTAATACGAGAAGAAGCACGAGTGACATCTTTGGTTTCAGTTTTGTCATCTTGATTTAAGTCTGCATTCCCAATATTTACATCTGTTTGTGTTTGTTTATCTTGTCTTGACTGGGTTTTCTTGGGTGTTGTTAACTTGTGTTTCACTGGAGAGCTATTTGTTTATATAAATTATTTTTCTTGGATAAATCTTCATTGCTTTGTTTCAAACTGCTGTTTTCCAAAGATAATATCTCAATTTCCTTATGCGCGCTGTTTAGTTGAGACGTTAACTTATCAATCTTTTCCTGCAATCTTTTTATTTGGTTATTCTCTTCATCCTCCGACATTTCTGGCATACTAGTTGTAGTACAATTCAAGGTTGTGTTATTGCTGTCATCATGGTTTGATTCCGATCTTCTGCTGCGGTTGCGACGGAATGTTATATTATTGAAAAATCTCATATTGGCAGATAATTTTTCAAAATAATCTTAATAAAAGTATTTATTTTATTGCTTCAAAATAAAATAAAAAACTACCAATATTTTTCTATTGTTTTAAACTATCAACACTAAATTTAGTCTGGTATCACAATAAGGCCATCGACGTTGTTATTAATGGATAACAGATGTCGCTGTCCGTAATATTTAACGAAAAATATAATATTGATTTCTTGCAACACTATGATGAGTCTTGTAACACTTTTGTTTTTAATTTTGCTACTCAATAATAGGTGGTGCTTTTATCAATATATTAAGATAGTTTGAATAAAAAACGGAAAACGATAATGTTTTTTCTTGATTTTTTGCACTCTCACTGTGTTCTGAAATGTTTTATGGGTGACAATGTTTAGGTATTTATGGTTTATAAATGTTAATAACGTCCATCACACAGTTCACTTATTTTTCTTAATTACGCGAATCAAGTCACTGTTAAAAAGATTTTAGATCACAGATATTTTGTTAATTAGTCAACAAAAATACTGAATAACACTTTCACAGCTTGTTTATGAGTTCAGTTTCACTTTAATACACATTTGAATAACCAGATAGACGAAAAAACCATTTATTAGCTAATTTTAAACGAAGCACAACAAATCTAATGTTTACTAGAGGGCGCCATCTAGCGATCTTCTAGAGTTCCACTCCTTTGCTGTGCGCATTATAAAAGACGTTTGGAAACGCTTAGTGCGAATTGGTGGAATATTATATATTTAAAAAACAGAACTACATATTCCAGTTTCTATTTATTCCATTAATTTTATGCACAGTAACCTACCGTTTCACCAATTTCTGTTGTTTTAATATGAATGGGACGCGAGATATATTTTTTTCTCATTTTTCGTTTTTATTTTTTTATTCACCTATAACACCGTATCAGTTCGTGATTTCTAAATTATTGACTGCTGCCCAAGAAGGTGTACTAACCCAACACGATACCATTTCCTCTGCTCGTATCCACCAGTAGCCGTTGAGCAGCAAAAGAAATTAGTGGAACGGTAGGTTACTGTACATATAATTAAAGGAATAAATAGAAACTGGAATACGTAGTTCCATTTTTTAATTACGAATTTTTATTTGTTTTTCGTGATGCGGATATTACGAAACTTTGATATTTTTTTATTAAAAAAAACTACTGGTCGTAGCGAAGCCGGAGTTTTACTCTCGTATTACAAATGAGAGAATCTATCGATTACTTGAATAAAAACATGACACAAAATTCAGGTTTTTAACACACTGTGCATAGCTAGTTACATGGTGTTTGAGATGTTTACATATTAGATCGATTCTCTATGTTTTGCCGTGAAGCATACAAATATCAAATTTAAATTGATTAAACTGTAAACAATTTATCTTCAAGTGTTCCATGTAGTCATTCTTAATTATAATAAGAGCTGAGAAATAAAGAGCAAGATGACAAATTGACAATTAATTAAATAAATATTTAGAATTATAAACCAAATAATTAACCTCTCGCGCGTTTCTTTGTACACACGGGTGTACGAGAGAGTTGAGTGCCCCATCGCGCAATTGTACACACGGGTGTACGAGAGTGAATGTGTGGCATTTTGGGTGAATGTTCGCGAACGTTCGAGAGGAACACACAAACAACATTACAACAAAGAAAGATATAATTAAAGATTAAATGTCAATTAATCATGATTTAGTGAATATCAGAACGATATTGCAATTAAGTAAAACAGCTAAAGTAGTCGTGCATCTAATTGTTAGCGATATTTTTATATTGACCTCTCAATATAAAAATATCGCTAAAAATTAGATGCACATGACATGATTACTAAATAGGCTATTTTCCACCATCAATAAATAGCAAATATATTTAGTCCGTAATAATGGGTAAAATAATGGGCGCGTATTTTTTTATTGTAAATCAATGAATATTGACAATGATAAAACGCATCAGAACTCGAGAGTGGGGGCTCGTGACGTCAGAACGCACTCAAAATTATACCACGGCGTGACGTATTGAGAATTTTAAAAGCGTCGTATCTTGGTCAATTTTTGTTTAAGTAACAAAAGAAAAAACACGGGTCAAATATTTCTTGATAATATAGCTGAAGGACTAATTATTAGATTTTTTTCAGTGGACAACCCTATTGTTAAGGGTGGCGAGACACTACTCTCAACCACTGCAACTGCTGAGAGCCAGAATCAACAATGGAGACCACCAGAAATACACCGAGTCAATGAAACTAGACGAGACCCGGCGAAATGACTATCTTGAATACCGAAACGAAATTAATCAGAAAAGAACAGCAAGAGAAGAAAAACATGATCTGAGTAATGAAATTATGCCACTGAGAGGGCCTTCGTGTCTAGATTAACCGGACTACCAAAATAATCTGAAAATGTATTCCCCCTTATTCTTTGCCAGATGGACGTTTTTAGATCCGTGATCTGAGCTGTGGTATAAAAAAAACAACCGAATTGAGAACCTCTTTTTTTTAAAGTCGGTTAAAAAAAAATTTTTGAAGCTTCCCCAGTCATATCCTATTATTATAAACACAATGACAAAGTGTGTGTCGTCCTTCTTCCACACAGCAACAGAGTACCGACAAGCGAATTCGAATTATTTTGTTTTTTAATACATTTAGGTTATGGGCCCAAAAGTGACTCGTATTTCCTGAAAATAATCCAGTTGTTTTAACATTCTTAGCTTATTTTGAAGTGTAAAAACTCACCAGCTCGTCAAGCTGCCTCGCCAGCTGATCATTGAGCGCCTGTATGACCTGTCGCTGACCGTCTTGCGCAGCCAAGGCCAACTCCAGCTGGCTCTGAGCGAGTTTAGCCTCTGCGTCCTGAGGAATAAGGTTAAAAGTCGATTGAAACATTGGTGTCGGTTAGGATGTAGTGTTTCTTAGCGGAATGACAAAAGAAAGGCCACGTCACAAAATAAAGAGCGAAAACATATGAAGTCAAGCGGAAAGTTAGGAATACTCATTTTAGTCCAGGATCGCACGTCAATTAAATCTTTACGTCAATGGTCGTAAATGTCGGCATGCAGTGTTACCGTCGAAAGTTAAGTTCTTTAACCACAATTTGGGGAACACTAAACTAAATTGCAGCTTTCAAGTTCAATTTTTGTTGCCAGATTATATTAAGACTTCAGGGAACTTCTTTTTTAAATTGATTGATTATAGAGTATATTTTGATAGTATGTAATTTTAAATAAGTAATTTCTGAAACTCTCAAGCTCTGGTTTCTAAGAACTTGAAAGAAGAAAAGGAATAAGAATTGATCGAAAGACTGTCACAGGGGATGACAGGGGGGCTAAAAAGGCCACTTTATCAATCTGTCAAATATCATTTTCATCTTTATCGCTAACGCATTAGGTTCAAGGTTGATTGGGAAAATATGACAGTGACGGGTAGCGTGATGTGCTTGCTGATTCTGCTAAAGTGGCCTTTTAAGACCCGCAGGTGTCGTCCTAAAAGAAAGAAAAAAGAATGCGATCATCGCACAAATATGCGACAGTCGCATTCATAGGTCGGCAAAACCGGAAAGAGCTCTCTATTGATACGACGACGACGCATTCGGGTGAGATGATCAACTGTAATAATTATTTAATAGAGAAAGAGAACAAGTCAAACAGCAATAAGGATAGAAAAGAAAATAAAAAGAAGAAAGAAAATATAAATCGAGTTTATTTGTTAGTATTATTAACATTATTCAAAATACATAACGGCTATGAATTATTTACACAAACATGCATTAAAATAAATTATTAAACAACAAAATGTTACAGTACCTAGATAATATTAAAAAGTTAAAGCATATGAAAGAGAAAATAAATAAAATTGTGTCAGTGATATAAGGGATAGGTATAAGGTCTATAATCCTATTCTCATTCGTAACTTACTCAATATTTAAACACTACGAAAGAAGGAGTAGTGAATGAATGGAGAATCAAAACAGCTTAAAGATGGACGGCAATATAATATTAAGCATTCAGGGGAAATACAAGTAATAGTTTTGGTGCAATTTGTTTTTTAATAATTATGTTATTTATTTTTGTGTCAAGGATATGACTTTCTTTTACGTATATTATTCTTAGATATAACTAATAGGAGCTCAAGTTTACTTTACAAAAATTGCTTTAAGTGAAAAAACCATTATCAATTCTTATTAAGGAAAAAAAAGTGTCACTCCTTGTTTTTTTCCTATTTTATTATTTTCTATTATAATAACTATTAGGTTCCTATATTCTGTAACGTTAACATCGATCTTTACTATTTATTCAAGCGACCTAACTCGATTGATCATCATCATCATTTGTTTTTCAAATACTTAAATCATCAATCCTTCACGCTTTTCGAATTTATAACTACTTTTGAGAATTAAACACTCCAATCGCTCACTACTCCATGTCCCAACCACTAACACTGACGTCAGACGGCCGACCCCCTGTAATAAAGGTTGTATACTTCACCCACCTGCTCGCTCTTCTTCGACTTGGTGATCTGCGCTAGTTCCTCGTTCTTCTGCGCTAGTTCTGCCTCCAATTGGGCGACGCGCTGACGAAGCTGTTCTACCTCGTTGGCTTCTGCGCCTGAAATGAGGTGGACCCGTGATGGTTTATAGGTAAATTGTAGACAAGCCAGTCTTTTGAGGCTGTTTGAAAGAGTATACAGCCAGAATAGCCCATGAAAGAATTCGGTATAGCATGCCCTGTTCTTAGATTCTCAATCAACCCTGGTTTCCCAGCCAAAACATGTCCTAGGTACTGTTGCCTCAAGTGCTCTTGCGTTGCACCTTGTACCATTCAGGACCTAATTAAAGCCAGTGAAGCCACTATAAACGTGGCCACCTGGTCACGCACTGGGCCCGAGCTGTTTACGGGCATCGACACGAAAAGAACGAGGAGACGAAAAGAAAAGACTAACTCAATTAAAGCAGCCTTTCATCTTCGAGAAGCTACGTCAAATTGAAATAAATTGTGATAGTCATCATCATCATCATCCACCACAGCTAGAGACAACCCATTGCTGTGTACCAGCCAGCGGTCATTGAATCATGTCCTTCAAACTCCTTTGTCTATTTGTGCTACTTGTCCAGTCCTAGTTTATGTTGGCTGATTTATAGAGAATCTCCGAATTTTTACGTCATCCCTTTCACATTTTTGGTTTTTACAATTTCCAATTATAGCAATGCCTTGACCTACTAATCATTTAAACAGCAGAACATCGACACTAATGCTGCTGCCGAGGCCGAATGTGGCTTTATATCATCTTCATCTACCCTAACTTTACCAACGAAACATCCCCGTTTGCAATGATTTGCTGCTAGTCATCGACATAGTCAGCACATCAACAGTAATACTGTTTCAGAAGTCGAATTTGGCAATAAGGCTCAGACAAGCCTAAAAAAGATATACAGGACCAGCTTAACGACCAGTTGAGGAGCCCGCACGCAGCGTAAGATCACGAGACTGTCCATGCCGCAACTCATCCTGCAAACCCACGCCGCAACGGCTGCTTCCCCTCCCATTAATCAGTCCCTCGGTTGACTTAGTCGACAAATCATCATCACATTACACAGGTCTACATCTACCCTACCTTTACCGGCGTAGTGCCTGGCGCGCGCCACTTCCTCGCGGTACTGGTGCAGCTGCCGCTTCCACTCGTCCACGTTGGCGGTGCTCTCCTGCAGCGCGGCCGTCAGTCGCAGGTTGTTGCTCTTCAAGGTCGCAAGCTCTACTTCCCACTTCTTGGCGTTCGCTGAGCTGTAGGTGGGGAGAAGAAACGTTAATACTGATTTGAAACATTTTAGTCTATTTAGACGAAAAGTCGATGGACGTACTGGGGGACAGTCAAATATAACTTTTACTGTCTTCTAAATCTAATATTCCCACTTCTGGGACCCAGTCCTCCTTTATGCACTGCCTTCGCATTGGTCTCGGTCATTCAGGATCCGTGTCATTTTCGGGACAAAACGCCCCAACCGTCACAATCCGTAAGTCCCTTTTGGGACAAGCCGACTCTCGCGCAATTGCGCCCGCAGTTTTGTCCTGAAAGGGTTTGTTCCTTTCCGCATCCGTAAGTACGTATCTTAAGTGGATAAACAAGGCAGAGAACTGTCACTTATTTCAAAAGTTTAAGCTCAAGTCTAGTGTTCAAGCTGTGCAGAAGTGGTGCCACAAACTGTTTGGTAAGGTTAAAATAGAAAAACTTGTGATTCTAAACAACATTAATATGAAAGCTGTATGACAGTAACATCAATGTTTAAATCACAGCCAAGCAAACGAAATCAATGATGGATGAGTAAGAAAAGGTTTAGAATTTGATCGAGTATCGTCAAGTCTGTCTCATACTAATGTTGAAGATACCAGGGCTTCTTTTTTAAGGATGGGAAATCATCAAATGACTCCTCCCGCTTTGGGTGACGCAGGAGGGAGTGTCTGACTCTTACTGACTAAAACCGTTCTGTGTTCCTCCCAGTGCCCTTTGCGTTCTAGGGCCGCGGTGACTCTTTTGAACCAAAACCCGCAACCATACTTTTGCGAACATGGCGTCAAATTTTGACAGCCAATTAGCGTATCGATTTTTCGGTAGACAAAAAAACGGCAGCACACAGCAGTGCAGTGCAGTGGGGCACTGGGCAGGGCACATTGCTCGCAGAACAGATGGTCGTCCGGTCTCAGATGATTCGGTAGATGCGGCCGAAAAGGTCTGGAGTGGCGACAGCGGAAGATGAAACGTTGGAAGGCCTCCCACAAGATGGACCGATGAACTGTCAAGGTCGCGGGTAGCCGATGGATGCGTGACGCGCAGGACCGGTTGTTGTGACGCTTGGGGAAGGCCTATGTCCAGCAATGGACTTCTTTCGGCTGATATGATGATGATGATGATGATGAACAACGGCATTATTGGGTAGAAATGACCGAAATCGCTATCAATGTCGAGACTGCAGGACCTGAAATTCTCAAACAAACTATTCATTTCTTTTGTTTTCATAACCCCGTGCACACAACAGTAACTTCCTTGAGGAATTTATGGCTGACATATACAAGGAGAATCTGTAATTCAATAGCGGACAGAAACATATGCCTTTAGTGCAAAAACTACGTGTTGTCCAATTCTTTTCCGCGCGATGGTCGTTAATCTTTGTTGTGGGTACTCAAATGTTTTTCTCGTTAGAGTTCCAAGAGATATATTGCGTGCAAGACCAAGTCATTCGTGATCGAAACGTTGTTAGAAATATACCCTAAGTAGTGTAGTGATGAGGAAGTTAGTATATTTCGTAACGACTTACCTTAAAACGTCAAAAACTTTTAATGTTGAAGAAAGGTAAAATTACTCTAGTCCAAATTCGAAAATACTTTAACGGCACATATATTTATCGATGCGTTTAATGAATTTGCTGTTCTTTTTATGTATTGTAGTACCTACTCCTTCGTGAAAAGCCATGGAAACATTAAAAAAGCTGACTTTAAAATGTATGTGATTAAGCTTTAACGTACATATTATTAAATAAAACCAGCCGAGTGCGAGTCGGACTCGTATATAGCGGCAATAGAAATACACAATCTGTGAAAATTTCAAGTGTCTGCCTATTACGGTTCTCGAGGTACAGCCCACTGACAGACAAACGGACGGACGGAACCGTAAAAATGATGCCAAGTCGCGGAAAAAAGTCCAAAGATCAAATAAAAATAAGCAAAGTATTCTACAAAAAAAAAACAAAACTGTTACAATAAAAACACAGCTGAATAGTAATTGTTTTAATTAAATTAATTTACAAAACAAAACTGACATGAATTCCAAAATCTGGGTAATACGAAAACAAAATATTCATGATTCTAATTGAGTTCTATGTCGGGCGGAATATTAATTAATGGATTTCGGACATCAATGTCCTATTGATTATGATTTCGGATTGAATTCATTACTATGGGCCAGTTATACACGCATTTAACGGTTGTAACATGAATTACGTGAAAATACGGATGGATTTAGTTAAATTTCAGAATTATAGCGCAAAGTGAGTTTTTGAGTTTTTGTAAAAATATTCAAAGATGTATGATCTGCTACTGATTGGCTGCTGACATCACGACTATAGTGAAGAATGGTTAAGAACAGAATAAAGATGATTCAAAGATCCAGCCCATCCAACGAAAGCCGAGAACAAATGAGTTTTAAAGTTATACTATTCAAAGAAGTCTTCTGACTGGCTGCTGAGATGACGAGCGAGATATTGAAGAAGACGTGTTAAGCCGATCGCAAAGAAACTGGGAAAAGAAGTAGGAGAATGATGATTGAAAGCTGTGTTTAACGAAAACAGAAAACAACTGACAGTAATTTTTTTGTACTAAGTATTTCATTAAGCTAACTGGAATTTTTTTAAGGGTGGGAAATCATCGAATGACTCCTCCCGCTCTGGTCGGAGCAGAAGGGAGTAGGCAACTGTCATATCTTTCAACAAGATAACAACTTGGATGACAGAACACAACCTTGAGCTTAATTTTAATAAAACCAAAATCATGTCTTTCCACCCTCGTCAAAAAAGCCCCTTAGATATAAAATACATTTATAATGACACAAATATAGAAACAGTTCAAGAATTCACCCTACTCGGTCTATCTATACCTAGATACAAATTTGAATTGGAAATCGCATATCAAAAGAATTAGATCCAAATTATCAAAATTTGCTTATGCCCTTCGAGAAATAAAAAAAACAACAAACCTCCAAACAGCTTTAGTTACCTATTATGCCTATGCATACTCATGGTTAAGCTATGGCGTTATACTATGGGGAAACAGTACACGCGCACCTACACTCTTCACACTGCAAAAACGACTGATTAGAATACTAGCTAACATAGATGATACAGACAGCTGCAAACCACATTTCCAAGAACATAAACTTCTAACCCTTCCCTCTATATATATCTTGGAAATGTGCAAATTCGTAAGAAACAACCAACAATTATACACTACACGAGAAGACATACAAACTAAATTTACACTACGACACAAAAATAGGTTAAACCTACCCGGTTCTAAGCTCAAAATACACTCAACAAGCGCTTTAGTAATGTCAATAAAAATTTACAATAAATTACCTGAAACAATTAAAAATGAAAAAAAATATACAACATTTGTCAATAAATTGAAACATTTTCTAATTTTAAAATGTTACTATACTGTTAACGAGTATCTAAGTGAAAATATGAAATAGTTAAATAATATAATATTATAGAAAATTTCATAAATGTAATAAATAAAATAGCCCTCTTCCACTATCCAATTTTGCTGTGCCCGTCAGGGTCCACAATGATCCAAAGCAATGTATTGTAATATATTATAAGTACCTACCACCTAGGCTCACATTGTGGAACGCAATAAATATATTGAGTATTGAGTATTGAGTGAAATTCCCTGCCGGAGTCTGTGTTTCCTGATAGCTACAACCTGGGAGCCTTTAAGTCAAGAGTGAATAGGTTACTTCTAGGCAAGCGTGCATCATCACATCATCGCTTACCGTCAGGTGCGATAGTGGTCAAACGCGTGCCTATCAATAGTAAAAAAAAGTATATTACCAGTTGACGCATTCTTTAATTCATTATCGAAGTGTATTTCGTTCACATGCATAAATCACAACATAACTATCGCAAACGCAATACCGACGAATAGCCTAAAAACCTTAAGCGCCAATCAATAAATTTCTTTATAACACATAAACAATAATGAAGTATTCTATCGACAGTAATTTAGCAATCCGCCAAGTTGAACGTCGAATGGACGTTAAATATAAAGATTAGTATAAAAACGCAGACTCATGTGACTTTCGATGGAGTACGACACGCTATTACCTCATTGGGGAAAGACATCACTGTAAAATAATACAGCATGTACCCTTGGTTCCTGAGACTCTGTCGCCAAATCTCAAGATATGTGGTCTAATACTGTTTTCTTCGTCTAAACACGACATTCAAAAGACTCAGCATTTTTAAAGCCAACAAGACAACACACGCTCAAAATCCCAGGAAACCAATGTTTCGAGACTTTTGAGAATAAAATTAGAATACAGTTAATATTTAATTTAATCTTTTATTACAGGCATTAAAACTATAAACTACCGCACACGAAATGACGGCGTCGTGTTTCGGTGACTGGTGTCGCGCAGCTGGCCGCGGAAAGGTCGATACATGACCCCCTTCGGCCAAAACTGAGCTTTGAGGGGCATCTCGAGCTAATGAGTTGGAGTTGGGACCCGCACCACGAACGACTTCAAGTGGCGGAACTCCAACTTCTCGACCCTTTAAGTCCAGCTGGTCTTCACTGTCATGTACTCCACGATCTCCTCAACCTTCGTGGAGTGATGTAGCCGGGACATATACAGCAGCGTTGTGGGTATTGCTGGACGCACCAACATGTTTGGTCCTGCTAGCGCGGTGCCGCCCTGGTTCCGACAAGTCGGCTTCTTCTTCCTCTTCTCCACCTTGATGAAGCCATCCTTGTCACACATCTAAAGTCCGGAACCCGCTGATTCGAACCGGAACCGAAATATTTTACTAGATATATGAAATAAAATCACACACACACTACGTACGCACTCCAAATATCCCCTAAACACGCTCAGATAAGTACGTACGATCTAGACTCCTCAGTAGTTTTTATTAGTAATCTTCTTCAACCATTTATAACTAAATCGAAAATGTATTTAAGAGATATTTCGGACTGCAGTTTTTCTTATCCGACTTTCAAAGTACAAACCAAAAAAAATATATTGTGAAACACTAATACATTTTTTTTCGTTTGTGCAATGCGACAACAAAACAGCCTCAAAAAATCGGATAAAAAAGCTCCAAAATAAAGTCGAAACAAACTTCTCTTGCTCCTAAGTTTGTGTTGTCGTTTATTTTGGCACTTAACCAAAGTTGCATTACAAAGTTCCAGAGGCTTTATTTGCTTGAGAGCTTGCGACCAACTTAGTCCAAGTATACATTTCTAGATTAAACTGAAGTTTACACTGTGTATAAAACACTTGGTTGAACAAGACAATGTATTCTATTCAGAGGTCACTTACCTGCATTTACTAACTATTTTTTTCTCATCAGCACGTGTAACTATATAATTTGCAATTGATATCTCATATACATAATAAATGCATCTTGTATTATCAATTCAAGTGACAACACGCACATTCTTAAAATATTAAGACAGCTGAAAACCGTGCAGTATCCATTGCTGCATACTTTGTAAGTTTCCAAATAGAATATCAACCAAATCCAGCAATGTAGGTATTTCAAGTAACTTTGGTATCGAATAGTGACGAGAACGCGTGGTATCGGTATTTTCACACGCAGCGTCAATCTCGCACCACTTTCGACCATAAAGAACACTTATTGCGCAACAGTGCGGTGACGCGGTATCGATTGTATTATGCATGACCATCTCGACTAAGCGTCTTTGACGTTACATCACTAGTCTTTACGCGGTAAAAATGCATAACATGTTATATCTCATTAGTTCTGCGGCTTATGTGTGTGATTTAATAATGCTGTTTTTTTATTATATGATTTTTAAGCGTTACAAGCAAGTCACTGGTCTTGTGCTAAGGGTCGTATTACCCAGTTCCTGGGTTATGGAGGTCAGAGAGGCAGTCGCTGCATGCGATAAGGCTGGAAACCAAACCCATTCTTTTTTTAAGGATGGAAGTTATCAAATGACTCCTCCCGCTCTAGGTGAAGCAGAAGGCAGTGTCAGACTCTTACTGACTAAAACCCATCCGTGTTCCTCCTAACGCCCTTTGCGTTCCAGGGCAGCGGTGACTCTTTCGAACAAATTCCGCAACACCGGCAGGCACTGGCCCTAGCGGGCCCCGTCTTTTACGCTGACAGCTCTTTCGAGGCGTGTGTAGAACACAGCGCGCCGTCGACCCGGGCCTGGGTCTGATAGGACTGTGAGCCACCCAATGCTCGCCGTCCGCAGGCCCGGGCCTTCGGTGGCCGGGAATCGCCCTGCGACTCCCGACGCCCGGGGCGTCTTCTTCTGTTGCGGCGGCTGGGGCGTGAGGTTTCCCTCTCTCTCACGCGTTCGGCCTCCTCCTTCGCTAACATAAACGCTTCGCAGAAAGAGGTGACTGCTTCCCCTGCTTCTTCGCTCCGGACCATGGATTGAACCAGGGCCTGGAAACCAACCCCAGCATAGTTGGAATAAGGCTCGGCACATTGATTGATATATTTCATCATCATCGCCGAAAGACGTCCACTGCTGGACACAGGCTCCCCCGAGAGTCGCCACGACAACCGGTCCTGTGCGTCTCGCATTTATCGGCTACCCGCGATATATTTATTCTATTTTAAATTGAATACAATCATTTCAGACAGAATTCAGCTGGCAGTTTTGGTCAAAGACATCCACGGAATTCTATTCCAATAAAATTAGTTCCGAGAGATTAACAAAATGAATTTACTCGTTCGATTTGTATCCACTCCAAAAAGTACCACAGTTACCATAAAAATTTAAAGCGTAAAAGTTTTGAAGAGTTGGAAAATGTACAGGTTCACTGTCCGCAAAGCAGACACAATAATTAAACAATCAGCGCAGACCACATTGTGGTCTGTGGGACTGGGACTGTGATCCGGTTAAAAATCTCACTAAAATAGTACGATTTGTGAAAAAAATAACATCACTGGAAAAATAGCTAAGTTACACGCTTTTGAAGCTATTGTTCTACCCTTGTCACGCAAAACGTCACAAGTATTTACAATGGCGTGACTTGCGAGTGACGTCACACGCAATAAGAGACCACTCTCATATTTTTTTCGGATTTTTGTAGCGTTCCGCACCCGAAGGGTAACCAATCTACACTAATATTTATAAAGCTGAAGAGTTTGTTTGCTTGAACGCGCTAATCAATCGTTAGATATTGGCTATATATCATCACGCTAAGACCAAAAGGAGCGGAGCAGACGAAGTTGGGTGGGTCATAAAAATATATTTCAATTAAAAATTAGAGGGGGTTCCCATACAAGAAACGTGTTTTTTCGGTTTTGGTACGGTACCCTTTGTGTGAGAGTCCGACTCGCACTTGGCCGGTTTTTTAAACCGTCCTGTCTATACTGTTTAGTCAAATAATCTATTGCAAAAAAACCTGTCATAATAAAACTACGCATTGCTTTTCAGAGCAAATCTATCACAATCAATAAAGTTATTAGACAATAAATTCCGCCGTAGCCCGCCACGCTTCCTGCTAACGTAACATGTACCGCGCTCGATGTACATAACTGTATTATAATATAATTGAGCCTATTTATTTATTGCTCAACGTGCGAGTGTAGCGTTGAGATTTGTCACTGTATGGTGAAGATAGAAGGACAACTTTGGATTCCCATCGAGATTTGGTTTGGTAAAATTGTGTTTTAAACACCAATTTTTTGAAATGTGTTCGCGCTCATTGGTCAAAGAATGCTGTCATTATTATGACGCAATATTTTGTCCTTGAAAGTCCCTCCCCCCCCCCATAGACACCCTGCGCCTAAGATGAAGTGCCTATTATATCGCAAGTTCAAGCCAGAACTTGCAATATTTCATCGATTGATTGTATTGAAAGTGTTGAAAACCTTGAGAAAGCAAGCATCTAAGTGGACAAAACAATCAAATCGAAAGCAACCATGTTTCATAACTGGCAGCACTTACACAAATGAATTAATCGAGTGACTGGGCGAAGTGCTGTTGTTTTTGCAATCTGTTTGATGAAAAGCAATTTCATTACGAAGGTGTAATCTTTTTCAAGAAAGCACTGTCCAGTACAACAGCCCGGCAACATGTTATTTTCCAGCAATATACTCGTATAAACGCGTGCCTATCAAGAGTAAAAAAATAAAGATATATCATGGAATTTTCCAATATGAAAATTAATCCAACAATAACATTTTTAATTCACTTCAAAAAAGGAGGTTATCAATTCGGGTGTTTATATATATTTTTTAATGTTTGTTCGGGCATAACTCTGTCACATTCTATATGTGACGGATTTGCAAAATTATTACTAAATGTTACCATTTAAATTTCGTAAAGATCTGACTGAAGAACTTCGCAGATAGACAGTTAAATAGAGATGGACTGGTACTTCGATTTTGAGGTCCATCTGCTGCCAACACCAAACAAGCAAGAGAGAACTGCTTACTTTTGACACTTGAGATTAAAGCCAAAGCATGACTTTGGCATTCACAATGTTATACTTTGGTTTTAATTGTCCGACAGTCAAGAAATGGACAATCGAGAATCGTCCTTGAGCTTCTGCGTTCCCTATGCAATGTCTCACCGCTCTACTAGATCTAATTTTCCGCCCATGTCATTAGCGAGCGTGAAGATCGTACGATTTCCCGGCGCATCGGGCCGCATCGGGCTGCATCGGCTAGGATCGTAAGAATCGCGTGCGTTACGTCACAAGCTGTGATCGATTAGTATGTGTGGGACAGTGAGAGTCATAGCTGACGGTAAATGTATTATGAAGGGGTTGGTTATGGGCATAGAGAATGGACTGAGTGACCGATCAATCTACCTAAGTACCTTTTTTTAATCTATTTTTTTCCTACTCCTCCGCTGTACTTTTCTGATTAATTTCGTTGCGGGATCAAAGACAGTTGAATCGTTTCTCTGGGACTCGTCGGGCTTTATTGGCTCGGCGTTTTTCTGATGGTCGCCACTGTTGATTCTGGCTTTCAGAAGTTGCAGTGGTTGGGAATGTGGCTGGGTTTCACAAAAACTGGCTTTTTCCCAACTATGTTAGGGACGGCTTCGAGTCCTAATCGGATGCAGCTTTAGATGCTCCATGTGAGGTACTGGTAAGTATTTTGCCGCCTATCTGCCCTCCTCCACAAAACAACAACTGGGTAGCAAGTCATCCTTTTGCAAGACCGGTATTACGTATGGCTGTCAAAGAACTTCCAATGACAGTCCGTACCAACAGCCTTACTTCAAAGCATTGGTCGGCCAATACCAGTCTCAATTCTGTCGCTCGTAGTGATGGAGCTTGAGATGTGACTGAATCAGAATTCTAGAAAAAGACTTCTAATGGCCCCACGATCACTTTTTCTGTCAGATACCTTTACACTACGTCGAATAGGTAACGCTCAATCCATTCCTGCAGTAGTATATTTAAGTATAGAATTATTCTCGTTCGAAGCGCACACTTGTAGGTTCTCCCAGTAGGTCACCTAATTATCTATTAAGTCATGATGAATGTTCTAGAAACTGACAAAACTATTGCCTCACTCACTAATACTCAAATAAGAAAATTCACAACATGAGTGTTACACTTGTGAGTTTTCTCATTTCTGTGATATTTGCAAGTTACATGAATATTTTTGTATCTATGTATTTCGTAATTTTACAACTTTTTGTGCCTCACTTGAAGTAGTAAGAGAAGGGCAGTCTTTCTCTTTGAAATCAGTCTTAAGGATTAGATAACTTCTAGGCAAGCGTGCTCTATCATCGCTTTCATCAGGTGAAATTGTGGTCAAACGTGAATCAATCAAATAATTTAAAAAAAATCGGATAGGTTCTAAACAGAGATCCTTGAAGCTCTGGGCAATAGAACTTATTGTTTGAGACTGATTGCAGATAAAAACAAAAAAAAAAAGAAAAGCTCTAAAAACAATGAAACAATTATACAATCATGTAATAACCGGGGTAAACATTGGTGTTTAATTTAAATTTCAACACTTGGCGAGGCTATGGCGACTGAAACTTCGGAATTCCCGACCGGTACTGAGAATATCTCTGTGGCAAAATCACCCAACACTGTCTATGCAAAAAAATGGACATGAAAAACTACAACGCAGCACTATATATTACCCCGAGAGTAAAGCCCGCACTACCATCGCCTTAAAAGCTCCATGTATGAACAAAATCAGCAGTTTTGCGGCAAAGAAAAAAGCGCCCACACAGCAACTAGTCGAGAATTAATTACAAGAGGCTGGGAAAGCTAAATTAATCATTTGTCCCGAACATTGGAAGTAAGCCAACTTTTATGTGACGCTACATGGGACTTGCATTTGCTCCTTTGTTTAATTCCATTAATGTGGCTCGAAACAGGATTACTTTTAGCAAATAATATTTATTTAGGCAATAGTTTCTGCCCGTGATTTAACCTACGTGTAAGTCAAAAATTAGCCCAAGAGAAGCCCTTCTCCAGGTGCCTTCTGCGACTGGATAGGGGCAGCCTGCGAATAGTGGCGGGGACTATCAACGGGCACTGCTCATCCTAATAGGTAACATTACGGATAGTCCTCTGCGCAGAGTATGCATGAAAGAGGAAGAAACGGTATCGCACGTGATCTTTGAGTGCACAGGTGTCGCCGAGATACGGAGGCAAACAATAGGGACACAGAATTCGCTCACAGATATTCTGAACACACTGGGAAGACCGGTCTGCTCCTGGGGGGGTTGGCTGGTTGGAACGACGGCCGCTGTGGCTCACGCACAAAGGTCCAACATCAGGACTAAGTGCGGAAACTAAACGCAATAGATATGTAGCCCAATAGAACGTCTACCCGGAACGGAAACTATATGTGGCATTCCAGCACATATCCTGGAATGCCACATTTGGTTGAAGTGAGATTTGACACATAGGTAGACTATGGTCATATTTGGTTATGTCATGTGTCAAAAACTTTCAGCCGTTAATACGTGTAAAGAGGTAACAGACATACAGACACAAGTCACAGATCATATCAAGTATGAACAAGTCATCATCTACCTAGCCTTTTCCCAACTATATTGGGGTCGGCTTCCAGTCAAACCGGATTTAGCTGACCACCAGTATTTTACACGGAGCGGCTGCCTACCAGACCTCCACAACCCATTAACTAGGTAACACGGTACTTCATGGCAAGACTGGAGTCAGATTAACTGGCTTCTGACTACCCGTAACGACTGCCAAAGATCTACCAATGACAGCCGGGACCAACGGCTTAACGTGCTTTCCGAGGCACGGAGGAAACTCGGTATGTTAAAATGGTCACCCATCCACAGACCAACCTTGGCAAGCGTTGCTTAACCTTGAAGATCGACCCGATCAAGTATGAACAAGTATGGATGTAGAAAACTTGTACATATGAACGACAATAAAATTATTTTGCTCTCGAAGTCTAAATGAACGAGTTACCTACAGAGAAACTACCGTTAGGTTGGCGCTCGGCAGGCTGATTAAAGACCCATGAGTAAATACTGTGTCATTACCCTACCGTAGACTGTCAATGTCAATGGCTGCTGCGTCACCGAAGAAAAAACCTATAAAGCTTAGACTAGTATTTGCAAGAAACTACTTTGCGGTTATTATAATATGAAGTTTGACCTTCATCTTAGTCCTGATTGTTAGAACCCTGAACACTACCTATGCTAAATCAGATCACTGTCAAAATTCGCGATACCTGTGGGACTATAATAAACAACCAAACATACGTCCCGGCAACAGACTATGTATATTGAAAAGGCCTTCAGAAAACAACAATTTACTGGATGAAGAAAAAGCTGATACAAGCAAAACGACCGCTAAGAATGAAAAACTAAGCAAAGAAAAGAAAAAAATACTACGATGCGGAACACGGAGAGGAAAAAGCTTCGGTCCAATTATTCGACTATAAATTATATCAAGTTAGTAGAGTATGTTTACGTTACAAATCGCCGATATGTACG
Organism: Lacanobia oleracea; assembly: GCA_950371165.1. Classification (NCBI taxonomy): domain Eukaryota; kingdom Metazoa; phylum Arthropoda; class Insecta; order Lepidoptera; family Noctuidae; genus Lacanobia; species Lacanobia oleracea. The sequence continues at coordinate 1,372,612 of OX493409.1, forward strand.
AACAGATAGTAAAATAATTACCTAGCTAAAAGTGTAGAACGAAGTCAGGAATATTTTACGCAATATAAGACTAGGAAGTGACCAGTCATGAGGTTGAAACACACGGGATGTGAGTTGGAACGAGTGCGCAAAAAAATGCTAAATTTTATTTACTCATACTATACTTCAGCTCCATCGAGGTTTCATTCCAGTACTGACCCAATATGTCCAATTGTATTAATCGAAGATTTTAGTTATCTACAGTTGCTGATGCGTTTCGATAATATTTCAGAGTTTCAAATCAATAAGCTTCAGCGATAAGGCCGCACGCACATTGTGTCACACCATGTAATGTTTTTCTTCGTCTATCTTTTCTGTAACTGAAATGGTGTTCATAATAAAGAGTATTCTATTATATTTTATGCACAATTGCATTTGCTTTTCCAATTTACATATCGGCAGAATAGTCGACATCGCTCTCTCTCTCCGCTTGCCATAAATAAAAAATACCACTTTTATCTGAAGACTTAAAATGGCAATTTAACAGTTATGAAACCGCCATATTTAATCGAAAAAGTCCTAAAAGAGCTAGAAACGCCCGCACCCGTAGCTCCCCCGTACACTTCCACACACGCTGCTCGATACTCGTATACGCACTGAAATCGGGCGGTCAACGTTTCCGGCACGCTAATAAAATGAAGTTATTATCATCAATCTTGTTCCTCTTTACGGAATTAGTCTACAGTGAAATATGATCTGCACTTCCGTCGTAGATAGAATTGAGTGAATTAAGTAATGAACGCAAAATGAAGAAACTGGGAGTTTGATGGTGGTAATTTTCTTACTGAAGTTACGTAGGCAGAAGAACGCTGACCACCAGTATCATCAAGGGTATTAACCCAGTAACTCGGTTGTTGATTGTTAGGCAAGTTGAGTCCATGTAACCATGTCCAGTCAACTGATAGCCAACTCTAACATTGTTGGACAAAGGCTATGCAAATTATAAATGTAATATGTGTATGGCTCTTTTGTATTTCATTTCAGAGATATGGGTGTGCGGAAGATAATCGCTAGTACTAATTCTAATATTATAAAGAGGAAAGATTTGTATTTTTGTATGTAATGAATAAATTTAATAACTCCTGGACCGATTTGAAGAATTCTTTCAGCAATGGATAGCTATATTATCAGCGAGTAACATAGGCTATACTATATTTTATCCCCTTCCTAAGGGAACGGGAACTAAGCAGGTGAATCGCGTGACGTCCGCTAGTAATCACTATAAATGATAGTAGCGGAGGTAAAATAATCAAAATAAAAACTTGACAGTAAAAAGTCAAGCAGAAGCAATCACCACTTTTGTCTGAAACGAAAGAACAGCACTAGGCCATTAGACAAAACTGACAGGAAGACATTTCTAATCACCCATCCAAAATAATTCAACATTTAAAGGAAACTAAAGCAATCTTTTGATGCTTGTGACACTGGTAATGACTGGTCACAAGAACAAATATCCCAAGAAGTGCGTCGAACAGAAGATTTTCGTAACAAAATCCTTCAGAAACCTCACTCCATCTCACCCGAAACGACAAAGATAACCATATTGCTAAAAGGACAACAAATAAGCATTGTTTACGAGCCACATGGACAGATATACATTCGGTTATGACAGGTACTGTACAAAAGGGTGGACGATGTTGTGCCACAGAGCACAAAATCACCACGATGGCTAGAGACGTCAATACTAATAATATTAGGCAGTGAGCATAACTTTCGTCGATGGATAGACTGGTGATTCAGAGTCAAGTGGAAGGCAAGAGAGCACGCGGTCGAACAACCAACTCGCTGGACTGACCTGATACAGAATACTACCGAGCCCACCATGGTCCAGTGTACACGTAACGTGACCAACCAGCAGAAATGGAAGCGCATCGCTGAGACAGCAGTCCTCGGGAAAGTCGATGGCCCACCGAACATCTCTCCATGTACCTCATCAGCGCAACCATGACCGCTTAGACAAGAGTGTCCGACTAAGAAGAGAGAGACAGGTTTCGTCTATCATAGCCATGGTCAGAACATTCAATCAATCTGCCTTGACTTTAAGCAAATGTGTGAGGGTGGCTTCAAGTCAAACCTGCTGCATCTAAAATGAAGTGCCTATCTGACCTCCAAAACCCAGGAGGAAGATAGTAAGTACGGTACCTCTTTGCAATAATCGTGTTAAATTTGTCTGGCTTCTGAAAATCCGTAACGAGTAGTCAAAGATCTACAATTGACAGCCGATAACAACGGCTTCAATTGCTTTTCGAGGCTCGAGGTCTCAGTGTGTTATTGACCCATCCACAGACAAACCTTGGCAAGTGTTCTTTAAGCTGGACCCGTGAAGCTGTTATTATTTAGCCAATAGCTCCTCATTTATCTATGAGTTCCTCAATGACAAAACTGTAACGGGTGTTAAATTTCTTCGACCTAACTATGAGTCACTGAAACCCTTTTTTTCTAAGTATTGTTTTGACCATATTGACTCTTGGCGGCTCTGTATTCTGTGCCATATACGAAGGAGGAAACTGCTCGTATTTCATAAATTTCACTGAATAATAATGTTATGAGTCGCTGTTGTTTTTATAGCTTCTAACAACATACAGTTGTATGTCGGGGGTTGACTAGATTCAGGATTGATGAGCGCCATTGAATGATTCAAAGTTGAGGGGTCGCAGATGAGGTAGCTAAAGGGAAAACAGAGATACTTCACCGGGCCAAGCTACGTGGAAAATGTCGCGGTAATCATCACGAATACGAGAAAAATAAAAAATAAACATTTTGGTTTATAAACCAAAATGTTTATTTTTTATTAGAGGTTTTTATGATAATAAATGGGATGAAATTGTATGCTTCTATTTTTCGAGTATATTTTCTCTGTTTTGGCATACACGCAAATCCTTTAAAAATAACCCATCGATAAAAGCAATTGAACAACAAAACTCACATCCAAAATATTTACAAGAAAAGTTAAGTTAACCGCAAATAATATCCATGAAACTAGTTGCTTTCCAATTTAGAATTTTTCAATCATACGCTCGCAATCTGATTTGATTGGCTCATATTGCAGAGGTAGACACTCGACATACATGTTTTGTACCCCTGCTTCATTCAGCACTGAAACAAATATTTGTGAGGCCTATATTGATTCCAGAATGTCAATGGATGCGGTTTGGGAATGTATTGACGATGAAAACATCGGGTAACCTTTTATGGAGAATGAAATATGAATAAACGAATGGAGTTTTCATTTGGGCATCCAATGTTTTTGTGAAATTAATTTTATTGTGTGTAGAGAAAATAAACGATGATGAAAATAATACTTCCTGCAAACAGCGGATGGTATTTAACACCAAATAGAATAAAATGGTAATTCAAAAAATAACAATAAACGGTATTGGAGACAATCGTATTTAAAATCCCTGAGTCACACATCGGCCGACTAACTGGTGTCATGATCGCTCAACTGAAATCCTTGGACCTAGAAAGCTGAAAGTTTGCAAAGATTTTCCCTTTATTTCTGGATTTTTATAATTAGCACGAGACAGGGCGTATACGACAGACTAAGTCGAAGGCAAAGTCTAGCCATTAGATAAATGATTACTTTGATTGCAAACAAGTCTACAGCTTCCTACCAGAAAGAATTGTTCGAAAGAGTTACCGAGGCCCTGGAACGCAAGGGTATTTGAAGGAACACGAATGGGTTTCAGTCAATAAGAGTCTGACACTCCGTCCCGCTCCGCCCAGAGCGAGAGAAGTCATTTGATTGCACACCGCTTAATGGTACGAATTTTCGAAGCCCTCGCAATCTTTATGCAATACCATGGCATAGCCATAGCAGATACGTAGCCATCCCAGAACCAAAAGCTAAGCATCTCATACACCTGACGAAAGACGAGTAAGGTAGGTAGGTAGTTAACGTATCAAATAGACAATACATCATTTTCCTCTGATTGACAGACGTATAGTGTTCCTGCGCTGATGGATCAAAACGCGTAACACGAGAAAGATAAGTAGCACCACTACTCACGGTATTGTGTCGACCGTGACGAGATATTAACACATGAGAATTAATAACGATTTGTGATCCTGGAATAAAGAGCACTTATCTCGAGATTTTGATAGATTTCGCATCGTTGATGTGTTAGTATCCCGAAGACAAAACTGAAACTAATAGCATTGAACACAGCAATGCTGCTAGGGCAAAAACACACAGACTGAATGGTATCGTCTACAGACACTGACATACGGCGAACGAAGGACTGCGTGCGCGACATAACTGTTAAGAAGTAAATCATCTTCCAACGATTCTAGAAGAAAACCGTCAGCCTGGAGCAAGTAAAAATAAGTTTTTGAACGCATTAATGAAGAAAGCTAAACATTTTTATATTTCAGTATGCAAAGCTCTTAAAGATGTGCAATCTTTCACAGATGCACCAATAAACTACCCATACAAAGAAATGTTGACGACGGGAATCATGATAGACCTTCCGCCACCAGAAGACACTCGCTTCCCCTATGATGGAAATCCCAGCAAGGAAACTACGCACATATCGTGCTCAGACGTCAACGTCGACACATACGACACTGGCTATCTAATTATCGTACGAACAATATTAATTACACTTGCAATGATAGAAGCCGATAATTACGACATTATAGACGATATACATTGTGGTGTGAGGCACGCGATCGATCGTAACTGTATCATTTGTAAAGTTAATACTGTGGGTGGTGATGAAAATGATATAGTTAGAAAGGGTGTGATTACTGAGATGACAACTGGGTGACAAATAAATTGAGATAAGCGCGTAAGAGATGATGATGATGATGATTAAAGGCTAAGTATCAATGTTCAATGAAAAAATGAGCAAGACAATGCACTTACTGAAGTGCGAAGAAAGATTCTAAAAACTCATGTTGCGATTCATCTGTCTTGAAGATTATGTCAAATTGTATACTGTTACAGGCACCAACTCGCATAAAGCTACTCGTAATTTGAAGGAGACTTTTAAACGTGTCCAAACAGTGGGAACATTAAAGGCTGATTATGAATAAAAGCAGCCGAGAAGTTACTTTAGTCTAAAAGCAATTTGGGATTTCTTAGCATATTTTTGTTACCTATGCTCGTCGTACAAGTGGCGAAGATTTGGTCCTAACAAACCCACAAAAAATCGTACCTTTGACACAAAGATAAAAATTAGGTAGTCAAACGCCTTCTTTTGATTTTCTAGCAATTAAATTATAACAGACACGAGATTAACAAGGTACAGACAATTGCGTTAGGATATTATATCACTTCTTTGCTTCAATAACGTGATATGTCTAACGATTTATTATTTTTATGACGTTTTTTGGAAAAATTATATCGAACACAGCGGTTTTGCTTCAATAATTTGGTAAGACCTACAATTTTCTTTTATACGGTTTTTAGAAAAATAAAATCGGTCACGGTGGTTTCAATTATTATAAATTATAAAAATAAAAATATGAGTCTTGGAATATTATTCCAAGAGATTTCTACGTACTGAATAATTCTACAAGCATTCACAAATTCATGTAACCCGACCATGACAATTATGATGTTCTTCATAGAAATCGGCTCTGTGACGTATAGAAAGACAAAGTCATGTTGTTATTACATAAATATGAGGCTGTACGTCAACGTTCATAAATGTGAGTGTAATGAGATCGTTATTAAAGAATGTGGGTTAAGAGGGATCGATAGAGCAATACTAATTTTATTTATATTTCCGTACGGTTTCTGTGAAGGCATTAGCTTTAATTTATGTTTCAGTATGTTGTAATCGGAAGACTGTGGGGGAAATTGGTTAAGTTACGTGCATCTGTGAAATTGTTTAGGCAGAGCTGTGCTTATTGAAATACTGTTTGGGACTCATTAAAACATGAGTAAAAAGATTTCGTAATATCTGCTTAAAGCTAGCCCTAGGTTTCGTTCTCAGCCTGGTGAAAAGCGATGGATGAGGTCTTGATGGAATGAACGTGCCCAGAAAATGCCTGTACATTCGTGCCTTGAAGGATAAGCTCATGCAGCTATCACCAAGTAAATCTTGATATTGTGATGATGTTATATGCAAACCTTTAAAAATGTTGAACAAACACATACGATATACGAACGATATTATTATCACCCAAATTCGTATGAAAGATAAACATTTATGAAACCTACGACCGCATTTTGTTAGCTAACCTGAAATAATACAATTTTTATGCAGATGCCGCGAACATTAGCATACATTTCGGAGATGTAAATGCAGAAGTAATAAAACTTAGTAGTGTCAGAGATAATTCTTGAATAAATATGTAAATGATACATTTGTCCGGCCACTGCGAGTAACGAAATGTTGGTAAACTGAAAAAGACAATGGCAAGATAGGTAACAGGTACTTAACCTAAAAAAGGTGAATCTCTACGGGCAAAGACCTACAGTATGATGCAGTCGAAAAAGCTCCAATTTGTGATGACTAGAATGTGAACTAAAAAGAAAGAAAGAGAAATATTAAGGGCATGGTGCCCTCAAAAATGTCCTTTTTCCAAATAGTCAAAGTGGGCTGAGAATAGAACAGTTACGAGGGTGCGTTTTTAAGTTCGCGGAATGGGAGGGTAGATGATAAAAATAGGTCATTATCGAGGTGGCTACGACTTCAGCCACTCAATATTAGTATAAATACCAGGTTTTGTCTTAATTGGGTCATTAGTCTTTGAACTATCGTCAAGCAAACCACTCAATCGGGAAGAAAGTGTGCATTATGGAAAAAATCGAGTACCGTGCCGTAATAAAGTTCCTTACCAAGCAAGGAAAGTCAGTTCAAAACATACTGGAAGAGATGGAATCCGTTTACGGGGACTCTTGCCCGGGTAAAACCATGGTTTACAAGTGGCATTGTCTTTTTAAACAAGGCAGGACCTCACTTGAAGACGACCCGCGGCCCGGACGGGCGATCGAGGTGACTACTCCGGAAATCATTAAAAATGTCGAAAAAATAATATTGGAAGATGCCAGACTAAAGAAGAAACAGCTTGCAGAAATGGTTGGTGTATCGGATACAACAATTTTCAAAATTCTACACGATCATCTTGGCATGACAAAGGTCAGTGCAAGATGGGTGCCAAAAATGCTCACGCCGCCTCAGAAACAACGCCGCGTGGAGTGTTCTCGCACGTTTTTGGACCTCTGTAACGAAGATAAGGATGGACTATTGAGTCGAATTGTTACTGGAGATGGAACTTGGGTATTATGAGCCTGAGTCAAAACAGGACTATGCAGTGGCACAAAAAAGGTACACCACCACCCAAGAAGTTTAAAGTGTCACAATCGGCTGGGAAAATCATGGCAACAGTATTTTGGGATTCGGAAGGGATTCTGTTGACCGATTATAAAGATAAAGGCGTTTCTATAACCGGAGAATACTATGCTTCTATCCTCGAGAGGTTGAAAGAAAGTATTAAAGAAAAAAGGAGGGGAAAATTGACCAAAGGTGTCCTTCTTCTTTACGACAACGCGCCTGTTCACAAGAGCCGTGTTGCGTTGGCTGCCCTGTATAAGGTGGGCTTCGATATTTTAGACCATCCACCCTACAGCCCAGACCTGGCTCCCAGTGATTATTACCTCTTTCCAAATCTGAAAAAAGAACTTCGTGGAAAGAAATTTTCAACTGATGAAGAAGTGAAGGACGCGGTTTCAGCTTATTTTTCGGACAAAGACAAAACATTTTTTTATGAAGGTATACATAAGCTAATTGAAAGATCTGAAAAATGTATTAGGGTAGCAGGTGAATATATTGAAAAAGAAAAATAATTTAGTATTTTTATTTTTACTCCTTGCCCTCCATTCCGCGAACTTAAAAACGCCCCCTCGTAGTTACCAGTTGTTTTGTTGTATTCAGCTAAATCCGGTTTGACTGGAAGCCGACCAATATAGCCTAGCCTTTTCCCAATATAGTTGGGAAAAGGCTAGGCAGATGATGATGAGTTACCAGTTGTTTTCACCAAAAATATTAAGGGCTTGGAGCCCTCAAAAATGGCTTTATTCCAAACGATAAAGACATTGATTTTTTTCTTACTTCTGTGCCTTCCATGAAATGACTCTTAAAGTGTTGTTGTTTCCTAAGACTGTCACTGTGTAATTGTGTACCTGTTGTTCTAAGTTCTAATTTTTCATGTGTGCGTACAGTATAGTGCATGTAGTGCTCCTCTTTAACTGATGAGACACTTAAACTTAAGTATAGAATGATTTTTGGTAAATGTTGTGATGTACTCATTGTTAAGGAGCCAAATAAAATAAATAAATAAATAAAATAAATAAACTAGTTGACCCGCGCAACTTTGTCTGCGTAACAATTTTCATTACTTCTCCGCTCCTATTGCTGTCTTAGCGTGATGATAGCCTATAGGCTTCCTCGATAAATGGGCTATCTAACACTGAAAGAATTTCAAATCGGACCAGTAGTTCCTGAGATTAGCGCGTTCAAGTAAACAAACTCTTCAGCTTTATATATTAGTATAGATAGATAGATAGTGGCCTAAGACACCTATTTTCAGCGCAGAAGGCTTACAAATCATTAACAGAAATCAAACAAACAAAATAGTCATCACAAAATCCAATCGAATTGCTAAACTCGATTTAAAAAGCAAACAAATTAATTCAGCTTAACTGATTCCACCAATAAACAACGTTTATGAATTCATAATTTCTTCGGCGTAACAGAAAGCCAGTGCTTACGAATTTAACACAGCATTACAGGACAAAAGCCAATCATATTTATTTTGAATGTTAAGAGCTTTCGGAATGCTAAGCTGGATATTATGAAAGGACTTGCATTTACATATTGCAGCGGACAGGATGATATTGAAATGCAATTTAAAGGAAACATGTTAGTGAAGTGAAATTGGAAGTGGGATCGGGCGGGTCACGTTAGCCGCATGCAGTTTAAGTAGTTATTTACTTTTGTGTCAGTATCATAGTCTTTTTTTTTTTTTTACTATTGATAGGCAGGCGTTTGACCACTATGTCACCTGATGGTAAGCGAGGATGTGGTCGAAGATGGAGCACACTTGCCTAGAAATAACCTATTCACTCTTGATTTAAAGACTCCCAGGTTGCAGCTATCAGGAAACACAGACTCCGGCAGGGAATTCCACTCCTTAGCTGTACGCATTATGAATGTGTTCCCAAAACGTTTTTTGCGTATAGGTGGGATGTCCACCATGTACCGGTGTCGCATCGCCGTTAGTCTTGTGGTCCGATGATGGAAAGGACTTGGCGGAATTAAAATATGCAATTCCGTCGCACATTCCCCAAAATGTAACCGGTAGAAAACCGACAACCCAGCAACTCGTCGTCGATGCTCAAGACTTTGGAGCTTCGTCGCGACGAGCCTCTCATTGCCAATTATCCTCTTGAGTGTGCTAGCTAACAAGTGATAAATAATATTTACTTATTATTATTTTCTTTTTTTCATTTTAAATATTGATTACGTTGCATACATATTGTATAAATTCAGGTTCTTAAAACGTATCAGACAGATGTGTTGCTGGGGAGCTTGTTGGCCACTTCTTCTCCACAGCTAAAACACTAGGAAGTAGTGACGGGCGGGCGTTTTGGGGGACTGTCTATTGTAAAACTTGACGTTTAGAAAGTGCTGGCTCTCAGCCTGATTTGAATAAACGACTTTTGATTTTTTATTTTGCACTATGACCGTTGGGCAAAAACCACATAATGGGTGCCCGAAGAAGGACAGTTCCGCTAAGGCAGATAAAAAGAGGTGGCGAACTGGCGAGACGACTTGGACGCGTACCGTGAGGTCTGGAGCGGGAATAGAATACTTGGAAGGATTTGGGGAGGCCTTGGCCCAGCAGCGGAACAGTACAGGTTAAACAAAAAAAAAATAAAAAAAGTAGTGCAAATGTCAGTATGTGTCATGGTATGGTTAATAGTGTCAAAGACTGTTGGTAAGGTATTAATAGAGTTCTAATTCAAACTCACTCAGGGGCACGTCAAAGCGAATGGGACAAGAGCGAATCTTCATAAATTTCATGCGAGTCTTTTTTTTTTGTTGACATACACAAGAACACATATTACATTGGTCGTGAAACACTGGTGCCTGTGGTAGGTAATTAAAACCTGTATTACAGGTCACCAAAACTAAGTCAGGTGCGTATGAACGGGGAGGAAGAGGATGGGAAGATCAATGAAACGATAGGTGAGCTGTATGAAACATGATGTTTATAGAAAGGGGGCGTTTCTAAGATGAAGATTTATTTAGAAACTATTTGACCCGCGAAACTTCGTCTGCTCCGCTCCTATTGGCGTGATGATATGTAGCCTATAGCCTTCCTCAATAAATGGACTATCTAACACTGGAATAATTTTTCAAATCGGACCAGTAGTTCCTGAGATTAGCGCGTTCAAACAAACAAACAGACAAACTCTTCAGCTTTATATATTAAGTATAGGATAAGTATAGATATGGAAGGAGATATGAGGATGGTGTCTCAACATAATGATGATGTAGGTACGAACGCGGTTAGTCCACGTTATGAATACATAAGTTCAATCTGGGAAACCCTTACGAGAAATAGGAGGTATTTATGATAAGTGTTTATGTTTTAGATGTATTAACTTCTTAAATGATTTGTTGGGAGTGTGATTCTAGAGGGCAAAGGCCCATCATATGTTTTTTCATGGATCAGGAAAGTTTTAGCGGTATCCCGGAGTTTCTGATGTACCGTTACCTGAACGCAGAAGTTCTTTAACATAATAAAGTACTCCTATAAAAATCTTGTTACTTAATCAGAAAGTTGCTACTTTTTGTATGTTTGAAGTAAAAAGTTTTGTAAAGGAAGTGTATTTAGAGCTAATAACAGCCGCACGGGTCAATCTTTAAGGTTAAGCAACGCTTGCCAAGGTTGGTCTGTGGATGGGTGACCATCTTAACATACCATGTTTCCTCCGTGCCGCTGAAAGCACGTTAAGGCGTTGGTCCCGGCTGTCATTTGTAGAACTTTGGCAGTCGTTACAGATTTTCAGAAGCCAGTAAATCTGACTCCAGTCTTACCAAGAAGTACCGTGTTACCCAGTTAATACGTTGTGGACTAGTACGCAGCCGCTTAAAACACTGGTATTCAGCTGAATCCTGTTTGACTGGAAGCCAACCCCAATAAAGTTGGGAAAAGGCTAGGCAGATGATGATCGCACGGAGACTCATAATCCGCGTATTTATCTCATTAGAAACCAATTAAGTCTCGCTAAATAAGAGTCAGATAATAAACATGTCAGATCCAGGTATGTCCTGATCCTCTTACATCGCTTGCGTGAAACAATCAAAGAGAAAAGGCCAGGATTACTCAGCAAGAAAGTGTTGTTCCATCAGGATAATGCACGCGTTCACACGTCTGTTGAATCTATGGCTCAAATTCGTGATTTTGGCTTTGAATTACTGCCCCATCCCGCCTATTCCCCTGATTTGGCACCTTCAGACTTTCATTTATTCTCAAACCTAAAAAACACCTTGGAGGTCAAAAATTTTCATCAAATGAGGAGGTCGAAGCTGCGGTGGGTGACTTTTTTGAAGGCCTTGAAGAAACTTTTTTTATGACCGGCATACAGGCGTTGGAAACCAGATGGAAGAAGTGCATAGAGTTAAGAGGAGATTACGTGGAAAAATCAAATTACTTTTGCTTATATTTTATATTGTTTTCTGGCTGAGGCCGCGAACTTTTCAATCCACCCTCGTATATAATAGTATGCAAATTAATTAATACATGGCGCGAAAACAAATGCCTTTAGGAGTAGTAGGGTGTCGAAGATAGACCTTGCTGCGGCCGCGTGACATACTGGCCTAGGAACTGCTAATGACGAATAACGTATCACATTACAAATCGTGGGCAGCTGGGAGACGGGCAACATGAGAAACTCCTTACAACTTTTTTAAGTCAATTTATAACCAACACTGTGCCAACTAATATTCTGAACTTAAAAGGAAACACGAGGAGTTCCTAAGCCGTGTGTCGCGGCCTATGTCCAAAGACTACAATAGCCTATGTCCGAACGAACACTGTCGCTCCAAGGTCCATAATTATTCGACACCCTACCAACTACTCCTAAAGGCATTTCTTTTCGTTTTAATTGCAGACTCATGAAAGATCCGACCAACATTACGTTCTGATTACTATGTGTAGGAGGGTCTCCAAGTTGAAAGTCAAATTACATTTTTAGCACTCAGTTCCAATCAAGGGCTTTTAATCTAAAACTTTTACCAGAAAACCAATTACAGTTCTGTTTGAGGCTAGACCGAGTGAGTAACTTTAGATACTACTATACGCAGGTATATTTTATTTCTGTATGTAGGACCAAAGCTTCTTTTTAAAGCCGTTTTGGTTCGTATCTTAATATGTTGTCCATTTTGTTGAAACATCTGATATTGATGCTTTTTAGGGTTCCGTACCCAAATGGTAACCAACGGAACCCTATTACTAAGCCTCCACCGTTCGTCCGTCCGTTCGTCTGTCTGTCAGCGGTCTGTATCTCAAGAACCGTAAGGCCTCTGCTCTCCGTTTGGAACCTTTTGAGTCCGACTTGGCACTTGCACTTGGCCTATTTTTTTACTACCCGACTGCGAAAGAAGGAGGGTTATGCTTTTTTCAATATCTTTGAGAAACGAATCTGTAGCTTACCATATTCTAATGCCAAAATTGAACATGTTGTCAGGCTAAAGTAAAGTTTTAGAGGTACTCAATTAAGTTTAACCAATACTCAAAATTAAGAATTCAGAGATCGGGGTTAAACATCTGCCATAAAAATTAAACGTAGAAGCATTTCCAGAATGTGTAAAAAGAGTTACGACGGCAGTGTTTCCAATTGTATTACCATTCAACACCCCGAAGCAAACTAAACAGTCAAGGTCCCTTCAAGGTCCAGACATTTCATATAGCATCAGATTATGTAAAGACAATTTAGGGTAATGCCTGGAACGGGCCTTTGAAGAACGGGCACGTATAAATCATTTATCGTTTAGCTTCCCGGGACTATGCGATTTCCATTAGGCTCGGATTTCCTTACATTCAGAGCTGAAATCGAGACTTCGAAGAATCGAATTCGATTTGCTAAGCTTCCTAAAATCGTAATCGACTTGAGATGTTTTACATGACGGCGTCAAAAAAACCGGCCAAGTGCGAGTTGGACTCTTACACGAAGGGTTCCGTACCATAAATCCAAGCCGTGGTCGTGTCCATGTTGCAGTCCGATCCATAGGTACTTGCTCGAAGTCCACCGAAGTGCTAACCGACGGTATAAACCAAAATAAACGTTTTTTGTATGGGAGCCCCCCTTTAATTTTGTTTTTTTTTTTTTGGATTAGTTAGTGGCAATAAACATAGCGCGCTGAAAGGTGGACGGACAGCGGAGGCTTAGTAATAGGATTCCGTTGGTCAACCACCGGGTACGGAACCCTCAAAACGCTATCTAGAAACCTTACTACTTGCTTTATTACCAGCAAAAAATTTGTGAAGTCATTTGGCACTATTTAACGCACAAAAGTGCCAGCGCACACCCCTGTGTAAAGAACCCGAAAGAGAGGCTTTTTTCCGGGGCCTTATTTATGACGCAATGCCTTCTTAGGAAACCGTAGCTTTAGACTTAGGTACTTCAGCGGGTCTAAAAATCTAAGGTTTATACAATTACATTTTCATCTTTATCGCAAAGGCATTATTAGGTTCAAGGTTGATTGAGAAGATTTGACAATAACGGTTAACGTGATGTGCTAAAGTGGCCTTTATAGACCCCCAGGTATTTCTTAGAGTCATTTGTCTTTTCATTATTATTGATGGCGTCGCGTTTAACCATAATCTCATCTGAAGCAAAGTAACGATGTGGTCGACGATGGCGCCCGCTTGCCTAGAAGTAACCTATTCACTGTTGACAGAAGAAAACCCTTATTGAAGCTATCAGGAAACAGACACATACGTAAAACGAAAGTATTCCCAAAACGATTTGTTCGTATACATGGGAGACATCCCATCCGTTTTTCCTACTCCTGCGCTGTACTTTTCTGATCAATTTTGTTGCGTTTCTCCAAGACTCGTCGAGCTTCATTGACTCGGCGTTTTTACCGCTGACAGACGGACAAAAATTTCAATTGACGAAAATTTCAACTGACAAAAATTTCAACTGTACCTTCTTGAGATACATCTCAGTGGTGACTTGAGGTACAGTTGAAATTTTTACAGACTGTGTATTTCTATTGCCGCTGTAACAACAAATAATATGTTTATTATTTAATTAGGGTGTATGGTACGGAACTCCTCATGTGCGAGTACGACTCGCTGTTGATATTGGCTTTCAGGAGTTGCAGTGGTTGGGAACGTGTGGCGGGCTTGTAACCAAAATAAAAGACATCCCATCCGTACCGGAGACGTACCGTACAATTATCCTTCACACACTACAAGACTGCAACCAATAGGATACATAACTCCTACTCAAAACGTCACACCGTCCACTTCCCCTACCATCTTCTCCGGCCTGTTGGGGATGGTCATCAACAATGCGTGCTATAAGTTGCCGCCAAAACTGAGCCGGCCACATTTGTGCACGGCACTGCAACTCATTCAGTTACACGTTAAAATGGATTACAAACTTGTGAGTAACGGTTTCTGGTGATGGTGATTCTAATTTTAAAAAGTGTTTGTGGTGTTTTTCAAGATGGCGGATGTTTTTGATGGTGTGATAAAGTGTCGGTTCGTTTGAGGCGTTTTTTTGGGTTTAACTGTTGGAGGGATTATGATTTTTTTTTTTTTTTAATGAAAATTCGTTACCTAAAGAATTTACGGTCGTTATTATCCTGTTAATCTTTCCCTTCGCCGTGCTCAGCTACTTTTATAAATCGGTTTTGAGTGCGATTATGACGTATACACGTACATCACATATCATTATGCTTATTCATATAATAACAACTTGCAATTCCGCGTAACTTTCGAAGCTTTCGTTTGAGTATTACTTTAGAGAAATGCAAATTTCTAGTCAATAATTTGAAGTGGTTTATTATCACGTGTAGTTTAGTATTTTCTGTTCTTTGCAAAAAAAAGTTCCCGTAATATCAACATCTAGATTTACGTTTGCCTAGCATTTTTCTCAAATATGTCGGGGTCGGGTACGGTCTAACCGGAAGTAGCTGAATACCAGTATTTTACAAAGAACAGTCTATTTCACCTCCAGAATCCAGCATACAACTGGAATACATGATGCCCCTTCTCAAGACCGCTGTCGTGATATTTTCAAATTTCTATGACAGAATTATTGCAAACGCTGTTAGATTGTAGGAAATCTTTTTAGGGTTCCGTACCCAAAGGGTAACCAACGGAACCCTATTACTAAGCCTCCACTGTCCGTCCGTCCGTCTGTCTGTCAGCGGGCTGTATCTCAGGAACGTAATAGGTAGACAGTTGATTTTTTTACAGATTGTGTACTTCTATTGCTGCTATAACAACATATAATTAAGGTTTATGGTACAAAACCCTTCTTGTGCGAGTCTGACTCGCACTTGGCCGGTTTTTTAGTAGATCATAAACTCGATATTTGTGCACGGCTCATTTCAAATACAGTTAATGCCGCACAAATTTTATTTTATTGTATACATGGTTAATGTTCCACAAAGGGGTAAAAACGCTGACTCCTGTAACACAGGTACCACCTAGGAGTCAGGGCTTTAACTCAAAATTTAACGCCATCTGTATGTCAATAAAATATTACTAATATTATTATATTTTTTTTACTATATAGGGTGGCTGGTAATTAGTCACCGATACTTTAACACGTGTTTGTATTCATGGTAACAAACAACTTTCACTATGGGACCAAACCTGAAATCGCGAAAAAAATAAACAGTAGGTACCTATAGTAGGTACATTTTGACCAGTTAGTAGGCGAACATAAATGTACTGAACAGCAGATTTTTTTCGCGATTTCAGTTTTGGTTCTATAGTAAAAGTTATTTGTTATCATGAGTACAATCATGTGTTTAAGTATCGGTCACTAATTACCAGTCACCCTATATATTCAAAAGTTTCCAATGGGTATATGTTTGTTTAATTGAGAATAAAGAGTTTACAATACAATGAATAATAGATATTTATCCATTATCATAGTTCTCATTACTCTGTTACGCTAAATAATTATCCTACTTATTTACATAATTAACTTTACCCTATCTAAAGTAGATCACATTTTAATCTTACGCAATCACAACTAACTAAATTATAACCGCTAAAGTTAAATTGCATGTCATTAAATATAACAGTTTAAACTTAATAATGTAACATAACATTACGAAGATGTGACGTAAGAATTTATCCGTTTCCGCGATCGGAGCAAACACTAATAATTTGTATTTAAGTTGGTAAGTACTAATAATTGCACATTACATGTATTTTGTAACGGTCCAGTGTACGATGTGCCTCGTTTTGTGAGAAAATTACTGGTTTTCACGCGACAATTGATGGATAAGTGTAAAATTGTAAATAGGGAAGTTAACTTAGTAGGTACTTTTTTTTTACTATTGATAGGCATACGTTTGACCACTATCTCACCCGATGGTAGCGATGATGCGGTCGAAGATGGAGCACGCTTGCCAAGAAGTTACGTATTCACTGTTGACTTCAAGACTCCCAATTGTATAATGCAAATACTTCATTGTTTTTATAATGCAAATATGACAGTATTGCCTGGTAGACGTAAATATTGCGGTCGAAAGGATACCATGACGCTTCTGCGACGTTATGGATTCAAAAAACCGAAAAAGTGCGAGTCGGACTCTACCATAAACCGAAAAAAAAACACGCTTCTTGTATGCCTCTTTTAATTTTTTATTTAATTTAAATATTAGTTGTTAAAGCGGCAATAGAAACACACTAGGTATGTGACAATTTCAACTCTCTATCTAGTACTTACGGATCTTGAGATTTAAGGTCGATTATACATGTAAATTACACTTTAAATGATTAAAATCGGACCTTCCGTTTAAAAGTTACGACGGGTATAAAAATACTTATAAGTAATGTGGCAAATCATAATGGTATAAATGTGGCATTTTGAGCGAACTGCCCTTCGTTTAGTCTATTCATAAGTAATTTAAACAATACCCTATTAAGGGAGTAGAGGGGAGATGAAGTTAGTGGAGCACCAACTAAATCCGGGCGAACAAAGTCGCGGCCGACAAAAAAAAACAAATAACAAAAATGGAATGTACCTATGTATCAAGACCACACAGTAAAATGTTATAGCACACTGAAATCTCATTAAAATCTCCCCCAACATGATAAATCATTAGCAAGTGCCATAAAAACTACAAACTCGATTATAATAAGACCAAGATTAATTATCTCAAGACTTGATAAACTTCAGCCATTTTCTTTTTATACTAGTCTTATTTTGTGATTAAGACTTGACCTACAAAGGAAATAAAATAGAGACAGCTAAGAAAATATCGTCCATTTCGCTAGCTCAGCTTTTAACCTATTTTTCTTTGATTTACTCTCAATTTCCGACAGGTGGTTGTCTTTCATTTCCGAGCTTGGTTGATAGTTCACCCCAATAAAAATATATTATAATAGTTGACCCGCGCAACTTCGTTTGCGTCACAATTTTCATTACTGCTCCGCTCCTACTGGTTTTAGCGTGATGATATATATAGCCTATAGCCTTCCTCGATAAATGGGCTATCTAACAATGAAAGTATTTTTCAAATCGGACCAGTAGTTCCTGAGATTAGCGCGCTCAAGCAAACAAACAAATTCTTCAGCTTTATATATTAGTATAGATATGTTTTCGAAATAATAGAATAGAAAAGCTTGTACCTGGAAGTATGAGGAGGACATCCCTGAATTTTACATAGGTATATTGCGTTTTATAGTGGACTATTTGACCTGCAGAACTTCGTCTGCTCCGCTGCTATTGGTCATAGCGTGATAATATACAAATCGGACCAGTACTTCTTGAGATTAGCGCGTTCAAGAAAACAAACAAACTCTTCAGCTTTATATATTAGTATAAAAGTATAGATATCACACTAATACAGACAAAACGTTTTGGGAGTACTACCTCTGACTATGCTTCCACTCCTTGCTATACGCAAAATGAAATTCCCTGCCAGTCTGTGTTCCTGAAAACAACCTTGGAGTCTGTCAAGAGTGAATTGGTTCCGTCTGTCTCTTAAGATTAAGAGTAAGGTCTAGGCAAGAATGCTCCATCATCTAGCATAGCGTCAATTACCAGATAGTGGTCAAACGTGAGCCTATGGGCAATAATACCAGAATTCTCTACGGCATTCTTAAACTACTTATAGACCACAGTAATCTGAGCTACTCTAATTCCGGTAGACCATTGATACCTCATAAAATCCTGGTAGCTAATTCCAAAGAGTGTGAGTACCGTAAACATAAATCGCACCACTTCACTACCGCTCTACCTGTACGTCTTCCGTCATGTTAACATTAATGCAATGAACACTAATTCGCGCCAATTTTCGTTCGTTCAGTAGTTAACAGCTTATAATGTCGCTTCAGTCATGTTGATTCCTTCCGTGCTTGTAATGTCGGTTAGTAATACTATCCGTATTACTACTAAACACTGTGGTTTATGAAAATTTTTGGCAGTGTTTGCTCAAAGTTACTTTTTCTCTTTATAGCTCACTATTTTCCTCTGCATCACTCGACTGTGTTGACTGGTAGAAAATGTCTAAGGCAACAAGTCTAGCCCTGTGCATTCGTATGCGTTAAGTATTAAATAAATAAATTTGTCTTCCAAGAAGAATTGGATGTCTATGTCACCGGAAAATTGCAAACGTCGTAAGATTGTTAAATATCGCGTGAATTCGTTAAATATTTATTCTTCATAAGCCTCGGACATATTGGAAACTATTGAATTTGGGTGGGATTTACGTTTTTTTTTTTCATATTCTGTCAAATCATAATCTAATAAAGATTACAATCTTACGGAGTCTGTTATTTTCCGGGGCATTTATAAGGCTAAAGTATCTTCTAATACAGAGAAGAATCGATCTGACTGGATTACGTTTTTAGGTTTTTCTCTCTATGTTCATTACCATGTTTAACGGCGTTATCTTATTCGGACTGTATGTTCGTATTTTAAAATCCAGAACTAGGATCTCAAAAATTAAAAATCGTCCAATATTCCGTTCAAAAAGCTAATTTCTATGATCTAACATAATACCAAATAAATACCTCTTACATAACGTCCCTAACATTCGCCACCGGTCAACGAACGTTTACCCAAGACTCAAACTACAGTTCCCTCACCCCAATATCATCACATCTACATTCTAAGATACACAATCTGCGAAGAAAAGTAAAAGGATGCACAGATCACTTCTCTAATCTCGACCACTTACAATGTGTAAGTGAAAATATCGCGTGTGTGTGCGATACCGGTATGAAACCTGCACGCGACGGCACGTGGTCTGTTCAATCATTTAGCTGTACTAGGAGTAATATAGATATAAACTCTATATCTACCTAGCTCTCTTCATCTTAGTCCTCTCGCTCTTGGCGCAGAAGGGAGTGTCAGACTCTTATAATGGCATTTGAAAAAACATGGGTTTAAAATGTCTTTAGCGTACCAGGGCCGCGGTAACTCTTTCGAACAAGAGGGAATATGCATGAAAAAAAATCTATACAGTTTATCTAAAAATATAATACTAAAAGTGAAAATAGAATCAAAATTTCTCGAAAAACAAACGAGATATAATTATTCTGTCTCTCTCGCCAAAACTCTGTTTTATATGGCAGCTGTATGTATAGCTGTCATGGACTTAGACGTCAAAGTCCATATCGGACTTCTCTTTGTAATTGTAATCTTTGAAGCTTTATAATTTCATCAGTTATAAACACGTGGATGGATGGAGAGGGAGAGAAAGGCCAAAGAAAATATGAATGGATTATGGGAGGAAAGATATGAAAGAAAAGGGTGTTAGTGATACGAGTGACGACTGATAGAACAGAATGGAAGAATAAAACGTGTGCCCCAAATAACATGGGATAAGGGCAGGAAGATGATGAATCTTTATAACTTCATCGCTGATGAAGGTATTTAAAAATAATTTCAGGATGTTTACTAGAGCGAGTATTTCATTTTGCAAATAAATAAATCGCATGCTTATTCCCTATGTCGTTACATCTAGCTAACCTATACCCAAACGTATAAATATGGCTGGACGGACAGCAAAGGAGAGGCCGAAGAAAAGATGGACTGTGTTAGGAGTGATATGAAAGAAAAGGGAGCCAAGTATCATGGGATAAGGGCAAGAAGACGATCAGATGATGATGTCGGCAACTCAACTTACCGGGTACAAGTAGATACTAGCACCTCATTAAAGACTAGCTTTACTCAGTACTAGGTAGTTATTCCAATCGATTCTTTCCAGGCGGATAATAACATAGTATTGGGTTATCTGCCCCTTGGTTTTTCCAAAAGAAAAACAAGAAAAGGTGACTAATGCTCACGATCAAGTTACGAGTACATCCTTTCTCAAACAATTGAATTTGCGTGACCTTTTTAACAAACCATAAAAATACGTCAACTTGTCAACGAGATCCAACGAGAAATATAAAATTGTGTAGGCGTAAAATGTCACCTCTTTTATCTCTTTAGAATACACAAAATTTTAAAAGCTTAAGCTCCATATTTAAAAAAAAAAACAACACTCAAAAGCCTCGACAGAAGAGAAGCGATATTAAAATTAACTTTTTATCCATTCCAGGTAATAACCTATCGAATTGTCTAACACTATTCAACTGTTCCTTCAATATCGAAAACATTTATTAAAAAAAACGACTTCCAAAACAAAACACTACAAAGTATAAAATAACGTCTTTGGTATTTTTGGTTTTTTGACACCGACTTCCGAAATTAGAGTTGTTTTTGATACTTTGTAGTGCTTTATTTTTGGAAGTCGGTTTTTTTTTTTTGTAAAAGTTTTTTATTTTTCACTTTTTAGTGGTACCTGCGTACACTACTTTGGTGAGATTGGGTTCAAACGAGAGCATTTTAATAATAAAAGCAAAGATCCGTTTTTTATCACGACGCAAACGACAAACATCACAAAACGCACATAACTAATAGGAAGCGATAATCCGCAAATAGCGTGGCAATCGGTAATTGTGACAGGAGAGCAAAAAATACACGCATGAACACGTTACGAACGAAGAAGGAACACATTACCATGTCATATATGACCGAGTTCTAATGAATTTATTGGACATCCGTATTCAGTTGTTTTAGTTCCGGAATAAGATAACTCTTTACTAATATTGTAAAGAGGAACGATTTGTTTGTATGAAAATAAATGTATAAAATCAAAAACTACAGAACCGAGTTTAACCATTTTTTCACCAATGTAAAGCTAAATTCTCAGGAGTAACATAGGCTATTATCGAAAAAATTAGAGATCCCTACGAAAGTTGCAATACCGCACGAACGAGGAAAATAAATGAATACCAACAGGGTTTTTGAACAGCCCTGGAACAGATAGACGCGAGGGCAAATGCGACAATGCCTATTTCACAAATTTAGTGTACCTAATGTAAACTTCATCTGTAATTTAAGAGCGCAGAGGCAAATGTCAAGTTAATGAGAAGCTTTTGCCACAAAAGAGATGACTCAATTTCAAAAAAGGAGGTTATGTATTCGATTTATTTTTCTATTGCAAAAGGAACGCCAAATTATTTTAAGATGCAGGATTTGACAGTTGGAAAAGCCATCTAGCAACAACATTCCAACTACCTGACCAACTCTAGACAGTTCATAAGTGCCTACAAATGCTTTACGTAATTGAATCTGATTTAGGTGATGGACCTTTCCTGTATAAACTACTCGTCATAGATAACCGTCTATAGCAACTGCCCAATACGTTGAGTTAATAAATCCTCTTATACTCAAAGGGCACTGGACGTCACACCGCATATACTATCGTGCGTATGTTGACCGTTGACCGGATTACCAGAGAGCCTGGCAGTACTATAGCCCGATTGACCTGCGAAACTATCGCTGTATGACAATACGAGCAAAGATCAATGGTGCTCTACACAGATCTGTCATAGTACAGAGCATGATGTCTGATTTCTCTTAAGGTGGGAGCCAGGGTGGCCAGCGAAATTCAAATATTTTTATGTTTTTTTGCAATTTGCCGGTCAGTGTGAAGCTGTATGTTGTACAAAATACGATTCGCGGCGGTAACGCGTATTTATCTAAAGAATTATAACCATTTTAATCATCAATATAACCCTCTAAGTTCATAAAGCCCTACTGAATGACTTTTTCATGAAATAACCATTCGGTAAGCTTTATAAACTTAGTGGGTTGAAAAATTCAACTGTCTACCTATTACGGTTCTCGAAATACAGCGGCTGACAGACAGACGGACGGACGGACAGTGGAGGCTTAATAATAGAGTTCCGTTGGTTACGCTTTGGGTACGGAACCCTTAAAACATACTGCGAAAGGTAATTCCACTCCTTAGCTGTAAACAATGATAATACTCCCAAACTCCCAAAACGTTTTGTCCGTTTTTATTCTAGTAAATCTATCAGTCTCTAGCAAAACACGAACCTAACCCTGGCTTAACACAAGTAAACCTAAACATATAAACAGAAAGGGTTAGCCTATTCTTAGCGCCGAAGAATTGCAAGCCAGCGGTGTGAACTGACCGCAATAACGTGCTAAGGGAAAGCGCGTTATTTAACACGATATTTAACGTTATAATTACCGACAATGACTCGCGAATAACGATGAGAGCGATGAGGAGCTCGTGGCTAAATAATAACAGCCGCACGGGTCGCAACATTTGCCGAGGTTGGTTTTTGGATGGATGACCGTCGATACCGAGATTCCTGCGTGCCTCGGAAAGCACGTTATGCCGTTTGGTCCCGACTTTTTTTTAAATGGGACACCCCGCCACATTCTCAACCACTGCCACTCCTGAAAGCCAGAATTAACAGTGGCGACCACCAGAAAAACGGCGAGTCAATAAAGCCCGACGAGTCCCGGAGAAATGATTCAACTGTCTTGGATCCCGCAACGAAATTAATCAGGAAACTCCCAGCAGGTCCCGGCTGTAACATGTAGATCGTTATGGATTTTCAGAAGCTGGAAAATCTGACATTAGCCCTGTCAAAACAAATCGTGGTACCCAGTTAGTGGGTTGTGACGTTTAATACTGGTATTCAGCTTCAGCTGAATCCGGTTTGACTGGAAGCCGACTTTTATATTGTTGGGAAAAGGCTAGGCAGATAATGATGATGAAGCTACAAATAACGAACGCTTTCGATGATGGCATATTGGGTAACAGTTTTGTTTGATTATGTTATTTAATTTGAGTTACGTCTCTGTGCAGTGCTTTCTCGTAAATGTAATGTCGAATGGTTGCAAGTTAAACGTATGGGATAACGATGAAATTGCAAATTTTGATCTGTATAGTCATTCTTTGTAATCTAAATCCTATCTCCATTCTTTGTAATCTAAATCCTATCTCTATACCGTACTGAGGTTTTAAATGTGGAATTTTGTGAAGATGCTAGAATGAATGGATGGATGGTTTTTACACATAGTGGACAAGGGAATCCCACCCAACACTCAAAACGTTTTGCGAACACATTCATTGTGCGTACAGCTAAGAAGTGGAATTCCCTTGCCAGAGTCTGTGTTTCCTGATAGCAACAACCTGGGAGTCTAAGTCAAGAGTGAATAGGTTACTTCTAGGCAAGCGTGCTTCATCTTCGACCGCATCATCGCTTACCATTAGGTGAGATAGTGGTCAAACGCGCCCTATCAACAGTAAAAAATCCCCCAAACGTTCTGAACGGACTTCGATAAAATTTTCCAGTGGCATAACTGGAAAATTTCCAACAGTCCTTATTCAACAGTAAAACATAGACTATATTTTTTAAAGGAAGGGAAGTACCTACTAATTACACACTGTTCTGTACTCTATGCCTATTTCATACCACTATACCCAGTCTATGGTCGCACATATAATCGTTCTCAATACTACTAGTCTCCGAAAGGATTATTGGCTCTCGTATCGAGTTACCAAGCCCAAGCGGCTCCTTTGTGAAGTTTATTCGGGAAAAAACAATATTTATAATATAACCCCGCTTTTCGAACTCGCGAAAAATGACAATTTCGTCGGTAAAAAGTTCGTTAGCTTTTAAAATAAGACAGAATTGGGTAAGTTGTTTTATAAAAGATTAATTTTGGTAACTTTGTAATTGATATAGATTTTTGATTGTTACTCATCATCATCTTCCCGCCCTTATCCCTTGTTACTTGGGGTCGCCGCAACACGTTTTATTCTTCCATTCTGTTCTATCAGTCGTCACTCTATCACTAACTCCCTTTTCTTTCATATCGCTCCTTACACAATCCATCCATTTTTTTGGCCTTCCTCTCCCTCTCCATCCATCCACATTAATATTCATAACTCTTCTAGTTACATGCGTTTCATCCCTCCTCTTCACATGACCGTACCAAGACAAGCGATTCCCTTTTAACTTTTCCGTCACTGGCGCCACTTTTAAACTACCTCTAATGTACTAATTTCTCACTTTATCTATTCTCGTTACTCCACACATCCATCTCAACATTCTCATCTCCGCTACATGCAATCTATTTTCATCCTTCTTTTTCGCAACCCAACATATTCATCATCTGGCTAGTCCCAGCTATATTGGGGTCGGCTTCCTGTCAAACCGGATTTAGCTGAATACCAGTATTTTACGCGGAGCGTCTGCCTACCAGACCTCCACAACCCATTAACTGGGTAACACGATACTTCATGGCAAGACTGGAGTCAGATTTAGTGGTTTCGGACTATCCGTAACAACTGCCAAAGATCTACAAATGACAGCCGGAACCAAAGGCATAACGTGCTTTCCGAGGCACAGAGAAAACTCGGTATGTTAAGATGGTCACCCATCCACAGACCAACCTCGGCAAGCGTTGCTTAACCTTGAAGATCGACACGTGCGGCTGTTATTATCTAGCCACGAGCTCCTGCAGCCCAACATATCCATTATTGATTTTACTCAGATGTAACAAAATTCATCTTTTGTCTTAAGAATAGCTTGATCTCGCGGTGTTACTTGCCTGGTCTATTCCAGAAAAACAGTGCATTTTCCAGGCATAGTGTAGCTTTGCATCGGTGAATTAATTTCCGTAATACTCAATAGTATTCAAGCGTGAGCCAATCCTACTAATATTATAATTATCCTACTAATAGGTACAATAAATGCGAAAGTTTGTGACGACGGCTGGAAGGGTGCATGGATGGATGGATGTTTGGTAATCTTTCCCGTCCGAATGCCTTAAAGTATCTTCATGAAATTTGGCACAAACGTAGATTATATTATAGTCTGGAAAGCACATACACATAGGCTATATAATATCCCCGGAGTATGTTCCCTAGGGATCACGTGGCAGAAGCTAGGCAGTAATAAAAAACCAAACTAAACTTTCCTTCTTCTATATTTTATATTATTAGTTTATATAAAACCAATAAACAATTTACAAATAACAATCAAGCAATCGTTAGCATTTTAACAAGAGGATCGATAAACTAGAAACAATGTCGTTCACCGCGAGTTACATAAGCTAATCGACGTTCAGTAACAGTTAAACTAAGTTTAACTTACGACAACTGTTAGTTCTGATTCGCTTGAAAGCAAGCAAGTAGGTCGACTTTGAATACAGGGTGAATTAATTCCTTGGTAATGTTTGAAGTGGTAAAAGTACATAATATGGATGAATATCAGCCAGTTTTTCTTATGAATAACTCTGAATTAAGAAAAAAATATGTCAGGGCGGTTTCGAATTTATATAATATTAAAAAGTATAGATAACAAAAACTGTATAGTTTTGCCAGTTACATTTATTCAAGACTTAGCCGATCCCAGCTCCGTACTCCCAAATCTCGGCGACACCCTACCCATATTTTATTCAGGGACATGAGCGACGAAGCACAGATAAAGTCATAACCCTTTTATGAATATATCTGTTCGACCGTTCGCGGGTGGCGGATTAACCAATACGTAAACGTCGTAAAACCTCTCGTTTTCATACTTTTGGGGTATGTTTGAAATTTATATATTTAGAGTATCTACTAGCTTTTTTACGCGCATATCTCGTTTTTTCCACTTCCGTGAGAATTTCGAGAAATCCTCTCTTAGAGCTCTCCTATACTCCCCAAGGAACATACATGACAAATATCAGCTTTCTACGGCCAGTAGTTTGGAGTGTGCATTATCTGTCAGTCATTCATTTTTATTGAAAGTCTCGCGTTTGACCACAACCGCATCTCATGGAAAGCGACGATGAGTTCGAAGATGAAGCACGCCTGCCTAGAAGTAACCTGATCACTCTTGACTTAAAAACTCCCAAGTTTTGGCTTTCAGCAAACACGACTCCTGGTATTCCACTCAGCTGTAGTACGCACAAGGAGAGTATTTTCAGGAGTATTTTTTTTTACATTGATAGGCACGCGTTAACCACTATCTCACCTGATGGTAAGCGATAATATGGTCGAAGATGGAGCACGCTTGGAAGCTTACAAGTAAGACTCCCAGGTTGTCGCTATCAGGAAACACAGACTCCGGCAGAGAATTCCACTTGTTAATATTAGGACTATAATTCTTTATTTACCGTTGTCTCAAGATATTGATTTATATCCAAAAATATTTTCTTGTCTTACCTTCGTGATGTGTAGATCTCATTTCCTGCCATTGAGCGCCGGATTCGGTAACTCTGTTCAAATTAATATGTCGTTAACAGTTAAGATTCTGAGAGACAGGCGCGATGAGGGAGTGAAATTAATCTACAGAAAACACATTTAAGTTTATCTGTAGACTCAATTTTAATAATTTTAAGTGGTTGTCGTCCAATGTCGCGTCAATGTCTGTCTGCCGGAGCAACAGTTATCTTGCAAGTTCGATTAGGTTGTTCTAAGGTATCCACTAAGCACAAACCTATCATTTGAAGTTCGTTCGACAGGAAAAACGATCTGCTTTTCAAGTCGATGGTTAACTCTTTAGATCTTTTGAGCCCAGTCGGTTGCTAAGTTAATTGCAGCATCGGTGGTATCAATTAAATCCCTTTAAGAACAGATGTATGGGTACTTGGGGCACTCCAACGTGTGACTCATACTCTGAACAGGGGCACTCACATAGGGCATCCGACGGGTCTAATAAAACCTTTCGCCAAGTTGTGTTTATAGCGGCTTACCTAGGTGCGCATCCGATCGAGTGCTTTCCACATAGGCCACTGCAGTTCACGTCTAGGTGGCAGAATTCCTAGAGTTCAAGTAGTCTGATTGTGTTTAATGACGTGCAGGAACCAAGCACACACAATAATGGAGGTTACGCGGTACAGAGAGTACATTCCCGCAAACCTTCATTAAAAAAAGGGAGGATTCTCCGACTGGACGGTTGTTGTGTCCGGTGGGCAACTGCCCGATAGTTGATATTCGGACTGTCGTATATGTTCAAATCGCACGGAAAACTTTGATACCGTGATGCTAGATATCGTAGTTCGCTGCTGGCCATTGCGGTTATTTTTGTTGCTGTACAAATTTCGCAACGTTGTTTTTCTTGTGGCACATAATTTAAATATATTACAGATCATGTATACCTAAAGAAGTGTCGACAAAGACAATCAATTTTCCCTTCGTAACGAAGCCAGACAGTTACGATTAAAACTAATTTCAGCGTGAAACAGTCCTTTGCTCGGTAACGTAGTATCTAGTAGTTTTAAAGGTTATTGTTCTAGGCTATGCTCTGAAGCGCTGACTATTGAGATCATCTCGTTCGAAGTAAGGACTATTAACTTGTATGTTCTGTTTAATAAGCTGGGATTATTCAAGATGGGATTATTTCATAGTTTTCATCGACCTACAGCAGTATCGATACCGCCACAAAAAAATTACGTAGCAAGATCTATACCGACACTAACACGGACGTATGTCCCTTGGTGCCTATTGGCCTAGCTCTATTCTGTTTCCTGCTTGATAAGGAGGGAAGCGGAAATTATATACTTTTTTTCCTACAATCTTAACTGTACAGTTGAATCGTTTCTCCGGGACTCGTCTTTATCCTAGAAAAACAGGAACGGTTCTTATGAAATAGGTTCGAAACCGGATGCAAAGGCTCCATAAGTACCGTCCGGGAATCTATCTCACGACTTAAAAGCCTTGTAAAATAATACACACCCAAGAAACCATTTTTTTAAGGATAGAAAGTCATCCCTCCTTCCGCTCTTCGTTCCAGGGCCGCGAGTAAATTTGGCAACCATGGCAGGCCAACCCACGAAACCATAGGTTTTCAAACATAACCAAACCAACTTCCCTCCACCGCTTTTAAACTCGCCTCAGTGCCTCACCATAATTTCCTTGAAAGAACCATATTGACGTAAACAGGCATACCGAAAATGTTGACCCGATTATTTTAACGCTAAATCAGGGTAATGCGTTTCGCGTTTAGACACCGAGTCGGGAAATTATTGAGTTATTGTTTCAGCTTAACAAAATTATAGCAGATTTTTGGTGAATCACGTAAAGGGAATAAGTTTTGATTGATTTTGTTGAGAATTGAGGAGCTGATAACCGCTGTAACTAATAAATTTTATTGACAGTTACTTTCAAGTTACCCCGAAGGTCATATTTATAAAATCGTTTGTCTTGACTGTATATCAAGGCAGACTCAAAACCACTAAGACTAGGAAAGCTGAAATTAGAATATTTTTGTAATTTCAAACACTAATGCCCGGTTTCGGAGGTACTTTATCGGGCGTTTATCTGTCCGTTAACCACTAACCATACAATCGTGTTAACGGATAGATAAACCACCGACAAAAACCTCAGAAATTTTATCTTTAAGCCAAACAAAAGCTTGCAATTTCAAGAAATGCAACACCAAAGCACCATGTGCATTAATTGTGTTTGTTTCCAGAGAGCCCTACCCCTCCTCCTGGTGGTCGCGTCGGTGGTCGCGCAGTACGGCGACGAGTACAGCGGCTACGAGAACTACCACCACAAGGCGCCGGTACAGCTGCACCAGCACCAGAGCCTGGACGAGCATCATGGAGAGGAGTACGAGCTGGACTACCACGTGAGTAGCAGTCTGACCTGAGGCTCTAGGCAGGTGACATCTGTGAGTGGTGGCGCAGTACAAAACTACCACCACAAGGCGCCGGTACAGCTGCACCAGCACCAGAGACGGAACGAGCATCATGGAGAAGAGTACGAGCTGGACTACCACGTGAGTAGCAGTCTAACCAGACCTAACTGTAATTTGGACTGTCATTGACGAGTTTCTTGCAAATTCAAAATTGGGTGCAGTCTACACCAGTCCACTCAAATATAATCGAGATTGGTTCAAACCACATTAAGTGCAAATCTAGAATTTTTCTCTAGCAGCAAAAATATGTGTTGGATGATGGAGAATTATTTGAAACAATCGGCAGGCAACTGAAATTGTGGATGTCGTAAGACTAGTAGACGGTCTGGACCTGTGTGGTTGATCATGGCACCATAGTCGTCCATACTAAACTTAATTTCCATTATTTCATGGCGTCCATTATGATCACTTTAATTTTTGTACCCTCTCTCAATGACCCCATTTCTGTACTTTCCAGGCGCATCCTAAGTACTCATTCGACTACTCCGTGAAGGACCCTCACACTGGTGACCAGAAGGAGCATTGGGAGACCAGGGACGGTGACAAGGTCAAAGGTAAGACCTATGAAAGCTTTATAAAGACCTTTTGAGCCATCTTTCTTCTTATCGTGTAGGCAGTAAGGTCTAGCGACCCCTCACACCCTAGTGTCAGAGTTTCTAAACCGCCTCAAGGGCCTCAGACCTCTTTTGAGCATTAGACTTGAGCAGCAAAGATATACAGAAACTACAAATTTCGGTTACCCGTGTCCAAATCGTAGAATATTAGCTGTAGAACACTCCATTTGAATAGACGCACTCAATAACCAATAATTCTGTATTATGTAGTGAAGAGACTGATCGATAGGTAACCAGAAATTACTTGGTGTACTGACTCTAGATCATAGGACGTTATAATAAGCAACTATGAGTCTAGCAGATGTCTTGTTGGGTAAGATCATCAAAAATGCTGTTATTACCACTGCCTCATCAATATGCAGAAATATCAGTCCAAAAGCTTTGCAACCTATCTTTGCGCAAAGAGAATTACACAAACATATACAGCACTTGCATACATCAGAATATGATTTTAAAAAAACGCAAACACAGTAATCCCGTGGACGTAAGAAAATCGTTTCAGAATCTCATGACCATTTCTCAAAACTGCAAGCAAATTCGATCGTTCCGTGTAGGAGATCCAAATTCATTGTACCCTGATACTTGTAGAAGCATTAACCTCCTCTAACTCAATAAAGATGAGCAATAAATTATATGAATCTCGACTTAATATGCGGGTCGGGAAACTCATACTTGTACGGCTAATTGAGCATTGTTATAATATGGCAATCAGCTACTAATATGAACTACCTATTATCATTACTCTCATTATGGTGTAGACTTGATATAACATGCATAACTATGGCCATGTAAAGCTAAGTATTCATGTTATTTAAATCTATACTATACAATTATAAAGCTGAAGAGTTTTTTTTGTTTGCTTGAACGCAGAGCGGGAATCTCGGGAAGTAATGGTCCGATTTGAAAAATTATTTCAGTGTTAGATAGCCCGTTTATCGAGGAAGGCTATAGGCTAAATATCATCACGCTAAGACCCATAGGAGCGGAGCAGACGAAGTTGCGCGGATCAAATAGCAATATTATAAAGCTGAAGAGTTTGTTTGTTTGGTTGATCGCGCTCAGGAACTACTGGTTCGAATAAAAAAAAAATATATTAGTGTTGGATAACCCATTTATTGAGGAAGGCTTTATGCTATATAACATCACGCTACGATCAAAAGGAGCGGAGCATTAATTAAAAATGTGACGCAGACGAAGTTGCGCGGGTGAGCTAGTAAGGTATATGAAGTTCGTTACGGGTAGTGAGAAGAATTTGACATTCTGTTGAATATGGGTGACCATCTTTACATACTGACTCATACGTGATTCGAAAAGCACGAAAAGCCGTTGGTCCCAGTCTTCATTTGTAGATCTTTGACCGTCGTTACGGGTAGATAGAAACCTGGAAACCTGGCACTAGTCCTGCCAAGCGTTACCGTGTTATCCAGTGCTGGTATTCAGATGTTTATATATTCGAGCAAAAAGAAGATAATGTATACCTATAGATGTAGTTTTCTTCCCCCAACGGAAACTTTAAAGGAAATGGAGGTGGCAGTGCGACTAACATTGTATTTGATTATAAGGAAATTCTATGCAAAACCTTTTTATAGGTTGCGGCAAGGTTTATTAAGTTTATAACATCAAATCGTCGATTTCGTTATAACCTAGCCTCGTTGTTAATAGTTAAGTATTTTCTTCTCAATATTAAAAGCAAATGGGTACTTTGAATATCTATTTGTATTAAGAAAAATGTCTGGAAAATGTTTTTTTTTTTAAACGTTACCCCTCACTATAGTAGTTTCTCTTGTATCGTGGGCGCGTTTACAAAAAACAAATAGCCTGACCTGGAACATTTATTTGTAGGCCTTACAAATATTGGAGTGCCCCAAGTGCTCATGCACTGTAATTTGGGGGATTTCATTAATGTCACCGGTGCTGCAATTAACGTAACCAGCTTCTGGGCCCAAAGAGTCTAAGGAGCTAACCATCGACTTGAAAAGAATGAAACTTACTATCTTTAATTCCGAGGTTGACCCTCTTTTGGCCTAATCGCCTGAAAAACCGCTATTACGTGGACTTCATTGGAAGATCCCGCCAAAGTGAAGCTGAGGTCACATTGCGTAGCTGAGCCTTTTCCCAACCAATGGGGACAACCTGTAACGGCTGTTAATAATGTACAAATGACAACCAGCACCAACAGTTTCAGTGCTTTCCGAGGCACAGAGGAGTGCCAGTATGTTATGTAGGTCACCCATCCACGGATCGACCTCGGCAAGTATTTCCACGAGCTCCTCTTAATAACACCTATGACTAAATACTGCAACGTTTCAATTCCAGGCACCTACACCCTGGTAGAAACAGACGGAACAAAACGCGTAGTGGAATACGAAGCTGACGACAAGAACGGCTTCAACGCCGTAGTACACAAAATCGGGACGCCCAAACACCACGAGGAGTACGAGCATAAGCCGGCGCACGAGTACGAAGCGAAGCCGGCGCACGAGCCCGTACATTACCAGCACGACTTCGGCCACTTCGATGAGGGATTCGTGCCTATAGCTGGAGGATTTGAACACTAACCGATACATTGGCGATCATTGCTGCTGGTAACTTGTGTAATGAATGTATGTGCATTATTTTTTCTCGATCGTCTTTTGTTTTTTAAACTACATAATTAATGTCCATCGGCAAAGTTCGTGTTTCGTCAGTCGTCGGATTTCTATCAGTCGTCCTTTGCACTTGGTGCAGACCGGACACTCTTAATCAACTTGCCGTATAATACTGTTGTTTTAAATTAATGTAATTTATTTTAAATAAGGAGGTAAAGCTCGTTTACATTCGGAAATGCGATGATTGCCGAGGACGTCTTTTGTTTTCGACTGACAGTATTTCAGCTCTATAGGTCTATGGTGGACAGGACTTAACGGAGTTGTTAATACTATCGAAATAGTAGGCATTTGAATCTCAAAAAAAAAATTGTTAATTGTTTCAAATATTATTCAGAAATGTCTCATATCATTATTTTACTAATTTTTGGGAGTGGAAAGCCAATCTTCGATTTATTCATAACACAGAATTTCAATAACATTCTCAACATTCGATACATTTATTTACCAAAATAACTGCACTACATATTCATAAACATAACTTACATTCGTACGCAAAATGTGTATATTTTTATTATACCTGCAGCTAAAAAAAGGACACGTTACATCTTGTTTTCAAAGCTAATATAACCCTTGATTACCCTTAAAAAGGTTCTAAATGTAATGACGGACTGACAGCCAATAATTTGTAATCCAAATAGCTTTGCATTATCGAAACTAAGGTTTTTAAATGCTTTAAAATAGCCTTATTTATAAGTTAGATTATTCCGTTAAGATTTCAAGAAATATCTGAATTAAAAACTGACTAAAATTAATTAAATACATTGCTGGATTTGTAAGGGTGTGATATGTAATGTTTATGCTAACTAGGCAATGTATAATGAACTTATTCGATCGTGAAATTGGATTAAAAAAACTATGCTTAGTGTTAAAATGATTGCGTATTAGACCATGTATTTTTAAGCATAAGTTGCACGACTTTTACAAATTGTTGCGCCACTTTAACGAAGAATTGCGCAACTTTAACAAAAAAGTTAAGCAACATTAACAAAGTGTTGCGCAACTTGAACAAAGAGTACCGTAACTTAACATAAAATTACATGTATTTTACGCATGTCAATTTAAAAGGGCAAAAATCACGTTTGATATTCGTGGCATACTCATTAAGAACATAATTAATAGTAGTGTGATGTAATGAGTGGCTAACGGATTGTATTAATTATTTATTAGTGAAGCGGTAAGGAGTTGCGTTTCGTTATAGTTAAGGCCTGACTGTATATTGTTCTGTTTTGTAGTTTTAAGTGTTGTACAAAACTCTTGCAATTGAATAAAACTTTTATTGTTGTAAATACTGTTCCTTTTTTAATTTTCCACTATCCCAATATAAATAATTTTTTATTAAGAAATTTAACGCCACTTAGATGTTTAAAAAACGCCCGTAAGCTTGTAGGAGTGCGTAAGCATTAAAACTAAATTGTACATAAATAAATAAAAACTTACCTTTATGTGTAAGGTGCGAAAAGCAAGCTGAAATCTACAAAACGTAGTTTCTCGCCGTGCTTTTAGAATAAGCTGCTCAACAAAAAACGCAGAAAACAGAAAACAAAAAACCAAAAAAAAATCTGCAACGAAGTGGCTAAGCAACGGAGTCGGCAACAAAAACTCGGGCAACTATCGCGCTACTGCTGCGCCACTTACCTTTGAGCGAGAGCGAGCTTGAGCCTGTCATTCTCGTAGCGTAGCTGTTGTTCGATGGACTCGGGCGGCGGCGGATCGATGACCGCCGGCGGCCCGCTCGCGGCCAACGCGCCGCGCGGCGCGCGCCCCACTGTCGCGTACCCACTTTCCATTCTAAACAGTGCCTACTATCACTATGTGCTGCGCAACTTTTGCGAAACTTTTATAATAAGAGGACAAAAAGCCAATGGCCCGTCGGGGCAGTATATGATCACTGTCAGCCGAATGTAGATCACAAAGACCAAAACTGAAGTATCTTATCTGGCTGCAATCCATTGTTTTAAAACAGGAGCGCAGCAGAGGTATTTAAGCAGCAAACAGGTTCCTTCACAAGAAGCTGTAAGTACTACATTTATTAACAAAGTTCCTTAATTATGCAAATGTAGAGCAAATGTCGCGCAACTGTGGCACAACTGCAGAGCAACTGTCAAACAACTGTCACATAATTTGTTTAGTAACTCACCTCTGTGCCAACGCAAGCTTGAGCCTGTCGTTCTCGTAACGTAGCTGCTGTTCGGGGTCTGCGGGGGGAGGGTCGATGACGGCGGGCGCGCCGGCGGACGCCAGCGGGCCGCGGGGGGCGCGGCCTACTGTTGCGTAACCACCCTGTGGAGAAAAAAACACTTAGAAACAGTTACAGTTAGGTCGACAATACAAGGATCATAGCCATGGTAAAAGTTAGGCTTCCACGTAGCTTTTATTTCGTAGCAATTAGGTCTGTTTTCGTAGTCCAACCGCTACTTGATAATGGAATGTTTTAATTATTATTAATACTATTTTTTAAATCAACTATAAATTGATATTTTTTCAATGTTTACCTATAAGTGACGTATTTACACCGAATTGAGGATTTGCGATTTGTGATTGCGTTATTGCTATAATTGTAAATATGTGGTTGGTGTGCCTTACTTAATAAAAAAAAAAACTGGACTGACGTGTGGTTCTAGTTGCTGAAGGCCCAAATGCCATTTCAGGTCGATACAAAATTCCGAGTTATCCAACAGGAACTTGACTTTCCTTTCTTCTCCTTGACTTTCCAGAATTTTATAAATATCTCAAGTTCCTCTATATTTTCGCCGATACGATTTGGATTTTAACGTGTATTAGATACGAATAATATTGGCCTCCTGAGTATAAGGGATGATTCCTGAGTAAAAAAAGATATGATTGTATTTAGTCCCGTCAGTAAGGAGTGGGGACTTGTGACATCACGTTTAGGTAAAAAGTGTACTACAGCGTGAAATCGCGCGAAATCTCAACGCACTGTTTCGTCTTCATTTTTGGTTCACGTGAGAATAGAAAGAATACGTGTACAATGTTTTTTGATAATTTTACAGACGGACTAAATCGATTTTATTAGGAATCTTAACTGCCTCCGTGTTCAAGTGGTTTAGGCGTTTCGTTTGCTTAGTGACCCGGTGGTTGTGGGTTCGATGCCCACGGAATTCATACTTTGTAAAGTTGTTCTCCAATTTGGCTAAGAAATTGCAGGCTTGAATCACCTGATTGTCTGACAAAAAAGATGACTCCGTGCTTCGGAAGGCACGTATAAGCCAGTAGTCTCGGCCGCCAAATGGCGGTCGTCAAATAAACCATGTCAGAGGCCCTGGAGGCGGTTTAGAAACTCTGGCACTAACCTGTGGGTTCGTTAGACCTTACTGGCCCACACGAGAAGAAGAAGATTACGAATCTAGACCATTGAAGTCGATATTTGACTGCCATACTTATGAGCGCCATCTTATCCAAATCCGTTCGATACAATCGAGGTTCCTTCCTTTAGATATCATATTCACAATGGCAAGTATCACAAACTGCATCAACCTCCACTGCTATTGTAGCAGTCAAGGATATAACATTGACAATTTAAAGCAATTGCATCTCAGTACTTAGTATATATTTCACAATACAAAGATGTGCAGTATATCGGTACATTGATGTATTGTGACCTTAGTTGTAACCTAAGAAAAACACAGGTCTAAAACATTGGTTATACAAGAATGAAGGTTAAGAGAACAACTGTGTTTGCGCACAAACTTGTAATATAATATCACAACTGTCGATTGCTAGTCTCAGCTGAGAAAGGCCCCAATACAATAAGAATAACCTCTTTCAATCAAAAAGTTTGAAGAATCATAAGTTTGTGTCCCTTATACAACGTGATAGATAGATTTCTTTATTTGTTTAAACATTGTATACATGCAAGAGCATGCAAGATATTACACAGTTTAAGTCCACTCATGTTTTTTAATTAGCGGCGTAAAAATATTTCCTTAACATTGAAAGAATTTTCAAGTAGAGAAAATGGAAAAATTACCTACAGTATTACAATTACACAAGGATTACAATTACAGAGACACACATATACACAGTATCAACGCAATACCTTTTAAAGGGATATTGTATCATAATTATCATGAACAACTTTTTCTATGGTAAGTACCTACACAAATCACGAAAAAGAAAATCCGACTCCCCCATACATAACTCTACAAGTACTGAGTAGCTGATTTCTATTCGACCAGCCTATTACCAGTAACTGGCAGTGCCCAAAGGGGCAAAAATATGACAACACTATAATATAAATAAGTAATTTACATATTAACCTATAATTAGGGAGGTATTGGAGATGAAGTTCGTACAGTACCTACTAAATCCGAGCGAACGAAGTCGCGGGCGAAGTACTAGATATATACAGAGTTGATACGACAGAGGGGCATTAAATTAAACTACGTATACTATACGTGTTCAGTATTAATTCGATACGGTACAAAAACAAAAAGCGCCATAAATGAGAAAATATTTTTTTCAAACAAACTAAATGGCTTGCAAATCCGAATAAAACGCAACCACCCTTTGTAAAAAAATTACACTGACCTTAGATACCGCTAGGTAACAAAGCGGCAACGTCGCGCGCGCCTTGGAGCGCGGTGTGCGGTATCTCGTGTGCTCGGCGGGGGCCGGGCCGGGGGGGCGGCCGGCGACTTAGGCCTCCGCTCGCACTGGCTTTTATGTTAGGTAACGTTTCGAAGTACGCGCACAAAAACAAACACACTAAATTTTTAAATTTTCGATGTGTCCTCCATTCACATTGATGCACAAATTATACCGACGGAGAATATTGTTATTTATTTTTCTAATTAGATCACTGTCCGTCGCTAAGCACTTTAATTTGTGAAATGCTAAAATAATCCTATTTTTTAACTCATCAATTGTATTTACCTCTGAGGCATACACTTCACCCTTAATGTAACCCCACAAAAAGAAATCCATGGGAGTGAGGTCCGGAGATACTAATACTAAATAATAATAATCCCAAGTTACGTGTCCTATCACCATAAAAAACAGTCAATCACAAAAAAAAAACTAATACTAAATAATAATAATCCCAAGTTGCGTGTCCTCTCACAATAACAAAATAAAATTACAATTGTTTGCGCGCGAATTCCACAAACTGTACGTTCCGAAAAACAAGCGTCGGCGCACTGAGGGACTTACCGATCGCAAAAAACAAGGATGCAACAAACTGACCTATCTCTATTTCTTTCGCTCGCTTTATGTTAGTCGCTTTCGTAGTGAAAGTGCAAGTGTGTGTGTATTGATTGCTTCCTTGTTTGCATTGCCAATTTTTAGTGAATGTCCTTCGACATGCGTCAGAGCAGCAACAACGCATCGTAGATTTATCGTTGTAAGGTGCATGACCTATGCTTAGACGATAATCAGCTGTTAGAAAAGATACATCGTGTTCAAACCGTGCAAAAACTTTAAAAATCATTTGCGACTAAACTACTGCTCCTAATTAATTTATTTTTGGTACAGAGCTTGAAAATGGTACCTAGTATAGGCAGTTTAAAGGAAAGCCCCTCTGTCGTATCAATGTGTATAAAGTGGATGACCGACGACGTGCGAGCAAGTACGCGTACTTGTGGCTCGACGAGCTTTTTCGCTCGTCTGTCACCGTAAGCACGCGTACATATAAACCGCCAAGTAAGTTTGTTGGCGATCCAACAGGTTTGAAATTTTGCTCGTAGCTCGCCTCGGTTCGCACGTCCGTCAACGCCGCGAGCCATTACTTTGTTTTGTGACTCGTCGAGTGCTATTGTGTTGCAAATATTACTGATTTTCGAAGCTATTCACACTAATAATTAACAAAATTATTTTCTTTACTTCTCTCATACAAGTCACAGGATCAGTAGACAGGATGGCTATAATAAAATATTATTCCTGAATAAGAAAAAGTTTCTTCCATAGACGACATCCCCCCCCCCCCCTGGTACCAGAGTCCTGAACAAACTTTCACGTGTGTCACCGATGTCGAGCCGAGTAAGCTCGCGATCTTAAAAACCGCGTACTATAAGTTCGTACGTCTCTCACCCACTTTAGGTCTCCTATATTCGTGATAATCTAAGAGGTCAGATTTGACAGATGAGTAGAGAGGTATAGAAGATCGCTTTACCGCTAAGTGCGAAAGAGATTTATTTCATATCTCTTTCATACTTAGTAAAGTAATGCGGCATCCTGCTGTCAAATACAACTTCTTACCTGTAGATTATCACGAATATAATTTGTGATCTGTTAACCTTGATTCCAATGATACGTAAATTCCTAGTTATTATAATTTTTATGTATACCATTGTATCCACCCACAGTTACCCTCAGCCTTCTAGCAAAGATATCCCGGAAGCCCGTGCCCCGTAAGGTCGCGACCCGGAACTCGGTGAATACACTATTATGAGCATTATTACAGAAGCACTGAGTGAATAGTAAGTACCAGGGATGTTATGGAGCTCCGTAACCGAAACCGAAACTATCGGATATCCGAAGTAAAAATTAATCCGTAATCGTATCCGTTTCACAAGTTTCGGATAGTTTCGTATAAGGTCTAAATAAAACGACAGGTTTCGACAGGTTTCACCGCTCGCGCCACGTGAATCTTGCAGTTTGTTTGTTATTTCTAGTCATAACCAGCATCGTAAAGTTGATATTAATATGGATCTTCCACATCTAGTACATTTTTTTTACTATTGATAGGTACGCGTTTGACCACTATCTCACCTGATGGTAAGCGATGATGTGGTCGAAGATGGAGCACGCTTTCCTAGAAGTAACCTATTCACTCTTGACTTAAAGACTCCCAGGTTGTAGCTATCAGGAAACACCTCCGGCAAGGAATTCCACTCCTTAGCTGTACCCATTATGAATGTGTTCCCAAAACGTTTTGTGCATGTGGGTAGGATTTCCACATTTCGTTAAGCGGAGAGTGCTCCGCATTTCCGCTATTGTTTTCTTTTGTTCTCACAAGCGATGTTGCGCGAACTACAAATGCGGTAACATCGCGCGTGTGCGCATTGAAATTATGCAACTTCGTTGATATAAATTTGGCAACGTCGCGCATACAGTGGTTTAATTGTGTAAGAGTAAATATCTTTTTTATTTAATAAATCACGGGATTTTTCTGCTCTCTAAAATTAATCTTGACGTTCGAGGCATATCCACTTTATTCTTTCGCTGTATGAAATCGGTGTAAGTACATAATTAACTCTACCTAATTCCGACCTCTGGTCATAACATAACCTCTTACATAACTAGTGAGTTGATATTTATTACATACTATTTGTGTTTATATTTTACTTAAATCTAATATCAGTACTTAACCGAAACTAACGGAATATCCGAAATAAATACATATCCGTTTCCGAAACCGATATAATTTTAATCCTATAACATTCCTGAATAGTATCCTCGTACCTGTAGAGTGGACGACACTGAATGGGCTCGTTGGTGGACCGCCATGTCTTCCGGCTCCGGTTTGGGCTGAAACAATTATAACTTACTTACCAAATGACTTTCGTATTTAATATTAGATCCTGCCAGGCAGCGTCTTCTTACGCGTGAAAGTTGAAAATTATTTCAAGGGCACAAACCGGGATAAAAGTTCTATTTCCTATACCGTCTACCCGTGCCAAGGCTTATCCAAATCCGTTTAGGTATTTATACGTCAAAAGGTAACAAACACACAGACTGACAGGCAGCCTAACAAAGTGACTTTCACATTTATAACGTTAATATGGAATTTAAATAAATTATTACTTTTTAAAAACAAGCTTTTTAGGGTTCCGTACCCAAAGGGTAACCAACGGAACCCTATTACTAAGCCACCGCTGTCCGTCCGTCTGTCAGAGGACTGTATCTCAAGAACCGAAATAGGTAGACAGTTCAAATTTTCACAGATTGTGTATTTCTATTGCCGCTATAACAACAAATAATAAAAATTAAGGTTTAATTTTGAATGTTATCACTTAGCTTACCAACATTGTTATCTGAATCAAACTTCAGCTCAGGAATTTCAGCTCAAACAGTTAAAATAATTATTTTAAAATTCAGTTGCATAATTTGACCCATACATAAACCAACTAAATTAAAAGTCAAGTTAAAAAAAACAATTCGTATTACTGGACAGCGCGGGTAATCGCTGTGCAGTGTTCAAGTGAAATTTGCAATGGTTTACACAAAACACGCGCTGGATATCCTGCTGCATATTGTTGCTTAATTAGTAAATCAACTTTTATGCTATTTCCGCTGTGTGGAATGTTGTGACTTGACGATAATTTTAACAACCCATAGAGAACGGAAAAGCCTTAGTAGACGGTCATTTAATTCGAGGAAAATATGGATTGCCAGTGTGAAAGAAATTGGCCAAGTGCGAATCGACTCACGAGCAAAGAGTTCCAATCGAATCATTAATAGTGTGATGTCAGAAACGTCTCTAAAAATGTTCTTGACTGCAGTATTATTCGGCACTTTACTAGACGTCTTCAAAAGCTGCCAGTGCTTTTATTTCTAAATCCTATTTATGATAACTCACCAGCGCCTGTGCCGGCGACACGGCAGGGGGTGGCTCGTCGCCCCCAGTAGCCCTCCCAGCCAGCAGCGGGCTGGCAGTGGCACTTGCCACCGGGGTGGCGGCGCCGCTGTTACCGTTCGTCACTGACTTGCCACCGGTCGCACCG
Source organism: Lacanobia oleracea (assembly GCA_950371165.1). Taxonomy (NCBI): domain Eukaryota; kingdom Metazoa; phylum Arthropoda; class Insecta; order Lepidoptera; family Noctuidae; genus Lacanobia; species Lacanobia oleracea. The sequence goes on from OX493409.1 coordinate 1,413,823, forward strand.
CATTGCTGAGCCTGGATCGCTTCTTTAACCTCTTGGAATTTTTCTATGAACTGTAAGAAAAGTCGGATGTTAAAATCGTGTCGGATAGACGAATTCAGAAAGACTCCATTGAATAAAATTGGGCTAGTACGCACCAGACGTACACACATTTAAAAATAGTTTGAGATCACTAGCAAAAGCTGTTATATTTTTTAAATTTAACTTTGGTCTAGTAAAAATCTGTATTGTGTGTTTTCTTTAAATAAAAAACCTAAACACCTTAACCTTATAGTAATAAATTGTTGTTTAAGTTTGGTTAAACAGTCTTTTTCATTCTATCAAATTCCTGTTACAATTACTCGTACATTCTGATTAATTACTAAACATTGGTTTCTGAAAATAGTCTTATTTTTTTAATTTTAAACAGGGTTTTTCTATTTAAATAAAACACAACAAATAATTTTTCTTCATAAAGTTAAATTCAAAAATATATAAGTAACAGCTTAATGCTAGTGACAGCAAACTTTTTTGATGTGTGTATTATACATGTGTGTGTACATTCGACGTTTAGCTCAACCAAAAGTGAAGGTATTTAAACGTTGGAGATACTTTTAAATACCTTCACTTTGGCTCCTACCAAAGGGCATATTATAATTACACATAAGGACCCTTTTAAACTCCTAAAATGGATCGCAAGTGCTGAAAAAGTTAGTTCCTTCTTGTAGGCGATTTCATCACAGGTGAACCGAATTTTCCAGTGAAATGTTCAAATGATTGTCACTACGCCTTTTTGCTTTGTCGTTAACGACATTCATCAGGATAGTACACTGGGAAATCCCGGCACCAACATAACAAAACCGGGCAGTAAATATGACACTTCGACAGGAACCTTCGGCTTTGTAGAGCTACGTGTGTGTCTCTTTCTAATGCCTGAACATTAGAAAGAGACGTACAGGCAAGTAAAATAAGAAACCTTTGCCGAGCTCCGGCTCCGAGGCGAAGCGGAGTCCGTACACAGTGTTAGCTCTGACGTCGCTCCACGGCCCGAACTTCTGCGACGGCTTCTGTTAGTTGTACTGAAGACACTAATCATAGCTGTACGATACCTTGCCGAGCTCCGGCTCCGAAGCGAAGCCGAATCCGTACACAGTGTTAGCTCTGACGTCGCTCCACTGCCCGAACTTCTGCGACGTGTTCTGTTAGTTGTACTGTAGACGCTAATCATAGCTGTACGATACCTTGCCGAGCTCCGGCTCCGAAGCGAAGCCGAGTCCGTACACAGTGTTAGCTCTGACGTCGCTCCACTGCCCGAACTTCTGCGACGTGTTCTGTTAGTTGTACTGTAGACACTAATCATAGCTGTACGATACCTTGCCGAGCTCCGGCTCCAAAGCGAAGCCGAGTCCGTACAGTGTTAGCTCTGACGTCGCTCCACTGCCCGAACTTCTGCGACGTGTTCTGTTAGTTGTACTGTAGACACTAATCATAGCTGTACGATACCTTGCCGAGCTCCGGCTCCGAAGCGAAGCCGAGTCCGTACACAGTGTTAGCTCTGACGTCGCTCCACTGCCCGAACTTCTGCGACGTTTTCGTGAATGTCATGTTTGCCGTTATTGTGCTGTTTATCACCGCCTGGAACAAGGATTAGCGTAAGTACCTATCATGATCCAAATTCAAAAGCCTTGCTATCAAAATAAAGCTTTTGCACACCAATCTTGTTTTCGTTACCAACTATGTTGGTGTCGACTTTCAGTTTTAACTGAATGCAGCTAAATACCACTATTTCACATGAAGCAATTGTCAGTCTGAGCTTCACAACGCGATCGATACCTTTATACGTTGGAATACCTGAAGCATCATAGATGCGTTAACATCATCCCTGAGAAATATATCTTAATAATTACACGTATCACCTACGGACTAACGATTAGTCCAGAATCCGAACTAAGCATGAATGACAACACGATTTGTCAGAAACTGTGTGTAAACCGAAACACGGCAACACTGCTAGGTTCATCCTATCAGCCCTAAAGAGCGACCGTCAAAAGAATAGTAAGTATGCATGACGTATGTCTGTTGATAACATTGCAACATACCGGGATCGCGTATCCGCCTAACAAGCATGACGATTCCCTCAACATCAATCAATACTCCTATGACTGTTTGTGTCTGTTAATGGAGGATCGCTTCAACTTGATGAGATCGGGGCGAGAGAACCATTGAGCAGTAAAATTTTATAAAATCTTGTCAAACTCGCAGTAACATCTATATTGATACTTAATATATAAAGCTGAAGAGTTTGTTTGTTTGCTTGAACGCGTAAATCTCAGGACCTACTAGTGCGATTTGAAAAATTCTTTCAGTGTTAGATGCCCAGCCCATTTATCGAGCAAGGCTCTATGCTATTTATCATCACGCTAAGACAAATAGGAGCGGAGAAGACGAAGTAAAACGGGTCAAATAGTAGTAATGTATTCAGAAACCCACAAATCTTCAAACCAGTCAGGGTTTTGTGTAACCTGGTACCTGAGTTGTAGAAGACAGATGGCAATTGCTTCATGTAGAATACTGGTATTCAGTTGCATCCGGTAAGACTTCGAGAAGAAGCCAACCCCAGCATAGCTTAACCTACCAATATTGTTATGTTTGACTCTATTTCAATATGAAAAACCCGTAAGATCGGTTCTCGAGGGAAAGTAAACTGACAGTAGATAAAATGCAGATTATTTATGTACATTCTCGAAAATATGTAGCGAGACGCATTTCGAATGAAACTGAAGCCGAAAACTTTGCAAATTTTATCAAAACTTGTATTGAATTTACAACATTCACACACATGAGATATTCTTTGTAGATATTTGCGAGCTTCAAAAGTGTTTCGAACCTAACTTTGAATTTATTAAAGAAAGACGAACTTCGATTAGAAAACTTCGTACGTTTCGACGTTTTAAACTCACGTTCTATATATTGTCGCGAGTTCTATATATTGAGCTCTTGAATTGCTAATACGTAAAGTTTTAAGATAATGGACACAATGAGGGCTTTATTCCCATCCTACAATGCCGTATAGGCATACTTATTTAGCTTCCTTTGAAGTTAAACCCGTAATTTCACATTTCGCTCGCAGTATAAAATATTACGTAATAAAGGCGAGCCATTATAAAAATCGAGAGGGGAATACAGTGGAGGATACGGAATTCGGTGAACGGTTAAGGCAGAATAGCAAATTGGCATTTACAGGAATGACTTTAAAACACCAGGTGCTACTCAGAATTTTCCATTAGAAAACACAAAACGATTGATTGACTCCGGAGATGGGACAAGCCCGCTACACATTCGCAACCACGGCAACTCCTGAAAGCCGGGATCCGTTAAGCTATATTACATAAATTTTGGTCTAAAGATGTGTTTTTCGCGGATATACCTATTCCCATATCCATGGCTAGAGAATATCAAAGACAAAACCGAGGACCCTACAGGCAAAAACGTGATACAGAGACCCCTTAACGATATTCCCTGCACTGTCAATTCCATTTGACAAACAATACGTAGACACAGAACCTCACCAAAACCTGCCCCAATTAAACCTTTGTTGATTCTAACTGGCAGAAAGCCGATGTTTCAGAGAAAACAATTTAATTTTGCTGTCCATTCTGGATAGCACAACTGGCCTTTGAGCCACGCGGCAGTGTGGTCGCAAATTAAGAGAAGCTTTTACCGTTACTGACTGACAGACAACGCACAGCCGAAACTTGGAAAGCTGGAATTTGGCATGTGGGTTCCTTGGGGAGTGTAGGGGAGCACTAAAGATTTCCCGAAATTCCTAAGGGAAAGGTAAAAAACGGGATACGCGCGTACGACGAAGTCGAGGGCAAAAACTAGTCATAAGACGGTTCGTAATTAGTAAATATAAACGTGGAAATCGAGAGTTGGGCTGATTGCTCGGTCATATATATAAATCGATATCGAGACCGCAGCAAACGATCCGTTAGATTTCAATACGGCTCGTAATACTGGTCGTTTGATTCGTACGAAGCTCGGGGTTCGGGATGTTTGTCATACGAAACGCGGTGTTGTCAATATTTGTTCTCTTTCGTCTTTTCGAGACGATCAATCGATTCTTATAGATATCTACTTATATCAAGGTCTTAGCTAATGCAGTGTTGTAGGATTACATTTTATTTATGATACTCTATTTTATTTTATTTTGAGAAATAACGCGCCGAACAGACAATGCTTGGAAGCGCATGAAAGTACTAATTACAGGCACTTTGCCCATGTCAATTAAGCAGAAACTAAGGAACATATTATGTGTTTTCATCTTAAACTATGGTGCACAAACTTAATGTTCTGACTAACATTCAGAAAGCTCATCATCTGCCTAGCCTTTTCCCAGCTATAGTCGGCTTCCAGTCAAGCCGGATTTAGCTGAATACCATTATTGTACCGGTGGCGCATCGCCGTTCGTCTTGTGGTCCGATGATGGAACGGGCTTATTATTATATGTATTTTACGACGAGCGGCTACCTACCAGACCTTCACAACCCATTAACTGGGTAACACGGTACTTCATGGCAAGACTGGAGTCAGATTTACTGGCTTCTGACTATCCGTAACGACTGCCAAAGATCTACAAATGACAGCCGGGACCAACGGCTTAACGTGTTTTCCGAGGCACGGAGGAAACTTGGTATGTTAAGATGGTCACCCATCCACAGACAAGGAGAACGGTCTTCAAGGTTAAGCGTTGCTTAACCTTGAAGACCGTTCTCACGTTCACTGTAATCACGTCCTGGACCCCTTTTTTTAAGGATGGGAAATCATCAAATGACTCCTTCCGCTCTGGGCGGAGCGGAAGGGAGTGTCAAACTCTGACTAAAACCATTCCGTGTTCCTCCTAATGCCCTTTGCGATCCAGGATACGGTGCCTCTTTCGAACGGATTCCGCACCCCGATGTCCTGGACCCCTGGAAATGGTTTGTGCTTCGATGTCAGAAACACGCTGTATTTTGAGAATGATTTAGCTTTTGCCGTCAATTATACCTGATGGAAAGCAATAGATAGTCTACGATCGAATGAACGAGCGCAAAAGATGTCAGATCATTCTTGCTATAAAGGTTGGGTAGTACAGTTATCAGTGTTGCAGAATTGTTAGAAAGAATAACCACGTCCCTAGAACGTAAAAGGCATATATGAAGGAACACGGGTGGTTTTAGATAGTAAACGTCTGACTCTCCCTTCCGCTTCGATCCAAGCGGAAGGAGTCATTTGCAAGGTGTTTAAAGATGGTAGCAAATACAGACGTAGGCGGGGAATCGTCTTTCCAACTGTAGTATTCCAGAAATACGATGTATAGTAATAGATCGAATCGTTCTCACTGTTTTAATTAGTTTACTGAATAACTTATTGAAATGCTAAACTTGTCCGACCTCCCACAATTCGCTCAAGTAGCATCACATACCTATTGATACATCCCAATAGGGAATATGCATGAAAAAGATATTTATCATCTGTACAGTTTATCTAAAAAAATACATAAATATAATACTAACAGTGAAAATAGAATCAAAATTAGTCGAAAAACAAAGGAGATATAATTATTTTAAACAAATATATCTGTCCCTCTCGCGAAAACACTGTTTTCTATGGCAGCTGTGTAGGCGTCATAAATACTGTGACGTTAAAGTTTACATCGGACTTCTCTTTCTAATTGTAATCTTTGAAGCTTTATAACTTCATCGCTGATGAAGGTAATTAAAAAATAATTTCATAATTGTTTACTAGAGCTAATAAGTATTTCATTTTGCAAATAAAAAAATCGCATGCATATTCCCTATTTGGTATGGGAGTAATTATGAACAGGCTTCATAGTTTTTAATCTCCTTTGACAAATTATCTTCATAATAGGTATCCTCAATGAGGAGCTCGTGGCTAAAGAATAACAGCCGCACAGGTTGATCAGCAAGATTAAGCAACGCTTGCCGAGGTTGGTCTGTGGATGGGGTGACCATCTTAACATACCAAGTTTCCTCCGTGCCTCGGAAAACACGTTAAGCCGTTGGTCCCGGCTGTCATTTGTATATGTAGATAGTCGTTACGGATTATCAGAAAAATCTGACTTCAATCTTGACAAAAAGTACTGTGTTACCCAATGGGTTGTGGAGGTCTGGTAGGCAGCCGCTCCACGTAAAATACTGGTATTCTAGCCGACCCCAATTTAGTTGGGAAAAGGCTATAAATATTATAGGTAACCTCAATGGTAAAATCTTATGAAAATCTACCCTTGTCTCCCTTGGCTTTGTAAAAACCTTTAATCAAATACAGACACAGCCATTCCATTTTATTCTATTTAGAAAACACCCCGAAAACTACTCTGAAACCTTAATTTAACCCTGTGAATATAACCAGGCGTAGTTGTAAACAGTTGTTCAGGATTACGGTTAAATCCGTACATTCCCGGAATGCGGGTACTCGCAAAAACAAGGAATATTTACTCTGTCGTGTCGTGCCCCAGCATACTGAGGGCCAATTACGACTCGAAACTCAATGGCCCAAAACTCATCGTTTTGCTACATTTGTTTTCAAGATGTCTCGCAAACAGTAATTTAGGTAATCGTTGAATTGATCCTTTTCAAAAAAGACGTATCTTTACATGTCTTCAGAGAATTGCTGAAGTGCTTGAATTGTTTATACTCATCGTCTGCCAGACCTTTTCCTAACTATATTGGGGTCGGCTCCAGGTCAAACCGGATTCAGCTGAATACAAGTATTTTCAACGGAGCGGCTGCCTAACAGACCTCTATAACCCATTAACTGGTAACACGGTACATCTTGGTAAAACTGATGTCAGATGTCTGATTTCTGACAATCCCTTACGACCGTCAAAGATCTCCAAATGACAGCCAACGGCTTAACGTGCTTTTCGAGGCACGGAGAAAACTCGATAAGATGGTCACCCATCCATAGACCGATCTCAGCAAGCGTCGCTTGACCTGGAAGATCGAGCCGTGCGGCTGATATAGTTTACGAGCCACGAGCACCTACTCATACTATATTAATTTGGTCTCTCAACTTTCCACACAAAGAGGTGTAATTTCGTTCTTCAAGGTGAGTGTATCAAGAGCAGGCGTAATCTCCATAGCTTAAACTAGTTGACCCACGGAAGTTCGTCTGTTCCGCTCCTATTGGTTTTAGCGTGATGATAAATAGCCTTCAGCCTTCATCGATAAATGGGCTATCTAACATACCTGAAAACTGAGTAGTTGGATTTTTCTGTCAGAAATGGGTTTAACTGTTGACATATTCAAAAGTACCTACTGTCTGGGTCTGGTATAGAATAAATCCACACAGAGACAGTAAAATTCATGATATAAACGTCACCCTGTACATGGACGACCGGCATATTTAAAGCACAGCTCTCTAAGGAAACCAAAGTAGTTTTTTAAGACATTGTGTACATAACCTACATACCTTAGTCCCCTCAACGCTGATGATGCGGTATAGGTTCCTCGAGGAGTCGTAGAAGAAGGAGACGGACACGGCAGCGGAACTGGCTGACATCCATGACCGCTTGGTCTTCGGGTCTATGTGGAACACGTGGGCCTTGCACGTGAATATCGGCTGCTCACTGCAACAAAAGGAGACAGTTTGTAAAAGGAGACATGTCATTATAATAAATAACAAGCTGACTCGCGCAACTTCTACGTCACGATTTTCATTAATGCTCTGCTCCTGTTGGTCGTAGCGTGATTTTATATAGCCTACAGCCTTTCTCGATAAATGGGCTATCTAACACTGAAGTAGTTCTTGAGATTAGCGCGTTCAAGCAAACAAACAAACAACTCTTCAGCTTTTTTGCCTAGCCTTTTCCCAACTATGTTGGGGTCGGCTTCCAGTCAAGCCGGATTTAGCTGAATACCAGTACTTTAAAAAAAATATATATTATTGGCAAAGGGTTCCGAACGAATTTCTTTTTTTTAACATGTTATTTTAACACTATAGAATTCTTATAGATTACCCTGTAATGTATTGGTAAAGTTCTATTATCTCCATTTTTTTTTTATTTTAGTCTCACTAGTTTCGGAGATAATGGTCATTTTTCGTCTAATTTCTTGAATAACTTAAAAACCATTTATTTCCAAATTATGAAAAAAATAATTAAAACCCTCAGTATGCTTTTTTATTTGATATTATATCACACGATATTTTTCGAAGAACTTTTTTTTTTATTTTTCAGCTTGACTCCCAGACTAAATATTTAATCATTTACGTTACGCTTCCGTGTTTGGGTTACAAAAGTCCATAATATGTGTACCAAATTTTAACAGAATCGGTCGAGTAGATCCGGAGAAAACTGGCTGTGACAGACAGACAGACAGACAGACACCTGAGTGATCCTATAAGGGTTCCGTTTTCTGATCAGAATCCTAAAAAAATAAAGTAAGATTTAGATGGATTAGTATAGATAGGTATAGATAATAATAATTGATCTTTATTGCAACCCTTACAAGATCCATATTTACATTAACTTTAAAAAAAGTAATCTAGTGGTCGTCTTCCAGAATAAGGTTTGTTTCACACGTACCACAACCACACCAGACCGTCGCGTCGCGACAAAAGGTGGTCAAGCTGTAATTACGTGTGAATAGTGTAGCGCTCGTACGCGGCGTCGCTGGTGGTTGCGTTGTGGTTGCGAACTTGCGACGTGACTGCGATGTGGTCGGTATGCCACACGCTATCGATAATGACGGCAAAGTGTGGTCCATGTGAATTTAACTATTCATTTCTATAAAAAATAGCACCCACCTATTGTGGTTGTGGTAAGTGTGATTTATTCGATTAGTCTTGCATCATTCATAGTACGGCTTTTATAAACGTCTCGTCTATATTTTACTAACATATCGTCCTCGAATGTAGGAATCGCCTCCATCTGATGTACTTTTCAGCTGCGTCGCGCGACAGCGTCGCAGTCGCCAACTCACGCCTATTGGTCGCGCGACTCGGTCGCTTGCACCCGTAAGTGTCCTATAGTAATTCATATAAAGCGCGCACGACATTGTCGCCGGTCGCGGTCGCCAAGATCGGAATTGTACCTTTAGCCTTTTTTTATAAGGATGGGCAATCATCAAATGACTCCTGCTTTGGGTGAAGCAGAAGGGAGAGTCAGACTCTTACTGACTAAAACCCATTCATGTTCCTCCTAGTGCCCTTTGCGTTCCAGGGTACGATGCCTCTTTCGAACGAAGTCCGCAGCCCCAGCAAGCACTGACCCTAGCAGGCCCCTTCTTCTATGCTGACAGCTCTTTGAGGCGCGCGTGGAACACAGCGCGTCGTCGACCGGGGCCTGGTTCTGATCAGACGGCGAGCCACCCAATGCTCACCGCCTGCCGGCCCGCGCCTACGGTGGCCGAGAATCGCCCTCCGACTCCCGACGTTCGGAGAGTCTTCATCTGTTACGGCGGCTGAGGCGTGAGGTTTCCCTCTCTCTCACGCGTTCGGCTTCCTCCTTTGCTAGCATTACTGTTTCGCAGAAGGAGGTGACCGCTTCCCATGTCTCCTCGCCCCGAACCATGACTTGAACCAAGGCCGGACGCAAGAGTTCGCCGCCGCCGATGACACGGTGCTCCGCCCAAGCAAGGCAGACCTCCACCTTTCACTGCAGTATTTACGTGAAGAGACTGTCTATTTGACCACTATAAACCACAGGGTAACACGTCACCACTTGGTAAGACTGGTTGTCAAGTATTTCGGGACTTCCGACTACACGAGACGAACGAATGTCAAACATCTACAAATGAAAACCGTAACCAACGGGTTAACGAAGTTTCCGAGACACGGCCGGTCTCAATTGGAGAAGGGTTGCTAGGGATAGGAAGCAATGGAAGATGTTAGAGGAGTCCTACGCCAAGAGGCACATTGAACTGAGAGACATTCTTTGAGCAACATCCATATTTGTAAACTACTTACTGAATCGTTCAAGATTGGGGGCTTATTGATTGATTGATGTCTAGTTAAGTTACGTAAGATCATGGACTTCAAGCAAGAAATTTATAAGAATCTCAGCAGGTGACGTTTTGTAGTTCCTGATTTAGCGCATGGGAAAATGCGTCAGAGCTATAAATGCGGTATCTTTGAACGGTCCTACAAATTACAATTATATTTCAAGTGCATCAAATAACATCTAACTGTGACGTCTAATCGGCGTAGTTGTAGTACCACATTCATTCTAATATTTTCCAAGCGCAACGGTAGACTTCAGCAAAAATAATATGGGTCAGCCCCACCTACCGCTAAAACGAACAATCTCTCACCACCAAAGTTTGTTTAAAATTATAAATAACCGCTCCCCGAGCCGAACAAACAAAGATTCAAGGATTCAGAACTTGAAGAAAATAATAAATATTATGTATTTATATTGTAAACATCAGTTGTTGAGCCCTCGAGGTTCGTATGAGTGGAAGTTCTGTTAATATCAACAATCTGAATAGCTTTGCGCAAATGGCTTTCAGTGTTTATAATCGTGTTCATTTCGAAATGCTTTGAAAGGGCATGACGCAAAATGGCCAAGCAGAATTAAATCGATCAGCTTTCAGAACGACGTCAAGCGTTGAATGGCTGTCTGTTCTCTCCTCATCGAGAGTTGATTGCTTTTGAGAGGACGTTAAGCTGTCAGTTTCAGTTGTCACACGAATAAACATCGGTGACAGTCAATGTCGGCCGAGGAGAATCGAAATCCTGGCAATCTTTTTGGCTGTGGATATCGGAATCTTCAACGCAAATAGGACTTATTAGTTACACAACCGGCTTCGCCCGCGTAGTCCCTAACTCCCTGGGAACATACTCCCGAGATAAAAAGTAGCCTAAGTCCTTTCTCGGGCTCTACACTATCTCTGTACCAAATTTCATTTATATTCTGCAGTACAGTAAGTAGATTTGGCGTGAAAGCGCGACAGACAGACAGACAAAGTCACTTTTGCATTTATAACATTAGTAAGAAAGTAAGGATTATTTATTTATTTAGTACACGGAGGACTTACAGCTAATAAAGACATACAAAGTAGGAAACCGTAGTCACCAGCAAGTCAATAACAAATCCTGACGTATAGAAACATAATATAAATTATGGTGTGAGCACAATATAAAAACAGCGCTTAAATTAAACTAAGAATTATTTAGTTAATCCAGTGCTTTAAGAGTTATATACAAAGACGAGCTTAACTCACAAGTAAAGTCCTCTTCCAGAAAACCTTTTGACATTCAAGTAATAGAGAGAGATCTCACTAAACATACACTAGAGCGCAGTTAGAACCACTCCTGAAAAGTCATCTCTACTAAGTAACCCTTATCGGGAACACAGGCGTGATCCCCAATAATTAGGTCGCCAGCTGAAATCGGAAGCAGACACCAAGTTAAATACTAAGCAGATGCAGCTGATGTTAGACTGAAATCCAAGCCCAACTTAATTGGGCCAAGGTTGGAATGCGACGCCGATTCCGGATTCAGCTTCACAAAATAACAAACATTATTTCAACACTAGCTTTCGAAAGAGTGACCACGGTCAAGGTAGGCCATGTCCTGGAATACAAAGGGAACTTGAAGGAACACGGGCGGGTTTTATTCAAGAGTATGACAGAGAGCGGAGAAATCATTTGATGATTTAAAAAAAGAAAGCTTTTACCTAGCCATAGGCTGTTACCCGGCTTCGCCCGCGTGGTAGGCGAAAGTTATACCAAAGGCACATACTCGGAAAACCTATCCAGGACATGGCCTACCCAACACCAGGGTAAACACTATTCAATAATGTAGGAAATCGAAAGATGTAATAGAAGTCAGAACAGTTAGATTCCGAATTAATGCGATTGGGAGGTCCTGACCGCATTAGCTCCGAAATTGTGTTCCTAATTAGATTTCTCTACAAATTGATAAGTGTAGTAAGCGCTTTAGCACGATGTGGCAAGTTCCATCCACATCCATTCAGCTTCTTAAACGAAAAGAGGTTAAGGTGAATGCTCCAGGGTAGCCCGCGAAATTCAAATATTTTTATGTTTTTTGCAATTTGCCGGTCAGTGTGAAGCTGTATGTGGACCAAATACGATCCGCGACCGTAACGCGTATTTATCTAAAGAATTATTTATCTAAAGAATTATAACCATTTTAATCATCAATATAGCCCTCTTAGTTCATGTAGCTCGACAGAATGATTATTTCTGAAATATTCATGCAAAAAACATAAAAATATTTGAATTTCGCGGGCTACCCTGGAGCATCCACCTTAAAGACAGATTTACTTTCGCATTAATAATATTATTCAGGATGCCATGTGGTTAAGGCAAAAAAACAAGACTTTAATAACTTAATTTTGCTTCGCCAAAACGTGTTCGGTCTACAGAATTAGGGTCAATGTCACATTATTGTCGTGCAGGTGTAGAGGTCGAATTGTTTACGACCACGAGTACTCTACGACTACTCAAAATGTTTTGCATATGAATAAAATCTGGCTGAACCGCGACGTGAACGAATTTATTCGTAGCGTGTCTGATTTCATTGTTGGGCTGACGAAAAGAATATTAATAAAAATAAGTTAGTAAATTGGATGTAACTGGACTTCTTTTTGTGGGATTCGTAATCATCGAAGTGCAATGGATATAATGGGCCTTTGGTTTGCAACAAGATCATCTTCCTGCCCTTATCCCAGGTTAATTAAGGTTGGCGTAACACGTTTTTACTTCCATTCTGTCCTGTCACGCTGTCGCTAACTCCCTTTTGCTTCATATCACTCCTCACACAATCCATCCATCTTTTGTTTGGCCTCCCTCTTTAGTTACATACGTTTCATCCCTCCTCTTCACATACAAGACAAGCGGATCCCTTTCAACTGCCTGCACCATAACACACTCTTTTAATAAGAAAAACACACGTTATTTTTTAAGATAACCTCTTCCACTGACAATAGAAAATTAATAATAAATGGAAGAAATTGAAAATCACACAACACTGCCTAATAATTTCTCACGGTACATTGCGTTACACAAACTCAATAAAACACGTTTTTATTCTTTGTAACACGTATAAAAAAAACGGCAAAACTTACTTTTCTACATCAAAATATTCAATTTCAAAATCCATTGTATTTTTAACCACTTTAACGAAATCACAAAACGACACTAGCACCACTAATCATACGAACACACCTTGGGAATATTCGAAACTGCTTCAAAAGCTTTAGCATACAAACGAATTAAAATTGTGAGCTTCAAGAAATAAGGTTTATAATTCTGTGGCAAATTACGTGCTGATAAATCGATAATACGCGAACAGAGATATGACACAAATGACGAATTGATAAGATAGCCCACAGGAATGTTCAGTTTTCGACAGTTTGACGTCTTTATGAGGCTAATCACATAAGTTCGGGGTAATCGCAAAAGTTTCAGGTGACATTTCTTTTGTGGAGCTATAAAGCTGGTCATATATCTTCCAATTTACCCTCGTAAGTGCTATTGGGGCTTCTTTTCTCCCTGGAGACGAAGCAAGATTTGAAGAATCAAGGTAGGACATTGTATTGGAGATTTACAACTCTCTGATGGCAACTCTTTTTGGCGTTACATCAATTTCGAAATAAGCATAGGGCTCCTCCGTAGGCCATGTACAATTTTAACCTCTTGGCTCACCAATGCCCCACCGTTGTATCGCAAATGGAACCTTTTGGTTCCACCGGAGCACATAGAAGTTAATATACTTAGGAAATCTAATGTCATTTGAGCATAAAAAAAGTTTTTAATCAAATGCTCTAAAAAGAAACATTTTATTTTCTTCTTTTTAGAGCATTTAAATAAAACCTTTTTTTTAAAAAGGTTTTTTTGCTTTTAGTTTATTTTTTACTTTTTAGGTATTTCGAGTTACTCTCAACAAGCCCATTCATTTGATTACCCATATTATAGAAGTGCATAAAAAATAACTATTCCGCCATCTTGGATGTTCCGCCATATTGGATTTAGAAGGACGTCACATCGAGTTACTCTCAACAAGCCCTTTCATTTGATACCCATATTGTAGAAATGCATTAAAAATAACTATTCCGCCATCTTGGATGGTCCGCCATATTGGATGTAGAATGACGTCACACAGCTTATCGTGTATTGTCATCCAATGTAAACGTGTATACAAAATTTCAGCTCAATCGGTTGAAGATATCTGCTTCAAAATTGAGTAGCAAGATTCCACCCGAACAAACATACATACATCATCTGCCTAGCCTTTTTCCCAACTATTTTGGGGTCGGCTTCCAATCAAGCCGGATTTAGCTGAATACCAGTATTTTACGAGGAGCGGCTGCCTACCAGACCTCCACAACCCATTAACTGGGTAACACGGTACTTCATGGCAAGACTGGAGTCAGATTTACTGGCTTCTGACATACATACTTCTGACAACAAACATACATACATTGCAAGTTAAACAAAAGCTTTTAATTAAAATATTTAGAGGTGTTGATAATTTCAATATGTTCCAAATAACTGTAAATAGGGCAGAAACTTGACTTTTTCTCCACCTACTCGTAAAAAATCTCTTCACCCAATGTGACATCTCGGAGGCTCAACTCCGAACGCTAACAAACTTAAACAACGCACAAATTCAAAGAAATCAAACTTTCCAAACTCCAATTATGAACTGGAACAATGTTAATACCTTCCAAAGGTCATGTAATCCTTAAAACATTTTCAGATTGTTTCTCCCTATGACAGTTCGGTACCGTTCACAAGGGGATCCCTAAACTAAGAATGATGACCCCACAACGACATTTTGTCCGTTCAACTTTTGGTCTAGACTGGCTCCTGAATTATAATCTGTATGTATTATCAAACTTTCAGTCTGTCTGTAAGCGTCTTCGCTTGAACTTTGAGAATCATTCATCCATATTCTTCTTGGAAAAGAGATTTGTAAATTCTTTAGAATTTTTTCGTAGAGTGCCCTCTCGCTCGAAAGTTGCCAGATTTTTCGTGTTATTTATTTCGCTAAGCGTTTTATCTGCGAACAATTTCTTGAGAAAAGGTTTAATTTACTTTTCACGGTGTTTTCGTACTTATACGAATCATTGTCTACCGTGCACTTGAAGGGACCCCAAGCGAAATGGAAAGGTTTAGTTGTTTATTTTTTACTTTCTATACATACATGGAGAAAATTACTTTCTGGATTTTCTGTTAATAAAGCAACGAATAGTACGACTTTTTAATAGCTCGAAGCTCACTATCGAGAGTTGTGTTTGATCAAGAGGCTTCATCAGAATCAATTCAATTAGTTCCTTCGCCGTACCAGAGCCAAAACAAACATGCTTTCTAGTAACGAACATTCCCAGAATCGCCTTCCAAGTTAATTATTACACTGTGACCAGGTTGTATTTCCGAGGCTTATAGATTCTCCGAAGTAAAATCAATACGTTGGATGGGTGGTAAATTTTATCGATAATTTTGTAGAGAATAATAATGTTGTGTAAATAGCAACGTGATTGGAGGTGTTACGTTGCTATACTTTCTCTCACAGGCGCTTCGTCGTGTTTTTGCCACGGCCGTTTGATGTTTTGAATTGCCACATGTTTTCCAATCCGATTCCCTTTGCATGCGTGTTAACTTCTAAGGCATTGAAGATTGAACACTCGACAAACTCCTCTCGAAACTGGTAGCCTGGAGTACCAGCCAGTTTCGAGTAGGCAGTAAAGTCTAAAAAAAAAATCCAACTTTTGTTCGGCAGCCGAAGATTGCCGAGTGGTCGGGGGCGCCCGAACACTAACTTTTGTGGCCGATGGAACTAAATATCCTCATAATTTTAGCAAATCGTCAGCCCGATGCGCTTTTTCAGGTTACAGTGAGCTTAGCCACCGTTCGGTAAAAATCATCCTCCACACCTCTATCCACATCAGTTCATCTGACTAGCCTTTTCCGAACTATGTTGGAGTCAGCTTCCAATCTAACCGGATTCAGCTGAATACTAGTATTTTACATGGAGCGACTGCCTACCTGACGTCCAAAACCCAATAACTGGGTAAAACGATACTCCTTGGAAAGACTAGTGTCAACATTTCCTGGCTTCAGGCAGGCAGGAACAACGGCATACATAACGTTCTTTCCGAGGCACAGAAGAATCTTGGACAAGCCTCAAACCTAGCCAGATATGCTGCCGAATTCCACATGAGAAGCATCACTGTCACCGACGGCGACGTCGAAACTTTCTTTCGAATATAGATTTCAGCGAAAGCGGAAGGGAGAGTCAGATCTTACCGACTACAACCCACCCGTGTTCCTCCAAATGCCCTTTGCGTTCCAGGGCCCCGGACAAATTCCACAACCTTGGCAGGCACTGTCCCTAGAGGGCCCCGTCACAAAGCATGTTGTTTTATTATGTCGACGGTTACTGAATACCAGTCTACACTAATATACATATTAATATATATAAAGCTGAAGAGTTTGTTTGTTTGTTTCCTTGCTCTCATTTCTAGACCTTTGGCAGTCGTTACAGATTGTCAGAAGTCAGTAAATCGGACTCCAGTCTTGCCAAGAAGTACCGTGTTACCCAGTTAATGGGTTGCGGAGGTCTGGTAGGCAGCCGTTGTTTCACGTGAAAACACTGGTATTCAGCTGAATCCTGTTTGACTGGAAACCGACCCCAATAAAGTTGGGAAAAGGCTAGGCAGATGATGATGATGAAGAGTTTGTTTGTTTACTTGAACGCGCTAATCTCAGGAACTACTGGTCCGATTTGAAAAAATATTTCAGTATAGATAGCCCATTTTTAGAGAACGGCTACAGGCTATTTATCATCACGCTAAGACCAATAGGAGCGGAGCAGACGAAGTTGCACGGGTCGACTAGTCGGTAAATAAAACCCAAGTACATTTACAATCCTACATAAATACCATAAATAGTGATTAGAAAAAAAACAAAGGCTAGCTACCTACTGCCTTGAATTACAGGATGAACCAGACAACGCAAACTATGTGATCACAAAAAATGTAGAACACATGCTCACATGAGTCATATGACAACAGATAACAGAACAGTTAAAAAGATAAACGTAGTAAGTACATGTACTCAGGTAATTAACATAGTTTGCATACATTTGATTACGTGAGCATACAGAATAGTTGCAGAAGTTCCACTGGATCGCGGTGAGATCACGAGTGATCAAAGTTGGACGGGTGAAGTTATAGCAGACGGCAGGAGTGCATTCATACTTTTGGTGGAAGTTTTTGTGTACTAGGTACTTAGAGTACTATTTAATAGCAATGCAGGTTACAGAACACATAAAATCACTGTCGTAAAAAGTAAAAAAAAGCATCTCGCCAGTACACAGATAAACCCTGTGAGGTTTACGTTATATGGCGAAAATCAAGTGTAACTGTAGATTAAGTACACTGAAAATAAACAAATAATAATAAAAAATAGTAAAAAAAGCTGGGTTATTTACTATTATTTGTTTTTGACCGGTGCACGGTGTTACGGGGCGTAATGTAACATGTTACCAAGCGAACATTCGTGCAGTCAGGATGTGGAAACGAGCACGAACACAGTAGATGTTACTCGGATTTCATAAGACGCTGTATCGCAACATTCTCGCTGTGAATGGTACATTACGGTAATATCGGTCTTCTTGTCGTGTGGGCACTTGTGCAGTAATGTCTAACGACATCCTAGTGTCAGAGTTTCTAAGCCGCCTCAAGGGCCTCGAACATGGTTTATTTAACGACAGCCATTTGGCAGCCGGGACCAACGGCTTCTATGTGCCTTCCGAAGCACGGAATTACTTTTTATCAGACAATCAGGTGATTCAAGCCTGCAATGTCCTAGCCAAACTGGAAACCACTTTACAAAGTATGCTTCCCATGGGAATCGAACCCACGACCACCGGGTAGGTACCAAGGTAAACGCCTCAACCACTCGACCATAGAGACAGTAACTTCGGTCAGTACTCACCTTAAGCTTCAAGGTTAAGAAACGCTAGCCAAGGTCGGTCCGCGGACAGGTGACCGTGCATTATCAACAGACTTCTCCGTGTCTCGGAAAACCTATTACGGCGTTGGTTCCGGCTGTCAATTGAAGATCTTTGACATTCGTTAGACAAGAGTGACGTCATCATCCATTTCGCGCGAACCTTTAAACTGTCGGTTTAAAAACGCAATTTTGGCAATAAATTAAAGCGTTTTCATTTTTTATTTGTGTGGTGGTCTATTCTAGATGGAGTTCTTTAAAATTTAAGTAAAAATGGAAATATTGCATGTTCCCTATTGCATCCGTTTAGAGGTGGCCCGGGGCGCCAAATCTTTAAGTACGCCTGACGCGAATTGCACCCATTTCACAATTGTACAGTTTTAAAACCGCATGAGCGCGTGAGAAAATACACCCCTGTTTGAGTCTGGTCTTCTACAAAATGATTGTATGTTAACAGTGAAAATCAAATCATATTCGAGTGAGCCTTCTGGCGTCTTTTATTTGTGCTAAGTAGTTAGTTACAAAGGTCAGTTCAATAAACACTAGATAACAGTGTTTGATTACAAAGTGTTTGTTTACATTGTGAATAAGTTTGGTAACTATGTAGGCAGCTGTGTTTGCCATTTTGCCCTGCGCCACATTGTTTTCTTTGGAATTAGAATGCCCCATCTGTTTTTGGGTGGAGAGAAATAACTTGACACCACACAACAATTTTGTTTGGAAAGGCGTGTCGAGCAAAATCCAAAAAATATGCTAGGTTTCAGAAGAGTATCTGGATAGAACTAACTTCTAGATAAATTCGAAAAAGAAAATGATGTATGAGAATTCCTCAAAGTAAAAGGATTTCGTAAGAGATTCGTGGAGGTGATGAAATAGATTGAAATTGAAAAGAAGTTCATTTTAAATGATAAATAATATTTTATTTGTAAAAACTTCTTTTAATCTCTTTCTCAGCCCAGAAAGCGGTGGGAAGATGATCTGGACGCACACTGCGAAGACTGGTTCAAGGTGGCACAAGAAAAGAGTGTCTGGAAGGATATGTAGGACACCTTTGCCCAGCAGTGGGACAATATAGGCTATTAAGAAAAAGTGGATCAATCATAACAGCTAGATGAGGCAGATGTGTCCTAGCCAACTACCCTGAGAAGAAACACAAAAACAAATTCAGAGGTCAAAATCTCTTTTAAACTCCATTCAAAGTGTACTAGTCAAATCATGTGAGAATCATGTATGACCTACATGGTTAAACATTAACCTACATTGTAGGTTGTAATGTCTGTGGTGCATTTTGAGGAAAGTGCCACAGATTTGTCATTTATTCTGTAGCTCAAACTTAGAACTTCAAGGAGCTCAACTACTTGACAAATAATACCAAAGTAAGGACATTTGGGTAGGTCACATAAATAACTCAAACTGCCAGACTAGCTTGAAATGAAACCCTATTATAACATAACTTATCACATTTTCCAGTTATAAAGATTTTAGACTAATACTAGCTTTTGGAGTGTAGGGAACCTACACGCCAAATATCAGCTTTCTACAACCAGTAGTGTCTGCTATACATTGTCTGTCAGTCACTCACTCACTCAGTAAGGGCTGAATTTTATATATTAAGATTAGACATGTTTTCTTAGAATTTAGGTTAAGAAAATAAAAGTTTAAGGGGATAATCAATTCTCAAGTTAATAAAGATGAACTAGATGAAAATAATTACTTTTCTTATTCAACTGCCTAATCTATAATGTGTAAACTTATGCTCTCTTGTACTTATTTTGTTTATGTCTGCACAATAAATAAGAACTTCCTAAGATTTCATTTGATTCCTATTTCTTTAAAAAAGGTATAATTTGACTAACCTTTTAACTGTCCCTTCAAAAGTGCCTTTAAATGACTTATTATAAATAATGATTTGATTTGATTAACCGCCCAACTTCATATCAGTTGTCATATCCGCAACAATCGAAAAATAAAAACCAACAACAAAGAGGAATGTGCAATCCATTGTCTTAACGAGCAGTGGCATTTGGTCGTAAATCCCCTAGCGAAATAGACCTGAAAATATTTGTAGGATTAATCCGACATAAGCGGTTAAAAGGTTAACATCAGGGCCCTAAACACCCCAAAATCAACATTTTACACCCCAATAATGAATTAAAGACTTCTTGCAAAGCAGACATGTCAAGAAATATCTGAGCTTATCTCCCACAAGATAATTTATGACATGTCACCTCATAAAATTGTTGTTACCACTTTAAACTGAATGACAAGTGAGGTAGCTCACATTAAATAAAGAGAACCGCATTCTGTGTGATGTGTGTGAATTTCTCAGAGAAAACAATACAGTGTAGCAAATTGATTACAAAATGAATGTACACACATTTGTTATTCGTACTACAAAGACATGTGTTACGCGGTTTCTTTTTTAAGATACTGCATCCGTTATTATCCTAAGACTGCATCTTTATCTTATTTGATGTAAATATGATTTTGAGAGGATTCTGAGATAATTTATCAATGATATCAATATCAATGGGTTATCTCTTTGAGGTAGATAAAGGATGTTATCTGGTCCAGTGTTAAAGAAATAAATGGTTTCTAGAATCTCCGATAATTCTTCATTTTATATATAGAACCATGCTGGAAAATTATATAGGAGAATTTACAAAACTATGACTAAAAAGTATGTAATGCATTGTTGTTTTTCGTCAATGTAAATAGCGATAAATCTTTAACGAAAGCAATATTTCTCACGTACCTAAATCAATTAATTTACTAGTTCCGCGACAGACTCGCGAGCGCATGTACAGGCAAGCATGCAGCCTAAAGAGATCATTCAACTATGAAATATGTTCGATATATAAATAGGCTAAGACCGCACGACCTTAACGTCGAGGTAAAAGCACTCTATCGTATGCAATCGATGTGCAATTGCCCGTTAAAGCGTAAATGGAGTAAGACACAGGCGATAATTCATACTACTCGCAATCATTTTCCACGCTCACGAATATTTACGAATTTAGAATTATTTGTTTACCGACAAAAATAATTCGAAAGTTATAGCGGGAGTCTTTCGAAGGAAAACTTAAAATATCCCTTCGCATTGGCAAAATGCATCCCCTCCCTAAAAATAATAAGGTATCCGTGAAACCGATTTTTCTCAATTTTGCAGTCATGGTTGCAAAAGAACCGTACTGAAATAAATGCTAGAAATTATGTAGAATATAACTCACCCCATTGTTTCTTTTCCTGCTGTCATTTAAACACAATAATTTTAGAAAATATTTTACTTCATAATTTTCAATTTTTCACTCGCGAACTGTCACAAGCGGCGATCTACCATAAACTAAAGACTATCTCAATGTTGCCATTTGACTGAAACTATTGATGGATATTTTTGTCTACGTCTCGTCCTTGCAAACAATATTTAGTTCATTTGCCAATAAATTACTGTTTTCAATAAATTTCTGCAATTCTTATATATACCTACGTCTTATATGCTTGTCAATGAATTGCATGAAAATTATGAAAGGAATATTATGAACGTCCTGACATCTTTTGGACCTAATGTAAATAATTAAACAATCACTACTGGATGCTAGAGGGCGTTTCTACACAAGTACAGCTATTCGACAGTAGATGACACTTTTTTTAAAATAAACACAAAATATGATTTACTTTAGAAGAACGCATGTTATAAAATACTATAATTCACCGCTTCATAACAAGGTATAATCATGGGTGGGGGACCCCATGAACCACACGAAAAAGAAAATTTAGTTCTAATAAATAATAATAGATGGCGCAACATGTATCGATTTTTATTCATGTGTGTAATATATTATTATTAGAACGAATCATTTAAAATCCGTACATTATGTGGCAATAGATGGCGCTGTTAGATAGTTTGCTTTTCAATTCATTAATTAAAATTAAGTACTAGTACTACTCGGGCGAGTGCAAAACACAGTGTGCAAAAAGTTTTTTTACCATTTCATATGCTTTTACGCAAAATTATTATTTAGTTTTTTTTAAAACTTGTACATGTAGGTATATTGTTAAGCCGTTGGTCCGTGTTACCCAGTTAATGGGTTGTGAAGGTCTGGTAGGCAGCCACTCCACGTAAAATACTGGTATTCAGCTAAATCCGGTTTGATTGGAAGACGACCCCAATATAGTTGGGAAAAGGTTAGGCAGATGATGATCACGGCGTCCTCACCTTCCGCCTGACACAGGTACTCACCGGACACGGTTGTTTCGGGAGATACTTGTTTCGGGTTCGGCGGGAGGACGCGCCCGGATGTCAACCATTTATTTGATGGCACTCACGATGTGAACGGTATGCTCAGTATATTCTACGATAAAATTAAAAATATTATGGAAATGCAAGACCCTCCCACCATCTGTGCTCCCACCACCCGTAAACATAAGACATCCTTGGTTCGATAAAAAAATGATAAGAACTTTGAGGGAAAAGGAAAAGATACGTCAGCGATACAAAACCTATAAAATCCCCATGGATGAGCTTGAACTTAAGCTGCTCAGTAAACGGTGCTCAGTCATGGCTGCCTCTTGTTACAGTAAATATGTTAGCGACCTAGCAACAGTTATTACCAAGGATCCGAAGAGATTTTGGACGTATATCAAGGACAAGCGAGGAGGTACCAGTTCTTATCCCCTGACAATGACTGACGGCATCACATCGTCTTCAGATGGCATCAATATCTCTAAAATGTTCGCTGCTCACTTTTCCTCCATGTACAGGCAACAAAATGTGTCTCCTCATTCATCTTCATCTCCCTCACAATATATGCAGGACATGTTAGCGACTTAGCGTATAGTTTACCGTTGACTACACCAATTATTGAAAGTGATGCCTTGCTCAGTAAATTGAAATCTCTGGATCGTCGAAAAGGCGCTGGACCCGACGGAATACCTCCTTATTTTATCTCCATGTGTGCTTCTTCTCTGGTGGCATCACAAATATTTAATCGATCGCTCGCCTCCGGTATATTTCCAAATATTTGGAAGGTAGCAAAAGTGGTACCTATTCATAAATGCAGTGATCGTAATTACGTAGGTAACTATACAGACCGATTTCGATTTTGTCTACCTTCGCCAAAGTTTTTGAATCCTTGATTTGTCCCTACATACAGTCTCATTTGAAACTTTACCTTAGTGACGTCCAGCATGGCTTTGTCAGTTCTAGATCTACATGCACAAATCTAGTGACTTTCATGGAGACCCTAACAAGTGCCATTGACTCTGGGAAACATGTTGACGTGATATATACCGATTTTAGCAGGGCTTTCGATCGCGTCCCTCATAATATACTCCTTCATAAGTTAACGCTTACGGCATCACTGGTTCCCTGCTTAATTGGTTTAAGTCCTATCTTGAGGGTCGTTCCTGCTTTGTTGCTCCCAATGGCTACCGATCGAGTTCCTACAAAGTTACATCTGGCGTGCCCCAGGGATCGCATGTTGGCCCGGTTTTGTTTAACTTGTTTGGTAATGATCTTGCCAATGAGTTGAAATTTTCTGAGTGTTACATGTATGCCGACGATTTAAAATTTTGCAGAGTAATTGAATCTGAACTTGATGTAGTGTTGCTACAGAGAGACATTGACATGTTGGTGAAGTGGTGTGATGACAATGATATGAACTTAAATATCAGCAAATGCTACCACGTGAAGTTCACCAGAAAAACTAAATTAACACGATCTGTTCATTACATTAGTGGCAACTTAGTGCAGGAAGTGAAACAGATGATGGACTTGGTAGTTCTATTCGATAGACAGTTGACTTTTGTACCCCACGTTGAAAACGTTGTTAAAAGGCCTCAAGAATGCTTGGTTTTGTCCAAAACCAAGCATTCTTGAGGCGACGAAAACAGGTTACATTAGAAATGTAACCTGTTTTCGTCGCAATAAGACCCAAATTCTGCTTTATAACAGTTTGGTCCGCAGCTCGTTAGAATATTGTAGCACTGTTTGGAGACCTCACTATGCCACCCATGCACCTAAGATTGGAAAGGGTTCAAAAACGATTTCTGTGGCATTTAGCATACTCTTCCGGAATAGCTAAAAAGATACAATCGTATAAGGAGAGGCTCTTGCATTTCGGAACGATATCCCTGCAAAAGAGGAGAGATCTACTGGATTTAGTATTTATATTTAAAATTTTGAGACATAAACTTGACTGTCCTCAATTACTGAAAAAAATAAAAATCCGTGTGCACACGAAAAGCCCACGCGCTCCTATAACACCCCTACATCCTCCTCTTCGCAGGACCGTTCTCGGCGCTAATTCTCCCATCCCCCGCCTATGTAAATTATTGAACAGCTGCAGTGATCTTGTCGATGTACACTCTGACTCGCTTAGTAAGTTTAGAAGCATTATATTTAAAAACTTGTTAAATCATTATAGTGTTAAGGGTTGCATGTTAATTTAGTTCACATTGTTAAAATTTAGGTATTGGTCATAATTATGTTCCGGTGAGGAACTCAAAACTCACTTAGTTTTAAGTCACCATTAAATCAACAATAATGTAGTGCATGTTGTGCTTACCTGTAAGGAATTGGTACACTAGCCCATAAGTTTATATGATGTATATGTTATCCATGTATACGTGTATTCAATTGTTGGTGAGCCAAAAAAATAAAATAAAACACTGTGAAGGTCGCCCGGAGGACACGGTGGAGCATACGGTGGAGGTCTGCCCTGCTTGGGCGGAGCACCGCTGGGTCCTCGTCGAGGCTATCGGCGGTGGCAACCTCTCGCGACCGGCCCTGGTTCAATCTATGGTCCGGAGCGAGGAGGCATGGGAAGCGGTCACCTCCTTCTGCGAAGCAGTAATGCTAGCGAAGGAGGATGCCAAACGTGTGAGAGAGAGGGAAACCTCACGCTCCAGTCGGCGCAACAGAAGAAAACGCCCCAGGAGTCGGGAGTCGCAGGACGATTCCCGCGCGCCTCAAAGAGATGTCTGTCTAACACTGAAATATTTTCCAAATCGGACCAGTAGTTCCTGCGATTAGCGCGTTCAAGTAAACAAACAAACAAACTCTTCAGCTTCATAAAACTGAAGAGTTTTCGTTTATCTATATATTAAGTATAGATAGATATCGATTTTCAGCGTTCCGTACCCGAAAGTACACAACGGAAACCTGTTACCCAGCCTCCGCTGTCCGTCCGTCCGCCCGTCCGTCTGTCTGTCAGCGGGTTGTATCTCAAGAACCATTATAGGTAGACAGTTGAAATATTCACAGAAATACTGGTATTCAGCTAAATCCGGTTTGACTGGAACTGTAAGCCGACCCCAATCATCTGCCTAGCCTTTTCCCAACTATATGGGGGTCGGCTTCAAGTCAAGCCGGATTTAGCTGAATACCAGTATTTTACGAGGAGCGGCTGCCTACCAGACCTCCACAACCCATTAGACCAACAACGACTTAACGTGCTTTCCGAGGCACGGAGGAAACTCGGTAGGTTGTTAAGATGACCAATCCACAGACCAACCTTGGCAAGCGTTGCTTAACCTCGAACATCGACTGTTATTATCTAGCCACGAGCTCCTCAAGCCGACCCCAATACAGATGAGAAAAGGGCAGAGGCAGATGATGAGTTGAAATATTTACAGAAAGTGTATTTCTATTGCCGCTATAAGAACAAATACAAAAAACAGTTTTTTTTTCGGGTTATGGTACGGAATCCTCCGTATAAGAGTCCAACTTGCACTTGGCCGATTTCATCCTTTGAAGTATATTTACTAAAATCTATAGGTATTTACAGATTTTCATTTATTCTATCCAATCTATTTGGTTTGAATAATAAAAGCAACTTGTCGATTATAAACGATGTTTCCAGTATTCCACTATTTTGAGTAAAAATTCTTTTCACTTTAAATATTTGTTAAAATCTCTTCATTACTCTCGTAACAACGACGTCAGCTTCAAGGTCAAGTGGACAAGCGATAAACAATACAGTACGCCTTTAACCTCTTGGCTCATCAATGCCCCACCGTTGTATGGCAAATGGAACCTTTTGGTTCCACCGTTGGTTCCACCGGTTAACGCCATCTCTTAGTTGGAACCGAGGAAATCGCGCTTGCAAGTTGTTACTGCTAACACCATCTAGCGGGCGGGGACCCAAAAAAAATACCTGAAAATTATTTTTTACGGCAGTCGCGTTTCATTGTATGGGATGAGGCATCTGTACGCTAGTATTATATTATCTGTGGTACAGTTTATCCGGTTTTTTTTTAGTATAAGGTTTTTGTTCGCGACGGAGCATTTTGATTTATATAACTCGCATAAACAGCCTTATGTACTTATATTCGTAAGCTTATATGTTTTTTAAGTTAGAAGCTTATATACTTAAATAGCAATAGAAATGTTCGCGGAGACGCATTTAACATTGTGTAACTCGCATAGATAGTACCTATGTACCTATAGTCGTAGGCCTATGTACTGAATTTAGAAGCTTATGTACTTGCATAGTGATAGTTTGTAAGCTATGTAATCAATTTAAAGTCATATGTTTGTCGTTTTCCCCAAACACGTAAAAGATGTTCTGGGGAAAACATATTTTCAAAGAAAATTATAGTCAATAGGTAGGGCTACACATTTCCCTTACACATTCCCGATAGCACCCTGAGGGCGTGTTCTGATTGGCTGATGGAAATCAGCCAAATCGAAGGTATACACAAAATAGTCATTTCATATTCGAACATAGTAGGGTGGTTGAAGAAAACCACCATGTACACGCACCTTCAGTGCTAAGTTTTTAGGGCATCTAGGAATTTAGGTCTTAAACCATAGGCACTGGAAAGCTGGCACTCAGCCCTATCCAGATATGTACACATCTTCATGGTCAGGCAAGGCATAAAGCCACAAAATAGATAAGAAGATAAACATAGTTTTTTATCCTCTCCCGGGTTCCTGACCTATAGTACCTCCACCCTTGGAGGGGTGGCTTGGTAAGTTGTGTAGCTGGATGGAGGGATGATGCACCTACCCGAATATAGATAGTTTCATAGCCCATGGGGCACAGTTTTTCGGGGAATCAACCCCAAATAGTAAGCAAGCTCAAGACTTGTGATATTTTTGATAGTTAAATGCAACAAGCCCACTAGTGGGCAGGGTTGAGGGGTTGATTTCCAACCCGTTCGACGGGGAATTTCGGGGGATTTGAATAGAGGTGCGTCAACCCCCATCCAGACCTAGAATAGACCTAGATATAGCCGAAAATGTCATAGAACCATAGTAAAAATTTGCAGTTAAAATAAACTGAAGCAGTTAGTGGTTTTTGGGCCTCGTTACGGTAAAGTAACCTCGTACCTTAGTAAATGGTAAAAAATAGCCAATTCGTAGTCACCGGCAGAAGAAACCCTAGAATCTATAAATAGAATCACAGTACTCGCGACTTTGCCCTTAAACCATTAGCTGCAGTGTCCTCAAATTCCTGCCTATTATTTAACCCTGGTAAGCATTCACCCTGCACCCCAATCTACCCCGAAGACAGCAAGTATTTGGCAAGATAGAAGAACGCTGTACGTTAGGTGCGGAAGAGCCTTAGTTTTCGGTGCAGGACGTCAGCGCGGCTGGACGTCGTCGGTCGGTCACAGTTCACTTCGGAGGAGAAGAAAAAGGATAGACCTACCCCATCACAACCCCGTTCCAGTCGATCACGCCCGTCCGGTACAGTTTTCTTAATATGAATTATGTTTCATATTGGTGTACAATAGTAAAGTATAGGTACTTACATAAATAAATAATGAAGAATAATGGCAGTTACCTACAATTAGGCATACCTACTTATTTAAAAATTAAATCAATTGCCTATGCCCAAAACATACTCGAATGTACAATACCTACCTACCTATATTGTACCTATGTGACCAATACGCACTCATATCTGCTCAATAGGTAGTTATAGAAAATGGGAAGTCGAACCTGTGACCAAACGCAACTGCTCCAACCGTTCCGTTTTTAACTCATCATCTGCCTAGCCTTTTCCCAACCATATTGGGGTCGGCTTCCAGTCAAACCGGATTCAGCTGAATGCCGTTTTTAACTATCAAATGGAAATACAAATAGTAATGGGTATAATTTAGACGGTCACCAAAAATAATATTTTTAAGACTCTAAGCCTAGGCATCAAAATGGATCAACGGTCACCAAATTCTATCCAACTCAACTGTGATTGCCATAAAATGTAGGCTTGGGGTTACAAACTGGATAAAATAGGTTAGGTTAGGTTAGAATTGTGACCAACCGCGCGCGAGCCGAGCGAGCGAAGCGAGCGGTGCCGCGGCAGCGGCCGGCGAGCGCTACTTCTCGAATATTATTTGGTGACCATTTATCTGTTTTGGTAACCGTTTAGAACTTTTTTGGTAGTAAAATAGGTACTTTTTTGGGCGGTGTTTAAACACAAGCCAATAGTAATTGCATAGGAAAACGACATTATTCCGGTTGCACCACAATCTAAATTGGACGTTATTTATTGTTTTATTTTATAGTTCCACCAACAATAATAAATTATTGTAACTACTTATGGAGTAGGTAGGTACTTTGCTACGACGTCACTCGCCTGCATGGGCTCCAGATTTTCCTACAGATACAAACGTGTATTCAATCAAATAAATAAATGTTTTATTTCAACCTTTTATGCTTATTAATTAGATATTATTTGACAACCTACCTATATTATATTTTTTGATATCTTAATGTTTTTCGAAAAGGAAAAGCTTTGTTTGGACTCGGCTATATCATTTAAATAGCCTTTACCCGCGACTTCGTACGCGCCTATCCCGTTTTTTCCCGTCTCCATAGGAATTTCGGGAAATCCTCTCTTAGTGCTCCCCTACACTCCCCAAGGAACCTACATGCCAAATGTCATCTTTCTACGAGCAGTAGTTTCGGCTGTGCGTTGTCTGTCAGTCAGTCAGTCAGTTACTGAAGAATTTTATATAAGTAGGTACCTATTAGGATTTCATCAAAACTGTTCAGTGGTTTAGGTGTGAAAACGTAACAGAGAGCAATACAATTTTCTATTTCAAATAGGTACTAAAGTAGTGGATAGATTTGTGGTTTCAGTGCCTAACTGGCTTCAATTATAGTAACTGTCTTACGATAGTTTTGACGTTTCTAACAATTTTATTAGTTTGCGTAAAGCTTTTGCCATAGACTGCTGAACTCTGGTTTTATTCTCTTTTGTTGCATTAGGTTTCATTAAGCATGCGTACAACAATTTTTTGTCTCTTAAAAGAGATAGTCAGGGGGAAACCGATAAAACACCTACCTTACCTAGAACCAGTAGCAGTAGGTACCTTAGTAAGTGGTACGCACTAGGTACCACTAAAAAGTGAAACCACAGATTACTAAATGTGAAACCACAAACAACAAGTCCGGGAAAATACTCTTCCAAACAAAAAAAGAATCATCCAAATCGGTTAAAAATAGGCGAAAATGTCGCTGAACAAACATTTTTCATGGAATCGTATCATCGGATCCTGACTTATAGCACGGTAATATTATCATACAGTAATTTAACTCCATACAAACGGACGAAGCGCGAGTTATACCTACGCGCCTCGATCTCGAGGTGCGCTCGGGATGCAGACAGTCGCGAGCGCGACTGTGCCGCAGTGACTAACGGACGGTGTGTTGTTTTTTTTTTTCAAGTTCAAGTAAATATTTAATATGACGAGTAGGAAATATTGTGCTGTTTTTGGTTGCATGAATTCGTCAATAACGCATCCAGAGATAACTTTTTTAAATTACCTGGAAACTCTGAAAGGTAAGACTATAAAATAATTTTATTTACTAGTAGGTAGGTACTAATGTGTGTCTTTATAATGGATAAGTATTTCCTTTTATCTCCCGAGAAAAAAGATGTCTGGATTATTGGATTGGATTTATAAGACCGATTTGTGATTCAAACATAAACATGGTTTTTTAATTAAATATACCAATAAAAAAACAACACGTATTTTTATTGAACACTTCTATTCAATTCACAAAGTATTTTATTTGTTTATACATATAAAAAAAGTACTTACCTACAATCACAAAACTAAATGGAAACACAAAGTAAGCAAATGTATTTAAACTGCTGGAGGCGGGCAGCCCTATCGCATGTTTACGTACCGCGCGGCTGTAGGCATTTATTTCAAAGATACGGCCGAGTTACAGTACTGTATACATAATATTACCGTGCTTATAGCTTCCATCAGCAACATGAGATGATGATTATCAGGCACAAATCTGAATTGCGTTAGAAATTTCATGAAAAACATTGTATTACACAAAATTTGAAGGTTTCTCTCGATTTTCATGGGATCCCATCATCAGATTCTGACTTGGTGACAGTGGGACCACCTCAGGAGTATAGGCTTTTGAATAAAAAAAAATTTTTAAAATCGGTGCAGAATTGGCGGAGAAATCGGTGAACATACAATAAAAAAAATACATACAGCCGAACATCGAACCTCCTCCTTTTTTAAGAAGTCGGTTAAAAAGACCGTTATTTGCAAAATCTCGAACATTTTTTTCTCTTAGGGTTCCGTACCTCAAAAGGAAAACAAACCGGCCAAGTGCGAGTCGGACTCGCACACGAAGGGTTCCTTACCATAAATCTTATTTTTTGTTATTATTTGTTGTCATAGCGGCAATAGAAATATACAATCTGTGAAAATTTTAACTGTCTGCCTATTACAGTTCTTGAGATACAGCCCGCTGAAAGATAGACGGACGGACGGAAGGGCGGACGGACGGACAGCGGAGGCTAATAATAGAGTTAGGAACTAAGGCTTAGTTGGGAACGGAGCCCTAAAAACGGAGCCCTTATATGATCACTTTGTTGTCTGTCCGTCTGTCGAAATTAAAACCTGTCTGAGTTGAAATTAAAACCATATACCCAAGTTTATAGTCCCTTGCAGCTGAAAAATAATCAAACTTCTAAGTAAACGTAACAAAAGATACGGTCGTTTATGATTGTGACGTTAAAAACGTATATTTCTCAAGGGAATCAAAATGAATAGGGTATTTCCCGTTGACCTAGAACTAAGAAATTTGGCAAGTAATACCGTCTTATACTACAAATATAGGGAAGTCTGAAAACTATACATTAGTAATTAAATCATGTAAAAAATTTAGTCATTATTTAAAGGAATTTGTAGCTACGGAACGGAACCCTTGGTGGGCGAGTCCGACTTGCACTTGGGCGGTTTCTTTTTAGGCCGTATGGATTTCGACTTATGTCGAAAATTTAAAAAATTGTGACCGTTGGCTTAATTCCGAAGTTTGCAAAGAAAAAATCCTGAAATGATTCTGTGATAGAATTTTATGTACCTATAGATTACAGGTAAAATAAAACGATGTCTCTAAATAGCACATTTTTTAAGAAATCATGAACAAAAATATATTAGTTCCACTGTCGGTCAAGAGATGGCGCTGATCTAAAACTGCAATATACACCGCAGTGTTAAAATTCTCTGACGACTATATTCTTCTATGGTATGGAACCCTTGGTGCGCGAATCCGACTCGCTCTTGACCGTTTGTTTCTAATACAGAGTTCATGGTCTGTACCTATAGTAGGTACAGACAAACGTCTGTATCGTGTGAACCCAATATAAGGTGTTGGTCGATGCTCGAAGCTATTAAGCCATGACAAGACTTCAAGTAAAATGTTGGCCGAGTCCACATCCCGCATGACGACAAGCATTCGTAAAAAAAAAAAAAAAATTTTCACGAATCACAACAATAGCTGCGCTACGTTCTACTTTTACAACCAAAAACAAATAGCTATTGACTTAATTACTCAACTTTAATCGGACAACACCATCTCAAGAGGTACTAACTAACCGTCCCTTTGTCCGGAGAGTGAAAGTAAAAGTTATGTAAAAATTGTACCAATCGTAACTGCATGGTATCCGTTAAGGCGACGCGGCGTCGTCGTCCATTTTGTTTTTATTTTGGTTTATGTAAATTGTGATATGAAATGAAAGTAAGTAATTGGTGACGAGGTGTAATTGGGCTGGTCATAGTGGGTAGATAATATCATGTAGTGTTGCATATAAAAGTTACTCTCTCTAACTAAAGCAACAACAAACAAACCTCATATTTTATCAAAGAAAATTATTTTAAGGTGAAGTCAGAAAATAAACACAACAAAGTTTTCCTGAAATGGGTTCGTACCAGTTTTAATAAAAACTTAAGGGTGATTATTTTTCTTCCCACCCCTCACCCCAGCTGTCACATAAACTTACCTACTACTGCACAGCGACTCGTGAAGTGGTCCGAGCCGCCATGGTTTGATTCTACTTGTACGAACAGATTTTTGGTAAGATACGGAAGCAATAGAATAAATAAGAAACCAAAGCCATTAATTCCAACTTGATGCGTGCTAAATAGTTCAGTTGACTACTTCAAAAGGCTTTCCTATGAAGTGATTAGATAGGTTCCTTACTCATCCTAAACTTTATTTGATCAATTACGTTCTTACGATTATCGAATATTGTAAAGTAACAAACATTAACACTTCGCCTTAACAAGTAAAAGATCGATATAAATAATATGACCGAATTTTGTGTCAGAAAAAAAAACCGCTGCGGCGTCAGCAGTGGTTCCGCTTAAACAGTTCGTTGAACCCTGACGTAACGAAGTTAATGTGTAATTAACACTCAGGAACAAACGGCCACTTGGTCGACATCATGTAATAAATTGCCATTTGATTAGACAATAGTAGTAGAGTTTGTTGAGAGTTATCTGTGGCAAATTGGCTGTTGTTTAAAAGTCTATATGTTTGCACACTTCGACCTTATTGTGGACTAATAAATAACCAGCTTTTCAAGGAGAAAGCTCAATGTTCTTGACTTGTCTGCACTCTCCGGAATTCTTCCATCTGGAATCTTACCTACGATACGAACCTGTGAGCTGATGCGAGGATCGATTAGCGATCCAATAACAGCTAAAATAAACTTAAAAAAATAAGGTTCGATAAAGAATTATTGCACCACAATTTGGGTCCCAGATATTCGGCGAAATTTTCGGCGACATCGCGACAGAGATCCCGGCGATGATGGCAGGACAAAATTGACGCCTATCGACAGGACGAAAACAATGAAAGGACGAATGAGGAGACCTTTGCCCTGCAGTAGGACACGATAGGCTAAAAATAAATAAATTTCGTTTCAATTCGTTTAAAGGAAAACCCAGCGAAATGGGAGTGCAGAACTAAACTGGTAACGATCTACTAATCACACAAATTAACAAGAAGCACCCAGTGAATTAAAGAGACCACACCTCTCAGTCATCATTAAAACGGAAAAAAACCCTCGATCAATGTCAATACAATAACACACACTTTCAATTTGATGATTTAACTTGGAGCTCATGATTTTTGGAGTATAGTGTTTTGCTTGTCATGTGTCACTGTCACAGCTTAGTAACGGCCTTCCTCCCTATTTTTTCACACACAAGCCTCTGGGCAGTCTTTAATTTAAACCTACCTTCTTCTGCACATCCGACCAAGTCTCAACGCAATTTGGATCAACCTCTGTAAATTCTACATACTAAAAATCATTTATTGCTTTTCCTAAATCGCATAACTCAACAATTCTTGCCAGTTACCTCTTAAATAACGCGTCAATATACTCGTACATCTTCAAGACATCATACATAACCAACAGCACCATCTACAACATACTAATTTCACTTCCTCCCTCTATCCTGCGCGCGACCTTCCGATGTTTTCCTACTGCCAACATGCGCCAACGTGCGCTAACCTTGTACAGCCGTACTTGCGTGTTACAATGTTATCCTCTAATGAGAGTCGCATAGTAAACTAGTACATGTAAGGGCAATCTACTGACTTGAGGAAGTGTGAATCCCTCAGCGTTTTTGCGGAAAAACTTTATTTATTATCTATAATTAACTAGTTGACCCGCGCAACTTCGTCTGCGTCACAATTTTCAATACTGCTCCGCTCCTATTAGTCTTAGCGTGATGATATTAGCCTATAGCCTTCCTCGATAAATGGGCTATCTAAAAATAAAGATCCGATTTGAATTTTTCAAATCGGACCTGTATCTATCGGATAGTTCTTGAGATTAGCGCGTTCAAGCAAAAAAAAAAAACGCTTCAGCTTTATATATTAGTATATAGAGTATAGATAAATAAATTAGCATAAGTTAACATAAGCATAATCAGCCTATAATGTTCCCACTGCTGGGACACAGGCCACCTCTCGTTGAGAGGGAGTGGGCCGTAATCCACCACGCGGGCCCTGTGCGGGTTAGTAGATGTCACATGTCTTCGAATTTTTGGTTCTAGGACATGCTGGTTTCCTCATGATGTTTTCCTTCACCGTTTTGAGAGCAGTGGTGATGACATAATTTACAACAAAGTAAAGTGCCTGCCTGGGTTCGAATAAATTATTCGCTTGTTTATTTAATTGCAGTATTGGCAGCCAAGGTCGGTTTGTGGATAGGTTACCAAACTCACTCAACATCCATTTGATACTGAGCACGTGAAGCCGTCGACTCCGGCCATCATTTGTAGATCTCTAGTCGATACGGGTCATGAGAAGAGCGAAAGTATGCGAACGGAATTCCCTGCCAATGTTTGTGTTTCCTGGTACCCCTGGTTTCTTGGTGTTCCCGGTGGATATCGAGGGGGTTATCCCGTACTGGGTAATGGAGGTCAGACAAGCGGACGATCCATGTCAAAATGTTGGTGTTTAGCTACATAAAGTTCGACTGGAAGCCGACCCGACATAGGGACAGATGAGGCTGTTGTAGGGGGCGAACTGCCTACTTATTAGCAAGTCAATGCCATTTTAGAAGACCTCTGCGATAAGCCGTTGCTGGACATAGGCATCGCCATTTAGAAAGGTCCTCAAATCTCAAATCATTTATGCAAACCATAATGAAGACATTCAGGTGGTAAACATAAAAAAAAAATAGAAACAATTATGGACCTTGGTCAGGCTAGCTGATTCGACCATAGCCAAGAAGTTGCCAATAAGTCATTGAAGCTGGAGACGAGTCTCACGTGATTGTAATTACACCGGTATCCCGGCTATCCAAACCGGATCTCAGAAATGTTGCTTGGCGACTGATAAATACATATATCAGCAGTCGAGCTTTCTCAGACGAAGACTTTCCACGCAACTCGTATTTCACCTTGGTCTTCCTAAAAAATCGAAATGTATTCGCAGTGTTAGTATTGGGTACGTACGCCCCACAAGCCCACAACATGCCTTGAAGACATTTAACAATAATTACTGCAATCTCCAGTCATAAAAAATGTCAAACCGAAAGCATAGTGTTAGTCCTCAGGACCAATTGGCGCCTGCCTCCGTGGTCGAGTGGTTTAGGCTTTTGCCTTGTGACCCGGTGGTTGTGGGTTCGATTCCCACGGGAAAGCATACTTTGTAAAGTGGTTTTGCAGTTTGGTTAGGACATTGCAGGCTTGAATCACCTGATTGTCTGATAAAAAAGATGATTCCGTGCTTCGGAAGACACGTATAAGCCGGTGGTCCCGGCCGCCAAACGGCGGTATTCAAATAACCATGTCAGAGGCCCTTGAGGCGGTTTAGAAACTGACACTAGGGTGTGTGGGGTCGTTAGACCTTACTGCCCGCATAAGAAGAAGAATTGGCACCTGAGATTTTACCGGACATGACCGGATAGAGATCAGGCGCAGGATAAGATAATAGTGGTTTCCAAAGCTCGGGATGTTAAACTGCCAACATTCAAATTCCGGGCTGCCGCTGAAAAATCCCTAATAAAAAATCTTAACTTTTCCTTCCTCCTCGTAATCGAAGCCAGGACCCCTCTCTATCAAAAGAAGACAGTAGCAAGCATACAGGCAGTAAATCAAAAGCTTGAAAGTTGTACAATACAAGTTGACCCGCGCAACTTCGTCTGCGTCACAATTTTCATAACAGCTCCGCTCCTGTTAATGTTAGCGTGATGGTATATAGTCTATAGCCTTCCTCAATAAATGGGCTATCTAACACTATAATTTTTCAAATCGGACCAGGAGTTCCTGAGACTAGCGCGTTCAAGCAAACAAACAAACAAACTCTTCAGCTTTATATATTAGTACTAGTTGACCTACGCAACTTCGTTTGCGTCACAATTTTCATTACTGCTCCGCTCCTATTGGTCTAAGCGTGATGATATACTCATAAAACTCTTCAGCTTTATTTATTAGTATAAGAAAAGGCAAAAAGCTCTTCAAACGAGTGTGTATTATTTTATTTGCCATAGATATCAACATAGAATATTACACGAGGAAGTGGTCCATTCAATAACATTATTATATCCGCTTATTTATTTATTTATTAAAACTTTATGCACAAGTGAAACACTGTACAAAGGCGGACTTAATGCCGTAGGCATTTTCTACCAGTCGACCTTAGGGTGGTGCAGAGACAGCATGGCAGGTGCAACATAAAGAAAAGACAAATAGAGAGAAGAAAAATAAATACAATCTATAATAAATACATAGATACATACATACTAATAAACAAAACTAACAACGTTATTAAGAAAACACGAAACCAACGAATTAGCGATGTAGTGATTCTTCCAACATCTTGTGAATATGCTCACGAGCCTTCACCTTAAACGACAACCGACTTTTTGCCGTCCTGATGTTCAGAGGGAGCGCATTCCAAAGGAAGATCGCCTGGACAAAGAAAGAGGAGTGGATAAACCCAGAGCGGTGTGAAGGGCATCGTAGAAGGAGATTATTGGTAGAACGAAGATTTTTAGTATGGGCGGAGCAAAGGAATTGAATTTGAGAAGTTAGATAAGAGGGACAAGAAGGATTGTTAAGAAAAGAAAACAGACTAGTCAAGGCCCTCAGCGCTCTGCGCTGGCGAATGGGTAACCATTTTAATAGTGATCGATGCGCGGATATGTGATCATACTTACGAAGATTGAAGACGAATCGAATGCAGTTATTTAGAAGACGGTCAAGTTTATTGAGGAGATCTGCGTTCGGGTCGTAGTAGCACACATCACCATAGTCAATTATTGGGCAATTGTAGATAATGACCTACATTTGTGTTACGTGTCTCGATCTGGAGTAAAGTGGCTTTCTCTTAGAATTTAACTTCTAACGGGCAATGCTAATGTTTTGAGGTGTTTTTGAAAGTTATAAGTTACTCGAAACCCTAAGGTAGGAAGGAAGGTATGTTCAAGACTGCGTACACACCAACAGTATTATACTTCAAAGTAGTTGACCCGCGCTACTTCGTTTGCGTCACAATTTTCATAACTGCTCCGCTCCTTTTGGTCTTAGCTTGATGATAATGATAGTCTATGCCTACCTCGATAAATTGGCTATCTAACACTGAAAGAATTTTTCAAATCGGACCAGTAGTTTCAGAGATTAGCGCGTTCAAGTAAACAAACAAACTCTTCAGAATGCAGAATTTTTGCATCAACCTTGTCATATTTGAAGAAAAAATTGCTGGCCATTAAAAATATCCTTGGATGGTATACCTACTGATGGCATTCCGATGCACAGGGCAAGGTAGTTTTTCGATGTCTTGTCCATCTTTGTTCTTCGTCACAGATTTTTCTTTCAAATCTATCTCCTTATTATTTCCTTCGTCTTTGCTTTTACTCTTCCTCATTTCCTTGTCATTCATCATCTCAGTGTTCACTCTCTTTCTAGGAAAATCATCGTCGAATCCGACAAATTCTTCTAATAATGCTCTATCTTCCATTTCTTTATTATTTGCCAATAATTTCGTGCTTAAATATCACACCTATACTTCCTCTACTACTGCACATTAATAAAAAATAAAAAAAAACCTTACATGTATCTCCTCGTTACAAATGGAAACTTCCTATTGAAATTAAAACACTTTTAATTACATACATCCTAACCTCGAAATATCGAAAAAAAATCTCACCGACTACAATAACAAAAACGTATTCAAGAAGATTCAAGTTATATAATTATGAAGTATTATTGGTCTGACAAAAGACGGCGACCATATTGGGATCTTCATTAGCGATATTATACGAGCTAGGTATATTGAACGGCCAGGTACAGTATGTGCCGAGAGGTCAAGGTGATCAGGTCAGGGATACGCCGAGGTTAATACTGAGGAAATCGGCAAGTGAAAGAGTTTAATCGAAGTGTAAAATATGCCGTGTAATTTATTGAGGTGTCACAGCTATGGTTTTTGGTGTTCACGGATTTAGTGGAAGGCTTGACCATTTTTATGATTGAGACGAGGAAGGAATTATATCACATTAATTTAAATAACTGAGCGATCCGGTTATGGTTATTTTTTTATTTATTAGGACAAATGCGTTATTCATTTGTTAGTGAGATTCAATAGATCAGAATATACCAGGATCGATCATAATGTAGACACCGACCTAAGGCTGAACTTTCGGTCGGTCACTACATTTTCGGTTTCGACCAAAAATTGACCGAGCCTTCGGCCCTGCCGAACCTCAGTGTTTGTCATTGTCGTGCGTTGTTCGGCTAACTTCGGACTTCGGGTGTGTTCGTTGCCTATGATCGCTAGTTAGGACCAAAACGAACGTTAACATAAAACATGTAAGAGAATAAACACGATAACTGAATAGGGGTTATTGTTCTCATCATTCAAACCTACATGTCAAATTTCAGCTTTCTACGACCAGTTGTCTCTGCTGTGCATTATTTGTCAGTCACCCACTCAGTCAGTTAGTCACCACTTCACCAGTAACGGAAGAATTTTAAATATTAGGAAAAGTTTCGTTTTCGGCCGAAACTGAGATCAAAACCGAAAGTTCGTTTCGGTTTCGGCCGAAAATCCTGTTTCGGTCGGACACTATCTAAATCTACTTGTAGCGACATCTATACTGCATATTGACACATGAACTACAAAATGAAACTGTCACATTATTCTACGCGATCTACTAGCGCGCTCGTTATCAAAGTTCTTCGCGCGATTTGAACATTTGTACAACAGCTTGACAACCAGAAACGGGCATTTTTTCATCAGGTACAACACTCGTCCGGTAGAAGTAGGTATCCTCCCTTTTCAAAGGAGGTTGCGGGACTTTACACCCAGTTCCGCATACCTCTATTTACTTGCAAACCACTCATTGCATGCTTTGGAAAGGTCTATGTCCGCCGTAGACTGCTATAGGCTGTGCTGATACAATAGAAGTGAAAGCTATTTGAGTACCTAATATAACCATTAAACCACCAACAGAATTGAATTGTCTTGGTAACATGAAGTACTGCTATTTTATCTATTCGTTCGGCTAAATAGCACTGCTTGCTATCCAGCTTACGGTTTGTAGTGTGGGAACTATAGACCTATCAGATTATTAAATTTTTTCACGTCGTGAAACCCTAAAGAATTTTAATATCCTTAGGTAACATTAGCCAAAGTTACCAAAAGTACAGACTGACTTGGAAATAATCCTTTCGAAATCTTTGTTATACGAAGCCTTCTAAAATTCATATTTGTCACAACTTACCACGTATCGGTCTTCGTTTATTTTTAGAATATTTTTATAAATAAACGTTAAACTACTTATACTTAATCCTAACTTAATGTTATTAATGCGAAAGTAGCTCTGTCTGTCTATTTGTTTGTTACGTCATAGCAGCTGTGCGGCTTTGGATGAAACTCGATTGGCACACGGATAAACCAGTCACGGAATAGGATATTTTTATGGTAGGAGTATGCTTCCTTTGCCTGTCAGAGTTGTGGAGTTCGTTCAAAAGAGTCACTGCAGCCCTGGAACGCAAAGGGTACACGGATGGGTTTTAGTCAGTAAGAGTCTGACACTCCCTTCCTCTCCGCCCAGAGCGAAAGGAATCATTTGATGATTTCCCATTCTTAAAATAAGGAGTAAGTTTTCTTCTTTGACGCGTGTGAATCCACAGCCGTGCTGGAAGTTCTTTTATAAATAGAAACTACTAACAGAAAATCGATAGTACATAATTCTAACACAAACCATATAAGTACTTATGAATAGAAACATCTTAATAATCCCATTATTAATAGTCATATAGTAGGTAATGTCAGACCAAAACTATGCGATACACTCGAGATCGTCGCCATATTAGATGCTATTGTATCTACGTCTCAAGTAAAAAGGTCGCCAGAGCATACTCATCGAAGGTTAGCTAAAGCTGTGGGCAGACTCTCTTACGCAGACTTTTGAATTATGTAGAAAGAAAACAACGTAAGGAGAGGCCTTCCATCCAACGCTGCGTTGTCTTCTTTTCATATTTACTTACATAATTTGGAAGGAGGACCGATGACCTGGTGAGAGTCGCAGGTAGCCGATGGATGCGAGACGCACAGGACCTTTTTTTTTTTTTACCAAATATTGGCACGCCTTTGACCACTATCTCACCTGATGGTAAGCGATGATGTGGTCGAAGATGAAGCACGCTTGCCTAGAAATAACCTATTCACTCTTGACTTAAAGACTCCCAGGTTGTAGCTATCAGGAAACACAGACTCCGGCAGGGAATTCCACTCCTTAGCTGTACGCATTATGAATGTGTTACCAAAACGTTTTATGTACCTGTTGTTCTGGCGACAAGCGCGGGGAAGACCAGTAGTGCGGGGTAGATCTGAAGTCCTGCAGTAGACGTTTTCAGCTGGTATGATGATAATGATGACGATATGGAAATAATTATAGTGTCACACACCCTTGACAAAACGGTCTCATCGCTGAAGTTGGCGATAATTTACTGAAAAATTTAAACCATTATTTAATTACAAGACATAATTGATTTCTTCCTGTTCATCAACATCTTCCTGCTATGCCTTAAGGGCGTATATTTGAAATTTATGGTAGCTCGAAAGCGCCGAAGGGCGCCGCGCACCCGACGCAGACCCCGCATGCTTCCACGTGGATAGTTCATATAAACATATACCACAATTTCACATTCCTGTTCCAGGAACCTGACAAGATACGTTAAAACGAAAAACGGCTTAATACTGATTGACTCACCTTAACCAGTATGAGGTCTGTAGTGGACTAAATTCTTTGTAGTAGTAGAATAACGTCTGTTTCTTCTACCGATCTCTATTAGCCATTTATTTATTAATTCATCAACATGATCTACATCATCATCATAGCCATCAGTTCACTTGTCCCTTCTTTCTTAGTTTTGTCTTCTTTCACTTAATCCGTCCATTTTTTCTTTAGTCTCCCTCTTTTACTTCCAACGCAAACTCGCTGCTTACGTCTGTGTTTCCAAACGCTTACAACCCTAATCTCTTCAAAGTTAGAGTGAACAGGCTCCTTCTGGGTAAGCTTGCTCCATCGTAGACTTACCTAACAAACAGGATTTTCGTCACAGCT
The DNA here is from genome assembly GCA_950371165.1 of Lacanobia oleracea. Lineage (NCBI taxonomy): Eukaryota > Metazoa > Arthropoda > Insecta > Lepidoptera > Noctuidae > Lacanobia > Lacanobia oleracea. Next base: position 1,455,137 of record OX493409.1, read on the forward strand.
GGTACTTTGAAATTTTTATTTTATACTCTTTCTTTAGCTCACAAAATGTTGTATCGACGGCAAATAAATCAGTTTTATCTCCAGCTAGTGCGCACACCGTCTAATGCTTCTCGTCAACAGCAGGCATGCAGATGGTCAAACACCATACCCGTTACCTGTTACCCTCGATAGACTTTAACGAGCCAACTGTAATCATAGTCTACGTTTAAACTTTACATCTTTACGACTGTTTGTAATAATGGTCTTTCGTTTTCCGTATAGTATAGTGTCACTTACGGAATAAAAGCGAGTTTTTATCTCACACGTTAGTTGATAAATGAACTTACTATTATAATCAAGCTTTTTTATAAAGTGGTCGATGCAAGCTTGGCGTGCATTCGGGATAGGTTCTCTCCCAATTCTTAACTGTTAATATTAGATCATTTGCGTCAAGATTAAAGGATGCTATCACAATTTAGATAAATTGTAGAACCGATCCAGAACAGTTTTAAAACATAACAAATAAATTAAAGCAATTCAAAGTATGTATCTGTAAATTAGAAGTATCTGTCTTAAGTACGTAATCAATCACCAAGCTTGATAAACCACTGATTGGATTCAAAATCTAGGTACTTATAAAATTAAGTGTTATCCCGAGTAACATTTAACGTTTATTTCATCAAAATAGACCCTCCAAATCAGAAGATATTGAATTTTTAAGATTAAGAAGAAACTTCCTGATTTATTCTAATAAGTCAGAGCGCAATCTATTGACAAAAAATTAAATGCACGAAAGCATGAAAATTACACCATAACAAATTGTTGAGTTATTTATTAAACTTTTATTACGTCCCAAAATAACAGTGAAGGTATTAATTAATTAATATCTTATCGTTATTAATCGTAACAAGCGTTCTTTAACGTCTTCCGCTGCCAAAAACTTTGTCATGTGAATTTACGAAATGGTCGATAGATGGAGCTGCCCTGATGAAGTGATGACGCGTTTTTCTATATCACGGTGTTAATATTTTCCATTGGAGAACGACCCTCACGCGATTTGTAACAGCGCAGCGTTGTAGATCTTGCATGAAATGAGAAGTATCTGCTATGGTACAAAACCGTTAAATCTCCGATTTGTTCTGGTTCTTAGCTCGAAAAAAACTGCGAGACTTGATTCCTGAACTATTTGTAATACGTACCTACAAATTTGTACGGGACCCTCGGTGCGGCTCGCTCTTGACCGGTTTTTTTTTTGTTTAGAAGATTTTTTTCTTGGACTGGTCCCATTTCAATTAGGTGACGATCTGACGAAGAACTTTGGAGGTAGGCAACGGAACTCTTCAATAAATGGTAGCAAATTGATTGCTGAAATCGCATGTCTTTTTACCCGACTGCGAAAGAAGGAGAGTTATATTTTTCGAGTGTATGTATGTATATTTCTTTGGCACGCCCTAGAGCCTAAACAGCAGGATGGATTTTTTTTAATCGACTTCTTCAAAAAAGAGGAGGTTCTATATTCAGCTGTATGTATTTTATGGTATGTGGGACGAGAATGTTCAATTCTTGAAGTAGGTACATAAAAAGCATATAGTTTACTTATTATCCCAGAAACATTCCAAGCGAACGACATCGCGGGCAACAGCTAGTAATACTAATAACTATTCTCAACTACCCAATTAGCCAAAGATGTCTTATTTCAGTAGGGTAATTTACTAAAAAAAATTAGTTAAATATCCTATTCCAATCTTGGTGACTGCGACGCGTGACCGCGACCAGCGACAATGGCGTGCGACTGCGTCCCACTGCTTTGTATGAATTACTATAGAACACTTACGAGTGCAAGCGACCGAGTCGCGCGACCAATGGGCGTGGCCTGCGAGCGTCTTGGCGATCGCGACGCTGTCGCGCCGAGAGCAGTGCCTTCGCTCGCCGCTGCCGAAAAGTACATCAAATAGCGACGTTTCCTTCATTCGAGGACGATATGTTGGTAAAATATAGACGAAACGTTTGTAAAAGCCGACCTATGAACGATGCAAGACTCTAATCGAATAAATATAAAATTGTGAGAAAATATATTTGGAAAAAAATTGAAAATTTTTCCGAGAAAAACTGCTTCATGTCAATAGTCAACGGCAAAAGCTTCATCGATCAAAAAGCTAACACGTCTAATTTAGCAACTGCAAGAGCACTCAGTGACTAAGCCAGTGTTACGTCGCGCGTCTCAGTCGCGGAGATTCGTATGCTATGGGTCAAACAAACGTCGGTCGACAATCGACCGTGGTCGCCTGGTCAGTGTTTTTGGATATATTTTCGTTTTTTGAAAAAAAAAAACATCCAAAAACACCAACTTATTTGGAAGTCGTTTGTGTTTTTTTTAAAGAAGTTTTTTCATTTATCTATGTTAAATTCTTTCATAAATTCACAATCCTAGCTGAGGCTTTAGATCTTTGTGAAAAACATTTCAAATTATTCAAGAATGTAATCAGGAAGCACTGCAAGGAGGTTATGCAGGCTGCAGGACAAAATATTGGTGTTACATTTAGCTTTGAAGTCTCTCCGTCTGTCACAGCTGGATATCTCAAGAACTACTAATGCCATCAACTTGAAACATGGAATAGTTTTAGATGACGTTTGCTCAACTATTTTGCAAATAAGAAATAAAAATGTACATATTTTTTTGCAATAGTGACAGAAAAGAGTTCTTAATAATTCGAAATGGGGCTACTAAGGGTATCATATGAAAGAGAACATTTTTTATTTTTTCTAGTCCGCGGTTTTCGACTTTTGACTATAATTTTAACAAAATGGACTGTTCCCTCATTTATCTCCATAGTTTGAATAGAGAAAAATCTGAAATTATTCTATGTGCTAGAAGTTTATGTAAAATATGTCTCTAATTTGTCGATGATATCTGATAAAGTGTTCTATACACTTTATCAGATATCATCGACAAACATTACTTTTGCTCCACTGTCGGTCAAGAGATGGCGCTGATCTAAAACTGCTATACCTATACACCGCATTGTTAAAATTCTCTGACGAATATAGGCCTTGTCGATGAAAATTTAAAAATATTTCACATTTTATATGATTGTACGGAATGTACAGAACCCTCGGTACGCAAGTCCGAGTCGCTCTTGACCGGTTTTTTACTAACTTGTTAGTTCCAGTAACCGTCGAGGTGTTTCCTCGTACAGAGATGATCGTGGCTGCAGCACCAAATATTGGTAATACATAAGGTGGTATAAAACTGAACGTGTGTACAAACTAGCAAGCCGGACAAAGGCATCCTGGCAGCATTATTTAAAAGTTCTACCCTATTACAAGCTGCCATAGTTATTAAAGTGTTATTATATTCTGAGTGTTAAATGTTACCAAATGGCGAAAGTCGACGCATTACAGGGCCTCTTGATTTTTGAACAAATTTTTTGAGCTCGTTGCGCTCCTGAATCCTGCAGTCGCTCAGTTCTACAGGATTCATGAGAGAGCGAAGCGAGCTCGAATAATTAGCCTCCACCTCGGATAGGTTTTCCTTTGGCTATTAATAATTTTAAATTAGAAACTATTTTGGCTAATGCATGAAAGCTCAATAGTTTGGAAAGGTAAGAGCCGGGCCTCTACCGACCGCCTGGTTTGTTGTAAGCCCCGCAAGCCGTAGGCCGTGGTGGCCCGAGTAGGCCAAGGGCCCAAGGCCCGGCTGGCTAACGCCACTTTCAATGTATGGCTAATCCGACCCGCCTACATAGTTGAATTAACGTAAACGCGCATTTTATTATTTTCATGTTATAATATAAAATGATGAATTCATCATAAGAAATGAAGTTTCATAAATATTTGTTTAGCAATTGCTAAATTTATTTATTTAATCTTTCAGCGAATGAATAAAATTTAAAACAAAATATTTTTCGGAAAAAAGAAATATACAAATAAATAATATATATTATCAATAAAGTACACATATATTGCTAAAATAATAAACTAATAAATATGATGATTTATAATTATCTTTCTGATTAAGAGAACTCATAATAATAATGACGAAGACTTTAGGCAGGCTTTAATCAGGCTTTCAAGTAGTGTTTTCGGAGGAAAATTTAGATTCAGCCTTCTTGATGTCAAGGGGTAGCATATTCCAGAGTTTAATGGTAGTAATGGCGTAAGAATTAGACAAAAACCCGGTGCGGTGAGGAGAAATATGTAGAATGAAATTTTTGGATGCTCGGAGGTTAAGTCTATGAGAAATAATGATTTAAGGCACTTCATTTCTAATAGTGTACCTAAAGTGGCAGTGGGCAGGTCAGGGCACATTGCTCGCAGATCGGATGGTCGATTGGGCCGAAAACTTCAGGTGTGGCGACCGCGCACCGGAAGATGCAACGTTGGAAGGCCTCTCACAAGGTGATCTGATAACCTGGTAAGGGTCGCGGATAGCCTATAGATGCGAGGCGCACAGGACCGGTTGTGCGACATTTAGGGAAGGCCTATGTCCAGCAGTGAACATCTTTCGGCTGATATGATGATGAGTGTAAGAAGACCTCTCATTTTCGGCATTACCAAAATGAAACATAGCCCAATTTTACCTATTTTTCTACCAGCGTTTTTCCTTTATAAAGCAGAGTTCTCACAAGTTTTGTAAAATGCACATGACCATTATTTTGCGTTTCCAAATATCTTTTACTAGTTGACCTTCGATATCGAGGAAGGCTATATATCATCACGCTAAGACCAATAGGAGCGGAGCAGTAATGAAAATTGTGATGCAGACGAAGTTGCGCGGGTCAACTAGTATTAATATAGATTTGATATTGTGTCTAACCCTATTGTCGGATGACAATAAGACGTCACAATGCCGCTTAAAAATTCTCATTTTCTCAATCAATAGTATGAATAAATTAAAACTATAATATTATTAAAAGATATTTTATCTAGGCTGTTGTTATTTAATATTTGGTATGTTTTTCTCATTTTCGTATTTTATTTAAATTCTTTTGAACAATGGTATTCGGAACGAATTTTGAAAAAAAATACATAGGTCTGCTCCCAATCAATTCCCGCAGGACTCTGAACTGACAGAACTCAAAAATCAGGGAACTTTGGATAAAAAATCCTTATAAAACCAAAATAACACCGAAATGTTACTTTTTACGGTAAAATGCTCCAGTTCATTTTTCCAATTGAATAGTACCTAACAAAAAAGATGGTGGTTACCACTCAAAATTTTGAGCATTTTGCGATGAAAAATTGTAGTTAGTGCGTCTCTTGTGACGGCTGTTTTTTTTCAGTGTTTTAGACCATGTTTGTATAATTTCCTTGAAACGTCTGGTTGACACTTCCCGTGACTCAAGAGCTGGCTTTTACTTTGGGCAGAGATTAAGCATTGCCATTCAACGTGGCAATGCCGCCAGTCTCTTGGGCACATTACCAGCTGACAGCGTTGACGATGAATGTTTTGATGCTATTTTTTAGTTTGTTTTTAGTTTAGTGTATTTGTTAGTTTTAGTTAAGTATTTCTTTTTTCTTGCTTTTTTTACTATTGATAGGCACACGCTTGACCACCATCTTACCTGATGGTAAGCGATGATTTGGTTCACTCATGATTCACTCTTGACTTAAAGATTCCCAGGTTATAGCTATCAGGAAACACAGACTCCGCTTGAAATTGTATTACCATTACGGAGATCTTTGCGACGGAAAAATTTGCACTTTTCGGTCCTCTGGGTAATGGCAGCCCCTCATATAAATTAATCAGCTTCGTAATTCATTCACTATTCATCTGATCGATCGTTTTGTTACGTGGCACCGACTCAGCGTCTCAGCGATCTCACAAATTATCCTGAATACATAAATACTATGCTACTGCATTCACTTGCATTTTTTGTTGTATTTCACAATGGTGGTTATTTGAATAATTTGTCTGATTCATGACGCAAAGTGTATCTATCGCCCATCTATTCATTCATTTGGATAAATTAAACATTATACTAGTTTAGTTCACAGGCCCGTCTGGGAATCAAACTCAGTCATTATTACGTCGTTGAGGGATCTTATCAAAACCTGTTAGAAACGCAATTGGATTTGTAGTTACCGAGAAGATGATCGACAGTAGACACATTAAACCATTAAAATTTTATGAACTGAGGGTTTACCATAACTATATAGTTTTCGGTCCGAGACATCTCCAACTCAGATCAACTCCTTTGTTCTCTTGGATACTGACCCCGAAGAAGTGAACAGGATATTAATGAGTCTTAAATCCGACAGCGCGCCCGACTGGGATAATATTTCCACTAGATTTTTGAAGTACATTAGTCAAGAAATTGTCCCGATCCTAGCTCACTTGACAAATCTTTGCTTTACAAAGGGCGTCTTCCCTGGGCCACTTAAACAATCTGTTATTACTCCTGTTCACAAGGGGGGGGACAGAGACGATGTGAACAATTACAGACCCATATCCATTTTACCTGCTATATCAAAAATAATTGAAAAGCTATTAAATAACAGATTAATTAAATTCTTACACAAATGCAATACCTTAAGCAACATGCAATTCGGATTCAGGCAGGGAGTTTCAACTGAGGATGCAGTCATTGCTCTCAGCTCTCTAGTGACTGACAATGTAGATAAAGGTAAAAAGTGTTTAACTGTGTTTCTGGATTTAAAAAAAGCATTCGACACCGTCTCTGTTCCCATCCTCATAAACAAGTTGGAGGCTGCGGGAGTGAGGGGAATTCCGCTGAAACTTTTTAGAGATTACCTCTCTAATAGGAAGCAAAGGGTTAAAGTGGACGAACACGTTAGCTATGATGCAAATGTCACTTTCGGTGTTCCCCAAGGCAGCGTGCTCGGCCCTACAATATTTTTGATTTACATCAACGACCTTTGCAACCTCAAAATTAATCATGCAAAAATCCTTTCCTATGCCGATGACACCGCTGTAATATTTACTGGGAATACCTGGCGTGATGTTGCAAGTACAGCAGAAACTGGTATGACCCAAATAGCTACATGGCTGAGACATAACCTACTGACTCTAAACACTTCTAAAACTAATTATATATATTTCAGCATATCTCCCCGGTCACAACCAAGCTCAGATTTAAACATCAAAGTACACTCGTGTGAGGGCGTAAATAATTGCTCGTGTCCTGTTCTAGAAAAGGTGTCACAAACCAAGTACCTTGGGGTAATTGTTGACCATAACCTATCATGGTACCCACACCTCGAACAGGTCACAAACAGAATTAGGAAATTGAGCTGGATTTTCAAAACATTGAGACACATCATCCCTAATAACTTTTCCAGTGACACAAACGCATCCAGACACCTTCTTAACGAAGTTTATGTGGCTTTGGTAGAGTCTGTCTTAGCGTACTGCATTCCTGTTTGGGGCGGTGCGGCTAAGACTAAATTCATAGGCCTTGAGCGAGCCCAACGTGCCCTAATAAAAATAATGAATTTCAAAACCCTTAGATATCCTACACAAAGTCTCTACCAAAGCAGCAACTTACTTTCCGTGCGTAAATTATATATAATTAAAGCTATTCTAAAGCAACACAAAACTATCCCATATGACCCAAGCGTAACCTTAAAAATTCAAAAAAAAAATTCAAAATTCAAAGCATTTTATTTCAAATAAACCATTCACAGGCACTTTTGAAACGTCAAGGTCGGTCAGTCAAAAACATGGAAGCTATTTGCACGTTCCAAAGCGTAGATCTCTATGGAGAAGAACGTGCAAGAAACTCCACGGACACTCTTTTAAATCATGTTCTGGTTTTACAAAATTTCAAGTTACATATACTTGTTGCTTCTGCATGTGAGGACAATGCAAAGGAAAAAAAAAGGGCTTATTATAAGAATTTTAAATATAAAGATTAAAATAAGCCAATGGCAGTTAAGAGATGACCAGTCTCAACCGACGGCGCCTGTTCACGAACATGACGCGTGTATCGGCACCCTTCAGCTCAACCATTTCGAAGGGAACCGAATGATCAAACCCACGCGCCGCCATCAGCGAGACATTTGAGTGAGCATGACATGCTCTCAACCACCATGCTCGTTCATGTCCAACAAGTAAAACTATAACTACTCACATAAAATGTAAATGGTTTCATGGTACTCACATTTACAAAATTTGAAAAATATGCTTCTACTTTACACAAAACTATGGTTGTCAATGACCAAATAATGAAAAATAAATTAATAAAGAGAACGATTAAGATCTTACATCAAAAAGAATAAATAAGTAATTAATATAATAATATAATTTGTATGTATATAAGAATAAATAAACGAAATAATGTAAGAACCTCTAAAAGGAGCGAGCATCTCTTCCAAATATAAAAACATAGAAACCTAAAAAGTGGACCTAAGCAGCTGTGACTGTGGAGCAGGACCAGCATTTAGCCAAGCGTTTTTATCGAGGATATAATCTTCCAGTTTATAATACGCTTGTCTACATAGTGTGCGTTTTATGCATGCTTTAAATTTTCTCTCATTTAGTTCGAGAATATCAACTGGTATTTTATTATAAAATTGACCTTGAAAAGAAGGAAAGACTTAATAATGGATGTTCCTCACACTAAAACCAAATTTGCCCGAATACAATACAAAAGACGTTCAGCACAACTTTATAATAGATTGAACAAAGAGATCTATGTGTATAACAAGAAATATAAAGACTGTAAAAAAACCGTAACTAACTGGATAAAACCACTAACATATGACGACACTGAAGCGCTGCTACAATAGAATAACATCCACCAATCCAACATCTCTTTTGACTCAAAAATAACCCCTACTGGAACTACTGAAGCATTCACAATCCTCACACACATCATCACCCACACATACACAACCACTTTCACACACACACATCATTATACTCACACACATCACTTACTTCAACCTACCACTGCAATCATGGCCCATTTGTTTATGTTTATTAATTTAATTTTTTCGTTTATGTCATATCTCAAGTTGGTTTTTAATGCGCAAAAATAATATAAAGTCTATGTGGATACAATAAGGAAGAGCGGAGTGTCCTAACACAAGCTTATTTTTGCTTACAAGGATGCTTCAAACACTAGTTGTTAAGTAAGACTTTGTAGAAATGAATAAACCATTATTATTATTATTCCATTTATTTATTTATATATACATACAAATTACATTTTTAAATATTTCTATAAAAATACAAAAAACATTTAAAAATATAAAAAATAGTAACCCACCGGTATCGGGAACAGGGTCCAAGCTGTTATTATTATTCCATTTATTCATTTATATACATATTCAATACATTTTTAAATATTTCTATAAAAATACAAAAAACATTTAAAAATATAAAAAATAGTAGCCCACCGGTATCGGGAACAGGGTCCAAGCTACCGGTGGTCAGGGCTCCTGAGAGAGGAGCCTCCTAACAATGCGCGCCGTGTCCAGGAGTACTGCTTTCTGGATCAAGCCCTTGATCCAGCTGCCCAACGAGAGCCTCTTGAGATGTTGGTCGAGGCTCTTGGCAATAATACCATTGGCCGTCACGACTATCGGCACAATGACTGCTGTGTTCACATCCCACATGTCGACAACCTCGCGAGCCAAGTCAAGATACTTCGTTTGTTTATCTTTTTCTGACTTCACGAGGTTCTCGTCATGAGGGACTGCTATATCAACAATCATTGCGCGACGCTCTAGTCGGTCTATCACCACTATATCAGGCTTATTGGCAACAATAGTCCTGTCAGTGATGATAGACCGATCCCAATACAATGTGCAACTACCACTTTCGAGAACTGGGTCGGGCACATACCTATAGTACGGTACTTCCGATTCCACAAGATTGTATTTAAGAGCAAGTTGCTGGTGGATAATCCTGGCTACAAGGTTGTGCCTGTGCAAATAGTCTCCGTTAGCCAGACTAGAACAACCGGAAATAATGTGACGGATAGATTCCCCGGGCCGGTGACATGCCCGACATATGTCAACCGTACCGTCCTTCACAATGTATTTCCGGTAATTATTAGTCATCATAACTTCGTCCATAATTGCACAGACAAAACCTTCGGTTTCCCCGAAGAGGTCACCAAAACGAAGCCAGGCTACGGACGCTAAGAAGTCTACATCGGGCCCATGTAGGACCCGATAAAAGCGACCGTGAAGCTCCTTGCTCTGCCATACCTCCCTGCGGTCGTTAGTATCTAATACCACAGGTTTGCGCCAGTTCTCGTTAGCCAAGGAGAGCGCGGTAAGGCCTTTGTCCACCACTACCACATCTCGATGCATACCCACGTCGGCCTCTAGGAAGTATTCCCTAAGGCTGCATACCTCGCGGTTGTGCAGGGTCTTAGCATTTAAGAAGCCACGACCCCCGCACTTCCGCGGGATATACAGCCTCATCACCGATGACCGTGGGTGATGCATCCGATTTGCAGTAAGCAGTGAACGTACCCTCCTATCCAGGGCGTCAAGTTCCGTCTGAGTCCATTTGAGTATGCCGAAAGAATACATCAAAACCGGCATGACCCAACCGTTGAAGGCGCGCACCTTATTTCCGCCTGATAAAAGACTGTTAAGTACTTTGTTCAGGCGGCCAAAGAAGCGCTCCTTCAACGATTGTTTCATGTCAGTAGCACTGATGCCTAACGCTTCCGACACACCCAAATACTTGTAAGTTTCGGTTGAGGAGAGGGACCTAAGGTCTATGGAATCCGAGAGTTGTGTTCCCTCGGATTCCATAATCTCCCCTCGCTTTACATGCATGACCGCACATTTGTCCAAACCAAATTCCATCCTGATGGCGCCACTGAAGGTTTCTGTTACCTTCAGTAGCTTCATCAGTTGCAAGTTGTTAGGAGCAAACAGTTTTAAGTCATCCATGTAAAGGAGGTGCGATATGACCTGACCACCTCTTCTCAACCGGTAGCCTTGGCCCGAACCCTCCAACAATGTACTGAGAGGGTTGAGGGCCAGACAAAACCACAGTGGACTCAGACTGTCACCCTGAAATATGCCACGCTCGATCCTTATCGGTTCGCTGTTCGCCTGGGTCTGTCGACACCCTGGATAGTGAAGAACCGTCCTCCACTGCCCCATACACGACATCAGGAAGGTGCGTAAAACTGCATCAACTTTGTACAGTTCCAGCACCCTCATGAGCCATGTATGTGGCACCGAGTCATAGGCCTTCTTATAATCTATCCAGCATGTCGACAGATCCCTTCGGGAACGTCGAACCTGTTGGCTAATGGCTATGTCGATGAGGAGCAGCTCCTTAGTACCGCGGGACCCGTTCCTACATCCATTTTGAGAAGAAGACATTATTGAATTACTATCAATATGATGGTTTATCTTTCCTCTCAAAATGGATGTAAGAACTTTATAGACCGTCGGTAAACACGTGATCGGTCTATAATTTTTTGGCTCCGTGGTACTACCTGATTTATAGAGCAGATGGGTTATTCCTGTAGTCAGGAACTGGGGCAGCGACCCTGACTCTAACGCAGACTGGAATTGAGATGCCAAGCGAGCGTGCGATCTTTTGAACCATTTAATCCAAAAGTTGTGCAGCCCGTCCGGTCCCGGAGATTTCCAGTTAGGCAACGGACGGACTGCACGAGCTACGTCTTGGGGGCTGATGTTAATTGCCCCCATTTCTGGTATCGGATCGCACGCGCGCTCGACCTCCCGAGTCCAATCGCCCTCGGTATGACTGACAGGCACCGACCAGATGCCGCGCCAGAATGAACACATGGCATCATCATCCGGTAGGCGCGTATCAGTCACACCTTGGTCTGGTCGCTCCCAAGCCCTATAAACCCACCTCTGATTGCTTTGGAATGTGCGATTCTGAGTGTATCGCTCCACTCGCCGCTTGTACCGACGTATACGGCTTGCCCATGCATAGACTTTCTGCTTCAGGAAGTCGATACGCTCTGTGACGCGGGTCAGATAATCCCGAGGACTAATATCAGTCCCCGAGAACGCCCGCCTCACAAAGCGCATCACTCTGCGGCGAGTGTTACCCTCCCTGAAGCAGATTAGTTATTATTATTATTATTATTATCTTCTTTATTCATTTAACTATACATATAAATTATATTTTTAAATATTTGAATAAAATAAATAAAAAAACATTTAAAAATATAAAAATAGTAGCCCACCGATATCGGGAACAGGGTCCAAGCTACCGGTGGTCAGGGCTCCAGAGAAAGGAACCTCCTGACAATGCGAGCCGTGTCCAGAAGTACCGCTTTCTGGATCAAGCCCTTGATCCAGCTGCCCAACGAGAGCCTCCTAAGGTGTTGGTCGAGGCTCGTGGCTATTAAGCCATTGGCCGATACGACTATCGGTACAATGATTGCGGAGTCCACTTCCCACATGTCGACAACCTCGCGAGCCAAGTCAATATACTTGATTTGTTTGTCTTTCTCGGCTTTCACGAGGTTCTCGTCATGCGGGACGGTTATGTCTACAATCATTGCACGCCTCACAATTCGGTCCACCACCACTATATCAGGCTTATTGGCAACAATAGTCCTGTCAGTGATGATGGACCGATCCCAGTACAATGTGATATTGCCATTATCGAGAACTGGGTCGGGCGCATACCTATAGTATGGCACCTCCGACTCCACAAGAGAGTATTTCAGAGCAAGTTGCTGATGGATAATCCTGGCTACAAGGTTGTGCCTATGCAAGTATTCTCCGTTAGCTAGACGAGAACAACCAGAGACAATGTGGCGAATTGATTCTCCCGGACGGTGACATGCCCGACATATGTCGACCGTGCCGTCTTTCACAATAAATCTCCGGTAGTTATTCGTCATGATAACTTCGTCCATAATTGCACAAACAAAACCTTCGGTTTCTCCAAAAAGATCACCGAAACGCAGCCAGGCTACGGACGCTAGTTGGTCTACATCAGGCCCATGTAGGGCCCGGAAAAAGCGTCCGTGAAGCTCCTTACTCTGCCATACCGCCCTGCGATCGTTAGTGTCAAGCACTGCAGGTTTGCGCCAGTTCTCATTTGCCAAGGAGAGCGGGGTGAGTCCCTTGTCCACCGCCACTACATCTCGATGCATACCCACGTCGACAGCTAGGAAATATTCCCTAAGACTGCATATCTCGCGATTGTGGAGAGTCTTAGCATTTAAAAAGCCTCGACCTCCACACTTTCGCGGAATATACAGTCTCATTACCGACGACCGTGGGTGATGCATTCGATACGCAGTAAGCAGTGTACGGACCCGCCTATCCAGGGCGTCAAGTTCCGTTTGAGTCCATTTGAGTACGCCGAAAGAGTACATCAATACTGGCATGACCCAACCGTTGAAGGCGCGCACCTTGTTTCCGCCCGATAGAAAGCTATTGAATACCTTCTTCAGGCGGCCAAAGAAGCGCTCCTTCAACGATTGCTTCATGTCAGTAACATTGATACCTAACGCTTCCGACATACCCAAATACTTGTAAGTTTCAGTTGGAGAGAGGGATCTCAGGTTTATGGAATCCGAGAGTTGAGTTCCCACGGATTCCATAATCTCTCCACGCTTTACATGCATGACCGCACATTTGTCCACACCAAACTCCATCCTGATGGCGTTACTGAATGTTTCAGTTACCTTCAGTAGCTCCATCAGTTGCAGATTAGTGGGGGCAAAGAGTTTCAGATCATCCATGTAAAGGAGGTGAGATATAACCTGACCACCTCTCTTCAACCGATAGCCTAGCCCTGAATTCTCCAGCAGTGTGCTAAGAGGATTCAAGGCTAGACAAAACCAAAGTGGACTCAAACTATCGCCCTGAAATATACCCCGCTCGATCCTTACCGGTTCGCTATTCCTCTGGATATTTCGACATCCTGGATAGCGAAGGACTGTCCTCCATTGCCCCATACACGACATCAGGAAGGTGCGTAGCGTTGCATCAACTTTATACAATTCTAGCACCCTCATGAGCCATGTATGAGGCACCGAGTCATAGGCCTTCTTATAGTCTATCCAGCATGTTGACAGATCCTTTCGGGAACGCCATATCAATGAGGAGTAGCTCCTTAGTACCGCGGGACCCATTCCTACATCCATTTTGAGAGGCAGACAGGATGTTGTTGTTGTTAATATGACTATTAATCTTTGCCCTCAAAATGGATGTAAGAACTTTATAGACCGTCGGTAAACACGTGATCGGTCTATAATTTTTAGGTTCCGCAGTACTACCTGATTTATGGAGCAGGTGGGTTATTCCTGTAGTTAAGAACTGGGGTAGCGACCCAGACTCTAAGGCAGACTGGAATTGAGACGCCAAGCAAGCGTGCGATCTCGTAAACCATTTAATCCAGAAATTGTGCAGCCCGTCCGGCCCTGGAGATTTCCAGTTAGGCAACGGGCGGACTGCACAAGCTACATCTTGGGGGCTGATGGAAATTGCCCCCATTTCTGGTATCGGATCGCACACACGCTCGACCTCCCGAGTCCAGTCACCCTCAGTATGACTGACAGGAACCGACCAGATGCTGCGCCAGAATGAAAACATAGCATCATCATCCGGCAAGCGCGTGTCAGTCACACCTTGGTCCGGTCGCTCCCAATCCCTATATACCCACCTTTCGTTACTTCGGAATGTGCGATTCTGGGTGTATCGCTCCACTCGCCGCCTGTACCTACGAATACGGCTTGCCCATGCATACACCTTCTGCTTCAGGAAGTCGATGCGCTCTGTGACACGAGATATATAATCTCGGGGATTGACATCAGTCCCCGAAAACGCCCGTCTCACAAAGCGCATCACTCTAGGGCGTGTGTTGCCCTCCCTGAAGCAGATCAGTTTGCCGATTAGCGCTCTGGCCTCACCAATACGACGCTCGATCCTGCACTGCCAAGCTGGTACGGCTGGTTTTGGTCGTGTAACTCTGTCATTGGTTATTTTTATTTTGACATGAGCTACACGACATGCCGCTACAGCCGCGCAGTACATGATCGAATGTGCATCGGTGAGGTTATCACAGTTATCAAAATGGCTTGACAACTGCGAATCCAGAGCAGCCACCAGCGCCCTGTTCTTGTTATGCATGGGCAAACGAGGTAAGCGTGGTCTAAGTTCAGGCGGCATGTAGCGGTATTCCCGAATAGCACACTCCAAAGCACTCCTCAATTCGTCATTGCACTGGGTACTTACGTTTGTAACCCTGTCATTACTCTCCTCGTCAGCGTGGCTGGGCAATTGGGTTGACTGTGCTGGTGCCACAGTCTGCGACGGAGGAGCAATGACATGGCTACACATTTCAGTGCGGAGGCGATCAAGCACACTATCATCCAACATACGGTTACGCTGGATGACGCGCACCTGATCCGACAGTCGTTGGGCCGATACGCTGACAGCTGGTTCAAGTACCTGAAACAGAGAGAGCATCCGACCACGGTACGCAGTCAGGTTAGTTCCCCCCTCTGTAGCCCCAAAGTATGAGCGTATAACATTCTCATTTATGGCTTGAGTCCATTTTATACGCTGCACACTTCCACCGATAGCGGGGACCCTGTCAGAGACCGGTGGGCCTCGAGGTCCTAAGCTGGCCGGTGGTCGGCCTCGCCCGCGCCGACGCGCAGCTGGTGGTGTCGTCGGCGGCGAGAAGTACTCGTCGCTCGAGCTCGACGCAACTGCAGCTACCGGAACATCAGGATTTACGGCTGGAGCAGGTCCCGGCGGCTGCGAGGCGGAACTGAGCGACGAACCCGAAGATGTTTCTTGTGCGGCTAGTAATTGTGCCCGGCGTCTTGTCAGCATTTTCTTACAAGTAGGTTGTAGTTTGTGTTGCAATTCAACTGTATATTGTTTTTATTATTTTTTTCCTGGATGTGTCCTGGATTTTGATCATTTTGGAGCTTGTTATTTATTAAAATTAATGTAAAAAATTCGGGATGAAAATTTATGCTGTCAGTCAACTTGACAGCCGGACCACAGATTATACTTATCATTATATTATTATTATTATTATTATTTTTTATTTTTTTTGACATTCTCGGGTTCCTAGAGACCCGGTCCTTTGGTAGGCGTACGAGGGGCCGATGCCAACTCGCAGAGGCCTCTTTAGACATTTCAAATGGAATGGGACACCAACCGACGATTATCCCTGTATGCACTGTGAAGGTATACCCAAGGACAATCCCCGGTTGGAGCAAAACTATTGCAAAATATGGAAACAAAAGATGAAACGCTATGGGTTTGGCTGGTTTAGTGGACTAATAACTACTACTATGGAAGAACTATTGGCCCCTGCCTGACCATTGACAATTAAAACGGCTTTAAAATAGCAGGCTTTATTATTATTATTATTATTACTTATTATTATTATTATTATAACTTTATTTTTTTATTTCAGACAGAACGGAGATGACTATTGAGATGTTGGAGAAACATATATGTATCAATGAAAATGAAATGCCGCACCGATCCCAAATACATTGGGATAAGTGTAGGAGGGCCCCAAGTCTGCTATTTGTTAGAAATTCGTCATTCCAATACGATCCTACTGTCATTTTGCTATAAGTCCGTAATCTGCTAAATTCATAATTGTCGATCATTGATCGGTCAATGGTAATAGAATCGTGGTAGAATGACATTGTCGTATTACCATTAACATAAAACACGTTAGTAGAAGTTATTTTCGAAATTCTACTAATAAATTTGAACACTAAGTAATGCCAGATATATTCATATATTTTTTACATACCTATGTTACATACGTCTGAGATTCATTTGTCATTATTTACAAGATTACCACTCTATGCCATTTCTTTTAATGACATGTCAGTGGTTGACCATTGGAAACTCATAATGACGCTTTTATATTAATTTTCTCTAATTATTATGTACCTAAAATTCTACACAATGTTTGAAATGTTTGTTTTGTTTGTGTTTGAAATAAATGAAATGAAATGAATGAATAAAATGAAATGAGTAGATTACCAAACTTGGCAGTCAAAATCAACAATTATGAAATCAATGATTTCATTCTAACACTGTTGTAATAGCAGACTTGAGGCCCTGGTCACGAAGCACGAATGCACGAATGGCGAAGATCGTCACTCACTGGGTGCCACACACGGCTTACACCGCAGTCGAGGACGACTGCAGCAAAGTGGTGTGACGACCTGATGACGTTTGCGGTTTCAAAGTTGGCCAGAGATTGCTCATAATAATTGAGACATATGGCAAAATAACGGTGAGGCCTCTGCCCAGCAGTGGCAGGCTTTTAAAAAGTGCAAGAGGATAGAACCAGACGCAGGCCAAATGAAGTAAAATCAAGAAGGACCAGTTAACCATGCGACGGGAGAGAAAAAGAGGCTTTATTAAGATGACGTAAGTGTAAGGAACTAATAGAAAATAATAGAGTCAAAAACGGAAAACGGGGATATGGAACTCGAAAGGACAAAGACAAACAAATAGGAAGACGATGACATCGGACTTTACAAAACTAAAGCATTTCTTGAATTGCTAAATATTGTCAGATACTGGACCCTCAAGCCCTATATCGATCTCAATATGGTAACGTATTCACCGTCAGCGTAACGTTAAACATTATCTTTCACCATCAACTAAAGTTAATTCAATATTGAGCAATCTACCAGCTGACTATAGACCAAATAAAACTCAATTTTATCTACACATAGTCCATTAAAGAGGTACAATGCGGAGTATTAACAATAATAATTTTAGTGTAAATGCACTGTTATGTAATGTCTCGTAAAATGCGCTCAGAGCATGTTATATAATGACGGCCATTGTGTGTTTTAGGGCTGGCACGAAAACAGTAACGGATTCTGACCGGACGCTTACACCTTATCTTATTCGTGTCTTCTAACTTGTTTTTCCTCTCCATCCAAGTCTTAGGACACAGCGATTTTAGTTCTTGTTGGTTGAAGCTCGGGGAAAACCATATCACCTTGTTGCTATTCCACCAATTCGCACTTAGCGTTTCCAAATATCTTTTACTAGTTGAGCCACGAAACTTCGTCTGCTTCGCTCCTATTGGTCTTAGCGTGATGATATATAGCCTATAGCCTTTTTCGATAAATGGGCTATCTAACACTGAAAGAATTTTTCAAATCGGACCAGTAGTTCCTGAGATTAACGTGTTCAAGCAAGCAAACAAACAAACTCTTCAGCTTTATATATTAGTACTAGTTGACCTGCGCAACTTCGTTTGCGTCACGATTTTCATTACTGCTCAGCTCCTATTGTTCTTAGCGTGATGATATATTAGTATAGATAGAGTATAGATATAGATAGATTATCCGTACAGCAAAGGAGTGGAACGCTCTGCCTGCGTCTGTGTTACCAAACGCATATAACCCTAATCTCTTCAAAGTCAGTGTGGCTTTGAAGAGATTAGGCTTCTTCTGGGTAAGCTCGTTCCATGGTAGACTTTGTCTCTGTCGACTTAGAGTCAAGAGCAAACCCATCTCAAATAAAAAAAATATATTAACTGATTTACAAGTAATCACTTGCCTCTCTGTGAGTAAGGGTTTCATAAGGAGAAACCATTTCTAAGTCATTGAGCTTTGGTTGCAGTTATTAGCTGTATCTTTGCCAGCTGTGGGCGCAGCGAAAGTATTTATTTTACCGGTTCATGATGATTGTAAGTTAAGATTTATCAAAAACATTCAAACCATGGTTTACGTTCAGCAGTGGACGGCAATTTGGCTGATATGATTCAAAACCATTATATTTTTGAGATACGTTTTTTTAAACCTAATCTTTCTTATTATTTTTTTTCTTACTTAATCATTGAATAATAGGTTCGTGACATCAGTAAACGGTTACTATGTGACCAAAGGGCTGGCCTTTTCTTCGGTCAAAGAATCAACATTGCTATTCAACGTAACAACGCTGCTAGTGTTCTGGACACTTTTCCAATTGCCAGCGATTGACGTATTCCTGGCCCCTTTCTGTAATCAATTTGTGTATTTATGTATGTTAACAGAAACTATTTGCCCTATTGATTAATCGAGCACACACCAAAATTCCGTACCCACGTGTGAATTGCCAAAGTCCACACAGCGGAGACCGGTTCCATTCTGTTTACCAACAAGAGACTACAGGAAGCTGACTCATCATTCTGATACTAATTGACTACACTTTATAGTTACTATGAGCCTCGCTGCCTCGTCATCTATGAACGGTTGCGTGAGCTACTGCCAGTTCAGGCCGATGGTTCGGTAGATATTTTTCTTAGCTTAAACTCGTTTCAGTTGATAATTCAGGTCCAGCACCTACCTGAATGGGATTTCTTTACGCCTCTTTTTTCTCTATCTGCAGTTTGGCTTCCATATATGACACTTCGCCCTAATATGCTAATAACTATCTTCAAGACTAACTTGACTTAAGATTCTATGTCATATGTAAGTCTACTGTGGACGCCCTCTGCCCCAGCTAGGGGAGCTGCGTCGACAGTAGACTTCCATCACGAACAGTCTTGAGCTTTACGCTTCACCTCGCTCCACGTCATTCCGATGCTCGTCGCTTCTGCCAACACATGTCGTGTTGTGTCGTGTCGTGGCCGTCACGTGCCGGCCACGTTTCCTTTTCCGTTGAAGACCATAGCCTGTTTGGGGATGTGATTCCAGTCCATAGC
This sequence comes from Lacanobia oleracea, assembly GCA_950371165.1. Lineage (NCBI taxonomy): Eukaryota > Metazoa > Arthropoda > Insecta > Lepidoptera > Noctuidae > Lacanobia > Lacanobia oleracea. The sequence continues at coordinate 1,474,743 of OX493409.1, forward strand.
CTGTTTGGGGATGTGATCGGGATCCCTCCGGAGCATGTGACCAATCCACCTCCATTTACGGCGCTTGACCTGGCGGTCGATCGGGATCTCGTGGCATTTCTCTGACAGCTCTAGGTTAGAGATGGCCTTGGACCAGTAAATTGCGAGTATGTGACGAAGACATCGGTTGACATAGACTGGATTTCATTATCTTCAAGGGTGTTAATGCTTTGATGATTCTTGGTAAGCACAGACTTGGTCTGGCGTTTTTCTTATGTGTTGTCGTTTTTAATATCTGCTATATGAAAGTTTTACTTCATTACCAAGTTTGGAGTTTGTTGCACCACCTCTTCTTCCCAGCTAAAACACTAAGAACGCGCGCGTTTTGGGGGACTATCTCTATGTAAAACTTACACGTTCAAAAAGTGCTAACACTCAGCCTAATTTGACTATTGACTTTGACCGTCATTTCCGTCGAAGGTCATCTGCTGGACTCAGCTGTATGGCGGCTGGGCGGAGCGGAAAGGAGTATTAGACTCTCTGACTAAAACCTACCCGTGTTCTTCTGAACTCCCTTTGCGTTCCGGAGCCGCTGTAACTCTTTCGAAAAAATACCGCAACCCTGGCAGGCAATCTAGGGGGTCCAAACGCTTGCGGAGGTACAGCGCGGAGTCCGGTGTTCCGCAGAGGTCTGTCTTAGGGCCCCCCCTGTGGAACATCGGATTCGACTGGCTGTTGCGGGGAGCTCTTCTCCAGGGCACGAGTGTCATCTGCTACGCGGATGACACTCTCCTCACTGCCCGGGGGAAGAGCTTCGGGGAGGCGGCCTGTCTGGCCTCGGCTGGCGGGTCCTTGATGGCAGGGAGGATCCGCCGCCTGGGATTGAGGGTGGCGCTGAACAAGACCGAGGCCGTGCTCTTTCACGGGCCTCGGCAGCGCTGCCCTCCTGACGCCCACATTGTGGTGGAGGGCGTCAGGGTGGACGTCCAGGCTCAGATGAATTATCTGGGCCTGGTGTTAAAAAAAAAAAAAGAAGGGGTTCCAAACGCCCTGCTGCTGGTTCTACGAGGGGATCGTGCGGCCCATGGCCTTATAAGGGGCCCTAATGTAGACGCTTTCTTTGAGGCGGGGCGACCAGCCCGCCCTCAGAGTAGAGTATACCGGACGGATGTTTATTCAAGGACCTCGGAAGTTTTTTATGATACATAAAACTTAAAGTCATGGGCACATGACAGCCCTACGGATACAGTTATTCGCACCAAAGAACGATATTTTGTTTACTTACAATTTGTGTCATAATAAATATTGACCTTGGTCATGTTTTCATCCGTATTCTGTTTGTTTAATTATTGTACTTTACTAATGTATAATTTTGTGTTGACTATAATGTTTTTAACAGATTTTTTGCTGATTTGTTCCGGGTGTAAACCGGCCTATAGCGGTCCCTTTAAAGACTTGTACGGAAGTTAATAATGATGCTGTACTTCGGTATAGTTTCAACAAATATAACGGTTTGAACAGGAACCATAAAAATACAACCGAATGAGAACCTCCTCATTTTTTTTAAGTCGGTTAAAAAGGTCTTCTCTCTGTGAGAGGGAGTCAGACATTGCTAGAAAAGTTTTGAAGATCTTTTTAAATCCAGGTAGTCTTTCACAATATAAAGGGTTTTTGTCATAAACTACGTTTCAGGTTTGTTTAGAAAACAAACTCAGTTGGTCTGAGATTAGCTTTGATTTTTATATAAAAACTAGCTTCTGGTCCCTAGGGAACATATTCCCGGGATAAAAAGTCTGTCCTTTCTTACTCTCTAGACTATCTCTGTATCAAATTTAATTTAAATCGGTTCAGTACTTTAGAATCTGGATTGTGGAGATCAGATAGTCAACCACTCAACGTTCTTATATTCAGCTTCATCTGGTAAAAATGGAACCCGAGCTCAATATTTTTTGATAGTTTTTCTGATTAGATAAATGATATTTTTTTGCAAATAGGTTACAAGTAACTCTTTTATACGTCAATATTTTTTTTTTTTTCATATATATCTAAAAGAGGCCGGTGTTTCCAAGTTGACTACCCTGAGAAGACACACCGAAACAAACTTAGAGATCGTAGTCATAGAATTTGTACTTGACTTCTGTACAACATTCCGTTAGGCCTCTAACTCCCACCTCTACAACTACTCATCATCATCATCTGCCTAGCGTTTTCAGAACTATATTGGGGTCGGCTTCCAGTTAAACCGGATTCAGCTGAATACCAGTGTTTTACATGGAGCGGCTGCCTACCAGACATCCGCAAACCATTTACTGGGTAACACGGTATTTCTTGGCAAGACTGGAGTCAGATTTACTGGCTTCTGACAATCCGTAACGACTACCAAAGATCTACAAATGACAGCCGGAACCAATGGCACCTTGGCTAGCGTTGCTTAACCTTAAAGATCGACCCGTGCGGCTGTTATTATTTAGCCACGAGCTCCTCCCACCTCTACAACAACTAATTTCCAAAAAAAAACATTTAATTATACCTATCAGGAAGATTAATGTCAATGTCGCCTGCAGCGCTGCTTACGCCACTTTAGTAACAAGATTGATGGTTGCAACTGTACGGCTCATTGAGGAGACTCCTACGTCGCGTTGGAATTAGGCTGCGAGTACGATTTGTTTTTAAACTGTGTCAATGCGTGTGAGTGGGAGGAAAAACTTGGTAGGTGCGTGTTGTAAGTTGGATTGGTTCCGTACTATACTTTTAAAACTCTAGTAAATCAAAAAAAAGTTCACAAAACGATTACTATGCACACAACTTGGAAACTAGATGTCGTTTACGTAGATTCAATACATTTTTTATCAAATAGGATTTTCATTTGATTGAGAGTAATGTGGAAACTGGACATATGCTCAGGTGTAGAAAGGAAAAATGGAGCAAACAGGTGGCAATCTGGTACCCAAGAGATGGCATTAGGATTCGAGGTCGTAAAAAGAGAAGATGGGAGGATGACCTGAAAATGACTCTAGGTCCGCTCTGGACAAGAGTGGCGGCAGACAGAAAGCAGTGGAAAGAGTTGGAGGAGGCCTTTGCCATAAGTCACACCGTTAGTGTAGATTTTAATTATAATTACTTGTTTTAAAATGTGTAAAATTGAAAAAAGTTCGGAAATAAAAGGCTTTATTATTATTATAACGTGGAAACTTACGCCTCAAGTCTGTTTCACTATGTAAGTATACTACGCAGTATGTCTACGCACAGAAATGTTTTTTTTAGGTTTTGTTCTTAATCTGTATTCCCTGTGTGAGGTACACATAAAATATTTTCTTTCTTTTTAAACGATTTTATTTACTTTTTCACCGTCTCTTGTCGTCTCTAGAATAATATGACAAGTGATAATCTGAAAATAACAACGCCAAAACTAAGATGACTGTAACATACGAGTAACATTACCGAACTTGTTGATTTTTTAAAATGATTTAGGTACAACTGCCAATTAAGTTGCTGGTAAATGTCAATATGCCAATGTTGGACAGGTTTAGTGTCAGACGCGATTTAATAGTAGTAGGTAATGCAATAGTTTGATATGAAGTAACATGTATGTTGTTATTTAATTTTGCAATAATCCGTTAATACTCTCAGTCAACATTTATTGTGAAAACCCTCAAGCTACAGTTTTTCTATAGGTATGAGTTTTCAAAGGAACCCTAATCTGCTCCACATAGCTTCAATAACGCATCGGTCCGTAACGATTATCTAACAACTAATAACGGTTATAAAATAACTGCTATTTTTAACCGCTTGAAAAACTAGATTGCTACTCTATGAAGAATATGTAAATTAAAGGTAGGTACCATCAGTTATTTATTACAAAGATCTTTGACTTAAATAGTTCTAATTGAGGAAGCTTCACTAATGTCCGCTTTTTGTGTAGTTTATCTTGTCAGAATGTGGTTTTATAACAATAACAACAAAAACAAATTATTAAAAACCTGATGTTTTTGTATCATTTATTTCAGATCGTGGGAATCTATAGGTAATGTAATCATAATACTGGGTACCTTACTTGTCTCGTGTCAAACGGAACTGGACTAGTCGTGAGTGGAATTACTTTTTTTTGTATTTCGGATATCATGAGCGGAGCGGGCTGCGGGAGGGAGTAGACCCTTAGTGACTAAAACCCATCCGTGTTCCTCCTTTGTGTTCCAGGGCTGCGGTGACTCTTTCGAACAAATTCCTCAACCCTGGCAGGCTGGGGAATTTCCTCAGCAAGATAAATAAACTGGAGTAAACGCGTGGATTATTTTGAAGGAAGCTGACTCCGTGGTCGCGTGGTTTAAGCGTTTGCCTTGTGATCCGGTGGTCGTGGGTTCCCACGGGAAAGCATACTTTGTAAAGTTGTTTTCTAGTTTGGTTAGGACATTGCAGGCTTGAATCACCTGATTGTCTGATAAAAAAGATGATTCTGTGCCTCGGAAGGCATGTATAAGCGGGTGGTCCCGGCCGCGAAATGGCAGTCGTCAAATAAACCATATCAGAAGCCCTTGAGGCGGTTTCTATAGAAACTCTGACCATAGAGTGTGTGGGGTCGATAGACCTTACTGCCCACACGATAAGAAAATATGAAAGCTGACTGAAAAGCTGAACAAAAACATAAACAAGAGTTCCGCAGCGAATAAGTAGTATCCATGTGAAACTATCGACAAGGAATCAGCTCAGGATTGATATTTACCAGAATTAACAAATTTTAAGCATTAGTTTTGATTTATTCCGTTATAATACCAAAAACGAATGCCACTGGTATTTTTGGTTTTTGTGGTACTGGTGTGTGTGTGTGATTTTTGTGTGTGGAGATACAATTTTTCTCCTTAAAGTCAAAACACATAAGAAAAAATAATTATGAGATCAGCAAAATATAAACGGAGCTTATTCCATTGGCTTACAGATGGAATAGTTTGACAGCCGTCAACGCTGTTATAAACGTTTCTTTGAACGCAGTTATGTTGCGAGGTAGTTTTTTAAAGCAAGCAAGCAAGTAATTTGGACCTCAGACAGAAAAAGACACCTCACATTTGATTAGATTTGATCAGTCAAATCTCTTTGAAGTCGTTTTCAAATTAAATTTAATTATTTTAAAAGTGGTATCTGTTCGGAATAGAAAACAAATGTGAGGTCAAACGAATACCAGTGGTATTAGTATTTGGTATTAGAACGGAATAAATCTTAGTTTTAACCTAATAAGAGCTGCGGGAGTCTGCCTGGGATAGGCCTATGTTCTGTGGTGAACGTCTTCCAGCTGAAGCTGAAATGATGATGCAGCTTTACCAACCCCAAACGATGCTGCCGAACTGGGAAATAAACCTGACATAGTAGAATAATTTGCAATAAGCGTAAGCACACGTATTTCAGGTTACAAACCACTGGATAGTTCAACTGATTGCTCGTCTCAACTGGTTCAAATTGCTAATTTAACGATTCGATGTCGATTAAATACCAGCTCATTAACCAGCTTTTTGTGATCCATCCAATCTCGATTGTTAGCTGTTCCAGTGTTCAACACGAAGTCATTATGACACTGAAAAAATTAAGAACTTGTAAAACTTATTGCATAAATTGTTTAATTACATCAATCAATAATGTAGTGGCAAAAGGAGCTAGTGGTTATAGATTTTCCGAAATTAAATGATTACTTAGTATTATTTACATACAAATTACATTTTTATATATATAAAAAGTAGTAGTCCGCCGGTGTCGGGAGCAAGGTCCAAGCTACCGGTGGTTAGGGCTCCAGAGAAAGGAACCGCCTGACAATACGAGCCGTATCGAGGAGTACTGCCTTCTATATCAGGCCCTTTATCTAACCGCGTAACGCCAGCTTCGACAGATGGTCGTCGAGGCTTTTGGCCATCAGGCCATTGGCCGTAACGACTATCGGCACAATGACAGCTGAGTCCACATTCTACATGTCGACAACCTCGTGTGCTAAGTCGAGATACTTGATTTGCTTCTCTCTCTCAGCCTTCACGAGGTTCTCGTCATGCGGGATGGTAACATCAATTATCATTGTGCGGCGCGCTAATCGGTCTATCACCACTAGTTCAAGATAACTTCATCCATAATCGCATAAACAAAATTATCAGTTTCCCCGAAGAGATCACTGAAACGTAGCCAGGCCACGGACATTGAAAAATCTACATCGGATCCCTGCAGAGCCCAATATAAGCACCCGTGAAGATCCTTGCTTTTCCATACCTCTTTGCGGTCATCCGTGGTAAGTATCACAGGTTTGCGCCAGTTTCTTTACCAACGGGGTGAGACCCTTGTCCACTGCGACCACATCAACTTTGAGAAAATATTTTCTGAGACTACACATCTCGCGGTTGTGGAGAGTCTTGGCACTTCCGCGGGATTACTATTATTAAATGGTAACAGATGCACGAGTTAATCTTTAAGGTTAAGCACCCTTGCCGAGGTCGATCTGTGAATGGGTGACCATCTATTACACAGCGAGATTCCTTAGGGACTGAGGGTGCTTAAGTGCTTGAAAAATAGGCTAGGCAGATTAATCAAGAATGGACTGATTTTCTTCTTAAACGAAGGAAGTGTTTTGATCTCTGAAGGACCATTGTTTTGTTTTCTAACTGGGGAAATAATTAAAAATAAAAATAAACGAAAAAAATCCGCGCAATTCGGGTTTGCTAATGATAAGCATGAAATATATTGTCATAATTTACATTGGCATAACGAGATTCAGCATAATGATCATTATGCATAATGTAATAAACGCATAAACAAATATGTTCGCGGCTCATGGGTGGCCCAAGGGTCACCCTCTCCGCACCTTAACCTATTCCAATAGATTAATTATGACTTTTTATACAACCCCAACTTATGCCAAAAAATATTAGACTAAATAATAGCTATGCTAACCTTTGCATTATGCCAAAGTATTATTATGCGAAAACGTTATGCCAAGAGGTATTACCCGGCCAAGTCGGCTTGGCCCCAATCGGTCCTTACGGATTCTGAAGATAAGACCTTTGAGTTAATAATAAACAATCAAATAAATTAAATGGGTGTTACGTAGCAAGCCAGTAGTTAAAGCTTAGAAAAACTACTACTTATTTGTTTGACTTCTTCTATTTGTTTCGATATACCTACACACGTTAACCGTAAATTTATCTCACACTGCCACTGGCTGAGCACTATCTCACCTGATGGTAAGCAATGATGTGGTCCAAGATGGAGCACGCTTGCCTAGAAATAATCAATTCACTCTAGACTAAAAGACTCCCAGGTTGTAGCTGTCAGGAAACACAGAATTCCACTCCTTAGCTGTACGCACTATGAATGTGTTCCCAAAACGTTTTGTGCGCGTGGGAGCTTAAGTTGGTCGGTTAACGGCACGGTAGCACTTCGGAAAGATGGAGCTGGGTGGAATTGGCTCTTTTTGGCGGAAAATAGACACGCTTGGGTCTTACAGCTCCTGGTAGGATAGGATATATGAGCGAAGCAGCGAGAAAAACCTTGTGTGTAATAATAACTTGCCTAGTTCAATATCTCTTCAAAAAGTAAGTTCTCCCATCAGCTCAGTAGGTATGTAGATCAGAACGTGCACATGATAGCTTTACGTAAGAACCAATCGTTATGCATCGAACGATTGGAAACATTCTGCACGTGGGCTATCTGAGCTAGCATGCAGGGACGTCCTAACCGTATAAATAATATCACTAAAATATTTACCGTCGGGACAATTTTCCCGACGGCAACTATTCCCAAAATTGTGGTTTTCACTTGCGATTGGCAAAGCAATCAAAAAACCACAATATTAGACTAATCTATCTCTGTGCCAGATTTCATCGAGATCCGTTCAGCAGTTCTGGCTTAAGGCTTGTATACTTACATGCCAATGACCTTGTGCATACAAACGGAGCTAACTACACCTCTACGCGCCACTCCGCTCCCGTGTTTTTGCTTTTGTATAATAAAAATAATACATATTTTTAAAAAGTAACAAAACCATATAATTTAATTTCTATTGCAAACAGAAGATATTTTTTGTAAAGAAATGAAGGAGTAAAATGGTTTCATCTCAAAGGCGATTTGGTGATTTTTTTTTCTTATTATGTGATACCAATAGATAAATTCTGGCTAAACCAAATTACGTACCATATCATGTAGATTGCTACCTATTTTTGTTAGATGTGATTTCTCAGTAAATGCCGACGAAAAACGAAGCAGTTTTTCGTCCGCATATCTGCACGTTATTTTAAGCTTTTTCTTGGGCTTGCCTTTGACTACGATCTTACCTGATGGTAAGCCATGATGTGTTCGTTTATGTAGCCTATTTACTCTTAACTTCGTGTAGTATCTTAATTATTAATGAACTAGTTTGTAATCAACTTGTTTATTCTATTACTGTAGGTGTAATATATTCTATTTCTCAAGGAAGCAAAGATGCGAAACCCTGCCAGCCCTTGAATCAAAAGGAAGTGTTTACGTAGTCCTTACAGAGTCGTAAATAGGCATAATTCTCTCACAAATATTCAATTGGAATCTTAATTCAATAAACATCAACAGGAAGGTAAAACTATTATAAAATAAATCAATGAACACTTCTCTTAATTATTCCGACAAATGTTTTACACAAATATCAAAATAACTGACATTAATAGCCGTTATTATGCTGGCTATCGTTTTAATTTGCATAACCTTAAACGTTATTAACATTGATATCGAGGCAGATATTCTCGTCAACGTCACTCTTCACCTGTTACGACACTAGCTGTCGGCGTGAGAATCAATCAGTCAAGGCAAACGGACCACGAACCAACTTTCCACGATGAAGGTCAATTAAAACAAGCAAGTTTCTCCAAAAATCTTATAATTATACCTTTAAAATAAATCATCTCAACTTTAATTAAAATATACAGAGGTTGTGTGACTTCACACACATTTAACGACGCACCCGATCTATTAATACGTAAAGTAATTATAAACTATTTTGTTTTAGATTTAGCGCGAAAGTCCGTCAAGAAGTCACAGCGTCACTTGTAATAAGAAGCGAAATAGTTGTGCCGTTACAAGCATGTAACGTTCCTCTGCTCAATAAAAAAATAAATTAAAAAAAAACGTACAAGAAAGTAGTGGGTTGCGCAACCCGATACCTACATAATCATCACAATGTACTTACATCGACAAGACTTAACTAAAAACGACAGTTAACATGAAATGGCGACTGACTTAAGTTAAAATGACTTAATTGTAAAAAAAAATGAAAAAAAAATGTTAGGCATAGCGCGCCGCGGCTGTCGCCCGCCGGAGTAAGAGAGGTTACTTTTACAGGAAATCGCTCGCAGTTAGAATGTGTGCAATTACATTATGTAATACATTCTGCGACTGTACGCGCTCTGTTACTCCGAGTTGAGACGATGTTGCACCGACAGCGAGGCGGAGATAGCGACCACACAGCTGATAGATCGATGCCTGCGCTCGCGGAGAATGTTCTGAGTATCTCACGTCGCAAGCGGTCAGACAAGCTAGCATTTCTCGCCCCGGTGCAGTGCAACACCGCCCTAACCAGCATCTGTCTGATCTGAACATGTATCGCTCTCAGAGTCTACAATCGCCTGAATGTCGATTTTGCGTGATCATTTTGTGCCACAACTCTGACATAACTCGAAATGAAAACTCGACCGCGACGCGCGCGCACTCGCAATAAATTACGCGATTCATAAATACAATGTACTAATAAATTACATGTTTAAGTGATTTACGAAACTAGACACAGTTCCGTGGCTTACAACTAAATGAGCATGATCACATTGTTCAAGAAGGTAACTCAGTTTGTTCTGGAAGGAGAACGATCGCGGAACACACACGACGCTTCCTCGTGCGAAATAGATTAAAAACCAGCGGCCAGAACGTGAAAGGCGGTTATCCAACGTGATTAGAAAGGTGTCACGGTTGGCGGGCGCTTTCTAGCGTGAGTAGAGCGCGAGGTCCGAGATGCGGCGCTGGCGCGCGGCGGCGTGGAAGCCGCGCGTGCCGTCGGGCACCAGCGGCGCGCGCGGCTCGAAGCGCGGCGCGCACGACAGCCGTCGGCCGCCGCCGCACTCCACGCCCGACACCGAGCAGCCCGACAGCCGCCGCGCCAGCCAGCCGTCCGCGCTGCCCGCGCTGCCCGTGCTGGCTTGCGAGGTGCGGCGGCTGCTGCTGCAGTAGAACGACACGCCCGAGTCGGAGCTGTGCGAGCACGTGGACGGCCGCCGCGGCACCCACGTCTGGATCTCCGGCGAGCGCGGCGCGAAGAACCCGCTCGAGTTCCTCCGGTAGAACGGCGTGCCGTACCTGTAGTCGTACTCGGGCTCGGAGCCGCTGCAGCACGACGAGTACTCGCACTCGTGTCGCCTCGGCGGCGCTCGTCGTATCGGCGCTTTCCTCTTGGGCTCCCTGGGCACTCCGTTCAGTTCGTACACTCGCATCCCTTCGTCTTCAGGGGTCTGTAGTCGCAGCGCTTCTCTCGCCGACTCAGATTCAGTGAACTCAACTAACGCACACACACAATTAACCAAACTAGGGTTCTTGTTGAGGAACTGGCGCACGTCTGCGGGGACGGGGTTGCCGGGGCGCAGTACCCTCACGAGGGCTATTTCCCCGCAGCCTGCGAACAGACGCGACACATTTTCTACGGACGGCTTATCTATGGGCATCCTCACAGCCACCACAGTCCTGGACGGAGTCGTCTCATCGTACGCGGGGAGCGGCTCTATCCTGCGCAATTTAGTTCCTAATTCATTGATTTCTAACTTGGTGGAGCGCTTGAGCGCCTCGGCGACCACCCGCCAGTCCTTCGTGAGGTGCTTGACGCGCTTGAAGCTGGAAATGAGCTTCAGCGACACGTAGCCCTCTTTGTTCCGTCTGACGTGCTTGAGCAGGAAGGCGTCCTTAGTGATGTTGGCGTCGGAGAAGTAGAACTCCACTTGTGACACGATCCTGTGCGCTAGCTCGTCATCGGGGGGTGTGTAGGGAGGTTCCTGTGCTTCCGCGGCGACTTCGCAGCCGGAGTCCTTGCCTCCCCCGGAGCCGGTGTCGGAGGCGCTGTCGGAGAGGTCGGCGTGGTCGTCAGTGGACGGGCGGCGGTCGGAGGCGATGCCCTCATCCTCGGGCAGCCCGTGGCTGGGAGGGGTAGCACCCTCCATGTCGGTAGCTGGCACACTAGACACACTATTGCATTACAGGCGACGTGTGTCGCTCGGAGGCGCGGAGTGGACTGCGGGCGCGCGGCGCTAACGGCACTCTTTTATAATGTCGGGGGGATGTGCCGCCGGCGGTCGGTAAGAGGCGAAGCATTCCGAAGCGGTGCAAGATGACATGCCAGACTCCGCGACGCTATATAGTGCACATATGTACGTGTTATAATGAGGAATATTATGGAAAGAGGTTAAGTTCTGTATCTATTAATGTTGGGCTGGAACACGCGAGAGTATCACTGTTTGGGAGCGGCACACGCGATACACGCACTTGCTCTGTTACGGCATAAAATTGGCATTCTAATTCGGCAGATAATTGTTCTCAATTATTGCTGATGCATTCGATATAATTATAATTCGGCCGCTTTGTGGAAACCGCGATGTATCGTATGATGTGATCGCAAATGAAGCGAAATATTCAAGGACTCAGACATGTTTTGTTAAATAACGTTACGATGCTATACAGCGTTCTTGTTTTTTGTATTTCGCACATGATAAACATTGTTTTTATTGCTTTGTTTAATCATTCATTGAATTCAGGTTGATGACCTTCGGTGGCAGAAATTGTGAACCTACCGTTAGTGTGGTTATCATTACATTGGACTGATAAGGTTTTAAACGCCAGCTGTTCAGTAGTTTTAACCTAGAGATTACTACGGTTACAGATAGAGAGTTAATACTAAACATTGTTGCGATTAGTTTCAGCGCTCTGACTGGACTTCAAATAATTATAGTTTCAGCTAGACGACATCTTCAAGTTTTAACTTGCCGCTGCGGCTGCTGAGAACCTCAAACGGCGGAAATATAGTAGCCTTGTTTTCAATTATATTTTTGAGCCGTTTGGGGTTGAAACTCTTGGACCGTGGGGTCCGAGTGCTCGCGTTATATTTAAAGAACTAGCTAAACGTTTAGTTGGGCTGGCTTTTCTCTCGGTCAGAGGATGAGCATTGCCATACAACGTGGCAATGCCGCCAGTCTTTTGGGCTCACTTCCAGTCGACAGCGATGCGGACAAATTTGATGCGATATTATAGTTAGGAGTTTTATTTTCTATTTTAATTGAATATAATTACAATTAAAAGTAATATAATTTGTCAATAAATTGAATCAAATTAGTTGAAACGATTCTTTTCTGGAAAAACATACTCGTAGTAAGCGACAGTTTGCTTTTTTGCAGGAAAGGGTTTTCCTAATTAAAAAGTATTAATGATACCTTTCTAGTTTCCATAACTAAGTACATTAAACTAGAGACTACCTAGAGTAGGGAGTTGAGAGAGTTGAGGGGGAGTTGGGTAACTAGAGGTTATTGTAAAAAAAATGCAAATTGTCGCTTACAATGCTTATCCTGAAAAGCCTCGATATTAAGGAAGCTTGCAGAGTCAACTTTGGCAGTCAAGTTTTGTTTGTTTTTTCATATATTTGTTTTTGTTAAGGTTCCGTACCCAAAGGGTAACTAGTGGAACCCTATTACTAAGCATCCGCTGTCCGTCCATCCGTCTGTCTGTCTTTCAACGGGATGTATCTCAAGAAATTTTCACAGATTGTGTATTTCTATTGCCGCTACAATAACAAATAATAAAAATAAACTTTATGGTATTGAACCCTGCGTGTGCGAGTCCGACTCGCACTTGGCCGGTTATTTTTCTCAAGATAAACAAAATCCAATTTACACAAACGTAAACACTTACGTCAAAAACTGAATTAAGCTGGTGAGATAGTGGTCAAACGAGTGCCTATCAAAACTGAAATTAAATAAGTATTGTTCCTTTCATGATAATTAAAAATCATTAGAATAAAAAATAATCAAAACATCGCAACGGCAGTATTTCTTTCAAGCTCGAAATCCCCAGAGAAAATATATAATTTCACAGTAATAAAGAGTTTGAATACCAAACAGCAGCGCTATTAGAATGTAATCAAATGTTTACAAAGCGATAAATGACAACCTTGCAATGTAATCACAATCAGAGATCAATTGAATGTACACGACGTGGACCTTATGGTGTTTTATATTGGAACTAGTTGACCCGCGCAACTTCGTCTGCGTCACAATTTTCATTACTGCTCCGCTCCTATTGGTCTTAGCGTGATGATATAGCCTATAGCCTTCCTCGATAAATGGGCTATCTAACACTGAAAGAATTTTTCAAATCGGACCAGTAGTTCCTGAGATTAGCGCGTTCAAGTAAACAAACAAATAAACAAACAAACTCTTCAGCTTTATACATATATTAGTAAGTATAGAGTATAGATTGACAGCTTTCATAATGCTATGGTGCAGCAGTTAGGGCGTAACTTGATGGCTGAATGTGAGGTCCCAGGTTAAAGCTAGTTGTGACTCGCACTTGGCCGGTTTTTATCAATTCGGGTAGTTAATTATAAATTTGTATGTACATCATATAGAGGCTTTTTGAATGTATTTATAGCCGAGAATGTGGAATGTTTAATCTTGATTTGTGTCCGAGTGACTTACGACCCCTAGTGACACCCTACTATCAGAGTTTCTATACCGCCTCCAGGGCCTCTGACATCGGGAGTCGCAGGGCGATTCCCGGCCGCCGCAGGCGCGGGCCTGCGGACGGCGAGCAGTGGGTGGCTCGCCGTCTGATCAGAACTATGCCCGGGTCGGCGGCGCGCTGCAATTCCCGCGCGCCTCAAAGAGATGTCAGCACGAATGACGGGACCCGCTAGGGCAGGTGCCTGCTGGGGCTGCGGAATCTGTTCGAAAGAGGTACCGCAGTTATGGAACGCAAAGGGCACCAGGAGGAACACGGATGGTTTTAGTCAGTAAGAGTCTGACACTCCCTTTTGCTCCATCCAGAGCGGGAGGAGTCATTTGATGATTTCCTATCCTTAAAAAAAAATAGTTCCTCTGACATGGTTTATTTGACGACCGCCATTTGGCGAACGGGACCACCGGCTTATACATGCCTTCCGAAGCACGGAATCATCTTTATATCAGACAATCAGGTGATTCAAGCCTGCAATGTACTAGCCAAATTGGAAAACAACTTTACAAAGTATGCTCTTCCTATGGAAATCGAACCCACGACCACCGGGACACAAGGCAAACGCCTAAACCACTCGACCACGGAAGCAGTTAACAAACGCCTATAAAATTATTGACTTAAAAAATGTGATTCTATTAATTTATGAAAACTCTTTCACTAACAGAAAAATACACTATTGCCGAAAGCCATAGGATCCCAGTAAAGTGTCTGCTTCCCAAGAAATAGGAAACAAGTGAAGCCGCTGCTAATAAAAATTCACCGAGTGCATTTTTATTAATCGCGCTGATCTCACAACCTGCTCAACCGATCGGGACAGTTCTTACACGTACCTACTAAGTTACATTCGCTGTTACCACAACAATTTATTGTTTTATTTCGTAGATGCACGATTACCTATTATTATAGTGTTTTTGCTTTCCATTCGCTGAGCGAAAGAAACGTGTTTTTATTTGTTTTTTGGTTCCAAGTTATGTAGACCTCCACCTCTTGCACTCACTCACTCACTGCCACTTTATCCCATAGAAACATACTGCCAGGAAATGTCAATGTTAGATTGGACGTTATGCCAAGATTCATCCAAATCCCTTCAGCCGTTGAAGCGTGATTGACAACACAGTAAATATCCAAACATACGGACTTTCACATTTGTAAAACTAGAAGAATAAGGTTGCACACATTGCAATAAAAGCAATAACTTCTCATTACAATTTAAAACACTGTAGGTAATTACCAATCGGACTGCCATGCATGGCAATTAAATAAACATAGTAACGCTCCATTTTCGCATTTATCTCATCACTAGTTGATCTTAGCGTGATGATATATAGCATATAGCTTCCTCGATAACTGGGCTATCTAATACAGAAAGAATTTTTCAAATCGGACCAGAAGTGCAGAACTTGAACGCGCTAATCTCAGGAAGATTAGCGCGTTCAAGTAAACAAACTCTTCAGCTTGTATTTTAGTACAGATAGACAGCATAGAAGAGACTTCTGAAAACCGCTTCCTGCTTCGTGTCGCTAGCACGATAGTAACTTAGAACTGTGTGGCCCAAAACAATGCCACTGCCAATGCCACTGCCTCGGCATCGTTGGTGGCAGCACTTAGGTCGCTTTAGCTGCATGTTTTGAGGTCCAGAGGGCAGGCATAGCTTGTGAGTCGACTCCCACACCCTGCTGCTGATTCATCTTCTTCTTCTTAGCGTGTCGATGGCAAATAGACGAGTGATTCAATTCTATGTTCTATGTCCAGTACTTAGCAACGTAAACACCACTCGCTGTCGCAGCCATAAGGTGTACAGTTGACACGACATCCAAAGGTTGTCTTGAAATGATCGCTTTTAGCGATAAGGCCGCCCATTGTGTCACCCTATATAATGTTTTCTTCATCTATATTTTCTGTAACTTATATGGTGTACATAGTAAAGAGCATTCTATTCTATTACATTTCATGCAGCTCAAGATGAAAGGTGGACTATGGACTGCGGACAGACGCCACACAAACACTGAAGATTGAAGGAGCCATCCCCCCCCCCCCCCTCCATCTGAGGTATTTGTCAAGTAACCCTACTTTGCGAGGTTGGAGTTACACCTTCCCACTCGCGTTCTGAGGCACGCACTCCCTTCCACCGCCACGTCATTCTACGTCATCCAGATGGCGGCATGTGATTGGTCCGCCACAACGTAACAGGATTACACCGGTCACTCCACGCCACAGTGTGTCATCAGCTAATTGAGTTAGGGCAGGATTATGAGCTGTTGTCAGCAAACTAGATTCCGTAATCGGCGAGGGAACTGTTATATAGTAGCTTGTCATAAGGGTAGTGGTGGAAGTACTTCCACCATTGGGTACCACTCTGACAGAGTTGCGGTTGATTTGTCGAAAGAGTTACCGAGCCCTAGAACGCAAAGGACATTTGAAGTTAGGGGTCAGTTAGGAGTCTCTTTCAGTCCATCTAAAGATTTCTCGATTCTTTGCAATCTTATGATTGCTAAAGTAAAGAATCTTATGGAGTGATGCAAGTAACCTTAGTAAGGGCGGTGAACACTAATAACTATCTGAGTTCACATGAAGAAAGGAAGAAAAATGATTATTTGGGAATCAGGTAAACACATCAGAACTCATCAGATATGGGTCTGTCTGACTGGCTTTCAGAAATGGTATGCTCACAAGCAACTCGTTTGTTATTTCTGAAAGTGAAGTAGGGAAAAATAGCTGTCTTTCACGACTAGATCGTACTAGAATGAAAAGCAGCGCCATCCAGTGATTCCTAATTGTCACCCTCTTCACATTTACCTACTACAAGATCTTGGCCACATGCTTAATGATCATTTTAATATTATCGTACAGTTTTATACATCTAAGGTTCATTTGAACGATTTACTCTATCATGAAACTTTGGTTACTGGTACTAACGTTAAACTTAGTTCGATAGTTCGATGTTCCTAATTCCTCAGTCGCTAAACACATGCAAACATGAAACACTTGGCTAACTGGACCGTGATCTATCGAGCTGAGGTTAAGCTGCGCTTGCCGGGGTCAATATACGGATTAATGATATCAACAGCTTTAGTTTCAAAAAGCTATGGGAAATCTGACAAGTTGAGTTTTCTAGAGCAGTCACAAACAGTATTCTGTACAAAACCCTGCTTCCCTGGAAATTTTAAAATGTGTGTCATGTCATGTCTAACAATTTTATTGAATGTTTTTCTGAGCTACGACGTCATCGCCGAAGAAGGCCGTCACGCCAGCGTTCCCTAACGCTGGCGTGATGGCTCAGCGGATTTTTCGAAGATGGCAACTGTGCAAGAGTGGAAGGCTATGGTGGCGACCTTTGCCCAGCAGTGAGGCGAAACCGGTTAAGACAAACAATCTCATAGCGAATAGGCCAAATTTAGCATTAATAAGAAACATCCCCAAACCCCAAACACAATCCCCAATCCCCTGCATAACCATAACAAAACCTTGGTCACCAAATCCTCTTCCCCAGCAAAGCGGTCCACCCTGACATAGTTACTTGCCCAAAACAACTGGGTTACATAATACGGCTTCCTGCAAACACCTAACGCCTTATATTGATTTATTGGTTCATATAGCAGTAAGTTTCTTCCGCAACGCTTTAAACAAGTCATTATTGCCCGTCCGGGATTTTATGGCGGAAAATTAACGTAATATTATAACTCAAGGATTGTTTACCTGTGATTTTTTGGACAGATTAATTATTAACGAGGTTGAAAGTCACGATGTTCTTGGATCCTGTTGTTAGGTTCTATTTATCAGCTATAAGTTGTTTATTTCCTCGAGAAAGGGCGTGTCTGGGAAAGTTATTGCTATCACTAGATCTGTTTCTGTCGCTTAGAAGCATTGTCAACGATTGTGTTCCGGTTAAAAGTGCAGTCACAACCTACAGACTAGGTATACACTTTAATTTATGCCGGAGAAATTACAGAAATAACTAGACGCTCTGGTTTGGTTGATTGCATAAGCTTGGATAACCTTTATGAAAGTACAAAACCCTCTCATAAAATCATAAACGACACTCACCCGAAAATCATGAACAATATTTTACAACATCGTGGCAATAAAGTTAGCTCAGAAAAATGTGACTTTTTTATGTCAGCATAGTAGACGGGGCCCGCTAGGGCCAGTGTCTGCCAGGGTTGCGAAATTTGTTCATAAGCACCCTACCCTAGAACGCAAAGGGCACTAGGAGGAACACGGATGAGTTTTAGTCAGTAAGAGTCTGACACTCCCTCCTGCTGTACCCAGAGCAGGAGGAGTCATTTGAATGTAAAGAAGCCTATCAGCAATGATGTAGGTTTCTATAAGTGAAATAATCTTCGCTATCATAAGACTTTCAGAGATAGGCCTATACAATAATATTAACAAGCAAACAATTTATCTTTTTATATACTACTAGCTGACCCGCGCGGCTTCGCTCCCGTCAACTGGCTACCCTACCTACCCTACCTACCCTACCTACCCTACCTACCCTACCTACCCTACCTACCCTACCTACCCTACCTACCCTACCTACCCTACCTACCCTACCTACCCTACCTACCCTACCTACCCTACCTACCCTACCTACCCTACCTACCCTACCTACCCTACCTACCCTACCTACCCTACCTACCCTACCTACCCTACCTACCCTACCTACCCTACCTACCCTACCTACCCTACCTACCCTACCTACCCTACCTACCCTACCTACCCTACCTACCCTACCTACCCTACCTACCCTACCTACCCTACCTACCCTACCTACCCTACCTACCCTACCTACCCTACCTACCCTACCTACCCTACCTACCCTACCTACCCTACCTACCCTACCTACCCTACCTACCCTACCTACCCTACCTACCCTACCTGCCCTACCTGCCCTACCTGCCCTACCTGCCCTACCTGCCCTACCTGCCCTACCTACCCTACCTACCCTACCTACCCTACCTACCCTACCTACCCTACCTACCCTACCTACCCTACCTACCCTACCTACCCTACCTACCCTACCTACCCTACCTACCCTACCTACCCTACCTACCCTACCTACCCTACCTACCCTACCTACCCTACCTACCCTACCTACCCTACCTACCCTACCTACCCTACCTACCCTACCTACCCTACCTACCCTACCTACCCTACCTACCCTACCTACCCTACCTACCCTACCTACCCTACCTACCCTACCTACCCTACCTACCCTACCTACCCTACCTACCCTACCTACCCTACCTACCCTACCTACCCTACCTACCCTACCTACCCTACCTACCCTACCTACCCTACCTACCCTACCTACCCTACCTACCCTACCTACCCTACCTACCCTACCTACCCTACCTACCCTACCTACCCTACCTACCCTACCTACCCTACCTACCCTACCTACCCTACCTACCCTACCTACCCTACATACCCTACATACCCTACCTACCCTACCTACTTTTTTTGTTTTTAAACCTTCCCTGTATTCTGGCGAAACTAACAAAAAAAGAATTATTCAAATCGGCCCCGCCGTTCTCGAGTTTTAGCGAGACTAACGAACAGCAATTGATTTTTATATATATAGATGAATGATTCTTAAGTTTACAAACAAGTAAATAAAATGGCATCAACAAGAAACAATTGCTAAAATGCGTCAGTTTGATCTAACCTTCACCATGAGAGATTCAACGAAAACATACGAAATCCTGCAACGTAACAACAGAAGAAGCTCCAAGTATAATGCGAATGCTCACACAATAATTTAATATGCTCCCAACGCGCCTCGGAGGTCAAGTGCTAAGATCTTGGCCGTGCACTGCGAGCCAGCGACCTCGACACTTGCCGCGGTTGTGCAGATTATGCGTGTTGAAAGTTTAGAGATAGAAAGTGATTTTACATCAGATAGTGTGGTTTTCTTGGACAGTTGTTGTGAGTAAACAGAATTCGGAAAATTGACCACCAGTATTGCTAAGGGGCATCTTGTTGGTCAGTTATTGTGTTGTGAAGGTCTGATGGGCAGCCGCTCCATGTAAAATACTGGTGTTCAGATGCATTCGGTTAGAATAGAAGCCGCTCTGAACTAACAGACTAAACCAAACTTAGGATTGTGTTAGTGTATGTGGGTAACGTCCGCGGAATGGAAGATGAAGTGTCAGTCCTCCGGAATTGGCGCTTGAAAAAGGAGGCCTATGTTCAGACCGAAGTCGAGCTGTAGATGATGATGATTACGATGCATTGTCATCACCGCCAATATCACCTGCACCTATCTAAATAAGTACGGATAAATTTCGTAATAACCGTAATACCATGAATGACATTATTTAGGAAACAAGTTATTCAACAGACATAGACGACGGTGTTGCCATGCGAACTTTAATGTTTACTGCTAAGTATCATGCGTTGCGTGACAAAAATGTAAAAGTACGAATAATTAGAATAACCTTTCTAAATGCTCATATTTGTGGCAGGTTCGTCGCTATCTTTAGCCGAACATTTTGTCTGACCATAAAACATTAGGATTTTTTATAAGTTGTAGACGAAAAGAACCCGGGTTTTTGGAAAAACCCTATTTTTATGGTAAAATGCTTTAGTTAATTCAATTTACTATTGAATAGTTATCACTCAAAATATTTAGTATTTCGCGACGAAAAATTGTAATAAGTGTCTCTTGTTACGTCTTTTTTTTTAATTTTTTGACTTTGTTATTAATGAAGATGATGATATGTAAAATAAATATGCATTGGGATTCTGAAACACCCTGTTAATAATGTTTATGTATCAGAATAATGTCCCAAACCATTCCGCGTCCTCCTTGGCAGACAACGCTCGGACTGCGCTCGCTCCTGGATGTTTCAAACTACGTCATGCGTCATAATAATGAATAATATTTTATTTTTATTTAATTCAAATGTTCATAAATATCGTTTTTAATGAATATGTAGTATTTTTTCATTGGATAGATGGGGTTGGCTGCCTTTGCAAGGCGTCTAAAATTGCACCGTGTTTAAGGTGGATTCTTAAAAACAATTTGGTTCATCACTTAGTTTACCAAAAATAATGGAAAAATCATCCATTCAAGACATCACACCTCTCGTGAAAAGAGCAATTAATGATTTAATAAAGCAAAACATACCATAAGCATAATCAACCTATAATGTTCCCACTGCTGGGACACAGGCCTCCTCTCGGTGAGAGGGAGTGGACCGTAATCCACCACGCGGGCCCAGTGCGGGTTGGTAGATGTCACATGTCTTCGAATTTTTGGTCATGCCGGTTTCCTCACAATGTTTTCCTTCACTGCTTTGAGAGCAGTGGCGATGAAATAATTTACACAAAGTAATGCGCCTGTCTAGGTTCGAACCTACGACCTACAACTCGTAAGTCGCAGCCATTACCAGCGGGCCACCACTGCTGCTTATTTAAAAAATACCATTCCAATATTTTAGATAATTTATCTCCTTTATCTACCGCACTAAAAAAATTGTTGTATCCAAAAAACATCTACACGGTAGTAACAGCTATGAATGAAACAACAAACCAAGGAGTTGCTAAGGAAGAGATGCAACAATATCATAATCCCTTCAAACAAAGAGGGACCCTGGCAGAACGCCAGCGTAGTCAGATGAACTAGCGTCTGTTAATGAGTCAGCGAGATAAAGGAGACGTAAGAATGCTCCAAGGAGATGTCGGCAATATTCTGTTTGTTTAGTAAATTAAATAGTCTCATTATTTACCCAGTTTGCAACGAACTGAAGCTATTTTGGTAGGTATGTCGTCATCTTTGCAGTAAAATTACCGCTCGGTATTAGATATAATAAGTAAGGTCGACAAAGATGATCAGTTTAGCATCAACCAATAATTGTGTACTCAAATAGTCTATAAAAAAGTGATGATACTAATGTAACCCCATATTTTTAGAATGGGAAGTCGTCAAATGGTTCCTCGCGGTCTGGGCAGAGCAGAATGAAGTGTCCTAATGACCTTTGCATTACAGGGCTGCGGTGACACTTTCGACCAAATTCCGCAACCCCGGCCTGCCATTGCCATTGGCCCTAGTAGGCCATCGAAATGTACCCCGTTAAGAGCCAATTTTGTTTATTTAAATTAAGAAGTTCCAGCTCCTAACCTCATAGTGCGGATAGAGCCTGATGGAAGGCAATACGAAAGGTCTACGAAACTGATCGGGCGGTCTTCCAGGTATTCCTGGTATACCTTGACCATCAAGCCTTGATGATGATCAAGGTGATGTGAGAAGATAAATCGTCAATCTCACTGCAAAACATGCTCAAAAATGTTTCACTAATTATATTTTTATTTTTGTTATTATTTCAATTATTCATTTTGAATTAAATTAAATAAAACAGCTATTTATTTCCTGCAAACTGTACATTATCTTATTAATTTTTGGTTCAGTTTTTAATTTAATCGATTGTGTTACTTCTTATTATTAGTATTGTAAGATTTAACTTAATGGTATGGAATTAGTATTAATGTGTGTGTCATTTTGAAATTAGGTACTCATAATTATGGACTTCTATGACGTGTTTGGGTTACAGAAGTCCATAATTATGTGTACCGCACGCCACGGACGGACGCCCGTAAATAAAAAGTTTTTAAGTATGGCGTTCACTGTGGGGGGTCAAACAAAAAAATAATAAAAAAGTTTTTAAACTGTATCGTGTGACATGTCAAAAGAAAGAGCTTGTGTAGTCGTTTTAATTACCTAATTTTTTATAATTTTATAAATATTTATATTTTATTTATATTTTTTTATTTTTTATAGTTTTAAAGTTATTCATGTCACTTAATTTAATATTTCTACACCGGCAACGGTAGTGTATGTGAAACTGGATAATGAATAAGACCTTAATGTACCATATGCTCAGAAATAAATAATCTTTATCTTTATCTTTTTTTCCAGAAATTAGACTAAAAATGACCAATCCCCTTATCTTCAAAGTTTCGAAAAAAATGCAGATAATAATTCTTTACCTACAGATCACAGGAAAACATATACGAAGTCTATAGTGTTTTTAATCATTAGGTCCTCAGGTGCGTTGGTGATCAGTGGGTTGGTGGCTGCAAACGGTACATGTACACAGTAGCTGAAATTGGGCCAAACAAACAATTCACTCAACTGTGGGGATGAGCATACTTTGTCATCGATACGCTTAGAAGATGACAGTGACCATCTTAATACACCAAGTTTCCTCCGTGCCTCGGTGCGCACGTTAAGCCGTTGGTCCCGGCTGTCATTTGTAGATATTTGGCAGTCGTTACGGATAGTCAGAAGCCAGTAAATCTGACTCCAGTCTTGCAAAGAAGTACCGTGTTACCCAGTTAATGGGTTGTGGAGGTCTGGTAGGCAGCTGGTCCACGTAAAACACTGGTATTCAGCTGAATCCGGTTTGACTGGAAGCCGACCCCAATATAGTTGGGAACAGGCTAGGCAGATGATGAAGCTAAGAAGAAAACAGTCCTTCCACATAGGTACTATTGGTCCATTTACCAATTGTCCATTTCCTATATTATTATCGTATTACAAAACAATACCTCCACATCTTCTCAGCTATTCATATCTATAATCATCAACAAATACCTATTCACCTATTTATACTCGTAATTCTATCCTACATTATCAGTAATTGCCTTACTTGACAGATGATCGCGGTTCATTGACCTTGTGCACTTCCTGACTGCAATCAGAATGATTATAGCACATTTTCCTTCTTTGTCAGCTATTGCGGAAGTGTTTGTATATTATGTGTGGTAATTGCCAACTAGGTACAGCGATTTATGGTGATTAAGGGCGAATGTAGGAAACAAACATAGGTATTTACCTATGTTTTGTGTTTAAAACGTCCAATTGGATTAATTAGAAAAATCCTCAGATCTGTTGGATATCGTCAAAGTAGTAAATTTCGATGCATGCCTGCATAATTATGCAATTAAACGTCGTTTTTTCACACATTGGCTAGAAAAAAAAAACCAGCCAAGTGCGAGTCGGACTCGAACACGAAGGGTTCCGTACCATAAACCTTGATTTTTATTATTTGTTGTTAAAGCGGCAAAGGAAATATAAAATCGCGCGTATTTACAATAAAGCGTATAATAAATAAAAATAATCTGTGAAAATTTCAGCTCTCTACCCGATACGCTTCTTGAGAGACAGCCCATTGACAGACAGACGGACGGACAGCGTAGGCTTAGTAATAGGGTTCCGTCGGGTACGGAACCCTAGAAAACAACGGGTTGCACTCCGGGAGTGCCGGCAGAAGTGAAAGCTTGAATATGTGCTTCTTTCCCTCCATCTTACGAATTTTCGACCAGGGCACGTGTCCTGACGCGAGTTTAACATTTTTTACCCAACACAAAAAGTGCACAACGCCGCTAAGGAAAGTTTTCACTTCAAAAACAAAACATTTATTTAGTAACAAAGTAATAAATAAATTACATAATATATGTAAAAGTCGACCAGACATATACATATAATAAGTAGGTACAATTAAAAGAACAAGATGGAACAGAAAAGAATATGCGTACATTTTCGCACAAGTGCGAAACACAATTCATTGCGTTCCGGAAAACTGTAAGTTTCTTTAGTACCTATGTTCATGGGGTTTAATTACATTTCTTTTCCAATTAAGAAAAACTAATTGAGTAAATAAATAGTTAATTATTTACTATACTTAAAAATCGACTGTTAAAAACTATGTAATAAATACATACAAACATAAATTATGTAAAATACATATCGTTTGTTTGTCGTGACAGGTGTTAACCTTCCATGGGTAAAAAAATAAGATAAGAATCGCAAAAAGATATGCCTCGGGTGAGGATCGAACTCACGACCTTAAGATCATGAGACTTACGCGCTGCCTACTGCGCTACCGAGGCTGGAAACGAAATTAGCCTTCACACACTAGTACTTTGACATTTGTAGCTTGATTATTCATGCATCATGTTATAAACTTAACTTATGTTATTAACTTGGTATTTCACGGGAATTTGTTCATTATTTTTTCGGGATAAAATAATATTTATTATTTATTTTTGATAGGTTTGCTCTTGACTCTAGTCTAGGTCAGAGATGACAGAGACAAAGTCTACGATGGAGCGAGCCTACCCAGGAGCCTGTTCACTCGAACTTAGAAGAGATTATTATAACGTATGAAACTCAACAAAAATGTTTTTAACCCCCACCAAAAAGAGGGATATAATAAGTTTGACGTACGGTCTAAGTATTTGTGAATATATGTATGTCTGTCTGTAGCATCGTAACTCCTAAAGAGATGGACCGATTTTGGTTTACTTCTTCTAGTCAGTAGAAGAAATTCCAGAGAATTAATTTAAAAAATACTTACAAAACAAATAAATCAATTCTACGTATGTAGGTATTATGGGTCGAGGGGCTTATAATGATAGTTAAGATAGGTAAATAAAATCCTTATTTTTATTCATCAATCTTTAGTTTATTTCCTTGTGAAGGTCAGTGGTTGCCTATTAAACAATTTATGTCAATCAATCGTGAGAGAATAGCTATGCAGAGGCGACGCTGCATTTATTAGCTTTGATTTAGAATAATTCTTCTAAATAAAATTCTTACGTTACTGAGTGCCTGACAGAAAACGCACAACTGAAAGTTATTTATAGAATATATAATGGATGTTGCAAAAATAGTTATTAAGAGAAACAAGCAGTACAGTAAATTTAAATATATATATATATATATATTAATATATAGTAATTATTATTAATATATTAATTTAGAATATATAAGATTAGCATAAGTAGAAGCATAGATGTAAAATTAATAAGTAAGGCGCTATAAAATTAAGGCAATAGAAGTAAGTACAAAATATAGGAAATGTTGTTTGTTAGAGAATAGAAGATGATTGAGTAAGGACTAGAGTAAGATGAAAACACCAGCAGACGTATCTCATTCAAAATGTAAAAAAAGGACTCTGATTATGTCAGAAGGACACCTTGAAAGGCAGGAGGTGGTTTTAGCCGGTAAGAGTCCGGCACTGCCCCAACCGTGTCATTCGTGAAGCGGTTGGGGCGTCCATGAGGATTGCCCCTCCTGAATTAAAAAAAAAAAAAACACCTAGCTGTGTGGAGGACATCAGACTCGCACACGAAGGGTTCCGTATATTATACATAAAATACCTTTCTCCCATTGCTCCCAATAAATTTATTAATTTGAAGTTATACCGGCAAAATTAATAGGTTCTTACACAAAAATATGAAATGGTAATGTAAATATTTCCACTGCCTATTATACTTCTTGAGATACAGCCCTCTGACAGTCGGACAGCGGAGCCTTAGGAGTCGGATCCGTCCTTTGGGTGCGTTATGCAAAAAATTTTTTTGGCTTGCCAACCGCAAAATATTTTTTGAACACGATTTGCGGATCTTATACTTGCCTGAACTAATAATACTGAAGTCCTTTCACCGGAAATGATGTAATTTCAAAAACAAACAAAACTACTGAAAAATCTTGTAACTTTACACGTAACAATTACTGATATAATCAACCGATACCTAGTTAACTATTAAATAATGATTGCAATGTAATGTGGGTTAGTATTATCTCACAATCTGGCCAGCTCTTTGATACCACCGGACCAGCCGTCTCAAAGATACGGTGCCTCGGACTACAAGGGCCCGACGTGTGGACGCAAAGCTATAATTAGTCCTGCCATTTCCTTCGTGGGTTGACCTTAGCTAGTAGGGCTTATTTTGTTTAAAAAACAATACCCCTAAAAACGAGCCCCCAAAAAGGGCCCCTTTAAACTCTTAATTAGTGGCGTAGCTACTCAGCTACGCCACTGAATCTGGCCCACAAAGCTTTGTCAACCAACAATAAGATAGAACCACGGATAATAAAAGTAAAGATAGATCTTTGGGTAAGCAGTACCTATCTATGTATCTAGGTAATATTAACACAAGTCTCTTGATTTTTTATGAACACTTCCTTAAAGCTTTTATGTAATTTAAAGATACGTTTACTTTCAGATAAGTGTCGTTGCTAAATATGAACACTAAATCGCAACCTAGTATGCAGAGGAGGCGGTGGACTTGGGTACTTATCATGGGGGTGTATAAAAATAGACCGATTAGGTCTGAGATTTTTTTTTGTAGTTTTTTTGTTTAATAGTTCACATACCTCGTTAGTGTAATGTCAGAAACTGAAAAAAACTGAAGAAGACATCTCGAGAATTGCCAAGGTAAGAGCAACCTTGCCTTTGGCTATTCTCGAAGCACAGCTCCGTCCTGTGTAGCAATTAAGGAAATTGATCCGAAGAGTAAAACTCAAAATATTCCGGTCCAGCGTAAAAACCCATACATATTAACTATCAACAAGGCAAGTTAAATAAATGCTTGTAAAAGCAGAACTTTTGGGACGTCTACATGTGAGAACAGATGGTTCCCTGAAACACCCGCCTTTCACAACTTCCTAGTTAGTTTTAGCCCCAGTTTCTCGAAAGAAATTATTGTAAAAATGGTTAAACGCGCGTAATCTAGTTGTGATTGATTGAAATAGGTTTCAATCATCACAGCTAGCCAACCGCAGCTCTTGAATTGCGTTTAATTTGTGACGGAAACTGAAGGTTAGATGGGAAGGAGTGGCGTAATAAACATTCCAACAACATGTGTATCTGTGCTTCTTCTTCTTCTTCTCGTATGGGCAGTAAGGTCTGATGAACCCGCATACCCTAATGGCTGAGTTTCTAAACCGCCTCAAGGGCCTCTGACATGGTTTATTTGACGACCGTCATTTAGCTGCTGGGATCACGGGCTTATACGGGCCTTCCGAAGCACGGAATCATCTTTTTATCAGACAATCAGGTGATTCAAGCCTGCAATGTCCTAGCCAAACTGGAAAACAACTTTACAAAGTATGCATTCCCGTGGGAATCGAACCAATGACCACCGGGTCACAAGGCAAACGCTTAAATCATCTCGACCACGGAGACAGTGTATCTGTGCTGTAACATATTTTAAATAGTTAGTTAAGTACCTTAATAATTGCAAGATTTTAAACCCACAACCAGCGTCAGCCACGACTTTTATTGAATCAATATCAACATGATTACTTTACAATCAGTGGCGATCATTAATCACCTGTGTACCAGACAGATATCTAGTCTTACCATGAGTTATGATCAGCGCTGATAACGTGATAGCTATCAAAACAGCTGTTCCCTTGACATTCGTTATTACAAGCTGATTCGTGACCTATGCGTGTGACCCAGACATTTTATGTTCTACTATAACATAGCGGTTTTGAATGCAAGAAAATAAATATTTAGGTATATCTTCGTAGTATTATGTGTGAATCCTGGCAAAAAAGGTGAAGGCAAATACAAAAACACTGAATAACAAGGATACTGACATAGCCAGAGAATCGCCAAACTTAAGTGGCTGTGGGCAGGGCATATTTCTCACAGAACAGTTGGTCTAATCTATAAAAATGGTTGCATGCTCTAAAAACAGTCTTGAGTGGCAATCGCGTGCCAAAAGAAGCAGCCTTGGAAGACCTCCCATAAGATGAACCGATGACCTGGTGAAGACCGCGGGTTTTGAGACACACACGATCGGCCGACGTGGTTACACTTTGGGGTGGCTTATGTCTAGCAGAGGATGCCATTCGACTGAAATTATGATGATGATCAAGGAAACTGTCGTGAAAAATCCGGTATGTCCTGGGACTATAAAATAAAAGGAAGCGCGTGCCTATTGATAGGCACTCGCTTGACCACCATCTCACCTGATGGTAAGCGATGATGTGGTCGGAGATGGAGCGCGCTTGCCTAGAAGTAATCTATTCACTCTTGACTTAAAGACTCCCAGGTTGTAAGCTATCAGGAAACACAGACTCCGGCAGGGAATTCCACTCCTTAGCTGTACGCATTATGAATGTGTTCCCAAAACGTTTTGTGCACGTGGATGGGATGTCCACCATGTACCGGTGGCGCATCGCCGTTCGTCTGGTGGTCCGATGATGGAACGGGCTTGGCGGAATTAAATTATGCAATACCGTCGCACATTCCCCAAAATGCAACCGGTACGTCAAACTGCACTGGGCCCGCATGACGGATGGCCCACAGAAGGAATGGGATCCATCCCTACCTTGTTGCTATTCCACCAATTCGCACTAAGCGTTTCCATACGTCTTTTATAATGCGCACACCAAAGGAGTGGAAATCTCTGCCTATGTCTGTGTTTCCGAACGCTTACTACCCTAATCTCTTCAAAGTCAGAGTGAACAGGCTCCTTCTGGGTAAGCTCGCTTCATCGTAGACTTTGTCTCTGTCATCTCTGACCTAGACTAGAGTCAAGAGCGTAGACGATGACGTCGTTCGAGTATCACCACTTAAAAATGAAAAAAAAACACCGGCATCTGAAATTAAAGTTATTTTATACTTTGTAGTGTTTTGTTTGGAAGTCGGTTATATTTTTTTTGTAAAAAAGTTTTTTTACAAAGAGCGGCTGCTCCACTACCCAGAAGCTAGCTAGGACACCGCTTGGAATATTGTCAGCCGAGCTTTTGATTCAAAAACAGAAACGATTTACAAGTGACAGCCGGCTTAACGAGTCTCTGCATGTTATGAATGGTGCCATGACCACTGGTACTCAGCTGCATTCGGTAGACTAGAAGTCGATCCCAATATTGTTGGGATAAGATTTAGTAGATTGATTGAACCATTTTTATTAACCAATTATTATTGAACCAATTATTATTGAACCAATTATTATTGAACCAATTATTATTGAACCAATTATTATTGAACCAATTATTATTGAACCACTTATTATTGAACCAATTATTATTGAACCAATTATTATTGAACCAATTATTATTGAACCAATTATTATTGAACCAATTATTATTGAACCAATTATTATTGAACCAATTATTATTGAACCAATTATTATGGAACCAATTATTATTGAACCAATTTTATTGAAACAATTATTATATTAAGTCCCGGATTAACCACGTAACAAGAGTAGCAAATGCTAAGCGCCCCGAGTATTGGAGATAACCGCACTTGGACTTACAAAAACATGTCACTGAAAACCATGGATCCATCTCTCACACAAGTCCTCCTAACTCCCGCTATATTGCGACAGCCGTTTTCTGCGGATGAAGTCACTCATTTGGTTTATTTTGTTGTGGTATGGGTCATACTTCGCACCAAAAACTCGTTTTCCTTCTTTTATTTCATGCTACCATACCGTCTGCAATCTAAACAGCCTCGGATTCGAGGGCCTTGCACGAATATTTGTGTCGTATAGTAACGTAACGTAAAATTTTACTATAGCTACAATACTTGTTTCGCATATAACATTTATTTAAATTAGCTACTATATTCATATTTTTGAACGTTATATTTTATGTCCCTTATTATTAAACCAAAATACTATGGGGTTGTAGTTTTTCACATTTAAAATTCACTTAAGTTAACGTTATTATACGTAAAAATATTGGTACTAGGCCCTCCGCTCTATAGTTATATACCTACGGACAATAATAATAATATTCCACACAACTATCACACAACGCCATCTAGTCCCAAGCTAAGCAGAGCTTGTGTTATGGGTACTAGACAACTGATAAACATACTTATATACAATTTATGCAAAACCAAAAAAAAATGGGCTTTGGCGCTATAATTATAAGGGCCCAGGGGAGAAATAATAGACCTCTCTATTATTTCTCCCCTGGGGCCTTATTTAGCGCCAAAGCCCATTTTTTTTTGCGCTTTAACAGTTTTAGGTTCAGGGGGTCCCTTGGTAATATTTGCTACAGCCCCGCGCTGGCTTAATCCAGCACTGTTGGTCACACATTCACGGACCGACCTCAGCAAGCGTTTCTCAACAGAAAATCAAAATCCTTTATTTAAGATAGACCAGTTACAGGCACTTTTGAATTGTCAAGGTCTGTCAAATTAAAAAGATGAAGCTAGTTCTGCCACAGTAGCGACAAGAACAGCAAGTTGTTCTGCAGCATAACACACTTAGCGACCCTATCTCCAGCGTGGTAGTTGCACGTTCCTAAGACTTCCTATGGAGAAGAAAGAATTTGCAAGAAACTCCATGGACGACGTGGAAGATCGACACTGCAGTTGCTGCTCCTAAGCCAGGAGCTCCTAAAGGACTCCAACCCTCAGTTGATTACCCAGTAACATGTTACCAGTGTAACATTATGTAAGTACTAGTAACTGAACCATCGTCAACACAGTGCCTCGTAACATTACGTGTAGGAGTCATTCGTAATCCCAGCTCGGGTTACCAGTAATCGGATGATCGCGTAACGTCCAGTTGGTGGGTTGTGCTGACTGACTGCGATCGATTCTGACCTTTTGGAGTTTGTCTTGACAACAGGGGATTAGGGTGACGAAATATGGAAGCGAGCTGATAGAATATTATTGCGTAATCGTTAGCTTTGCTACAGAGGGAGAAAGAGTGATTTCTATTCGCCGTCGTGGTTTTAACGGTCACCTTTCAGCTTTTGTTTCGAGAAAAACTCTTCTTTGCATTTTAATCTATCTAAGACAGTCTGGCTGAGCCCAATCTAGTAAGTAGGAACTTAGCTCGTCTCGCCATCTCCTTTTAGGTCTACCATGTCAACGGTGCCTGATGTTTGAACACAATATGTGTGTGTGGAATTACGAACATAAAAAACTAGCTTCTGCCAGCGGCTTCGCCCGCGTATTCCCTAGGCAACATACTCCCGGGATAAAAAGTAGCCTATGTCTTTTCTCAGGCTCTAGACTATCTCTGTACCAATTTTCATAGAAATCGGTTCAGTAGTTTTAGCGTGAAAACGCGACAGACAGACAGACAGAAAGACTTACTTTCGCGTGTATAATATTAGTAAGGATTAGAAATTCTGAATGATGCTGCTGCTGTTGCTGCATGTTTGTGGTATCAGTTTTCCAAATTATCTAGGTCGATTAACAAATCGCCTACCTGGGAAATGATAAGCCACCTCTCCAGTATTGTTACCATTTTGCAAGCAGGGACTTGTCAAATTATAGGTCGTGGGTTGTGTCCACAGAAAGGCATGGTCCTAATTCATACTGCAAAAAAACCAAAAGTTCGAATCGACGTGACATTTTCATTATTTTTTTTCAATCATCAACCAACCAGTACCTATTGTGCCCTCGGGATGTGATGGACTGAAGTCACAGAGACAAAGTCTGTGGCCCAGCAGTGGAAAGATTAGATACAGACTCGTTTAAAATATTTTTGCTCAGTGGGAGTTTGCTTTAATGGTAATCTTGGTCAATGTAAAAAGCGTTGTAGCACTGATTTGCTACAACGCTTTTTTTGTTGACTAAGAAAACCATCAGAAGCTTTTTCATTATTTAGTTTACAAATTAAAACAACCAAAAACCAAGTCACATCTTCATTACCATTCACTCCACACTAACATTGACACCCACAGATTCGCAAAAAAATCTTCCTCGGAAAAACCGGTACTTTTTCCGTGAACACAGACTCGGCGTGCATAATGTATGAGGAACGAAGTCGCTCTGAGTCTGACCTAGACCTACAGACGGCCCGGGGAGTGACGTGATCATAATTATGGTGAGTGTATACAGGACGATCTAATTTGGTCTCAGTTTTTTTTTCGCTGAACATGGGCGTAGCGAGTTACGGGCAAAGAGGGACAGCTGCCCCCTACCCCCTGACAAGGATGTATGTTTAGTGCTAAATTTGCTTAAAAATAGAATTGGCCTTAGATAGCCAAATACTCAGGCATATTGTGACCTATTGACAATTCATTGCAATCACAACATATATGTCACAGTGCAGCTAACTTAATCAGCCGTTCAATTAGCGGCCTAGCCATTTCATTGAAAGACACCGTTTAATCAGTGGCCTAGGTGTATCGTCCTTGTAGAGTTTCATAAGGTACATTTTATCCCGGAAATGCACGGATACTTCGGAATCGACCAAGGCAGCGAAGCCGCTGAAATAAGCAAGTACAATTGGTATAAAAATTGGCTGCAAGTTACTTAACAGATTTCCGATTAACCTTTTGGTTAGATTTTCTCGACAGAAAGCTCAATACTCATTACTCAATACTCAATATATTTATTGCGTTCCACAGTGTGAGCCTAGGTGGTAGGTACTTATAATATATTACAATACATTGCTTTGGATCATTGTGGACCCTGACGGGCACAGCAAAATTGGATAGTGGAAGAGGGCTATTTTATTTAATACATTTATGAAATTTTCTATAATATTATATTATTTATCTATTTCATATTTTCACTTAGATACTCGTTAACAGTATACAGCATTTTAAAATTAGAAAATGTTTCAATTTATTGACAAATGTTGTATATTTTTTTTTTCATTTTTAATTGTTTCAGGTAATTTATTGTAAATTTTTATTGACATTACTAAAGCGCTTGTTGAGTGTATTTTGAGCTTAGAACCGGGTAGGTTTAACCTATTTTTGTGTCGTAGTGTAAATTTAGTTTGTATGTCTTCTCGTGTAGTGTATAATTGTTGGTTGTTTCTTACGAATTTGCACATTTCCAAGATGGCTCATGAAGCTGGTCACCTCTACATGAAGCTGGTCACCTCTACAAATAAATGTCTTGTCTTGTCCTGGCAAAATATTTTTTCAGTCCAAATATGTATATTCTGCGCTTTTTGACTTTTTATAAACCAATTTTGAGTGAGTGGGTAATCTAGGATTCGTTGAACTGAAGATGGTGGAAAATAAATTCTAAAAGAGATTTCTTCTAAAAATCAATTTCATACTAAAAGTACTTTTATTAAAATTATTAGGTACTTACGTAACCCTTACGTATTCATTAATGTAACCACGTAATCATTAAATTAAAATATTCATTGATTAACAAATCAGACAGTTAAATCATTGTCAGTCAAGCGGCCACTAATTGCTATCATTTTATCAATCTATCAATCAAAGCGAGCCTTCTGGAAGTGTGTACTTATGCTATAATGTAATTATATTAAAGGTATGTTTAATATAAAGCGGCGCAGTTTAATACTTTATCATTCAAATATTTTTTGTGTCAAAATCACTGTCTATTTGTATTTTTATTGTAGTTGGTTAAATTAAAATTATATAACTGTGTTATTATTATTTAAAATTATCGTCAATGTAAGTACTGATTGACATAATTATGAATTTATTTGAATGAATTTTAATTGATTCATTGAATAAATAATGTCGTTTGCTCAACGAAATGAGTACGTTATAATACTTAGGTACTTATATATATTTGAGAGATGCCATTGCCATGTCCAAATGTGGACAGCAATTCATAACAAATGACCGTGAGGGGGCGTTTTAAACTGTACTTAATGAGAATTTTCTGGATAATTCGCGCCACTAGGGCAAGAGGTTCTAACAAGTTACGTTGACATAAGTTACTCGTAAGTCTATCAGTACCATCAGATACTTACAGTGTTGGTTTGGATCTTGTGACGTCTCTAACCTTTTAATTATTAGGTCAACTCTAAAATAAACTATATTTTGTAATCCGAAACGGATATTCAATAAAAAAAAACAATTATAATAATTTTATGCCCATGGTATTCAAAACTAGATCAATAAATATATCTCACACAAGGCCGGAGCAAACATGAGACGTGACTGTTCGACCACATTATCAGATTTATAAATAATCAATTCCTTATTGATCATTATTTTTGTAATAAAACGTTTTATATTAGTTACCGAATTAATTGACTTACAAACATCCTGTAAGCTATCGCTTAGCGGTAAGCGATATATTGACAAAAATAAATTCACAACAACCAAACCCTCACTATTAAAATCCCGACCTTAACACAAAGACACAAAGTCTATTTTCAATTACTTTGGGTTCGGTAACAGTGAATGTATGTTGGTAATTCAGCGCATTGCCATTTGCGATGGTCACAGGCCACAGCGGAAGGAAATAAGGTCGCTATGATAGTATCGTCATTTTTTTGTTCGCCATGTGTAAGGGCGAGGCCACATGCTGCGTTGACGGCGCCGCTGTGTTATCCTACATACAAACATTGAGGTAATATGTACATACAAATGACTGTACCATGTCACACGACGCTTTAGACCGCCGATCCGCCGTACGGCGTCGCACCGCAAATGCGACGTTAGAAACGAGGCGGAGAGGAGTGATACGCTGCGCTGGAGTGGCAACATGCCGCCACCGTAGTATTATTAGTGTATCGAACGAAAATAACCGTGTGCTTCAATTGTTTACCACCAGATTCTAGCAGCGGCTTCGTCTGCGTGTGTGTCTGAAATTATACCAAGGGAACATAGTCCCGATAT
Source organism: Lacanobia oleracea (assembly GCA_950371165.1). Classification (NCBI taxonomy): domain Eukaryota; kingdom Metazoa; phylum Arthropoda; class Insecta; order Lepidoptera; family Noctuidae; genus Lacanobia; species Lacanobia oleracea. The sequence continues at coordinate 1,509,808 of OX493409.1, forward strand.
AAAAATAGGTAGCTAGGAACCCTAAGTGCTATTCCAGACTGTAGGTAATCTACCTCTGTGCCAAATTTCATCTAGATCCTTCCAGCCGTTCTGGCGTAATTGAGTAACAAACATCCATCCATCCAAACTGTCGTAACTATATATATCTAAATCTATATTGTATACTTGTATACAAATATATAAAGCTGAAGAGTTTGTTTGTTTGTTTACTTGAACGCGCTAAACTCAGGAACTACTGGTCCGATTTAAAAAAATATGTCAGTGTTAGATAGCCCATTTATCGAGGAAGGCTATAGGCTACATATCATCACGCTAAGACCAATAGGAGCGGAGCGGAGAAGTTACGCGGGCCAACTAGTTCATAATATTAAGTTATAGGAGTAGGTAAGACTTTTCTTTTTTACTATGAGTACCGAAAATATTGATATTGATTTCCTTGCATCTTGAGTGCAAGAACGACCTGCCGCACCGCACTGTAATCGCACGTGTGGCCGCGCCCTAAGCGACATTGGAGGAGTGAGATCATGGAGGTAATGTCTAATGTGTAATGGTATCGTTATGGAATAATTATTGTTCAATGAGTTAATTGTGAGTTCATCATCATGGAGGACGTCCACTACTGGACATAGGCCTCCCCTAAGATGGGGTTTGCCATATTCGCCACGCTTGGCAGGCGGGTTGGCGATCGCAGTGTATGGTGTTGAGTTTTGCAGCGAACGCTGCTGCTCATTCTCTGGCGAGTCCCTTAGTCACCTCTTACGACATGCCTCCGAAGCTCAAGGGGCAGATACATAAATGCATCATACGGCCTGTCCTCCTATACGGCGGCGAATGTTGGCCAGCACTAAGCAGACACATCCAGGAGCCTCACGTCACAGAGATGAAGATGCTGAGGTGGATGAGCGATGTAACGCGATCCGATCGCATACGCAACTCATTCATCCGAGGTAGTCTTGATGTCCATGACGTGGGGAAAAACTGCAAGAGTATCGTCTGCGATGGTATGCACTCATCATGCGCCGCCCTATGGAGTACGTTGGTCGGAAATGCATGAATATGGCTGTCCTTGGAGCTAGGTCCCGTGGTCGCCCTCGCAATCGCTGGCTGCACGTCGTCAAGTCTGACATGAGAACCAATGGACTCACTGAAAGGGATGTTGAAGATCGGGCAAAGTGGAGGAAGGACACCCAGGCCACGGGAAGTGATGGGATGGTATTATTCTTTTACGGAACCCTACGGCACCGGCCGACATCATACGGTAATTGTGAGTTAGTTGAAGAAAAATGGTTTGTTTTGTATGTTTACGTCGCCTACGCCCTTATCACATATGGGTGTCATTTAAAGCGATTTACAGATAATAACAACACGCACATATTGGTGAAGGTAAAAGCAGAGGTGTTTAATACACCATAATATCGCAAGTTAGTTTTAAGGCCCATGTTGAGCAGCTCGTGGCTAAATAATAACAGCCGCACGGGTTGATCTTGAAGGTTAAGCAACGCTTGCTAAGGTTGGTCTGTGGATGGGTGACCATCTTAACATACCGAGTTTCCTCCGTGCCTCGGAAAGCACGTTAAGTCGTTGGTACCGGCTGTCATTTGTAGATCTTTTAGCAGTCGTTACGGATTGTCATAAGCCACTAAATCTGACTCCAGTCTTGCCAAGATGTACCGTGTTACCCAGTTAATGGGTTGTGGAGGTCTGGTAGGCAGCTGCTCCTCGTAAAACACTCGTATTCAGCTGAATCCGGTTTGACTGGAAGCCGAGGGTCAATATAGTTGGGAAAAGGAGATGATGATGAGTTTTAAGGCCCATGTTATCCTAATCTTAATATTATGTAAAATCCTTTCGTCCGACCTATTCGTTCGTTCCGTTATAACTAGCTTTTGCCCGCGACTCCGTACGTGCATATCCTGTTTTGTTCTGTTCCCGTAGGAATTATGGAAAAGCCTCTCTTAGTGCTCCCCTACACTCCCCAAGGAACCTACATGCTAAATCTCATCTCTCTACGACCAGTAGTTTCGGCTGTGCGTTGTCTGTCAGTCAGTCAGTCAGTCAGTCAGTCAGTCAGTTACGGAAGGATTTTATATATATTGACTAGTTGTCCCGTTGGTTTTTTTTTCTATAGACTTCTTCGATAAATGGGCTATCTGAAAGAATTTTTCAAATCGGACCAGTAGTTCCTGAGATTAGCGCGTTCAAGTAAACAAACAAACTCTTCAGCTTTATATATTAGTATAGATATAGAGATGGCCACCAATAATCCGCTACCTAGCTGAGCGCTGGGCGTGTTTGTCAATCGCGATCGCTGTAGCAATCTTTGTCTACTAGTAGTTACACTCGTAAGGTCGTTCACATAGGTCATAGTACATCTAGGATTTAAAGAGGAACGTGATCAGAATTGTAATGTTGTTTACGGAAACTTGATGAGGAAAGTCAGTCGGAAACCTGGGGAACCGAATATGTAATAGCTAATAAGCCAATTTTGGGCGCTAAAAAGCATCTAATCTGAGTCTGGAACATCTTGAAAAATAAAATGATATTAAAAATGTAGTTTTCAGACACCATTGTTTTATTAAAACACTGCTAGCGACTTCTTTATTGAAACTCGAAAATTATCCCAAGGGACATAATTCCCGGGATGAAATGTATTCATGTCCTATTTCAGGACATAGTCTAACCATGTGCCACGTGTTACGAGGTGAAGAGATAACAAACTGACTCGCATTTATAATATTGCTTACGTTTAGGATGGCTTGGTCGAATAGATCATCACCTCAATGATTAAAACTAAAGATATACGAAACAAGAGTGGTTGGGATGCTTTGAACGCTTAAAGTATCCCAACGATGGGATGAGTTTTAATTTTCTTTCTTATTCTTAATAGGTACCCATAAAGAATACCATTTCCACATAGTACATATCCGAAACGCGTAAAAAACATAACCCATCTTTGCAGTTGATTGTGGAATTTGTTCGAAAGAGTCACTGCGGCCCTGGAAGGCAAAGGGGTAGTAGAAGGAACACGGATTGGTTTTAGTCAGTAAGAGTCTGACACTCCACTCCTCCATTTAGTCAGTAAGAGTCTGACACTCCACTCCTCCATTTAGTCAGTAAGAGTCTGACACTCCACTCCTCCATTTAGTCAGTAAGAGTCTGACACTCCACTCCTCCATTTAGTCAGTAAGAGTCTGACACTCCACTCCTCCATTTAGTCAGTAATAGTCTGACACTCCACTCCTCCATTTAGTCAGTAAGAGTCTGACACTCCACTCCTCCATTTAGTCAGTAAGAGTCTGACACTCCACTCCTCCATTTAGTCAGTAAGAGTCTGACACTCCACTCCTCCATTTGATGATTTCTCAAACTCAAAGAATAACTGTGTGTGTTTCCCGATAGCTACAACCTGGGAGTCTTTAAGTCAAGAGTGAATAGGTTGCTTCTAGGCAGGCGTGCTCCATCTTCGACCACATCATCGCTTACCATCAGGTGAGATGGTGGTCAAGCGCGTGCCTATTATTAGTAAAAAAAAAGAAAAAAAAAAAAAAAAAAAAAAGTCTTTGCAGTTGCGCAGTCGGTAATTACTACTTAACTTGCCATTGACAAACGACACAACTTTTCTTTTTAAAGCGACCTCATGTTCCACTAATGTTTTCCCAGCTAAATACAACCAGGTTAGAGTGCATAATTTTCTAAGTAACTCTCGGGTATTTCCACGTCCCCCTGCCCCTGTACGTTTGTGTTAGCAGGGGTCACTGAGTCAAGGTGTACGTGACTACTTCAATGTTTACTTTTGGTAATAAAAGCTGTTTATTTGGTATTTTGAAGATTCTTAGGAGAGGTTCGGTGAGAGGCATCAGGGAAGTAGGTACTTGAATACGATTACAGAGGGCCTAGCACTTATATTTTGACGTACATTCAGTCAAAAAAGTATCGGGAATGGATGATTTGTTTATGGTTCCAAATTCAAATTTTTGTTTTTTTGTAGTTGTTAGATTGGCACAACTGTTTTCCATTTTGGCGCAGAGTTTGAGTTGCATCTGTTATTTATATTAAATACAGTGCTGGTTTTAGTAATATCATATATAGTGTGTATTGCGAATTTCATAATGGAAAAAAATATCGAACAAAGAATTTGTCTTAAATTTTGCATCGCCAATGGAATTTCGTGTTCGGAGTCACTGAAAATGTTACAGAAGGCTTACGGTGAATCGACTTTATCAAAAACTCGTGCTTATGAGTGGTTCAAAGCGTTCAAAAGCGGTCGAAATGTGATGGAAGATTTGCCTCGCTCTGGTAGGCCGTCAACGTCTGCAACTGAAGTTAACATCGCAAAAGTGAAGGAAATAGTGACTGAAAATCCCCATTCAACTCTGAGAGAGATAGCCGCCGAACTTTCTGTATCTCACGAGTTGATCCGTACCATTTTAACTAATCATTTGGGTATGAAACATGTTGCTGCTCGGCTAGTCCCAAAAGATCTGAATTTTCTCCAAAAACTCAATCAGTTCGGACCCAACATTCATGAAACGCATTGTTACTGGTGACGAGACGTGGGTTTACGAGTTTGACATGCAAACTAGTCAACAAGCTTCGGAATGGCGCCTTCCAACTGAACCGTTTTCAATCGATAGAAGACATAAAGGAGAATTCGCGGCGAGAACTGAACTCAATTCCGGAAGCAGCGTTTAAAAAATGTCTTGATGAATGGATTATTCGTTGGCGCAAGTGTATCGTTTCTAAAGGAGCATACTTTGAAGGTGATAAAATAAATTTGGATGAATAACAGATATTTTGTGTATTATTGATCTTTTCCCGGTACTTTCTTGACAGAGTAGTATAGTAACGTTAACATAAGTGAATTTTTAATGTAAAAAACTACAACCCCTTTGGTTATTTCTAGGCAAGCGTACTCCATCTTCGACCACACCATCGCTTACCATGAGGTGAGATAGTGGTCAAACGCGTGACTATCAATAGTAAAAAAGAAAAAGAAAGTATATTGGTTTAATTTTTTTTTTTGTTTATTTTTTTTTTTAATTTTTTGGTTTTTTTTTTAAAGTATTTTGGTTTTGTTTGGTTTTTTCACTAAAAATGTGTGTGTAGTATCTAATTCAAATAAATATTATTTGCAAAACGAGTATTGTAGCTATGGTTAAATTTTACGTTACGTTGCTATATGTCAAATGTACCTACTTGTGCTAGGCCCTCTGCTAATATGTAATATAGTTATTTCTATAGCTTAGCAGGATTTCTTTCTTTTCTTCTTAACGGGTCATAATGAATAACTATATCTATGGGACCAACCCCGAAATCGTAAATATTAGGTGTTTAGTACATTTTACCGATTTATGTGTACCAGAGGCGGGATATCCTTAAGGCAAGTTTATTACACGGGGGCGCACGAGGAAATAACATGAAAAAAGTCTCTATACTATAAAAGGTTCAGGTAGTTAAATAATTTAATTAAATCCTTTATTTCAGGCATCTTGATGTGTCTTTTTAATCTTTTCTTATTCAAAAACTTAGTTTAAAAATAAACTGCAACTTAAAACCAATATAAATACAACATTAATGATTACTGAATCAATTGAACCAGTGGTTTAAGCAGTAGTTTATTTGTTTATGCAAAAAGTCACATCAAGATTGTTTACTTTCAGTTTCATCGGGATGGGCAAAGTTCATTCTATTTTTGTATTAATTAGTAATATTTTTCATGCTCGCTTTGTGCACCATAATTTTCTTACGTAAAATTGTCAAGCCGCATTTCTTTTTCAATAAATCCCCGGGACCTTCTCCACATTTAGACAATTATTTTTATCCGCGCCTGCTCTGCCTTACCTTAGGCGCCGATGGGGTTCGCCTAGGGCACTAGCAACATTTAATTCGCCTCTGATGCGTAAATTAACTAAATTAAACTAAATTTTTCGCGTGGAGTAAAAAATTCACCGAGTAGTTTCCAAGGATTAGAAGATGGAATGTTGATTGAGGCAGCGAGATGGGAGTCAAGATTGTTGCCATCAAAGGTAGAACCTAGATGTGGCTGGCACAGAGCGTGGCGATTGGCGCAAGAAAAGAGAGGCTTATGCGCAGTAGTGGGCGAGCTCGGACTGTGATGAAGCTACATGGCGATGTATTGATAAACTATTTCAGGTCAAATTAAAAGCTATTTAGCTAAGCTCATACAAAACACAGTCATAAAACTGGTAAATGATTGGTCATTACTTCAATTCCTATTGATTGATATTAACTACTCCTCGCACAAGCAGCATCTTTACTTCAGTAACAAGGACAGTCAAATCGTATAATCTATGCAGGTATCTTAATTTCCAATATGTACCAATCGCTGCAACTTCGGCCTAACCCGACCCAATCAGTCCACAATCGTATCACATAAATCGACTTGTGAACGTATAACAAGAAACAAGCAAACACAATCAGGGATGTCTGCTGAGGCGCGTGTGGATTGTTTCCACGCAATCATGCGCAAGCGGTGCACATCCCTGGTGCGTAGGATGCGGGGCAGCCGCAACAGTATCCTGAGCTTAAAGAGCTCAAGACACTGTTGCTGATCGTTTTGACTGTCATTACGTCAACCACTGTTGCATGGTTCAAGTACGGACTGATGTTGTCATATTATTTCAATCTTGCCATCTATTGAAACTAATAAATTTAATAAAATTAGTAATGTTTTTAAATTTAAATGTAAATTTATAAATATTCATGTGAGCTATTGTTATTTGATTTAAATTATTGTATTGATTGTCTATGGGTTTCATGGCCTGAAATAAATTAATTTTAATTTTAATTTAACAATACAAAATAATTGCCTCCTTCATCCACCATCCATCATCCACTGTCAAGTCCAGGGCACACTATTTGTCAGAGGTAAACCTATGGCTGGCGCAATAGACAAGTGCAAATGGCAAACTGATATAGATTTCAATAGCATTTAAGTCAGTTGACATTTACAGTTGTCAATTTAGGCTCCGAGATTAAAAAACAGAAATTAGGGGTAAGAGACATATTTAGAGGCACTTGTCTCACCGCCGGCGAGGAAGCGATTAGCTATCGACTATTTGCTCGCTGAAGAAAGGGACAAAATATATAGATTTCTAGTGTGAAAAAAGGCATATACATTCATAGTCGATAGCCAGCTTTTTTTTTCTTTTGGGACAACCTTGCCACACATTCTCAACGAGTATTGCGAGTTATCGCCGGCCACACAAAAGCACTCGTTAAGCCGAGCGTCAAAACTATCGAAACTTTTCACTCGCTACTCGCTGCTCGGAAAGTTGTTTCGAGTTTCAGGCCTCTGCCTCGAGTTTTGCGGGCAGCGGGGTGGCGGCGTCGGCGGCGTGGGAGCGGGGCGGGCAACAAAGACCCGTTTTCGAAACCAGCGGGCAGATCGCGCGGCACTATAGCGGCGTAGTGTTGTGTTTGTGGTTGTGTCGTCGAGATATTTGATTTTATTTGCAAACGAAATGTCTGAACAACGGCGACAATATTTTATTGATTCAAATTTATTCTTAACGCTCGATTTATTGTAGGCAAAAGAAGAAAATAAATTATTGCAAAACACTACAATGCACACGCGGGGGATCGCTCGACTGGCGCGCACTGCTCGTTGCCCACCCTTGCGCCGCTGCCAAGCCGCTCTTTTCGAAGGTCGATCCATTTGATTTTACACCTTAGATCCTGCTGCTCCCGCGCAGCCGCCACCGCCGCCCCGCTGCCCGCAAAACTCGAAGCAGAGGCCTCAAGCTTTACCCGTTGCTCGCTGATCGCCGGCAGTGAGAAAAATGGCCTCATGCACTCAAAACTATTGTTAGCAATTGTTTTGAGTCATCATCATCATCATTTCAGTTGAAGAAGGTGCTGGACATAAATAGACTTTCCCCAAACGTCGTCTTCTTCGTCAAAAGTCTTTTTTTTATCGTGTGGCCAGTAAGTTCTAACGACCCTAGTGTCAGAGTTTCTAAATCAATCAATCAAACCGCCTCTGTCATTGTTTATTTGACGACCGCCATTTGGCTGCCGGGACCACCGGCTTTTACATGCTTACCGAAGCACGGAATCATCATTTTTATCAGACAATCAGGTGATTCTGCCTGCAATGTCCTTATCACACCACGATCACAAGGCAAACGCCTAAAACCACTTGACCACGGAGGCAATTGGTGCAGTTACTTGGTAAGATACCCCTTCAGTTGCGTACCACATCAGTTGAATCGTTTCTTCGAATTCATCGAGGCTTACTGCTTCGGTCCTTTTTCGGTCGCCACAGATTCAGATTCTGTAACTTTAGCAACGCATTTGGGAATAGTGTGGCAGGCTTGTCAAAAAAACAAGACAAGACTGGTAGTCAGTGTTTCGAGCTTCCGACTTCTCCTAACTCCAGATAACAATAAATTATAGCCGGGATCACGTGCTTCCCACAGCACGGATTGGTCTGTAATGCAGGCTGTAGTGCAGGTTTCACCGGCGTCGAGGGGACCGCGCGGGACGAGGGGGTTGACCTGATGTGTTGATTTATGTGTTTAGTTAAGTTAAGTTTTTTGTTTCTTTTGTTTTATGGTTTGTTATGTTTATGCCAGGAACTATGTCAGGAACCGTAGACAGAGAATAGATATAGACATGCTCTTAGAATAATAATAATTGTTAAAGTAAGACGACGCATATGCAAAATGTCTATGTGTGAGCAAGACGCAGCATAGTTTTTCTATCTCTATTTGCGTATCGGTTTTTGTTGTCTGCCATCAGTAGTCATTGGTGGCAAACAAATTGTGCTGTCAGCGTATTTTCGTTGATAGAAGCTTATTTTGTGTGATTTACTGCTTTAGTGATATTCCAGAAGGTATTATAAAGTGTGTAGTGATGGTGAATTGCAGTATTTACGGCTGTAAAAGCCGTAGTGAACGAAATCAACCAAACATAACCTTTCATCGGTAAGTAGCATTTTTTATCTATTACAGCAAGTAAATCAAAGATTATTGTACTCAAGACTATTTTCTGTCAATAACAAGCAAAGTTTATTGATAATTAACGTCTAAAAAGACGATAAATCCTAACTTGTTTTTCATATTAGCCGGCCAAAGTGTGAGGCAATTTATGTTAGGTTGTTATCTATGTCACTTCATGTCATTTGTAAATTGTCGGATAATAACTTGACGGGGATACCAGCACTTGATTATTTTTACCCCTAAACGTATTTTCTTTTTAGGTTTCCGAATGATCCATTTTTTAAAAATAAATGGATTGACTGTACGGGCCGAGTTAACTGGCATCCAAGTCGTCACTCCCGTATTTGCTCACGACGTTTCGAAGACAGTTGCTTTCGACAGAACTTAAATCGTACCTACTTAAATCCACGTGCGATACCCACACTTTTCATCCAGGTAAAGTAAATATATTACTTAATTTGTTATTAAGTAACTAAACATCAAAAAAATTAAATATACTAACTCATCTTGATTACATTAGCAGTTAAGGCATTCAGTTCGCGCGCGAACACAATCAAATAGTAATAAATACATACGTTACCCCTTAAAAAGTAAAAAAAAAAAACGTGTTATTAATTGATATGAATTACATTACTCGTAGTAGACGTACAACCAAAATAATAAGAACTTGATTACCCACACAATGGGGGTAAAAGTCTAAGTATGGCAATATTAAATGCACGAAGTTGTAATGATGTACTTATGTCGAACTATCGCTATCCCTTACCGTTATACGCTGAGGACTTGTCTATATTTCTATTCTCTGTCTACGTCAGGAACTCAGGATTGACATCTATACTGACAGTCGCTGTCGCGGCCACACATGTCAGTGTCTTTTTGTTTTGTTGTCCATGGATTGTCTATGATGTGGCCGCGACAGTAATGACTTTTTTGTAATGCCCGTCCCTGACACAGGCAGTAGTTTTACTCATTTTGTTTTTATTGTTGTTTTTATTTATATATTATAAAATAATGTAATTTTAATGTGCGTCTGTTTGGGCGGAATAAAAATTTTTCTTTATTTCTTTCTATATGCCACTCACGATACTTTCAATATCACTTTGCAGAGAGCAGCAGGTGTGTCATCTCTGCTATATGTCATCCATCAGGTGCATGGATGACCGGCGTCGAGGGGACCGCGCGGGACGAGGGGCGTGACCTGATGTGTCACTCACGATACTTTCAATGCCGAAATATAATAGGGTCAAGATCTCGTGTGTCGGTAATGTAAAGGATTTCTGTGTGGTGCACGAAGTGAGCGGTAGCGGGGATGGGAATTGACCGGTGTTTGTGGTTGAAAACATGCCAATTCTTAGGGCCTGTCCACACAGCTTTTTATTGATTAATTGATTGATTGATTGCCGACGACGCGACTCGCAGATGACACGCGCTTTAAACGAAATTCAGACGCAGACAGTACTGTTTTTTGGTCATCTACAGCGCCGTGAACGCGCGTTTGTAAAACGTGCATCGTCGGCACGTTAAAAATACGCCGTGCATATAGGCTCTTAGAAAACACCATTTTTAGTATGCAAAAAGTAATTGAATATGATATAAATTTCACATCAATCTGATTTTATTTAAATTACAAGAAACCGAGATAAAACAGTGTTTTACTCTGTATTATGATATTTTTCTTACGGACATGTTAACTCTACTGTGAATTTTAGATTTATCGCCTAGATTAGCAGAATTATGATTCAAAACTACGTAGAAGAAGTTCTACTGAGCATTTTTTACAAGCAAATTATCTTCCCGCTATCGCTTAACACTTAAAATCAACAGATTAATGAAAGGCTTAAAGTTTTCGCTGGCACTGCTCGCCGTAGGTGATCAAGTCTGTCTGTATGTATGTATGTATGTATGTATGTAAGTGCCATAGGCTACAGTGTTCGTTCGCTAGAGCTTTAATATTTAATGGCTGCCAGAAGTCGCCTGGTTCGCGGCTAGCGAAGGATTTCAACAATAAATAAATTGGCAATTGACATTTTAGCGTGTGTGCTTGATTTAATTGAGGTAACTTTTTTTAACTTAAATGCTAAAGATTACTAGCAATGTAATGTCTTGTAGGTAACTGAAATGATACAGAAGAGGAGGAAGGAAAATAAAGTAGTTTATTTACTGAATGGGACTGGTCGGGTTAGATAATAACAGCCGCACGGGTCGATTTTCAAGGTTAAGCAACTCTTGCCAAGGTTCGTCTGTGGATGGGTGACCATCTTAACATACCGAGTTTCCTCCGTGCCTCGGTAAGCACGTTAAGTCGTTGGTCCCGGCCGCCATTTGTAGATCTTTGGCAGTCGTTAATCTGACTCCAGTCTTGCCATGAAGTACAGTGTTACCCAGTTAATGGGTTGTGGAGGTCTGGTAGGCAGCCGCTCCACGTAAAATACTGGTATTCAGCTAAATCCGGTTTGACTGGAAGCCGACCCCATTATAGTTGGTAAAAAGGCTAGGCAGATGATGATGATGGGAGTGGGCAGGTTACGTCAGCCGCTTGCACAGTGGCTGCTGGGCATTCTCTGCTCTGCCGAGGTCGGCCTAGGAACAGGTGTCCATACGACCTAGACGGCTGCTTCAAGGGCTGGTTGGAAGTGGTTCGGCAAGTAAATTGAATTAAATATTTTCGAACATTAAAAAGATTTTCTATTACATATTTTAAACCAAATTACTAAAGTGAAATGACATGGGAAAACAACACAGATTTAAGAAAACCTTTGCCACCTAATGAGACAGTAAAGGCCTTTTTAGGATTCCGTACCCAAAGGGTATCCAACGGAACCCTATTACTAAGCCTCCGCTGTCTGTTCGTCGGTCCGTCTGTTTGTCAGCGGACTGTATCTCAAGAAGCGTAATTGGTAGAGAGTTGAAATTTTCTTAGATTGTGTGTTTCTATAGCCGCTATAACAACAAATAATAAAAATTAAGGTTTATGGTACGGAACCCTTCGTGTGCGAGTCCGACTGAGTGCCGTTAGCTAGTGCACTCCAACAAAATGCAGGCTCCCTGAGGCACAAACCTCGGGAGAAAAATCCCAGGAAAAGCTAGATACTATCAGAATTCTGGTGAAACCCTCCACCCAAGCCAAACCTCTATCATATAATAATAATCCTTATACTTAATATTATAAATGCGAAAGTTACTCGGTCTGTCTGTCGCGCTTTCACGCCAAAACTACTGAATCGATTTAAATGAAATTTGGTACAGTGATAGTCTAGAGCCTGAGAAAGGACATAGGCTACTTTATCCCGGAAATATGTTCCCTTGGAGCCACGCGGGCGAAGCCGCTGGCAGTAGCTTGAAATTAATAATTCATTTATTTATTCAGACTACAAAGGCGGAATATATCAAGTACATCTTATTTTATTATTATTATTCATGGGTTTGCTCTTGACTCTAGTCTATGTCAGAGATGACAGAGACAAAGTCTACGATGGAGCGAGCTTACCCAGAAGGAGCCTGTTCATATAATGCACAATTCACATCAATTGAATAGTGCATGAACTGCTTGACCTCTTGCTTGGCCAGTAGCGCTACGTTTCCATTACAAGCGAAAGTTGACAGCAGTATCTCCCTCAACATTAGGGGCTTTACTATACTGACTACTCATAGGACTCACTTAAATAAAAAACTCTTCACTAACTAAAACCCCATATAAAACATTAAGTCAAAAACATCCTTCGCATCGCTGCCCAAAAGCCTATGGCAATGTTTATACTTTGTCCGAGGCAAACGTCAGCCCTTAGGTCACGCGAAGTGTCAACGCGTCCTGATACATCTTAAACAAGTTATGAGCACTCAGACCCCACGACCAGAGAGTTTCTACCAACTAGTAACTACCAACGAGGTTTTATATTTCCGCCACTTGAGGTTCTCCGCAGCCGTAGTGGCAGCGCCAGCACAAAGCAACGAGCTAGGAAGATGGGATGGCGCAAGAGTATCGACACAGGTTGCGTCCCACACTAAAGGCCTACCCATCTACCATGGAAATAACAACGTGCCGTCCGGTCTTGTCCCTTGGACTGATTCGCGCGATCTTTGGACAAGTTTGTCCCGGAATCGAGATCAGATAGCCACACTTGAACGTCATGATAAGGGGAGAAAAAACAGGCTAGAGCGTGTCGGGTCACGCACGATATGGGGTTCCGTAGTTGCCCCCATAATCATGAAATTCAAACCTACTCCATGTAAAGAAATGTGCATCACTGACGCCAACTTGGAATTTAATTTCGAGTCCATTTTCGTTATTGTAAACTCGGACGCAATGAAAACGAAAATGCCACTCAAGACAAAAACTTCCAAAGTTTTCGTTGGAGACATCTTTGGTTTTAATTTTTAGTCTATTCTTTCGACCTCATGTCTAGCCATCACATTCTGCAATTATTGCTTTCGTTCAAGATATCACATGATTTAAAAAATAAAACCGACTTCCAAAAACAAAACACTACAAAGTATAATTAAACTTTAATTTCGGAAGTCGGTATTTTTGGATTTTTTAGTTTTTTGACTTCCGAAATTAAAGTTATTTTATACTTTGTAGTGTTTTGTTTTTGGAAGTGTTTTATTTTTTTGTAAAAAAGTTTTAAGTTTTTTTAATACAGCGTACACCGGCGTGATATTATGAACTAGTGTCAAACAATCAACAGACATGCGATTTCAGAAATCCCGATCCATTAGCTATTATTGATTGAAGAGTTCCGTTGCCTACCTCCGAAGTTCTTCATAAGATCTTCACCAAATTAAAATGAGACCAGTCCGAGAAAATACTCTTCGTCTCACACGTTCTTCTCCATAGAGATCTACGCTTTGGAACGTGCAAATAGCTTCATGTTTTTGACTGACCGACCTTGACAATTCAAGTGCCTGTATATGCTTTGATTTGATTTGACTTTCTTTGTCTTGGACGTTACCAAAGATAAATTACAGACAAGGTAAAGCTTCAAGAAAATTCAACTAACATTCATTTAATGATTTTACATACACGTGTGCTTCATATAAATACTAGTTTCTGCCAGCGGCTTCGCCCGCGTGGTCCCTAGAGGACATACTCCTGGGAAAAAAAGTAGCCTATGTCCTTTCTCAAGCTCTAGATTATTTGTGTACCTAATTTCATTTAAATCGGTTCAGTAGTTTTAGCGTGAAAGCGCGACAGTCAGACAGGCAGAGTTGCTTTCGCATTTATAATATTAGGAAGGATTTGTTCGTAAAACAATAAAAATCAGAAGCTCCCTCAGTAAACATCAAGTTGTCGCCACAAGGTCTACCACTCAACATTTTGTTTATGTTTTTTACTCATAAAGTTTTTTGTTCGGCCCATTATAATAAATAATGAATGAGAAACATAATTATTTGTAGCGGTATCTCGTCGTGTATCAGCTGTTTTTCTATGCAAAGTGTTATAATTAGATTCTAAATATTAATTGTTTAGGCCTTGGAGTCATTTTAAGTTTGTGGAATTTTTACAAATCTAACAAAAAATTAAGCATCTTCTGTTTCTAAGGAAGCTAAATGTAATTTTGTTGAATCAGTTTTTCCATATTATTATTATTTCGTTTATTTATTCTTACTTACATATTAATTACATTTTTAAATATATAAAAAGCAATAAAAATACGCTTAACAATATAGTAGACCGCCAGGTGCCGGGAGCTCTCTCCTCGCAATACGAGCTGTATCGTTGAGTACTGCCTTCTGTATCAGGCCCTTTATCCAACCGCGTAACGCCAGCTTAGACAGATGGTCGTCGAAGCTTTTGGCTATCAGGCCATTGGCCGTCATGACTATCGGCACAATGACAGCTGTCCACATGTCGACAACCTCGTTTGCCAAGTCGAGATACTTGATTTGCTTCTCTTTCTCAGCCTTCACGAGATTCCGTCATGCAGGATGGTAACATCAATCATTATTATTGTGTGGCGCGCTAATTGGTCTATCACCACAATATCAGGCTTATTCGCAACAATAGTCCTATCAGTGATGATAGACCGATCCCAGTACAACGTGACATGGTAATTTTCGAGAACTGGGTCGGGCACATACTTGTGAATTCACATGTTTGTATTTCAAAGCAAGTTGCTGATGGATAAGCCTGACCACTTGGTTGTGCCTGTGCAAGTACTGGCCGTTAGCTAGACGAGAACATCCAGAGATAATATGTCTGATGGACTCACCCAGACGGTGGCATGCCCGACACACGTCCACCGTCCGTCCTTGATAATATGCCTCCGGCAGTTATTCGTCAAGATAACTTCGTCCATTATCGCACAGACATAACCTTCAGTTTCCCCGAAGAGATCACTGAATCGTAGCCAGGCCACGGACGCTAAAAAATCTACATCGGACCCATGAAGGGCCCGATAGCAGAGCCCGTGAAGCTCTTTGCCTTTCCATACCTCCCTGTGGTCATCTGTGGTAAGTATCACAGGTTTGCACCAGTTCTCTTTAGCCATGGATAACCAGATGTTTTGCCAGAATGTACTCGTGGCAACGTCATTCGGTCGGCACACGTCTGTCACACTTTGTTCAGGTCACTCCCAAGCTCTGTATACCCACCTCTCATCGCTCTCGAACATGCGGTTTTGCAAGTGTCGGTCAACCCGCCGCTTATACCGCCGAATACGGTTTGCCCATGCACAAACTTTCTGCTTCAGGAAGTCGATGCGCTGTGTGACACGGGACGGGTAATCTTGAGGACTGATACCAGTCCCCGAAAACGCCCACCTCATAAAGCACATCACACGTGGTCGTGTATTGCTCTCCCTAAAGCAGTATAGTTTTTTTATTTTTTTTTGTTAAACATAGGTAGGTCGCCTAATTTTGTTTTTCATACAATTATACTCGCCAAACTTACTAGTTTGATGGCAAGAAGAGCTTGTTGAACAGCCCCGCAAAACAGGATTGAGTGCGTATCAACGAGGCTCTCGCTGCTTTCCAAGATGTTCTGCAACAGCGACTCCAACGCTCACACCAGAGCCCCCTATTCTTTTTGTGAATGGGAAACCGTGGCAATCGGGGCCTAAGGTTGGTCGGAGCTGATCTATACTCGCGAAGCGCATCCTCCAGTGCGCTCCTCAGTCTGTCGTTGCACTGGCTACTTACCGTGATAACCCTATCATCTACCCCATCACTAGCACTATGGGGCCGCGGTGTGATTGCACCACTGGCTGGCGCCTGTACCGCGGTCTGTGTCGGAGCCTATCAAGTGCGGCATCGTCCAACCTGTGATTACGTTGGATGACGCGCACCTGATCCGACAGTCGTTGGGGCGACACGTTGACTGCTGGTTCAAGCACCTGAAACAGAGAGATCATCACGGTACGCAGTCAGGTTAGTTTCGCCCTCTGTAGCCACAAAGTATGAGCGCATGGCATTGTCATTGATGGCTTGAGTCCATTTCATACGCTGCACACTTCCACCGATAGCGGAGACCCTGTCAGAGACCGGTGGGCCTCGATGTCCCAAGCTGGTCGGAGGTCGGCCTCGTCCGCGCTGACGCGCAGGTGGTGGTGTCGTCGGTGACGAGAAGTTTTCCCTGGAATACTTCTCGCCACCTGGCTGGCGCAGGTCCCGGCGAGGCGGAGCTGAGTGACGAACCCGAAGATGTTAGTCGTGTGTTTTGTTCTCGAGCTCGGCTTCTTGTCAGCATTTCATAATTATCATGTTGTCGGTCCAAAAAGGGGTGATTTCTTTCGAGTTTGAATTTATTATATCGTTACTGGTACTGACTATATTTGTCATTTTAATGATTGTAATTTAATTAAATTGTATTGAAATTGCGGATTGAGAAAAAATGATGACGTACCAGTTGACAGCGAGCCACAGATTATTATTATTCCATTTATTCATATATCATCATCATCTGCCTAGCCTTTTCCCAACTATATTGGGGTCGGCTTCCAGTCAAGCAGGATTTAGCTGAATACCATTTATTCATATATATAGGATGACTGGTAATTAGTGACCGATACTTTTACACGTGATTGTACTCATGATATCAAACAACTTTCACTATGGGAACAAACCTGAAATCGCGAAAAAGAATAGGCAGTACATTTTGACCAGTTAGTAGGCGAACATAAATGTACTATCTTTTCTGTAACTTATATGGTGTACATAATAAAGAGTAGTCTATTCTATTCTATGAGTATACTACTTTCATACTACATAAATTCTGGTCACTCCACTCATTCATCTCAACATTCTCATCACCGCTACACGCAATCTTTTCTCATCCGTCCACTTCAGCTGCGTCACTTTCCGCACCCACATTAGTCACAATAAATCTTATATAGATAATATTGTTATTACTAGCTCCCTCCATTCCTTCCAATTCGTAAGGAAGACATCCAGGTCATCCCACAATCTCCTTCGCGGTCTGCCGCGGCCTCATCTCACTGTTTCAGGGTTTCAATCCTGTGTTTTGCGGGCCCACAGCTTGTGCGGCAAACGGGTGCCCTATTTGTTTTAAAAAGTTGATGATTCGATTTTTATTTAATCGAACACGGTCTGTCGATAATTCAGTTATACGATGTTTTATTCCATTGATGTTTTATTGGTGAAAAATCCTGTAGCGAAAAACCCTATAGCGATTGCTCATTAGTTCGGTGATTTGTTAGTTCGGTATGTTGGTTCGAAACGCCTACTGTTGTCCGTGACATTTAATTTATTTTAAAAAAATGGTGTAGTTCCTAGTTTATTTAATAAAATAAATAACTAAAATTAAATATAATTATATAATATTATACAAAAAAATGTTTAATCTATGTCACCTACTGTAAGTTTATTCTAAAAAGCAAAATTAGAAAATAAAATAGCCTTTTGAGCCACATCGACGATTTGCGTTTTGGAGGACAATAAATAATATTTTTTCCTCGATCTCCACATGAATAACTCAGAGGTCACAATGTTTACAGTGAAATGAGTTACACATGACATCAAGCGGTTCACTTTAAGGCGAAGGTCAAACAACCACACACTGTATGTATGTCAATCGATTTCGAGAAAAAAATAACTGGTTTTTCCGCAAACAAGATAGGTTAAGTTTAATGGTATCGTTTTAATTATTGTAATAGCTGATAATAATTACACTTAAAATTGTTCAAACTTGACTAGCTGGTGTTCTTGAAAAATATAAAACTTACGCGTTTTTAATTCTTGAAGGATTAAAAAAAGTCCAAACTTTTTGTCATATATGCCAGATATGCCAGATTGAAAACAGAAGAAAACCGGGCCAAGTGCGAGTTGGACTCGCACACGAAGGGTTCCGTACCATAAACATTAATTTTTATTATTTGTTGTTTTAGCGGCAATAGAAACACACAATCTGTGAAACAATTCAACTGTCTACCTATTACGGTTCTTGAGATACAGCCTGCTGACGGACGGACAGCGGAGGCTTAGTAATAGGTTTCCGTTGGTTACCCTTTGGGTACGGAACCCTAAAAAAGATAGAAGAAGAAGTAGGAAAAGAGTTTACACTTAAGACTCACAGACAGTTTGAAAGTGGCACCAGTGACAGTAAAGTTGGAAGGAAACAGCTTGTCTCGGAGAAAAAATAAAACGCATTTTACTGAAAGCGTTATAAATAGGGATGGAAGGAGAGGGAGCGAGAGACCAAAGAGAACTCGAACTGTGTGAGGACTGATACGGAATAAAAAGAAGTCAGTTAAGATCAGCAAGTCCTTGCCAGTTACATCATCATCTCCCTGCCCTCAGGCTCAAGACAAATGTCATTCTATTTGCGAATGCGTTTTTAGAAATGCCTAAATCTAAGGAATCACTCAAGTGACATGTCGACAGTGCAAGACGCACAGGACCGGCTGTTGTGGCGACGCTTGAGGGAGGCCTATGTCCAGCAGTGGACGTCTTTCGGCTCATATGATGATGACGATGATGATTTCGACAGTGTTTGTCAATCCTATACATTTTGACGTTTCGGCAATCGCCTTCGCCACGCTAAGACGGAATGTCACTTGTCTAAAGCTTGTCTTCTTTTCATTATTCCTTCTCACGGTAGCATTCACCATATCATAGGTTTATCTCAAACTAGTTGGCCCGCGCAACCTTGTCTGCATCACAATTTTCATTACTGCTCCGCTCCTATTGGTCTTAGCGTGGTGATATAGCCTTCCTTGATAAATGGGCTATTTAAAACTGAAAGAATTTTTCGAATTGGATCAGTAGTTCCTGAGATTAGCGCGTTCAACTAAACAAACAAACACACTCTTCAGCTTTATATATTAGTATAGATTCTCCAAAAATACTAGTCCGATACAACAATAGCACTTGCGCGTACGCATGTTATAAATAGATGCGCTACAATAGCTCGCGTGTCTTGACCTGCCACAATAATACTGTTCAAATATTGTGTGTTTATTAGCTGTTCCGTGTTCTCACTGTTTTCATGTAATATATGGCTTCTGGGTTCATGATCATGGTCGATGTTGTATTGTCTCTAATAGGGCCAACTAATTGTTACTTTACCAGTTCGATAGTCTATACGGTTATTTAGATGTGGAATACCCCTAACCTACCTCCTATTAATATACTATTAGTTAACCTACTTGTTGATATTTGTCAGTTTTTGTTTTTTGAGACAACCTCCATCTCCATTTCCAACCACTGCAACTTCTGAGAGCCAAAAAAATGTAATCAGAAATGCAAAAGTCATGTCAGTTGGATTTATTGCTTGTCTGCGATGAAATTCTCGACGTAACGATAAGCAATAAAGTGTCCGCGTTAGTACAGATGCATAGATCTATAAATAAATAACAGTAATTGCGCGATCGTTATCGTACCACAATTATTTATTGGGAGATTAATTCTAACCAAGACAAAATTTCTTGGGATGACTCCAAGTAACGCCCAAGTCTCGTTATGATTCTCAACAGGAGACAATTTTGGCTTAATCAGTGTACCTTCCCAAGAAAAGAACAAAGGATTTACTCAAGCCTAATGACTCAACCTATACACCCAAGGGTGTTATCTCTAGTAATACCCTTATAGAACATAAGACCTTAATCCACGCGACCCAGTAAACAAGAAGCGTGTTAGAAGTAGGAAATGCAACACGGAAGCAACATAACATTACACAAGGTCTGTAGGGATGACCGCCGTTGCATACGGCAGGCAATTATTTACATCAATATTCTTACAAAGCAACACTTAGGTGTAATAAGTAGGGAATGAAGAGCGAGGAATGAACAGAAGTATCAGTTGGTATACGTATGATTTTAAAGCTTGATATATCCAGCATTAGATGACAAAAAGATTAAGAAAGTAACTAAAGATCGTAGACTTTGTCTCTGTCATCCCTGACCTAGCCTTTCTACAGTCATGCCTGTTATAAATTTTGGACAATACTGACAGGATGTTCAAGACTTGAGCATGTAAGTAGCTTTCGCTGAGTGGAATATAAAAGTAATAGCAGCATCGTAGACTATTTAAAAATCTATTTAGAAATCAATCAAGCTGACTAGAATTTTCTTAGAGATATTAGGATGTCAAGTCTATTGGATTGGATATCGGCATAAATTCTATAATCCTTAATTTTATACATAACGATCATACCTAGCATTTTCATATTTTAAACTCAATTCTCTGTCCTGGCAAATTGTCCTATTTCAGTAAATTTTATACCTGTCTTCAAGTGTAGGGGTAGATAGAACGCAGGGACTGAAGTTATAGAAACAGACTCTTGTTTCTATAACTTCAGTCCCTGCCTTCGAAGTTTAAAGGTAGATATTTGATAATTATGTAATTTCATAGTGGTGTACCACAGAAGATTAGATCCCTATCATCATGTCCTGTGTGTCTGGATGTTACAGGAATTGATAGACGCTACCGACTGTGACAAAATCGTAGCCGAATTCTGTGCCCCCTGCGTTTTGATTGCCATCGACATGCTAAGAAGAGAATTTTCTTTTCTGGTGATTTTCTATTCTTCTATATACTCTAATATATAACTCTTGTCTTCACACACAGTACATAGAGACACTTAATAAAACAAACAGCAACATCTGTTGCTAATAATACACGACCCTGTACGCGCAGGAAGTGTTCGTACAGATAACGCCAACGTTGCGAAAGTCGGAGGAGGAAGTAAGTCTAGAATTATCGCTAATAAGGATAAAATGGTGTTATTTATAGTATTGATAGCTTGAGGGATATTCTTGACTTGTGTTATAAAGGTTTTATTGTGGGTTTCAACGTTTATGTTTATGTTTGGCGCCTCCGCCGTGTCGTAACCGTTTGATGTAGTTTTGTTTTCATTTGATGTGTTTATTTTATGAGTTGAAGCTCATTGAATATGCACTTGGCCTTCGAGTTGACTTTCTATAAAAGATGGGCAAGTCCCATCTTCTATAGAAAGTAAACTCGGAAGGCCTGACAGCTTAAAAAAAAAGTCTTTCAAATTCAAGTCCTAATATCATCTCGGCGACTATCGACGTCGAAAGGTATTTGGCAGTTTGAGACTCCGATGCGACTGCGATCGCTCCTCAAAATAACGAGAATTGGCCCTCTTTGTTTAAAAAGATTATTCCTGTTAAAAAATATAAATACGTAAAAATTGTTCAGTTATGTTTTTATTTATCGAACGTGCATAAATATAAGCTCTCTGCCCATGCACAATATTTCTCTCTCCGACGTTTTTTTTTTCAAAACGACAACACGCACAATTTTTTTATGTGGCGCACATTTACAGCAGATTACGCACTAATACGTTCCACTCATGTCACTCTACAAGCCACTTTCCAGCTGGAGTAACGTACACTCCGGCTACAGTATTCGAATTCCGTTTTTTTTTCAGTAATTCTGTAGGATGACTTACGCAAGGAACGCATTAATTATTATTTTGAAGGGGCCCAGGGGACCAAGGAGTAAACGTGATAGTATGTTTTCATTCAATGTGACATTTCTGAAGTGATATGAGCCAGGTCGCAGCACTGAGGCGTCAGGTCCACAGACACCTATCAAAACGTTTTTGTTTTCGATTTAATGAAGTTGTCGTTAACGTCATGGTAGTCTTAAGAAATGTTTTCAGAGTAAAAATCTTGCCTAAATGAGTCAAAATCCCTTGTTTTCTTCCTGAAAGTGTCCTATAAATGCTGTAACATTGGCATATTGTATTGCTATATAAAAATACACCACTGATCAATGTTACTAGAATCATTAATATAAATCAGCTCCAGCTTATCAATATTTACGCACAGATCAAGTCAAGCCGGAAGGAAAGGAAAGCACCTTGACCGAAAGACAAACAAATCCACGGCCACTAGAGACAAAACAAGACAATTAGCTGCTCATAACATAATGTAATAACAAGATAACACTTTGTACACAATAATGTCGCTATATCAGATCATAATTATAAAACCAGCGTAATCTGTGATCGTTACGCGATTTATTTATTCAGTTCGTAAAAAAAGTAACGTTTTTAGGGTTCCGTACGCAAAGGGTAACCAACGGAACCAAATTAATGAGCCTCCACTGTCTGTTTGTCCGTCCGTCTGTATGTCTGTCAGCGGGCTGTAATGAGGCTGAAACGTGTACGTTACTCCAGCTGGAAAGTAGCTCCTAGAGCGATATGAGTGGAACGTATAATTAGTGCGTAAATCTGCTGTAAATGTGCGCCACATAAAAAAATTGTGCGTGTTGTCGTTTTGAAAAAAAAAAAGGGAAAAGCGATTCCTGCTGGAGTAACGTTGTTCCAGTAGAAAAATTCTAAACGAATGATCGGAGAGAGAAATATTGTACATGTGCAGAGAGCTTATATGTACGCAAAAATGTGCGCCGAAAATATAATTTGTGCGTCTTCAGGTTTTCGAGTTATTACATTTCCTGCTGGAGTGACGTTTTGCAGAATAGTGTATCTCCAAAACCATTGTATGTGCGCCTGCAGAATAAACATACTCGAGTAGCTCTTTATTTGGGCGTATTTGTGACAGAATTAGATTTAAGAAATTATTTATAATTTTTAAGTAATCGCACTTTTTTGAAAACCAAAACATATCGCAGCGCCTAAATGAGAAAACGTATAAGCTTGTTAAAAACTGTATTCGGTCCGCCTTGACGCTTATAATAACCATAAAAGTTTTAAAAGTGTACATGCATGTGTTTTTTAATAATATTACTAAACTTCAAAACTACGGTGCCATAATTTTCACGGCAAAATACAACAAACCGGCTCAACTCAAGATATGTCGGTGTGACCAAAAATTAGTGCGTTTAGTCAAAAGTATATAAGAAAAATATTTAGCTTAGAATGATTCGCAATAAATAGATATAAACTTAAACCCATACATGTAAACAATGGCTGGTCATCCGACCAAGTTCGAATGACTAGAAAAAAAGCTACGGTTTCATACATATCGATGTCCTTCTTTATTGGACGTTTCAAACCTAAGCTGTTGTCCGTACAGACGCGTTCAAACGTGTGTTGGCAATGATATGACCTAATTTTGGAGGCTTATAAAAATATATTAAATGACCTTGTAACCATATCAAATGATATTATTATTTTTATTCTCTTAATTTTGTACCTTAAAGTAATTATGGCATCGAATCATCAACCTCGTTATAAATATTAAAACACAAATAGTTCAATCAAATTATTCGTACCTTGTGTATTATTATTATTTAAAATCAGATATCAATTTTTCATTTAAGTATTAAAATGCAAAAAGTAAAAATCGCATAATCATAAAATCAGATGGCTAATTATTTTAAGAATTTTCCACCTCGCTGTCTTTGGGGGCCGATTTCTTTATGAAAGTAATATTTTTTAATGATTATGAAAGCTGAAAGTCTAGCGCAGTCATGAAATCTACTTAGGAGGAATTTTCAAAACATCCTCATGTGTTACTTAATACATCTATTCATAAAATTTACTCTTGAAATAGGGAAGACTTGTAACTGACGTAACTTTCTTGAGGCAGACCACCAGCCTGTTGGTCGAACGACCTTGTGAAAGAGGCTGGATGATAATGAATAAGGATGGCGCAGGACTTTGGTTGTGGTGTGCTCGAGAAGAGGCCTATACCCAACAGTGGGTAGTAATGGGTGGATATGATGATACATTTTCTTGAAGGTGGGTATAACTCTGAATTTTTTTTTATCTTCAGATACTTGATCTAAGTACTTTCAGGGCATAAATTGAAGAGATAGGTTTTTGTACTTGGCTCTATTACGGATAACTCGACTTAACAGCTATCTGAAATCGATTTCGTTCCCTAAGTAAGCAGTGTTATAGTGCTCGTTCAGACGGCGGTAACCACGCGGTTTTAGAATCGCATGAGAACCGCGCGTTTCTTATTTATGTAGATATTTATTAGATCGTTCAGACGATTCTGACTAACCGTTTTTTCAACAAGACTCTCTGAATATTGTTTTCTTTTCTCATGTCACATAGCATTTCATACTTTATTAATCTCTAAAGTGTTCTTAACCTACACTTTTTAGTATTAGCGTGATGATATAGGTACAACCTTCCTCGATAAATGGGCTATCTAACAGTGAAAGAATTTTTCAAATCGGACTAGTAGTTCCTGAGATTAGCGCGTTCAAGTAAACAAACAAACTCTTCAGCTTTATATACATTCAGTCAAAAAAGTATCGGGAATGGATGATTTGTTTATGGTTCCAAATTCAAATTTTTGTTTTTTGTAGTTGTTAGATTGGCACAACTGTTTTCCATTTTGGCGCGGAGTTTGAGTTGCATCTGTTATTTATATTAAATACAGTGCTGGTTTTAGTAATATCATATATAGTGTGTATTGCGAATTTCATAATGGACAAAAATATCAAACAAAGAGTTTGTCTTAAATTTTGCATCGCCAATGGTATTTCGTGTTCGGAGTCACTGAAAATGTTACAGAAGGCTTACGGTGAATCGACTTTATCAAAAACTCGTGCTTATGAGTGGTTCAAAGCGTTCAAAAGCGGTCGAGATGTGATGGAAGATTTGCCTCGCTCTGGTAGGCCGTCAACGTCTGCAACTGAAGTTAACATCGCAAAAGTGAAGGAAATAGTGACTGAAAATCCCCATTCAACTCTGAGAGAGATAGCCGCCGAACTTTCTGTATCTCACGAGTCGATCCGTACCATTTTAACTAATCATTTGGGTATGAAACATGTTGCTGCTCGGCTAGTCCCAAAAGATCTGAATTTTCTCCAAAAACTCAATCGCATGAAAGTCGCTGAGGACATGCTAGAACGAGTCAGTTCGGACCCAACATTTATGAATCGCATTGTTACTGGTGACGAGACGTGGGTTTACGAGTTTGACATGCAAACTAGTCAACAAGCTTCGGAGTGGCGCCTTCCAACTGAACCGAAACCGAAAAAACCACGCCAAAGTCGATCAAAAGTCAAAGTCATGTTGACTGTTTTCTTTGACTATCGCGGTGTTGTGCACTCTGAATTCTTACCGGAAGGTCTAACGGTAAATAAAGAATATTATTTGAGCGTTATGCGGCGTTTAAGAGAGCAAATTCGACGAAAAAGGCCAGATTTGTGGAAAGAAAATTCTTGGATTTTGCACCACGACAATGCGCCTTCGCACAAGGCTATCATTGTGAACGAATTTTTAACCAAACACTCAACAAATACCATTCAGCAACCACCATATTCACCAGATATGGCTCCTGCTGACTTTTTTCTTTTTCCTAAACTCAAATTACCACTTCGTGGCACCCGTTTTCAATCGATAGAAGACATAAAGGAGAATTCGCGGCGAGAACTGAACTCAATTCCGGAAGCAGCGTTTAAAAAATGTTTTGATGAATGGATTATTCGTTGGCGCAAGTGTATCGTTTCTAAAGGAGCATACTTTGAAGGTGATAAAATAAATTTGGATGAATAACAGACATTTTGTGTATTATTGATCTTTTCCCGGTACTTTCTTGACAGAGTAGTCTTAGTATAGATTATGAATTCGCTGTTAAGGGTGACCATGTTGTATGTGTACCTGGGACAAACGGTCTACCTAGTCAAGTTCAACTTCGTTAAGTTAAAGAAGCTACGGAAGATCTTCTCGTCCAAAATACCGCATTGTCTCGAAACAAAAGTCTTTGACCAGTGTGTGTTGCCAATTATGATTTACGGCACTGACATGAGGCGTTTTACAGTGGATCTCATAAGAAAGCTCAAGGACATCCAAAGGCCAATGAAGAGGGCTACGCGTATTTATATTCTTCATCGCTAATGAATGTCAGGTTACTTAATACATTTTATTGAGGGTAGGTACTCGTAAGTAACTCTCTCTCTTCTCACTGTTTAAAATTTTCGTTTTTTTAAGTATATTGTGTGTACATAAATAAATAAATAATTTATTTGCAGTTACCCCTAAATGATAATATTAAATAAAATAAAACAAAACACTACAAAGTATAAAATAATTTTAATTTAGGAGGTCGGTTTTTTTGGTTATTTATTGGTTTTTTGACACCGACTTCCGAAATGAAAGTTATTTTATACTTTGTAGTGCTTTGTTATTGGAAGTCAGTTGTATTTTTTTGTAAAACACTTTTTTATTTTTTTTAAACCACAAACAGCGTACCGTCATATGGTATTTTGCTTTGGGGTGGGGCTGCTGACATTGAATCCATATTTATTTTACAAAAGCGTGCTGTCAGAGCCATTTATAATCTTCGTCGCCGCGATTCTCTTAATAATAATAATAAGCCTCTTATCCTGAGCTGTTTTTTTACTATACATAGGCACGCGTTTGACCACCATCTCACCTGATGGTAAGTGATGATGTGGTCGAAGATGGAGCACGCTTGCCTAGAAATAACCTATTCACTCTTGACTTAAAGACTCCCAGGTTGTAGCTATCGGGAAACACAGACTCCGGCAGGGAATTCCACTCCTTAGCTGTACGCATTATGAATATGTTACCAAAACGTTTTGTGCGTATGGGTGGGATATCCACCGTGTACCGGTGGCGCATCGCCGTTCGTCTTGTGGTCCGATGATGGAACGGGCTTGGCGGAATTAAATTATGCAATTCCGTCGCACATTCCCCAAAATGCAACCGGTAAAAAACCGACAGGCTAGCAACTCGTCGTCGATGTTCAAGACTTTGGAGCTTCGTCGCGACAAGCCTCTCATTGCCGATGATCCTCTTGGCTCGTTTCTCAATTGACTCAAGGGCATCAAGTTGTTATCTGGCAGATCCATCCCAAAGATCAGAGCAGTATTCCATACACGACCGAACTTGCGCTTGATAGAGTTTGAGCAGCTGTTCCGGCGTGAAGTACCGTCTCACCTTAGCCAGAATCCCCAACTTCTTTGCAGCCACTTGAGCTTTTGCCTCTATGTAAGGGCCAAAATTGAGAGTAGATGTTAATGTAACCCCAAGAAGCTCAAGATGGTCGGTTATCGGCACGGTTAAACCTCGGAAAGGTGGAGCTGGGTGGCATTGGCTCCTTTTGGCGGAAAATAGACACGCTTGGGTCTTAGCAGCATTGAACTTGACCAGATTGGCATCGCCCCATTCAGAGACTGCCTGTAAGGACACGTTCAAGCGCTCAACCATTGCCTTCCGGAGAGACCGGATCTGCGACCCACCAGCTCGTGCGTCGGACACGTATCTTTCAGCAACAGTGCTGTCGTCTGCATACCCAAAGGTACCGGGTTTAAGCAGATCATTAATATGCAGCAAGAACAGTGTTGCCGTAAGCACCGAACCCTGAGGAACCCCGGCATTAATATCCAGCAGTCCAGACGAGCAGCCATCTATGACCACTCGGATAGACCGATCCCTCAGGAAGTCTGCGATCCAATCACACAAACCGGCAGGCCACCGGGGTTCTTCTTTTTGTATTGTGTTTGTCTCTTTAGTTATAGTTATAGAATATCTCTGAGCTCAGTGTGCCTTTTGGCAAAGGCCTCCTCTAACATTTTCCATTGCACTTGTCTCTAGCAACCCTTCTCCATTTTGGACCTGCCGTGAGTTTCAGTTCATCTTCCCATCTCTTGCCTTGTCTACCTCTGTTCCTTTTCCCATCTCTAGGGTACCAGTCTGTTATAATATTGCTCCATTTCTCTTGTGTACCACGCAGCATATGTCCAGTCCATCTCCACTTCAAACTATCTATTCTAGTAAGTACGTCTGTGACTTTTGTCTTACTTCTTATGACGGTGTTTCGTATCTTATCTTGTTTCTTAATACCTATCATACTTCGTTCTATAGCTCTTTGGCAGTGTTCCAGCATGTTTCTGTGATGTTTCGTTAGGGCCCAGGTTTCACACCCATATGTAATACATGGAAGAATGCAGGTATTGAAGACCTTCCTTTTGATACCAATACTAAGATTTGTGGATTTCATGATCTCTTTCAGTTCTCGATTTCGATTCTCTTAGGGAACTTTTAAAAAAGATTAATGTCATGACTGTCCCTTGTTTCATTCCTTGTTCATTTATGAAAATATTATGTACGTAAGGAAAAATCGACATCTCTTTAGCAAAATTTGTGATAGACATATAAACATAGACAATATTTTAATACCAGAAATAGAAATAAATTAGATCAACCATTTTTTAGATTATCCAAAGTAGGTACGAACATCTTTCATGGGGTACTGTATTAAATGTTACAACAAAATTCCTTTTGACAGATTAGAATTAAATGAATGAAAATTTAAAACGTGTGTAAAAAAACAAATTTTACAAACAAGCATCTTACAAACTAGATGATTATATTCAAGACTAGATGACCCGCGCAACTTCCTTCGTCTGCTCCGCTCCTATTAGTCTTAGCGTGATGATATATATAGCCTATAGCCTTCCTCGATAAATGAGCTATTTAACCTTGAAATATTTTTTTAAATCGGACCAGTAGTTCCTGAGATTAGCGCGTTCAAGCAAACAAACAAACAAACTCTTCAGCTTTATATATTAGTATAGATAAGAATGATTGGAAATATGCTAGTCCAGCTTCATAGGACAATCTAGGTTGTAGTAGACTTAGTCAAACTGGTTGATATGTATGTGTTAATATAGACATTTTACTATACATATACGCTACATACAGACAGACAGAGTTACTTTCGCATTTATAATATTAGTAAGGATATTTTTAAGGATTTGACACACACTGATCCATTGTTGTTACTAATATAAGTAAATCAATAGTTGCAAAATTTGTACGTACGTTATTAATTTTACCTCTGCTGGCATCTCTTGATTGTACCTATTAGTAGAATATAAGTGTTATTTTGGGAGCATCGTCCTCACATATAATCAACTGAATAATGTACGCAAATATTGTAAAGCTTATTTTTGAAAAGTGTCACTATGGAGTTTCTTGTCCGTTCTTCTCCATAAGAATCTACCTTTTGCGAACGGACGACTAGAGTCACTACAATATTTTATATTCATTTGACGTTCAGTGCCTTTATTGGTCTAATTGAAATAAATCATTTAACTTTGACTTTACCGGCGTAATGTTATGTTATAAACTGGTATTTACAGTTATGCGATTTCAGCAATCCAGCATTTGCTATCATTTATTGAAGAGTTCCGTTGCCTACCTCCGAAGTTCTTCATCAGATCTTTACCAAATTGAAAAGGGACTAATCTGGGAAAATACTCTTGCAAACAAAAAAAGAATCATTCA
The DNA here is from genome assembly GCA_950371165.1 of Lacanobia oleracea. Classification (NCBI taxonomy): domain Eukaryota; kingdom Metazoa; phylum Arthropoda; class Insecta; order Lepidoptera; family Noctuidae; genus Lacanobia; species Lacanobia oleracea. The sequence continues at coordinate 1,539,430 of OX493409.1, forward strand.
AATCGGTTGATGATTGGCGAAAATATCGCTGAACAAACATTTATCTTGGGATCCCATCATCCGATTCTAACTTATGCCTTCCATAATCAGCAAAACAGCATGAGATGATAATTAGCAGGCACAAATATCTGAATTGCGTTAGAAAGTTTATGAAAAACATTAACATTGTTAGCGCTTATAAAATTTGAGGGTTTCCCTCGTTTTTCATGAGATCCTGTCATCAGATTCTGACTTGGTGACAATAGGACCACCTCAGGAGTATAAGCTATCGAATTAAAAAAAAAATCGATCCACAATTGGCGGAGAAATCGGTGAACATACATAAAAAAAAAATAAACAGCCGAACATAGAACCTCCTCCTTAAGGAAAAAAAAATGGAAAATCCATTCCTGCTGGAGTAACGTTGTTCCAGCAGGAAAATTCTAAACGAATGATTGGAGAGAGAAATATTGTGCATGGGCAGAGAGCTTATATTTGTGTAAAAATGTGCGCCGACCATTCGTATCTTAATGAAATTCAATAATTATTTAGTAGTCAGTTTAAACATTTTGTGGTAACTATAATACTTCAAAAGTTATGTGAACATACGGCCTGTCCTACTGTTCGGGGGCGAATGTCGGCCAGCACTAAGCAGACACACCCAGGAGCTTGGCGTCACGGAGATGAAGATGCTGAGGTGGATGAGTGGCGTAACGCGATCCGATCGCATACGCAACTCTTTCATCCGAGGTAGTCTTGGTGTCCGTGACGTGGGGGAAAAACTGCAAGAGTGTCGTCTGCGATGGTATGGCCACATCATGCGCCGCCCTATGGAGTACGTTGGTCGGAGATGCATGAATATGGCTGTTCTTGGGGCTAGGTCTCGTGGTCGCCCTCGCAAGCGATGGCTGGACGTCGTCAAGTCCGACATGAGAGCCAATGGCCTAACTGAGAAGGATGTTCAAGATCGGGCAAAGTGGAGGAAGCTAAGTAGGAAGGCGAATCCTGGCAATAGCCGGGATTAACGCCAGGTGGAAGAAGAAGAAGAAGAAGAAGAATGGTCAGGTGGCACCTCAATCGAAATGTTTGGATTTAGTGGCCACGTCAGAACTAGTAACATCATGGATGAATATTTATCATAATTTGGTATGATTTAGTAGCATTTGAGAGTAGTTAGTAGACAAAATCTGAGCTTGGTAGTGTAAAAATTAACAAAGTTACCATACATTACATCTGGCTCCTCAGACCATATACGAGTACGTACGACTCGTCATTTTTCTAAGAGTTGAATAAATGCGCAATTACTTCATTATTTAGTAGTAAATATATTAGATTTGTAGGATAAAAGTCGGTAATAAAAAAATTGTGAATTGGGAAATATAGCACATTTAATGTGGCTCCTCAATTGAGATGCTTCATGTAAAAAGATTCGCCTTTACTTATCAAAAACACTTAATTTTTGTATAAATTTTACTAAATGTAAGTTTAATTCCTGCTATAAAAAGTACATATCTATGAAATTATTAGCTATTCTTTAATTTTCTATGAAATTATTTTGAAGGGTTACCATGAATACGTCACCGGAAAATGGTAAACTCCGTAAGATTATAAAATAACTTGAGAGATTGTAAACTTTCGATGAATTATGGTTTTTTACGCATCATAATATGATCCTTACTAATATTATAAATGTGAAAGTAACTCTGTTTGACTGTCTGTCTGTCGCGCTTTCACGCCAAAACTACTGAACCGATTTAAGGTGGATGCTCCAGGGTAGCCCGCGAAATTCAAATATTTTTATGTTTTTTGCAATTTGCCGGTCAGTGTGAAGCTGTATGTGGACCAAATGCATGAATATTTCAGAATTAATCATTCTTTCGAACTACATGAACTTAGAGGGCTATATTGATGATTAAAATGGTTATAATTCTTTAGATAAATACGCGTTACGGTCGCAGATCGCATTTGGTCCACATACAGCTTCACACTGACCGGCAAATTGCAAAAAACATAAAAATATTTGAATTTCGCGGGCTACCCTGGAGCATTCACCTTAAATGAAGTTTTGTACATAGATAGTCTAGAGCCTGAGAAAGGACATAGGCAACTTTTCATCCCGAGCTTATGTTCCCTAGGGACCACGCGGACGAAGCCGCTGGCAGAAGCTAGTAGTTTATAATTTATCGAATTCATTCCGAGAACTTATAATCTGAAATAAAATGGCGACCACACCGGCTCTCATTGATCTGTTCAGATGTGACGTCACGTGTACGCCATAGAGTTACGAATTGAATAGAGTCGTTTTTAATTTCGCGAGATAAAAAAGATCCATGACAAAAAATCGGGACTTTTTGGTTCGTTTAGTATATTCTTATTTAGTATAATGTTCTATTGATCTAATTATGTTCCTGTATAACTGACATTTAATATAACCGCTGAATAAAGAGCGACCGCCCCAGTTCGGGAACTTAGGGCACCCCGACATGGATAGATTAGGTTCAAATGGGATTGCGGGAGCTAGAGAGAGCGAGCGAAGCGAGCAAACTTATTGATCCGAAATTATAAACTATCTTTGATGCGTTAAAAACATTCCATATGTTCAGTTGATAATAAACGAAAGTTTACAATCTCTCAAGTTATTTTATAATCTGAAGTTTGCCATTTTCCAGTGACAAATTCAATATTTAAAAAGAAAATCTTCGTTTCGTGGCTTATAGAAAAATAACATAACACATGACATCACGCCTTGTTTCCCAGACGGGTTGGGTAGAGGTATACCTGTAGTATACCCACATTTCGCCAGTTATGTTATAAGTTCCATGTAATAGGGGGAGAGCCTATTGCCATGCACAAATCCAGACTTCGGGCTGCTACTGCGAAATTTCTGTCGGAAAAACCCAATACTACTTTGCCCGACCTGGGAATCGAACCCAGGACCTCATGCTCAGCAGTAGCGCTTGCAAACACTAGACCAACGAGCCACAAATCTATTAGAAATACAAATCTATTTTATTTTATTTAGTCATATTATTTGGGGGTAACTGAAAAAGACATGGCCGATTGATTGACAGCTTCCGTAACTTGCATGAAATGAGCCACGGCATCAACATACATACATTTACATCATTCAGCTGAAAGATGCGCTATACTTCTAGATATGGCCAGCACTAGAAGTGGACAGTGGACGTCTCCATTGCCAGAAATGTTATTGATATAAATATTACACCTAAGACTACCTAAAGTACAGTATTTCCTTCTCTCTTTAAAATCTACCCAAAGACTTACTATAAATATCGCTTCATCACTATCACTACATATTATAAAACCAAATCCTCCGCCGCATCCATCTGTCTGTTCGGGATAAACTCAACAACTACTGCTCCAGAAAGGTTTAATGATATATTTTGTCTATAAAAAATTAGGGATTCTTAAGAAAATTGCGCGGACGAAGTCGTGTATGAAGCTAGTTTAGTGATAAAGCCGCCCGTTATGGTACATTATGCAAAGTTTTCTTCATCTTTCTTTTCTGTAACTTATTTGAAAAAAAGAGATAGAGAATGATCTAGAGAGAGAGTATTCTATTCTGTTCTATTCTAAAGTCAAGTCACCAATTGGTTGGTAGCTACCAAGTCGGTAACATTTATCCGCTGCGACAGATAAGGGCGTCATTGACACGGTAAGTGCGCGCGCGCAGCTCGGGACACGACGCGACCTCTCGCATTCGCACTACCGGTGAAAGATAACTGTACCGACAGCAGAGTACGCCTAGTGCGAGTTTACAATGTCATTCTCGTGCATTCTTAATAAATGAACCAAATTGAGTATCGAATCTTTAGTACTATAATTATTTATTTATTTAGCCCATTAAACTAGGTGACATTAATCTTTACTACTTTTGTCTGTTTCGTTTGGCTTCAGGATGTCTCTCACATTTTGGCTTCAGTAGTTTCCATTGCTTTCTATCTTGAACAACTCTCCTCCATTTGGGCCCCGCAGTAAGTATCAGCTCATTGGTTGTCGTCTCGCCATCTCTAGGACACCAATTCGTTGTAATTTGGCTCCACTTTTCTTGTATAGATCTCAACATATGGCCGGTTCATCTCCTTTTTTGGAGGTCTATTTTTTCCAGGATATCGGTTAATTTAGTTCTTGCTCTTATTTGCGTATTGCTATATCTATCTTGCCTTTTTGTTCCTGCCATGCTTCGTTCCATACCTCTCTGACACTTTCCTAGGTTTGTCTCTATGGTATTTTGAAAGAGACCATGTTTCGCAGCCGTAGGTGGTGCATGGAAGAATACAAGCATTGAATACTTTTCTTTTTGTTGCCATATTGTCTTTAGATTTTACAATTTCCTTGAGTGACCAGTATCTTTTACACCCATTAGTAATCCTCTTATTTATTTCCTTGGTTATTTGGTCTTTAAGGGAGATGATCTAGCCGAGGTAGCAATATTCATCAACATATTCTTTCTGATGCCCTTCCATTTTAATGGGTTGCATTTCTGAGTTGGTCATCCGTTTCGTTTTTGTTATGTTAGTTTAAAACCACTTTAGAGCTCTCAGTATTTACAGTTTGGATCATCTTCTCGAGTGCCTTTGGATCTTCTAGTAGAACCAGATCATCTGCAAACCTTAGGTGGTTTAGTTTTCTTCCGTCTATGTTGAGGCCTAGATGTTTCCAGTCAAGGTTGCGGAAGACGTTCTCTAGAACTGCTGAAAACAACTTTGGGGACATTGGGTCTCCCCGTCTAACTCCTCGCTCAATCCGGAATTCTTTGCCCAAACCTTCCAATTAGATATTTGTATATATATATTTGATAATGTTAATATATGTTGCAGGTATACCTTGCCTTCCTAAGCTCGCCCATATTGCCTTATGACTAATGCAATCGAATGCCTTTGCATAATCTATAAATGCTACATATAGTGTTTTGTTGAATTAAAAACGGTATACTTCTCAATTACCTGTTTGACTGTGTAGATGTGATCTATTGTTGAAAAGTTCCTTCTGAAACCGGTTTGTTCTATTGGTTGGCTTTCGTCTAATTATGCGCTTATCCTGCCTAAAATGATCTTTGCGAATATTTTGTGCACATTCGACATTAGGCTCATTGGCCGGTAATTCCCGATGTCGTCCTTTGCGCCTTTTTGTGTAGGAGGATTATATATGAAGTTCCCATTGTGTTGGTATATATCTGCTTTTGAAAATTTGGTTGAACATCTTAGTAAGTATTGGTACTAATTCATCAATAGTCCCTCTCAACATCTCGTTTGTAATTTTGTCTGGTCCAGGTACCTTCTCCATTTTTTGACTATTTATTGCCTTTTCCACTTCACTCTTCAAAATATCAGGTTCGCACTCTGGCAGGCTGTCTGCTGTTTTTCTCGAAGATTGTTATGTGAGAGGGTGCTTGCGAGCGTCTTTGTTTGCATATAGTTCTTTGTAGAATTCCGTGAATTCGTGTATGCCTTTCTTGTTTGTGATGGTATCTTATTTTTTCCGTAGTTTAGGCACCCACTCTTTTCCTGTTTCCTCCAGTTCTTTCAGAGCTTTTCTTACACAGCCTGTTCTCGTCGTTTGTCTCTCTAACACTTCTAATCTTTTGTTTTTGCGGTCTCTTCTAATAAATGTATTAATTTATAATTATTTTTATGTTTTCTTTGTTTTTTTCCTTGAGCCAGTAAAGATTTTCTGCATTATAAACTGCAGAAAATCTCAACCGACTCCAACCACTTTACACCAACACCCAACTTATAAAAATTGGATTGTCTCATCGTTGAGCTATTTATTTTTGCTTTTGTTGGTATTATTAGTGATACTAATTTGTTTTTCCAATTTTCCATAATTTGCTATGATATTGCTTCCATCTTCATACGTAAGCTCTTGTAGATTGTCTGTTAACGACTGGTCAATTTCTTTGTAACGCTCCGTGGTAATTTGGGTTCGAGTATAAGTAGTAATATTTTCTTTGTTTTTTTTGGTGGTGCTGGCTGAATTGTAGGGGAGACCGGGGATGGTTGACTAACTTTTGACTCAAGCTCGTCTAACTCTGATGTTCAACTTAATATAACAAAAGCAACAGTTGATACAGATAGAAGAAATATTCAGGCACCTAAAATAGTAATCTATAACCTGTATATTTATCATTATAATACTTATTTAGTCAATTTTCTAAACCCCTGACGCTTGGTCAACCTACCCCATGTTCGGGGTAAGTTGGCCATAAACATGGGGTAGGTTGACCTAGGCAGTAATTAGTGTAAATAAAGAAGATTATAGTACAAAATAAAACATTAAAATGTATTAAATGATAGAAACTTTTTATTTAATTATAAACAAACTTAAATTTTTGGTTCATTCTCGGTTAATAAAGAACTTTAATAAAGGTAAACAGTCTCTTTTTAAACTATAGAATAAAACTTAATAATAAGTAAGATTAATTTTTGTACTTTGTGTTTCAACCTTAATTATAACTTTAATTATTTTAATAAATCGCTAATCAAAGATCAACAAATTGCTTTTATGAAAATATTATCAACATACATAAATTTGTGAGTATTTAATATTATAAACTATTACAACAGAAAACTTATTTTTATTAAATTAACTTATTGAAAATATAACAATCAATCAGTCAAGTTTTTAAGTATATCTCCTAACAAAATTGTTGGTTGACTAGGTAGTCTACCTACCCCGAACAAAATTTGTCAACCAACCCCTGACGCCATTTTGAATTTTACCGGCGTATCACGTGCAAACTCTAGCACTAACATGGAAGCAATACTGTGTAATATAGAATAAAACTATCATATTTACTTTTTGCACAACAACAATAATGTTTCTAACAGATCCATAGGCACAATAACAAAAAAGTACGAACGAAAAAAATTACTTACCGGGACCAAAAACACAACATGTGATCCCACTCACGAACGCCGTGCGACTGGAGTGGCTCACTTTGCACAAGTTAGTGGGGCCTGGAGAGGCATCGTCGCTCGTGATTGGTTGATGAAAAACACGCGATAGTGGCGAGTTATTATTGCTTAGTCTACCTGCCCCTATAGTCAACCATCCCCGGTCTCCCCTACTTCTGACCATACGATGATCCGTGTCAAATTAAGTTTTCTGATTACGCTTGCATTTGAAAATGCCTTGACAAAATTGCTTATTATATAATCTATTTCATTTTATATCTGCCATCCGGTGAAATGAAAGCAATATAATTGGTGATCGTTTAATATACAAAGGATATTGATCCACATGCTCGCTGCCCCGGTTATCTTTACATTCGTAGATGTCACCGGTTAAGGTTATCGTTGACAGGTAGCACGCGACAATGCGGAACTTCTTTTAATTAGGATTTTTCCATTCTATATAGAAACTTTAGAACGTATTATCGCTTTGTATTTGTCGTTGCTCATGTCTGTAAGAGCCTTTAAGAGAGAATTAAAAACGCAGCTGAAACCTATTTTTTCCACTAATTGGGATATTCTTTACATAAATTATTTCTTTTCTTCGTTTTTATAAATACGCTCTAACAAAATATATATTTTTTGCAATATTAAAATATGTAAGCGTCTGCTTTTCTGCGAACGCTACATCCCGCATTACACCAACCTTCCCCAATGTCGCTCGAGTGACAATAGCGACATTGTACCTTTCACAACTACACTACAACATTATACACCCAGCATGCACCTTGTTCCATACTGTTTAAGGTCCGTTATCCCTTGTTTTCACCGCAAAATAAAACGATATCTATTTTACAAGACTCCCACGCAGGTTTTAGCTTTTATTCTAAGTGTGTTAAGGTTGGAGTTCGTTAAACCGACTGAATAAACAGTAGTGCATATTTTTGGATCTTATTATGATAATTCATAATTACGATGTCGGTTAAACAATAGTTTGGTTAGCAAAACAATGATAATCAGTTAAGGCGCTGACTATTACTTTGAGCAACTTCAATAAATTAAATGGAACACCATGGGTATGTTTTACATTAATGCTACCTATATGCAGGTAGTAGATATGATAAGATAAGATAAGTCTTTATTTGCCTTAAACATTATATAAAGTTGTTACAGTCAGGTATTAATCTTAGGTCCACAGAATATGTATCAATTGCATGCAAAATATTATAATTTATTTGTTGTTCAATTTCAAGAATGTAAGGTAATACAATAATATAATAGTTGTCAAAATTATCCGCGTAAATGTCCAAAATATTATAGTTTATTGTTAAAAAAATCTTTAATGTCTGATAAAACATATGTTCTTGCAGCCATTTCAATAATTTGTTTTTAATTAAAAGAGTTAATATTACATAACAATTTTATTTCTTTTGGAATTTTATTATAAATACACATGACTAGGAAACTTTTCGCATACTTGGCTGATTTAGGAGTATCTTGCAATACAAGTCTAGTAGAGAAACCATTTCTATCTAGCTCTGGATTAAAAAAACCGTATTACTTTTAATTAACCGCTGGAGGGACCTTCTTCCACGTCTTTTTAGCCCAGGAATATTCAAAACTCCCTTTTTCCTACAAAAAACTTCGCGTATGTAGTTAATACCCTTCATCATCATTAAACTCAAACCCAAAGCATTTATTTCAATAAATGCTTTGGGTTTGAGTTTTGCTTTGGTTAATGATTTTATTGAAATAAAATCATCACTAACGTGCACTTTTGAATGGTCAAAGTCGGTCAGTCAAAAAGGTGAAGTTATTTGCACGTTCCAAAGCGTAGATCTCTACGAAGAGGAATCATCATCATCACATCTGCCGAAAGAAGTCCACTGCTGGGCATAAGGCTAGCCGTACGTCTCCACATCCTGCCCTGTGTGTCTCGCATCCAATTTCATTGTTGTTATTTTAACACGATGACGATGTCCTGTAATCTGTAGGCATTTATTTCAAAGTCTTAAGCTCAGTGGTTTCAGAAATAATGGGGGGGATAATTATTTCTGGTTTATTTTCTTGAAAAACTTCCAAACCATTTATTTTAAATTATGAAAAAATATAATTAAAACTGTCACAATAACTCATTTTATTTGACATGTCACACGATACTGTGTAGAAATCTTTTTTTTTTAATTTTCTAGTTTGGCCAACTTCGCGTTCACTTCACCTAAGCTTACTCGGTGAGATATTTACTCACTGTAGACTGAGAGAAAGAGTTACTTTCTCATTGATTAATTGATAATATTAAGTACTAGCTTCTGCCAGCGGCTTCGCCCGCGTGATCCCCAGGGAACATATTCCCGGCATGAAAAATAGCCTATGTCAGGCTCTAGACTATCTGTGTACCAAAGTTCATTTAAATCGGTTCAACAGTTATGGCGTGAAAACGCGACAGACAGACAGACAGGGTTACTTTCGCATTTATAATATTAAGTAAGGATATAAATTGAATTCTTTAATTTAATTATTTTTGACCATAAATGATAACCATTTATCTGTAACAAAACACAAACATACCATACACATAACTTTATTAGTAATATTGGTAGTGCAGGAAAATTAGCTCAATTAACGTCGATCAGAGTGAATAATTCGTGTAGTTTTGAAAATTGGTACAGTTGTTCTTTGAGGTGTCCAGGTGAACATGCCGAAAATCCCCGAGGGTGGGAGGTGAGCCGGCGGTGGGGAAGGGGGGAAAGGTACCTTTTTCAGTTTTTTGCTTGTATCTCCAACACCTTTGAAAATATCTCCTTGCTCACTTCTACATTAACTATCTACATTAACAATTTCCATACATTATGGCTTTTACATTTAACTGTACGATCAATATTTAGGAAGATAGAGGGCATTGGTATAAGAGTAGTCAACTAAGAGAGCACTACGCACCTTTATGGTTTCCAACATTAGAGTATGGTTACCAATAGATAGAACCCATTTGTATAATTCATATGAGCCCAAACCTTATGGGTATAAGAGTAGTCTACTAAGTGAGCCACTACTCACCTTTATGGTTTCCATCATCAGGTCGTTGTTACTAGCTACAATAGATATCACCCATCTGTACAATTCATATGAGCCCAAACACGACCGGCAACTTGTAATAATGAATGCAAAATAACTTTGAGAGATTTCGTCTACAGTAGTGCTATTCTGTAACAACATTTTCGTTTCTCGACAGCGGAATCCGAGGTGAGTATACTAAACATGAGACCTTAATGTTGTGTGCAGTAAAGTTCACTTTGTGAGCCTTGTCACTCAGGTGAAGCTCGATATCGAAATGTTTGCTTACAGAATAGACCAGCTGACGACATATTCAAAGTCATGTATTTATGAGTTAGCCATCGAAATCGAAAAAAAATTAGATATCTTGCTCTACTTTAGATGACAAAAAAAATATAATAGGTCTCACCTCTGTCGGCTTCTGGGTCAGAAATTACCATTCGTCTTTGTATGAAAAATTGTATTTTATTAATTTTGGGTACCCTCTATCTCCTAAAGCATTGATCCTACAGTTGAATATTTTTAAAATAATGTATAGAAAATTGAATGTAGATAATTAATGTAGAAGTGAGCGAGGAGATATTTTCAAAGGTTTTGGAGATACAGGCAAAAAACTGAAAAAAGGTAGCATTCCCCCCCCCCCTCCTCCACCACAGGCTCACCTCCCACCCTCAGAGACTTTTAGTATGTTCATCTGGACACCTCAAGGAATAACTGTAGGTACCAAATTTCAAAACTACACAAATTATTCACTCTGATTTCCTTAATTTTCCTGCACTATGGCTGTTTTTGTGACTTTGCCTTAAAAATACAGTGCTGATGCGCGCGCATCTCTAATTTGTGAACAAGCAAAAATTATTCCGCAGGCTTTTTCTTTTCGCTGTATTGTTTTTATTTGAAAATGTCGTCAAGTTATAATGAATTTATTAATTCGACACCGCCAGAAGTCTCAGAGGCAGCGAAAAAGGCTACTCTAAGCCTCTTGCCCAAAAAATCGACGATAGATACTTAAAAGCGTATCAAAATTTCATGTTATGGAAAACAAGCAAAAAAAAAAGGAATTTCTCAAAAATATAAATAAAGCTCACTGTGGTGCTACTATTCAATGCTAAAAAGCACTATGAAAACAAAACATGGTATTGGTATCAAGTCATACTGCTACTTACTGGCATTTCTAAAAAGACGCTCACGTGGCCGTGTGAGTGAAAAGTCGAAAGTATTTTCGGCTGACAATGTCAAGACGTTCCTAAAAGAAGCTCCGGTTTGCCGATATTTGGCAACAAAGGTCAGTTAAAACTAAATTATTGTTATTAAGTCTTTCACTTTCGTATTTCTTTACAATATAGGTGTTTTGTACGCTGTTTTATCTCTCTTCAGGTTGTATTAATATTCGGCATAAATGATGCATATAGACGTCAAGAGTTGGCAAACATTACAGCTAAGATTCTTGTCCAGCTCAAAAACACAAAAAATAAAATTTCAATATAGGGGCCATTTCACGACATAGAGCGACATAGAGCTCGTGGCTAGATAACAGCCGCACGGGTCGATCTTCAAGGTTAAGCAACGTTTGCCAAGGTTGGTCTGTGGATGGGTGACCATCTTAACATACCGAGTTTCCTCCGTGCCTAGGCAAGCACGTTAAGCCGTTGGTCCCGTTCTTTCTTCTTCCCGATCTTTGGCAGTCGTTACGGATAGTCAGAAGCCAGTTAATCTGACTCCAGTCTTGCCATGAAGTACCGTGTTACCCAGTTACTGGGTTGTGGAGGTCTGGTAGGCAGCCGCTCCGCGTAAAATACTGGTATTCAGCTGAATCCGGTTTGACTGGAAGCCGACCCCAATATAGTTGGGAAAAGGCTAGGCAGATAATGAGTGAAGAAATACGAAGCGCTTCGTTCAACAAAAGCGATGCCAAACAGATTTTTTCAAAATTACCAAAATGGGAAATGCACTAGCCAATCCATTGGCATAAATAAATTTGGAGCAATACCGTAACAAGTTGCCTCTTTCTTAAATTTGGATGATCCACATGAATACACAGGGCACAGTTTCAAAAGGTTCTCGGCTACATTGCTCGCCGATTCAGGTACAAACTTATTGACACTAAAACGCCACGGAGGGTGGTGGTCGAACAGTGTAGCCGAGGGCTACATAGATGACTCGATGAGAAATAAAGAAGAAATTAGCTCCCACATTACAAGGAATATAAATGTGGAGCCAGGTGTTGACTCTCGACCATCTACTTGCACATTCCACTATCACCGCCGCCGCCGCAGCCGCCTCTGTCCCCGCCACCGACTGCAGAACTCTGTGGTCTCGTTTCTCCTACTTTCACTCAAGAGAGACTGGTAAAATTATAACTAATAATAATAACTTGACAACATTAAAAATGCGAACTGACAACGTAGATAATAATCAATTTTACAAATTGTTCAATTTTTTTTAATTGCTTTAACAAGTGATTAAAGATTTATTTTTGTTTAAGAAAGTCCGAGTTTTATTTATTTCCTCGCAAATATGTTATAAAACGTCGTATGCCATACGTGCGCTTTGATAATTACAGCCTCTGCTTTCTTGTAGCTAGCAATATCGCCTCGGCTGTAATTTTCAACTTAGTGCACTTATATCATAATATCCTATTACAGCATTAATGTACGAGTTCCTCTTATACATTTCGAGCCTGCATTGCGGTAAACAGATCTCATGTTATTTCTAGGTGGTCCAATTCGTTTTGTACATCTTCGTGTTTTGTAAAATATTCCGGATGTTGTACAAATATGCATAATTCCCTAATGTACATACACGGTAATGGCAGAATATTGTACTTTTAAACAAGGGCTTACAACTATCTGTATACCAGGCTCCACAGATTGCATGTACACATATTTTTGTACTTTAAGAGCGCTGTCACAATTTTTCTTGAATTTGAGCGTTTGATTCGAGTTTTGATGTCTGATTATGCTTTAGATATAACACAAAAAAAAAAAACAAAAATACGTCTAAGAAAGATTAATAGTTGATCTTGGGAGTGTTCTAAATAAATATATCAATTTGTTCACGTACATCAGTAAATTCTTTGTCTCCGCAAAGGGTGTTTCATAAAATTACGCTTTTGGGAATCTTTTGATGCTTTAGTACACCGAAGATATAATAATTTAATCATTTTTAAAAATGCTCATGATACAACTGTACCTTCTACTTTGGAATGATCAAATCAATTTATTAGGATTCATGCACTAATACACCAAAAATAATTCTGTAAAATTGATAATTTTTGTCAATTTTCCGTACGAAACTATAATTTTTATCTATGAAAGTATAATCCAAATTCAAATAAAAATTATTTAATAATTAAGGAGGTATTGTTATAATGCATGAAAAAAATATTGGTCTATTTAAAAGTAAACTCATATTTTTAAGCAATTGTTGTATACAGCGCTACAATCACTATAAATTTCGGGAAACGCGGTTTGTAGCTTTAGTCCGGGGCAAGCGATCGATTTTGTAATAGCACCCTTAAACGCTTTTGTAATATCCAACGAATTACCCCACAACAAGAGACCATAAGCGAGTACGGATGATACATATCCGTGATATGCACAAAGAGCAGCTTCTGTTGGTACCGTGACTCTTAACCTTTTTATTGCGTAGGCAAATCTGTCAAGTTTATCAGTTGTTTGTAATCGACATGTGTTTTCCAGTATTTCATATTCAGTATTATTATATTTAACATTTAACGTCAATGGCTGCCTTTTATGGGTTTGGAATTGTATCATTTTTGTTTTCTTCATATTAATTTGTAGGATGTTCCAATTTAACCAGTGAATTATGTTTTCTATCGCTTTGTTTATGTCTTGTTCATATGTGTCTGCATTATCACATTTTAAAATGAGACTTGTGTCATCGGCAAACAAGATTATGTTATGGCAAGTGATATTTGGGAGATCATTAATGTATATAAGGAATAAGAAAGGTCCCAATACACTGCCCTGTGGCACACCAGAATCATTTCGTCGATAGTCACCTCTATGTATATATATTTTTTTTTATTATGTATTTTAGAGATTTCCACACATTGTTCTCTGTCACTTAGGTACTCCCTCAACCAGTCGTTCGATTTACATCTTATTCCTTATTTTTCTAATTTGTGTAAGAGCAATTTGTGATCTACAAAATCGAATGCCTTACTTATGTCTAGGAAAATCGCAGCAACTGGTAAGCCATCATTTATAGCCTGGGAAACAATTTTGATAAAATTGAAACATGCCAATGAACTACTATGATACTGAGCGGCGGAGCGGAAGGGAGTGTCAGACTCTTACTGACTAAAACCCATCCGTGTTCCTCCTACTGCCCTTTGCGTTCCAGGGTATGGTGCCTCTTTCGAACGGATTCCGCACCCCGGCAGGTACTGGCCCTGGCGGGCCCCGTCTCCCTTGCTGTCAGCTCTTTGATGCGCGCGTGGAATACAGCGCGCAGCCGACACGGGCCTAGCTTTGATCGGACGGCGAGCCGCCCAATGCTCGCCGTCCGAAGGCCCACGCCTACGGTGGTCGAAAATCGCCCTGCGAGTCCCGACGCCCGGGCCGTCTTCTTCTATTGCGGCGGCCGGGTCGTGAGGCCTCCCTCTCTCTCACACGTTCGGCCTCCTCCTTCGCTAGCATTACTGCTTCGCAGAAGGAGGTGACCGCTTCCCATGCCTCCTCGCTCCGGACCATAGACTGAACCAGGGCCGGTCGCGAGAGGTCGCCGCCGCCGATCGCCTCGACGAGAACTCGGCGGTGCTCCGCCCAAGCAGGGCAGACCTCTACCGTATGCTCCACCGTGTCCTCCGGGAGATCCTCGCAATGATGACACCCGGGCGTGTCCCCCCGCCGAATCCGAAACAGGTATCTCCCGAAACAACCGTGTCCGCCGTGGCGCCGCTGCAGCCACTCCTCAAAGAGGAGACTAATCGCCTGTATTGTGGCGTGCCCATCAACGCTGAGTTGCGACAGTCGCTGTCTCCATACCGCATTTACTCCTGCTGCGTTTGTATTATTAAGATTTTTAATTGTTCGAAATATTTCTATCGCATTAGTAGGTTTAAGAAAAATTGTATATTCGTCATTAGTGTCGATAGTTTTTTTTTACCTCGTCTGTATTATACTACTCTGTCAAGAAAGTACCGGGAAAAGATCAATAATACACAAAATGTCTGTTATTCATCCAAATTTATTTTATCACCTTCAAAGTATGCTCCTTTAGAAACGATACACTTGCGCCAACGAATAATCCATTCATCAAAACATTTTTTAAACGCTGCTTCCGGAATTGAGTTCAGTTCTCGCCGCGAATTCTCCTTTATGTCTTCTATCGATTGAAAACGGGTGCCACGAAGTGGTAATTTGAGTTTAGGAAAAAGAAAAAAGTCAGCAGGCGCCATATCTGGTGAATATGGTGGTTGCTGGATGGTATTTGTTGAGTGTTTGGTTAAAAATTCGTTCACAATGATAGCCTTGTGCGAAGGAGCATTGTCGTTGTGCAAAATCCAAGAATTTTCTTTCCACAAATCTGGCCTTTTTTGTCGAATTTGCTCTCTTAAACGCCGCATAACGCTCAAATAATATTCTTTATTTACCGTTAGACCTTCCGGTAAGAATTCAGAGTGCACAACACCGCGATAGTCAAAGAAAACAGTCAACATGACTTTGACTTTTGATCGACTTTGGCGTGGTTTTTTCGGTTTCGGTTCAGTTGGAAGGCGGCACTCCGAAGCTTGTTGACTAGTTTGCATGTCAAACTCGTAAACCCACGTCTCGTCACCAGTAACAATGCGTTTCATGAATGTTGGGTCCGAACTGACTCGTTCTAGCATGTCCTCAGCGACTTTCATGCGATTGAGTTTTTGGAGAAAATTCAGATCTTTTGGGACTAGCCGAGCAGCAACATGTTTCATACCCAAATGATTAGTTAAAATGGTACGGATCGACTCGTGAGATACAGAAAGTTCGGCGGCTATCTCTCTCAGAGTTGAATGGGGATTTTCAGTCACTATTTCCTTCACTTTTGCGATGTTAACTTCAGTTGCAGACGTTGACGGCCTACCAGAGCGAGGCAAATCTTCCATCACATCTCAACCGGTTTTGAACGCTTTGAACCACTTATAAGCACGAGTTTTTGATAAAGTCGATTCACCGTAAGCCTTCTGTAACATTTTCAGTGACTCCGAACACGAAATTCCATTGGCGATGCAAAATTTAAGAAAAACTCTTTGTTCCATATTTTTGTCCATTATGAAATTCGCAATACACACTATATATGATATTACTAAAACCAGCACTGTATTTAATATAAATAACAGATGCCACTCAAACTCCGCGCCAAAATGGAAAACAGTTGTGCCAATCTAACAACTACAAAAAAAACAAAAATTTGAATTTGGAACCATAAACAAATCATCCATTCCCGATACTTTTTTGACTGAATGTATTTGAAATTCTTGCTATTCGTTAATTGTATACAGAGTTGATACGACAGAGGGGCATTAAATTAAACTACGTATACTATACGTGTTCAGTATTAATTCGATACGGTACAAAAACAAAAAGCGCCATAAATGAGAAAATATTTTTTTCAAACAAACTAAATGGCTTGCAAATCCGAATAAAACGCAACCACCCTTTGTAAAAAAATGACACTGACCTTAGATACCGCTAGGTAACAAAGCGGCAACGTAGCGCGCGCCTTGGAGCGCGGTGTGCGGTATCTCGTGTGCTCGGCGGGGGCCGGGCCGGGGTGGCCGCCGGCGACTTAGGCCTCCGCTCGCACTGGCTTTTATGTTAGGTAACGTTTCGAAGTACGCGCACAAAAACAAACACACAAAATTTTTAAATTTTCGATGTGTCCTCTATTCACATTAATGCACAAATTATACCGACGGAGAATATTATTATTTATTTTTCTAATTAGATCACTGTCCGTCGCTAAGCACTTTAATTTGTGAAATGCTAAAATAATCCTATTTTTTAACTCATCAATTGTATTTACCTCTGAGGCATACACTTCACCCTTAATGTAACCCCACAAAAAGAAATCCATGGGAGTGAGGTCCGGAGATACTAATACTAAATAATAATAATCCCAAGTTACGTGTCCTATCACCATAAAAAACAGTCAATCACAAAAAAAAACACTAATACTAAATAATAATAATCCCAAGTTACGTGTCCTCTCACAATAACAAAATAAAATTACAATTGTTTGCGCGCGAATTCCACAAACTGTACGTTCCGAAAAACAAGCGTCGGCGCACTGAGGGACTTACCGATCGCAAAAAACAAGGATGCAACAAACTGACCTATCTCTATTTCTTTCGCTCGCTTTATGTTAGTCGCTTTCGTAGTGAAAGTGCAAGTGTGTGTGTATTGATTGCTTCCTTGTTTGCATTGCCAATTTTTAGTGAATGTCCTTCGACATGCGTCAGAGCGGCAACAACGCATCGTAGATTTATCGTTGTAAGGTGCATGACCTATGCTTAGACGATAATCAGCTGTTAGAAAAAATACATCGTGTTCAAACCGTGCAAAAACTTTAAAAATCATTTGCGACTAAACTACTGCTCCTAATTAATTTATTTTTGGTACAGAGCTTGAAAATAGTACCTAGTATAGGCAGTTTAAAGGAAAGCCCCTCTGTCGTATCAACGTTGTATAAAAATCATTAAATTTGTCACTTATCTCCTTAGGGTCTTCATGAGTCCGATTATTATTGATAATTCTGTAAATTTGAGTTATCGTACTAATGTTTTCATTAATCACTGGCTTTACATTTAATTTTATTACTGTCAATATATTTCTTACTTTGCAGTTACTTAGATTTATATATGCACTTTTTGAGTATGCAGCTGTATGATTTGAAATGTTCATTTGATTTTTCTGTTTGTTTTATTGTATTGTTGGGTAAGATAGAGACACTGTCTTCTTATACAGGATCTTCTTATGACCTTCGTCAACCTTTTGTGGTTCCCGTTTTTATTTGACTTCTTTATTGTATTTACTGGGAAACACAAGTTGAAAAATAATGTAAAAAGATCATGAAATTCGGTAAACGCTTCTTGCAAGTTTTTTTTTCATATACGTTGAGAAAGTAAGACATGACATACAAGTGTAGAACTTGTCCATGTTTTCCCTACTAAAATCTCTGACGTTTTCATACCAGCTGTGTATTTCAGATGTTTTAGTAGTTTTCAGCGATAGCGTTTGTCCTGTTTCGTGCTCAGACAAAGCAAGGTGATGTACCTCCGCTTTAACTTGCTTGATGTTGCTTGCTAACTGATCAAGACACGATAATTTTCTCGTTGGTGTTGTAATAGGCAATTTGATTTTAAAGTTTTTGAGCATACTCTTAAACTCTTGTTTGGCTTTAAGATGTCCAATTTCCAGTCACCACATACAATATTTTTCCTAGTAATGCTTATAAGTAACTGTTCAAGTTTCTCAAGAAATATTTGTGGGTACTATTACTTTGCGTTCCATGTACGGTGCCTCCCCACCGTGTGTTCCCACGTTGCCGTCGTGGTGGGGCTTGTGTGTCTCAGTGATCTTGGATCTCTGCCGGTAGAGTTGCTCATGCCGGAAAGGACCAAGTGAGAGACCAGACAAAGAGGGACACACACACACGCGAGAGGCACACCGTTCGGAGACTTGAACAGTTTTCGGGTTTTCGAACGGTGTGCGTTTCAAAGGACGGAATCTTGCTCACTGGTCTCTGGTACGCGTCTGCTCATCAGACGTGACTATGAGGCCAGTGAGCAAGCAAGAGAGGAGGAAGAGAAGGGAGGAGATAGGGACCGCACCCTGAAAAGGAACAAAAATCATGAACACGACAAACGGTAAAAGACTACCCCAGGGCGGTACCACCTGCTCAGCAGTTGGAGAATCCGCCACGTCTCCTCTGGAGGCGTCATGCCCCTCGTATTCTGGGGAGGGCAACCTTTGTCATCCACTTGCCAATGGCAACAAGAGCCGAGGAGGCTCCCAATCTGAAGTGTCCTTTGAGGACTTAATAAATTTTAATTTTAATACGACTAACAAGGTGTCGGGCGAACGCAGCACGGAGGCTCCCTCCAAATTGTGGAGAAGGGGCTTGTCTGAGCGTCAGAGAGATGCGGGGTCAAACTCCGACTCTGCGTCTGGTGACAGCTCGGAGAGCCCTAGACACGAGGGAAGAGGGGCTACTGCGGAAAACGCAAAGTTCTTTCGCAAGCGGCCCAGACCGGAGGACGACCGGGGGTCGTCTTCCAACGGAGAGATGGCCCCGGCCCGGAAAATTTCCACCAGAAGGCGGGGTAAGGGCCGAGAAGGAGGCAGGGGGAGGGGGCTCGCCTCCCAGGAGGTTGCCCAGCGTGCTGTAAGCCTTGCTGAGGAGGGGGAGTGCCACCCTGGAGCGAGCGGTCGGAGGCGAGACCTCTCGGCATCTTTGGGCGGTGTGCCGGACACCGGTGACGGCTCCAATGAAGGGCGTAAGGCCAGGTTTGTGTAGGTCATGGAGGCTGCCGTCCGCGATGTGGCTTTGAAGAGGTCACAAGCCTCTAGAAACAAGGCCATGAGCGCGGCAGCGGCCTCCATTTTGGCGGCAGCGGAGGCCAACTTTCGTGAGGCCTCGTCGGACGAAATGTCCAAGTTGCGGGAGGAGGTCGCCCGCCTAGCGGCCGCCACGGAGCTTCTCCAAGAGGAGAATGAGAAGCTCCGAGCAGACCTGGCCGGGCTCCGAGGAGCTGGCTCAAAGGAGGTGCCACAAAGGGGGCGCAAGCACGGGCAAAGCCCGTCCATACCTGGGGAGAACCAGGTTTTGAACCAGGTATTGAACCTGGTGCGGCAGGAGCTGGCTCCCATCCGGGAACGATTCTCCGTCCTGGAGGGTATCGTCCTGCGCCCCCCCCTAGCGGCAAGCCAGACGGTCTCAGACCAGAGAAAGTCGGCTTCTTACGCAGCCGCTGTAGCTGACAATTCGGGGCGGTCCAGCCAAGCCCACCGAGGGGCCGGACCAGCACCCGCGAAAGCAAAGAAAGGTGGGGCGGCTGCACAGGCGGCGAAGGCTCCAATGCCAGCGGTGCAACCGTTGCCCTCACCTCCAAATTCTCCTGCGGCCGAAGCCGGATGGCAAGTGGTCGGGGAGAAGAAGAAGGCAGGCAAGGCAGCCAGGGCAGCCAAGAAAAGGCAGAGGAGGCGGCAGCGCAAAGCGCGAAGCGTCGAGGCTAAGCTTCGCGCCCCAAGAACCGCAGCTGTAGTGATGAAGCTACAGCCAGACGCGGAGAAGAGGGGCGTGACGTATAGCCAAGTGATCTTGAAGGCAAAGGAAACGGTGAACCTTCAGGAGCTCGGCATTACTGGGGGCATCCGGCTCAGGGTGACTATGACTGGGGCCCGGATGCTGGAGATCCCCGGTGCTGCCAGTGGCCCGACCGCTGACGCTCTGGCTGAAAGGCTCAGAGCGTCCTTAAATGCGGACGAGGTCCGAGTGTCCAGGCCCACTAAGTGCGTTGACATACGCATTCTAGGCCTGGACGACTCCGTCACGGAATAGGAGGTGGTGGCCGCCATCGTCAGGACTGGGGGGTGCTCTGCCGAGCAGGTGAAGGCAGGCACCATACGTCCTGACCACACGGGCATGCGAACCGTCGTGGTGAGCTGCCCCGTAACGGCGGCCAAGAAAATATCGGAGGGCCGAAGACTCCTGGTGGGCTGGGTATCTGCGAAGGTCAAACTGCTGGAACCCAGACCTCTGAGGTGCTTCCGCTGCCAAGTGGGCAACCACGTGGGAGTCCAGTGCACCTCGGAGGTGGACCGCAGCGATCTTTGTTTCCGCTGTGGTCAGCCCGGACACAAGGCCGGCTCGTGTAACGCCACGCCACACTGCGTTGTATGTGCTGCAGCTGGCAAGCCGGCCGATCACTGGGCTGGGGGCAAAGCCTGCGCTCCACCCGCCAAGCCCGAGGCCAGAAAGAAGCCCTCCACCACCGCCGTCCCTGCCGCTGCCGCCGCCACTGCTGTAGCCGCTGCCGCCACCAATACTGCCGTCACTGCCACCGCCGTCACTTCGGTTGCCGCGAGTGAGTCCCCACAAGGGACTCAGAAGGAGGCAGAAATGGAGTGTCAATAACGGCTCCATTACGCCTCCTCCAGGCGAACATCAACCACTGCGCCGCCGCTCAAGACCTGTTAGTCCAGAGCATGGCACAGTGGTTGATTAACATCGCCGTGGTTGCTGAGCCCTACTTTGTCCCGCTCAGAGGTGACTGGGTGGAGGACCTAAACGGCTCAGTGGCCCTAATTTCGTCAGCCGCTACCGGTACCCCATCCCTCGAAAGCGTTAGGAGAGGACAAGGATGCGTAGCAGCACGGTTCGGGGAGATTGTCGTGGTAGGAGTGTACTTCTCCCCGAATCGAACTCTCGCCGAGTTCCAAAACTCCCTTACGGAGTTGGGCGTCATCGTCACCGGGTGTCGTACCCTCCCCGTACTCGTTCTCGGGGACTTCAATGCTAAGCACTTGGCTTGGGGTTCCCGATATACGGATACGCGGGGCAGGATGGTGGAGGACTGGGCTCTGGAGACAGGCCTGGTCGTCCTAAACCGGGGTTCTGTCCCCACGTGTGTGCGGATGCAGGGGGAGTCCGTGGTGGACATTTCGTTCGCCAGCCCTGCTCTGTCACCGCGTGTCATTGACTGGCGCGTATTAGAGGAGGTGGAGACCTATTCCGATCACCGGTATATCCGGTTTGACGTCTCCACCCAGACCTCAACCTCGCCAGTCCGGCAGACCCCAAGCGGTCCACGGTGGGCGCTGAAGCAGCTGGACCGGGAGCTCCTCTTGGAAGCTTCGATCGTGCAGGCCTGGGTGTCACATCCGGACAGGCCTGCTGAAATCAACGACGAAGCAGAGTGGTTCCGGGAGGCCATGTCCGATATCTGTGACGTGGCAATGCCCCGGGTTAAGCCAGGATGCGCCCGCCGCCAGGTGTACTGGTGGTCGCAAGAGCTGGCGACGCTGCGTCAGGCATGCGTTGTCGCACGGCGCCGGTACACTAGGCACCGCAGGCTCCGCATCCGCCCTCCGGATGCGCAAGTCAGAGAGGCGGAGCTGTACGAGGAGTACAAAGTGGCGAAGGCCGCCCTCCGAGCGGGAATCCTGCAGGCCAAAGATCTGGCTCGCAAGGAGATGCTGGAGTCTCTGAACGGGGACCCGTGGGGAAGACCCTACAAAATGGTGCGGAATAAGCTCCGCACCTGGGCCCCCCCGTTGACGCAGAGTCTCCGGCCCCAGCTGGTGGAGGACGTGGTGAGCGTTCTGTTCCCCTCGCGAGGGGAGCATACTCCCCCGCCTATGGCTCCGCCACCTGCGGTGCCCTATGCGGACTACACCGATGACGACGATGACGATGCTCCGGAGGTGACTGAGGTAGACCTGAGAGTGGCGGTTAATAGGCTGAAGGCCAAAAATACCGCCCCAGGACCCGACGGCTTACCTGGAAAAGCCTGGGTCCTGGCCTTGGAGGCTCTCGGGCCTCGACTAAGAGGGTTCCTAAGCGCATGCTTGGAGAGGGGCCAGTTCCCACTTCGTTGGAAGACGGGGAAACTGGTCCTCATTAAGAAGCCGGGGCGCCCTGCGGACTCTCCGTCCGCATACCGGCCCATCGTGCTGCTCGATGAGGTGGGCAAGCTCTTTGAAAGAGTAATTGCAAACCGCCTCGTCGAGCACCTAGTGAGGGTGGGGCCGGATCTGGCGGAGAACCAGTTCGGTTTCCGCACGGGCCGCTCGACGGTGGACGCCATCATGCGCGTGAGAGCCCTTTCGACGGGGGACGCGGTTTCCCGGGGCGGGGTCGTCTTGGCGGTGTCTCTGGACATTGCCAATGCCTTTAACACCCTGCCCTGGAGTTGCATTAGGGAGGCACTTCGGTATCACCGGGTGCCGACCTACCTCCGTCGCGTAGTCGAGGCTTACTTGACGGACAGAGCCGTCATCTACCCTGGTCACCTGGGAGAGTGGAACCGGCGAGAGATGTCGTGTGGTGTTCCACAGGGTTCCGTTGTGGGGCCGCTCCTGTGGGACATCGGCTACGACTGGGTGCTGCGCGCCGACCTCCCTTGCGGCGTCAGTGTTGTCTGCTATGCTGACGATACGCTAGTCCTGGCGCAGGGACGGTCGCACCAGGCGGCGGCTGACGCTATGACACGCGGGGTTGCGATAGTCGTTGAGAGGATCCGGCAGTTGGGTCTCGAGGTGGCCCTTCACAAATCCGAAGCCATGTGCTTCCATGGTTCTCGGAACAGGCCACCATCTGGATCTCAAATAACGGTAGGAGGGGTTCACATCGATGTCGGGTCGACGATGACGTACCTGGGTCTCGTCCTTGACAGCCGGTGGAACTTCGTCGAACATTTCCGACGTTTGGCTCCCAGACTTGGGCGAGCCGGGGCTGCCTTCAAGCGGCTTCTGCCCAATCTAGGGGGTCCAAATACCTCCTGCCGGAGGCTTTACGCGGGGGTTGTGCGGTCCATGGCCCTTTATGGGGCGCCAGTGTGGGCGCCTACTTTGAGGAAGCGACCTGCCCGTTACCTTAACGCGTCTCAGAGGGTCATGGCTATCCGGTTGGCCCGGGGATACCGTACGGTCTCTGGCGAGGCGGCGAGCCTCCTTGCTGGACTTCCGCCATGGGATCTGGAGGCGAGAGCCCTCGCGCACATATACGAGTGGCGCGTGGAGGCGCAACGCCGGGGCGAGACTCCTCTCCCGCGGCAAATGGCAGCAAGGCGGACGGAGCTCCGGCAGGATCTCATTGCGGTATGGAGACAGCGACTGTCGCAACCCAGCGCTGGGCACGCCACAATCCAGGCGATAAGTCCCCTCTTTGAGGAGTGGCTGGAGCGGCGCCACGGCGTCCTCACCTTCCGCCTGACGCAGGTACTCACCGGACACGGTTGTTTCGGGAGATACCTGTTTCGGATTCGGCGGGAGGACACGTCCGGGTGTCAACACTGTGAGGATCACCCAGAGGACACGGTGGAGCATACGGTGGAGGTCTGTCCTGCTTGGGCGGAGCACCGCCGGGTCCTCGTCGAGGCGATCGGCGGCGGCGACCTCTCGCGACCGGCCTTGGTTCAATCTATGGTCCGGAGCGAGGAGGCATGGGAAGCGGTCACCTCCTTCTGCGAAGCAGTAATGCTAGCAAAGGAGGAGGCCGAACGGGTGAGAGAGAGGGAAACCTCACGTCCCAGTCGCCGCAACAGAAGGAGACGCCCCAGGCGTCGGGAGTCGCAGGGCGATTTCCGGCCGCCGTAGGCGCGGGCCTGCGGTCGGCGAGCAGTGGGTGGCTCGCCGTCTGATCGGAACTAGGCCCGGGTCGGCGGCGCGCTGCGATCCCAGCGCGCCTCATAGAGATGTCAGCATGGAGGACGGGGCCCGCTAGGGCAGGTGCCTGCTGGGGCTGCGGAATCTGTTCGAAAGGGGTGTCGTAGCCTTGGAACACAAAGGGCACCAGGAGGAACACGGATGGGTTTTAGTCAGTAAGAGTCTGACACTCCCTCTTGCTTTACCCAGAGCGGGAGGAGTCATTTGATGATTTCCCATCCCTAAAAAAAAAAAAAAAAAAGGGTACGGTGCCTCTTTCGAACGAAGTCCGCAGCCCCAGCAGGCACTGGCCCTAGCGGGCCCAGTCTGTAATGCTGACAGCTTTTTGAGGCGCGCGTGGAACAAAGCGCGCCGTCGACCCGGGCCTGGTTCTGATCAGACGGCGAGCCGCCCAATGCTCGCCGTCCGCAGACCCGCGCCTATGGTGGCCGAGAATCGTCCAGCGAATCTCGACACCCGGGGCGTCTTCTTCTGTTGCGGTGGCTGGGGCATGAGGTTTCCCTCTCCCTCACGCGTTCGGCTTCCTCCTTTGCTAGCATTACTGCTTCGCAGAAGGAAGTGACCGCTACCCATGTCTCTTCGCTCCGGACCATGGCTTGAACCAGGGCCGGACGCGAGAGATCGCCGCCGCCGATTGTCTCGACGAGGACCCGGCGGTGCTCCGCCCAAGCAGGGCAGACCTCCACCGGATGCTCACCGTGTCCTCTGGGCGATCCTCGCAGTGTTGACACCCGGGTGTATCCTCCCGCCGTATTCGAAACAGGTACCTCCCAAAACAACCGTGTCCAGTAAGTACCTGCGTCAAGCGGAAGGTAAGGACGCCGTGGCGCAGCTCTAGCCACTCCTCAAAGAGGGGACTTAACGCCGCAATTGTGGCGTGCCCAGCGCTGGGTTGCGACAGTTGTTGTCTCCATACTGCCATGAGATCCTGCCGGAGCTCGGTCCGTCGTGCTGCAATTTGCCGCGGCAGAGGAGTCTCGCCCCGGCGTAGCGCCTCCACGCGCCATTCGTAAACGAACGCGAGGGCTCTCGCCTCTAGATCCCATGGCGGCAGTCCGGCAAGGAGGCTCGCCGCCTCGCCAGAGACCGTGCGGTATCCACGGGCGAGCCGAATGGCCATGACCCTCTGGGACGCGTTGAGGTAACGCCCACACCGGCGTCCCATAAAGGGCCATGGACCGCACGAACCCCGCGTAAAGCCTCCGGCAGGAGACGTTTGGACCCCCTAGATTGGGCAGAAGCCGCTTGAAGGCAGCCCCGGCTCGCCCCAGTTTGGGAGACAAACGTCGGAAATGCTCGACGAAGTTCCACCGGCTGTCAAGGACGAGACCCAGGTACGTCATCGTCGATCCGACGCCGATGTGAACCCCTCCTACCGTTATTTGGGATCCCGATGGTAGCCTGTTCCGAGAACCAAGAAAGCACATGGCTTCGGACTTGTGTAGGGCCACCTCGAGACCCAGCTGCCGGATCCTCTCAATGACTATCGCAACCCCGCGTGTCATAGCGCCGGCCGCCGCTGGTGCGATCCCCCTTGCGCCAGTACCAGCGTGTCGTCAGCGTAGCAGATCACGCTGACGCCACTAAGGAGGTCGGCGCGCAGCACCCAGTAGTAGCCGATGTCCCACAGAGTCGGCCCCAAAACGGAACCCTGTGGAACACCGCACGACATCTCTCGCCGGTTCCACTCTCCCAGGTGACCAGGGTAGATGACGGCTCTGTCCGTCAAGTAATCCTTGACTACACGACGAAGGTAGGTCGGCACCCGGTGATACCGAAGTGCTTTCCTGATGCAACTCCAAGGCAGGGTGTTGAAGGCATTGGCGATGTCTAGAGACACAGCCAAGACGACACCGTCCCGTGAGACCGCGTCCCCCGTCGAGAGGGCTCTCACGCGCATGATGGCGTCCACCGTCGAGCGGCCCGTGCGGAAAACGAACTGGTTCTCCGCGAGATCCGGCCCCACTGTCACTAGGTGCTTGATGAGGCGGTTTGCAATTACTCTTTCAAAGAGCTTGCCCACCTCATCGAGCAGTACGATGGGCCGGTATGCGGACGGAGAGTCCGCAGGGCGCCCCGGCTTCTTAATGAGGACCAGTTTCCCGGTCTTCCAACGAAGTGGGAACTGGCCCCTCTCCAAGCACGCGCTTAGGAACCCTTTTAGTCGAGGCCCTAGAGCCTCCAAAGCCAGGACCCAGGCTTTTCCAGATTAGCCGTCGGGTCCTGGGGCGGTGTTTTTGGCCTTCAGCGTGTTAACCGCCACTCTCAGGTCTACCTCAGTCACCTCAGGTTATTTACATACATTTAATAAATAATAGTATTTATTGTACGGGTAATTACATTTTAGATTAATAAATGAGCAATTTTTAAAGTTGTCACATAATGTTTAAATTGTTTTAACATACTTTGACTTAAATATCTATAAAACACTAAATACTAATAAGTATTTTTTTGGAAAGATTTTAGAATGGTTACTAATTCTATTACTAATTTACTGGGATTAGTATCGTTTTCTCCTATGCATATAATTATATAATTATTTTCAGAATCTTCCAGTTCATTAATAGGTTTCAGAATTTCCTCTGTGCTGGCATATGGTTTTGTAATAGAAGAGATGTGATAATTCTTGTACTTAGTGTCTTTTCTAGATTGTATGAAAAGTGAAACAAGCTCTGTGAACTGTTGACCTCCAACTATATTTAGCTGGGATTTTGGTTTATTTGTGTTATAAGACAAGTGTTGGTTACTGTTTACTTCGGTTTCTCCATGCAGATATCGTACAGCGCCATCTATTATGCCCTGATCGCACTGCTTCAAGTTGGGTTCGTGTTGTGGTGACCCGTTCGGGATTGTGTTACCTGCAGCGCAATCTGTCATGCTTTTAGTATACGATTTAGTCTCAAGATCAATTAAACTAGTCTCAAGTTTCTTTTTGTAAGTAATATAATGATTTTGTACCTTACACTTCTTTGTAGTTGAGTATTTTTTTGAACTACTCGTTGGTCCGCTACATGAGGTTTTAAGTGCGCTATGATATTTAGTAGTTCAACTGTTTGTTTTTTCAGAGCGCTGTTTTCCATAATCAAGTTATCAATTTCGTTGTTAACTGTATTTAACTGCTTCTCAACTGTTCAATTTCTTCGTTTAATCATTCAAACTCTTCGCAATTTATGCCCGTTGAAGTTAGTGGTAGACTCTTCGAAAGTTGTTCAAAATTTGTTGAATCGTTAGAAGAATTAGGAGAGCTTATTAATGTTTTATGTCTTCGTAAAGTTACATTTTCAAAACCCATCTGGATTGTGTCGAAAAAAAAAAGCTAAAAGTTCGAGTTGAGTTCGAATTGGAACTCGAATCGATGAGATTCAAAAGTCTTGCATGGACACAACCTAAAACGTAACTGCTATTTTTACAATTAACCGATTTGCCAATTTAGTGATCTTGTTCAACTTGTACGAAATGTGAATCTTACAAAGTCCGTTACATTGTCTTTAAAATATGTAAAACATTTTTGCACTGACTGTCACAACACTTTTTATCGTTTGTCACTGATTTCGTTGGTATTTCACTTTGATTATATGTTTTTCACTATAGCACTATTGTATTGTTTATTATAATGTTTAATAATTATAATGAGTAAAGTCAAATGGTTACTGGTTGTTGTAGAAATTTTGTCTATAGTTTTACGTGGATTTTTCACTGGATAACACTTTCACTAATACTTTACAATTTCTGGAACAATGTTTATAACTTGCACGTTTCAAAATCGCTGATTGCTATTTTTGTTTATTTACTTAATGCGGAGCCGATCCGCGCGCTTGCTAGTGTCTACCCACTCGCCAAAAACTTGTTCCGCCGATCCCAAGTAACATGGGGTAAGGGCAGGAAGATGATGAGATCATAGGTTTCCTAGTAGTACCTATAAGGTAAATTAAGTTTAAAAACCATGAAATTAAAATTAAATTAAAAATAAAAAAATACCCGACTAAAATATAACTTTAAAAAGCGAAAAAATAATACGTATTGATCCTTTTAATTTAATATAGATACGATTCTTTTGGCCTAAGCCTAAGCGCCTACTGTTGTCCGTGAATTTATTTAATGATCTTATTTTGCATTATAGACCCCCCTAATCTACCGATAACTAACTTCAGTTAAATATAATTCTATTTACAAAAAAATATCTATGCAACCTACTGTAAAAAAAATGTGTGGTAAAATAGTCAACTAAAAGAGCCACTACTCACCTTAATGGTTTCCGTCATCAGACCCTTGTTACCAACTGCAGTAAATGGTACCCAACAGTACGATTGAAATGAGCACAGACATATTATTTATTTATTTATTTAATCTCAAAGACTTTACAATCATTCTGGTTACAAACAACACTGGACCCCACACTAGGATACCCTGTGTTGTGAGGTCCAGTCTCCTTCATCACAAGGTTTGTATTAAATATATAAACAGATCGGTACATTTATGTAAGTTACACTTATGTTAAAAGTTGAGTGCGTGCTAAAAAAATAAAATAAAGGGTGCTAATATAATGTATAGTGTGTGTGTAGTGTATGAGTGTAGTGTACTGTGTAAGTGTAATGTGTTTGTTGTGAGAGAGTGAGTGTTATGGTGTGTTTGAGTGTGTTTTGATTCAGCCAATAGTGATTATACTTTCAGTGTTAAAGTAATCCAAACCTAGCAGCCAATTAGTAACAACTTTCTTACAAACATGTCTAGACGAGTTTAAGATATTCACTTCTTTATTAATTTTTGGATAAAGGTGAGGGCCCATAAAAACAAAAGCTTTTTTGCCAAAACTCAGCTTGCAGGTTGGTCTTTTCCATTTGCATCTTCTTTTTGAGCGCTTATCGTCGAGTATAGTCCGGTACGCAGTTTTGTGAAATTTAAGTACAACAGCCAGTATGTATAGTCACACACATTACAGCCATACTTGTAAGAGTTGGTAAAGAATTACTTTTCTATACTATCTGTAAAGAAATACTCAAACTCATATAGTAATATCCATGTGTTAGCCATTGAAATCGAAAAAATATATATTTATTCTTTTATAATTATCATGGTAAACTAATAAAAATAACTATATACATTATGAATATACAAAACCAAATACAATCAGGCGTCGAAAAATTCCTCCGAATCGCTGTCATCCGGAAACGTGCCCAGAAGACTGGGCAGCATTGCCACGTTGAATGGCAATGCTAATTCTTTGAGCACAGAACGAGCCAGCCCTCTGGTCACGCAAAATGTCGACCAGTCGGCGAGAAATGTCCTTAAAAAGGAGACGCGCACTCGGACCCCATGACTCTAGCGTTTCGACCCCAAACGGCTCAAAACTGTTAAAACATATTCTTACACTATTTCAAATGACGATAAAAATACGATAGGTCTCAATTCTGTCAGACCCTAGGTCTGAAATGGCGCAGATCACGTTTTCTCGTTTTCCTCCTTTCTGCTCTTCACCATCACACCCTCGTTATCAACCATGCATAATACCCAACGAGACAATTCAAATGAGCTCAAACACGAACGGCATACTTGTAGAAATGGATGTGAAATTACTTTTCGAGACTTCGTTTGAAGACATATTCAAGGTATTTTATTTATAAGTTAGCCATCGAAATTAAAAAAGTATATATATTCTTGCTCTACTCCAGATGACAAAAAAAATACGATAGGTCTCAATTCTGTTGGACTCTGGGTCTGAAATGACCACTCTTCTTTGTACGGACGGAACCCTCGGTAGCCAGTCCGAATCGCACTTGGCCGGTTATTTTTTATGATTATTATATTAAGTACAATTACACTTGATTAACTTACTAACAATTAACTTTGAACCGAAAAACGAAAATCATCCTGATTCGATCAGTCCGGCTAAAAGCCTGTTGCCTCACAAATCCCAGGAACCCAATAATACTTATAATGTGAGCACAAATTCCTTTGGTACGATTGCCTGTTAAACAGTAAAGCTGTGGCAAAGCGATCCTACCTGTTAAGTTTTGACTAATATATATGAATAATACGTTTTTTTTTTACGTATGCCGTGAGTGTATCTGCCCTCGTAACAATAGGCAGTTACTTGCATCGATTCCATTAGCCGTAAAACATGGACATATCTCTTGGCAAACTTCTATAGAGTATATATCGTCACGAAAATGTTCACCGAAATACGATCTTGCTAGTCTGATTTATATGAGTCCAGCGCAATCAATATCAAACCTTCTTCTTCTAAAAGAAATATTTAACGCTATTTATTTTTCTGAATTGTGGTCTTCGCCTGTTTATATTGTTTTCAATACCAAAGTCTCTAAGACTATTTGGCAAATCTATCATTTCTCTAATAAAAATAATAATCTCCCTTGTTTGAGCTAGATATCTCCTAAAGGATCTAAATGCGTTAAAATAATTAATTCCTGTCGTAATAATTAAAACTCTCGTATAATGCGACCATTAAACACGTCAACTACCCAACGTATGGTAACAAACCGTGACGAATGGTGAAATGATCAATCTCGAAATGGATCATCATCAGCATAATATTAGCCGAAAGACGTCCACTGCTGGACACAGGCCTTCCCTAAACATCGACACCGTCCTGTGCGTCTCGCATCCATCGGCTACCCGCGACCTCCATCAGGTTATCGGTCCGCCTTCCAACGTTGCGTCTTCTGGTACGCGGTCAACACTCAACAATTGTTCGGCCCCATCGACTATCTTGTTGTGCGAGTAATGCCCACTGCCACTTTAGTTTGGCGATCCTTCGGGCTATGTCGGTAAACTTGGTTCTCTTGCGGATATCTTTATTCCTGATTTGACCACGCAAGGAAACTCCAAGCATCGCCCCTCTCCATCGCCCTTTGAGGGACTTTAAGCCTTCAGAAATGGATAAGGTGTTTTTTTTTTTGCAGCAGCAGAAAGGAGTGTCTGACTCTTACTGACTAAAACCTATCTGTGTTCCTCATAATGTCCTTTGCATTCCAGGGTCTCGGTGACTCTTTTGAACAAATTCTGCAACCTTGGCACTGGTCCTAGCGGGCCCCGTCTACCTTGCTAACATCTCTTTGAGGCGCGCGCAGCTTGGTCCTGTTCAGACGGCGAGCCATCCAACGCTCACCGTCCGCAGATCCGTCACGGTATGTCAGTATATGCGTCATCGTTGACCCGACGCCGATGTGAACCCTTCCTACCGTTATTTGGGATCCCAATAGTCGCCTGTTCTGAGAACCATGGAAGCACGTGGCTTCGGATTTGTGTAGGGCCACCTTGAGACCCAACTGCCGGAACCAACTACAACCACTTCTGTCTTTAAGTCAAGAGTAAATAGGTTACTTCTAGGCGAGTGTGCTCCATCTTAGACCGCATCATCACTTACCATCAGGTGAGATAGTGGTCAAACGTATGCCAATCAGTGGTAAAAAGATAAATCCTCTTAACTACTATCGCCACCCCGCGTGTCATAGCGTCGGCCGCCGTTTTGAGCGACCTCTCTTGCGCCAGGACCAGCGTGTCATCAGCGTAGCAACCCCCCGCAGCACCCAGTTGTAGCCGATGTCCCATAGGAACGGCTCCAGAACCGAACCCTGTGGAACACCGCACGACATCCTCTCGCCAGTTCCACTCTCCCAGATGAACGGCTCTGTCCGTCAAGTAAGCGATATGGCATATGGCGTGACGGCGTTCGTCATTTTTACTCTTTAACGTACCTTCTTTTTCTTCTTCTTATCGTCTGGGTAGAAAGGTCTAACGACTCCACACACCCTAGTGTCAGAATTTCTAAACAGCCTCAAGGGACTCTGGCATGGTTTTGGTGATTAAATGAGATAAATAACGCCAACTTTTAATAATATTTAAAGGATCGTTAAACGCCGTTAAACGCGTGGTCATAGAATAATTTGTTCCTCTGAATGATATCTACCTAATGATATATCACTACAATACTTGGGACAGTTTGCTTATTGTCCTTTAAATTCCAACTGAACCTCTTACAATGTATCCCTTGTCTCGCTAGAACAATATTGTTCTACTGGCCATGCCCCACTGGGCGGCCCTAGACAGAGATAGTTGTAGTTTTGTCAACCTAAATAAACTAAAATTTGAAGCGCGCCTCCGATTTTTTGGGATTCGAACCATCACCACTCGACTTCCGGGGCGAACCGACTCACCGCTCTCATCGCTGACAAGCCACGATAACAAGTGACGAGCGCCATTTTATTAGTCACACCGCTACCTGTGCTACGAGCCGCCGACGTCACCGTGGCACCGCTACGACAAGTTGCTGCTACGGTTTTGCTGCTACGAGCCATCGACGTCATCGCGTCACCGCTACGGGCGAGTTGTAATGTAATGTATGTAAATCGAGCTGGTTTCCGCAACTCCACGACCAAGCACGTATTTGGCGTGCAGGTGGGACAAATGTGTCATTCGATCCACCCCAGCTGCAAGGAAGGCCAGCAATACCTTGGTGTTACCAACTATCTCACAGAGGGTACCTGGGTTTCCGAAGTACTTAGCCCTGTAATCCGCGACTTACGAGCAGCTTAGAAGCAGGTGTGCTGCTGTCTCATTCTCCTCCACGCAGGCTCTGCATAGCCGGCTGTCAGTGACTCCTATAGCATAGAGGTGTTTATTAAAAGACCCGTGGCCAGTTGTTACGGCTTTGACTGTACGCAACTGTTGTTTAGTCAGTCTTAGAGCTTGTTTTGTGAATCGGCCATCTAAAGAGAGAAGTGCCTCTTTGGCTTGCCTACACTCACTATGGTCTTGTGATGTTTATCTCCGGTGCGTTTCCTTACCAGATTGCGTAAGTACCCGAAAGGCAGCGGCACGATGGATTCAGGTCCCATCGCTGATATACTCGAACCCCTTCTGGCGAGTTCATCCGCAGCGTCGTTGCCTCGAAATTAGCTGTGTCCCTTGATCCATTGAATGGTTACTTTGATTGAGACGTTGGTGACACTCGAGAATCAACCCGGAGTTCACTGTGTGGCTGTTCAGAGCTTGCAGGACGGCCATGCTGTCCGAGAGTATGCGTATTGAGTGGTTCTTAACTTCCCTGGTTAGGATGGCTGATGCCGTCAGAGAAATGCCCATGTATTAAGCTTGGAACACTGTGTTGTGGACCAAAGGTGCGGCTTTTTTTTTTAAGGATGGGAAATCATCAAATGACTCCTTCCGCTCTGGGCGAGGTGGAAGGGAGAGTCAGACTCTTACTGACTAAAACCCATCCGTGCTCCTCCTAATGCCCTTTGCGTTCCAGGGCTGCGGCGTCTCTTTCGAACGGATTCCGCACCCCGGCAGGCCAATGGTGTGGCTATGTGGGTATTGAGATTCTCTGAGAATATACCCGCACCAGTACCTGTACCTGTTTTTGATCCATCGGTGAAGATCCGCAGCTCTGTGGGGCAGAACCCTTCGCACGGGCGAGTTACACTACTAGCTACGAGAACACTGCGTCACTACAAGCGCTACGCAGTGAGCCGCGTAGCTGTAGTGCGCTGCCACCGCTAATAGATTGTGTAACAAAACAGGTTTAATAGAAATATTGAGAACACAACTTTACTGCAGCCAACATGTCGTTGCAACGCACTCCCCTGCAACTCTTAACACGCCTGTAGGACACTCTCAGTCCGAATTGAATTTAAACGCGCTGTAGTTAAGTGACTGCTCTTTAACCGACTTCTTCAAAAAGGAATGTTCGGCTGTATGTATTTTTTTTTATGTATGTTCACCGATTTCTCCGCAAATTATGGACCAATATTAAAAAAAAAATATTCGAAAGTCTATACTCCTGAGGTGGTCCCATTGTCGCCAAGTCAGAATCTGATGATGGAATCCCATGAAAATCGAGGGAAACCCTCAAATTTCATACGATGTTTTTCATAAACTTTCTAACGCAATTCAGATATTTGTGCCTGGTAATCATCATCTCATGTTGCTGAGCTGATGATGGAAGGTATAAGTCAGGATCTGATGACGGGATCCCATGAAAAATGTGGCCATATCCGGGGGGGTTCGGGCGTCCCCGCAGTCTCCAAATGAGTTCCCCATAGGTTAGTTTAGCTCTACTGTTCCACTTGGTTCACTGAGCAGCGCCTCGACAGTTCGACTTTTCTCCCCAACTACTCTAAAACAAAAATAACGAAAGCAAAAAGGAAAAAGGTTAAACAACGGCTGCACTTCCTCCCACTCAAAGTGGGACCTCACCAACATCAGAGGGTTACACTCCAATCTCGATCCGCTCCATCACCACCTTGAGACCGAGAAGCCGCACCTATTTTTCCTAACGGAGACGAATATAAAAACCCCTTCGGACGTGGCGTAC
Source organism: Lacanobia oleracea (assembly GCA_950371165.1). NCBI lineage: Eukaryota > Metazoa > Arthropoda > Insecta > Lepidoptera > Noctuidae > Lacanobia > Lacanobia oleracea. The sequence goes on from OX493409.1 coordinate 1,574,100, forward strand.
CTCAACTACCCGGGCTACTCTCTGGAACATAAGTTCAAGAAGCAGGCTGGGGTCTGTGTGTACGTTCGCGATGACATTTGTTGTCGTCATCTCCGTTGCAGAAATCGGGTTTTTCTGCCATATGGCTACTTGTGGACACTGGCGTGGAAAAACTTGTCTACATCGGCGTATACCGATCGCACAGCGGTGACCAGGAGACAACAGCGCTGTTTAATTCCCTCGTGGAGTCGACCGACGTAGCCCAGCAACGGTACCCAACAGCGAAACTCATTTTTCTGGGGGACTTTAACGCCCACCATAAATTGAGACCCACCAAGACGAGTATGGCGATACGAGTCAGCAGATTGGGATGAGATGCGACACTTTTTTGCGTCTTATCCTTGGCGGCTAGTGTGCTTCTCCTCGGGTGACCCTTCGTGCTGCGCTGATGTGATTGCGGACGTGACTCGGCAGGGGATGGAGTATTTTATTCCATTCTCCGACATCCAGCTCGGTCACAAATCCCGGCCTTGGTATAATGCAAAATGCGCCCTCGCTGAGGCACGTAAAGAGTCTGCTTACCAAGCCTGGATCAAGGCCCGCGACCAAAAGGCTAAAGCGCGTAGGGTTCGCGCGCGGGAAAAAGCCTTTAGTTCTGCCGCGAAGTTCTGCAAGCGGGTTTTTCGTAGGGCACGTTTTGATCATGTCGGATGTATCGGGGCCAAACTACCATCGCACCCTCCGGGTAGTAAGCAGTTTTGGTCCCTGTCGAAAGCGGTTGAAACAAATTTCTATCGACCCACTTTGCCTCCAATGCTAAAACCTGATGGTTCGCTGGCTCACTCTGCAAGAGAGGAAGCAAATTTATTTGCAACTCTCTTTACAGGCAATTCGCGTCTGGACGCTGGCTCCAAGCAACCACCAACTTTACCTCGTTGTGACTCTTCGATGCCGGAGATCGCAGTTCATAATAAAGAGGTCTGTAGAGTATTGTGCAGTTTAGACGTGAATAAGGCCAGTGGACCTGACAGAATTCCAGCAAGAGTGTTGAGGCAATGTGCACCTGAATTGTCTCCTGTGTTGACACGCCTGTACCGTCTCTCTCTTGTAAAAAGAACGGTGCCGAGATCATGGAAGCTTGCGAATGTGCAACCAGTGCCCAAAAAGGGAGACCGTGCTGACCCTGCGCATTATTATTATGCAAGGTTATGGAAAGGGTTCTGAACAGTACGCTGCTGACCTACCTTGAAGACAACGATCTCCTCAGTGACCGTCAATATGGCTTTCGCCGGGGACGGTCAACTGGCGATCTTCTTGTGTATGTCACGCACTGCTGGGGCGAAGCCATTGAGAGACACGGCGAAGCACTTGCCGTGTCGCTTGATATCTCGAAGGCTTTTGACAGGGTCTGGCACGCAGGTCTACTCAGCAAGCTTCCTGCTTATGGCATCCCAGCTAGTTTTTGCTGCTGGATATCAGACTTCCTGAGTGAACGGTCGATCCGAGTGGTCGTTGACGGCTGCTCCGCTGACCTCATGGCTATAGATGCCGGAGTTCCTCAAGGGTCTGTTCTCTCTGCAACTCTTTTCCTGCTGCACATCAATGACCTACTTCAGCCTGGTCTGGTTGGGTACGCAGATGACAGTACGGTTTCAGAGAGATACTTGTCCAGCGCAACAACCATTGGGGTTGAAGTTTGTTCCTTGAGAGAGGCCATGGTAGAGCGGACAAATTTGACCTTAAGTTGTCTCCGAGTGGGGTGATGACAATCTGGTTACTTTTAACGCCGCCAAAACACAGGCGTGTCTTTTTACCGCAAAAAGTAGTCGTTTTGACCAAGCTCCTACTTTTCGGGGTGCATCTGTTCCTGTGACTGATCGGCTCGAGCTCCTAGGCATGGAGTTGACATCCAGTCTCAACTTCGGAGCAACCATCGAGTACAAAGCCCAAACTGCGGCCAAAAAGCTGGGCATCCTAAATAGGGTGAAGCGATACTTTAGGCCTGGACAGCTTTCAACCTTTACAAAGCACAAGTCCGATCCTGCATGGAGTATTGTAGCCACCTTTGGGATGGCTCAGCTAAGTATCAGCTTGCCGAGCTTGACTCGCTGGAACGCAGAGCTAAGAGGCTCATCGGCGACGTAAAACTGGTGGATGCCAAGCTACATAGCTTGGCTCATCGCCGTAAGGTTGCCTGCTTGTCGGTCTTCTACAGATTGTACTTCGGTGAGTGTGCCCAAGAACTCCACGACCTCATCCCACCGGCCCCCTTCTACTTTGTGGCTATACCACCAATTCGCACTAAGCGTTTTCAAACGTTTTTTATAATGCGCACGGCAAAGGAGTGGAACTCTCTGCCTGCGTCTGTGTTTCCAAAAGCTTACAACCCTAATCTCTTCAAAGTTAGAGTGAACAGGCTCCTTCTGGGTAGGCTCGCTCCATTGTAGACTTTGTCTCTGTCATCTCTGACATAGACTAGAGTCAAGAGCAAACCGATTGCAAATAAAAAAATATAAAAAAAAGTTTGTTCAGCGATATTTTCGCCAATATTTAACCGATTTGGACGATTCTTTTTTTGTTTGGAAGAGTATTTTCCCGGACTGGTTCCATTTTAATTTGGCGAAGATCTGATTAAGAACTTCGGAGGTTGGCAACGGAACTCTTCAATCAATGATAGCAAATGGATCGGGATTTCTGAAAATTTTGATTGCGTAAAAATAAAAAATCGGTTTAATTTTTTTGGAAAACGTTTTTTTATAAACACAAACCGAAACAAACGACCCCATAATAAAGACCTGAAACAAGAAGTTTAGGAACTGCTGAGAAACTGAAAAACATTTGACACCAAAATTAATAAGGTATCTATGTGCCAAACAAAATCTTCTGGTTTCAAAGCTATCTAGTAAAATACAGAAAACAAATGACGAGATAGCAACATCAATGGCGTTTATTAATAAACAATACGAAGACATTAAGTCTGAGCTTGATAAACTCCAAAAAGAAAAGCAGGAACACCGTCATTGCCTGGAAAAAAGGAGAGAAAGGTGCAAGATCTTCTACTAAAATCCAGATCGTCCTGTATTGAGATAAGGACTATTCCTGTAAAAGATAAAGGACTACTGCAGACCTTACGGTAACTATCTGTACTATAAGACAAACTGTAGGAACATCGATAACCCCTTTGGACATCCGCGACATCTATCGCCAGCCGGGCAAGCCTGGTTCAACGCGCCCAGTCGTTGCTGAATTTCAAACATTCCAAATGAAATTAAACACGCTCTCCTCCGTCCGAAGTTTCAACACCAGCAAATAACAATAAATGAAAAACTTAATACCGAACACATCAACATCCCAGGTACACTTATCTCGAGAATTCGCAAAGCAGAACGGCTTCAGTTACTGCTGGTCATCGAATGGGAACGTTTTTCTACGTAAGGTAAAAAGTGCAAAACAAATATTAATTTCTTTCGACAAATGCCTCCAGGATCTGAAGAAAAACATGTGACTAGCACGAGTTTAGTTCACACTGCATTTATAATAGATCAAACAAAGGTTGTTTGATCTCTTTTACTGTATAAACCTTAATAATTAACCGTATTTAACCCTAAAATAGCATACAAAAATAACCATAAATATGGTATTTATACAACTAGAAATCCTTACTATAAAAATAAGTTAAATTCTCAAGCCTACTTGCGACCTCTTTATAATAACACGATGTTTGTAACAATTACATCTCACAATCAAGTACAACTACACTCTCTTCCACACAAACACAACAAAAAAACACAACTACGAGCCAATCATTTACTCTTCTCGGGCGCCCTATTGTTTTCTAATTAATTATAATAAATGGCTAATATACATACTATAAATTCTGAACTCCGAAGTTGCTAACTCGCTTAAATGTAATCCAGACGACTGCCAAAAATATGTTTACCCTAATGACCAATCAATGAAATTATTATACCTAAATATTCGTAGTCTTCTTCCACCTGGCGTTAATCCCGGCCATTGCCAAGGTCCGCCTTCTTGCAGAACTTCCTCCACTTTGCCCGATCTTGAACGTCCTTCTCAGTCAGGCCATTGGCTCTCAAGTCGGACTTGACGACGTCCAGCCAGCGCTTGCGAGGGCGACCACGGGACCTAGCCCCAAGGACAGCCATATTCATGCATCTCCGACCAACGTACTCCATAGGGCGGCGCATGATGTGGCCGTACCATCGCAGACGACACTCTTGCAGTTTTTCCCCCACGTCACGGACACCAAGACTACCTCGGATGAAAGATTTGCGTATGCGATCGGATCGCGTTACGCCGCTCATCCACCTCAGCATCTTCATCTCCGTGACGCGAAGCTCCTGGGTGTGTCTGCTTAGTGCTGGCCAACACTCGCCGCCGTACAGTAGGACAGGCCGTATGATGCATTTATATAACTGCCCCTTGAGCTTCGGAGGCATTTTGCGGTCGCATACAGCGCCCGTTACCTCGCGCCACTTCGCCCAAGCCGCGCCTATACGTGCTTGGACATGGTCGTCCACGTTGCCAGACTCGTGCAGCACGGACCGAGGTACCTGAACGTATCGGACTTTCTGATCAGGTCCGAACCTATTCGGATGGTGTTTGAATCCGCGCTGCCACTGGGCATGTACTCAGTCTTCGTCACATTTAATCCCAGACCACCGTTTTCAAGCGTGTCCATCCACAGTTGACTTTGCGCTCAAGATGCTTTGATCTGATTGACGAGGGGATAAAACATTAGACGCTAAAAATACAGAAATACAGCCCGCTGACAGACAGACGGACGAACGGTCGGACAGCGGAGGCTTAGAAGTAGGGTCACAAAAGATATAGATCTCGTGTGAGTAAAAGAGACAAATACATTCATACGAGTAGTCGATTGCTGGCTGCTCACACTGCCGGCGAGCGGCTCCTTTTTTTTATTTTCTTTTGGCAGGAGGGGAAATCCTCCCCACCGAGGGTGTCCCCTCGTTGCTGTCGTGGTGGGGCTTGCGTGTCTCAGTGATTTTGGAGCTCTGCCGGTAGAGTTACTCATGCCGGAAAGGTTCAAATGAGAGACACGAGAAGGCCACACCGTTCGGAGACTTGAGCAATGTTCGGGTTTTCGGACGGTGTGCGTTTTATAGGAAGGAATCTTGCTCACTGTTCTCTGGTACGCTTCTGCTCATCAGACGTGACTGTGAGGGCAGTGAGCAAACAAGAAAAGGGAGGAGAAGGGAGGAGAAGATAGGGCCTTTAAAAAGAACAAACATGATGAAAAAGACACACGGAAAAACACTACCCTATTCTAATATGTCACAAGGTATTTTATTGTTACATTTAACACAGTAAGATGTGTTTACTTTAGCTAATCTATAAAATGGTTGATCTTATTTATCTTTATTTCTAGTATTGAAATTATGTCTATCACTAATTTTACTAAAAAGATGGCGATTTCTCTGTTTGGCTAGGGTTCCTGTTATACGGATACGCGGGGCAGGATGGTGAAAAACTGGGCTCTGGAGACAGGCCTGGTCGTCCTAAACCGGGGTTCTGTCCCCACGTGTGTGCAGATGCAGGGGGAGTCCGTGGTGGACATTTCGTTTGCCAGCATTGCTCTGTCACCGCGTGTCATTGACTGGCGCATATTAGAAGAGTTGGAGACCTATTCCGATCACCGATATATCCGGTCTGACGTCTTCACCCAGACCCTAAGTGGTTCGCGGTGGGTGCTGAAGCAGCTGGACCCGGAGCTCCTCCTGGAAGCCTCGATCGTGCAGGCCTGGATGTCACCTCCGGACAGCCCTGCTGACATCAATGACGAAGCGGAGTGCTTCCGGGAGGCCATGACCGATATTTGTGACGTGACAATGCCCCGGGTTAAACCAGGACGCGCCCGCCGTCAGGTGTACTGGTGGTCGCAAGAGCTGGCGACGCTGCGTCAGGCATGCGTTGCCGCACGACGCGGTACACCAGGCACCGCAGGCTCCGCATCTGCCCTCCAGATGCGCAGGTCAATGCCTACTACGATGTCGACATTGATATTATTAACTTAGAAGTGTTGTGTTGTGAGTGACGTACTGTTTGAGTTTAGCTTTAAATACATTAAAAGAAGATGTGTTCCTAATATCTGCTAGTAGATTATTATATAGCTGGACGCCTTCGTACTTTATATTTTTCCTGCCATATTGCGTTCGCGGGGGACGTGTCTGTATTTGGTGAGGGTTTCTTTGGCTGTATTTGGATGTTTTCGTGTTGAATGATAACTGTGTGTGTATGGTTTTGTAAAGATTTTTTCTAATAAGAACGCGGGAATTAAATGTGTAAATTTGATGAATGCTCATTGGTTTGCTGTTTTTATATAGTTCAGATGTCGGTGTATGATAATCGTAGTTGAATAGAAGTTCAATTATTTTATTTTGTGCTATTTGTAGATCCTTAATTGCAGATTTTGTAGCGCATCCCCAGATTTCGATACGATAATTTATATGTGAGCGAATTAATGAGTTGTAAATGTTGAAGCTGATATTTTTTTTAATGTTATTTATGTAACTGCGCATTGATCCCATTAGCGATGTTATTTTCGATTTTATGTAATCAATGTACGCTTGTCAGGTGAGTTTGTTGTCCAATCTAAGTCCGAGGTATTTTTCACAATTACTTTTAATGATTTTGGTGTTGTTTATGTGTAAAGCTGGGTGGTCAGAGATTTTTTATTTTTAGCTGAGAATATCATGTACGGCGTTTATAGTAAGTAAATTGTAGTTAAACCAGTTATACAATATGTCCAAGTCTTTTTGACCGTCTGCTACAATGTTGTTTATGTTGTTACCGAAGTAAAATAGGCAAGTATCATCGGCGTACAAAGTTAGTTGTCCAATTAAGCCTAAATTTTTATTAATTATATTTATGTAAATAGCAAATAAGAGGGGGGATAGCAGAGATCAAAATGTTCCTTGGTGAACACCAAATTCTATAGGAGATTCTCCACTTATCGCGTTTTCTATTTTAACTATTTGTTTTCTATTGTCTGGGTATGAGGATAGGATATTATACATTATTACGGTGATACCAATGCTTTTTAGCTTTAATTATAGGATTTTATCAGAAACTGTGTCAAAAGCCTTTTTTAGGTCAATAAAAATCCTGAGTGCAGTGTTATTTTTGTCAATGTTTGTTTTTAAGGTGGTGACTAGACCGATTGTAGCGCACAAGGTGTTGGATTTGGGTCGGAAACCGAACTGTCGATCATAAATATAATTAATTTCGTTTAGGTATTTTTCTAGGCTTGTGTAAATTAATCGTTCCAAATTTGTCGTTTGTTGTTATGTGGTTGGTATTCGAGACGTCTTTGTATAGATTTGCGTAGTCACTGGCTGTATAGTGATGTATTTTTTTTTATGGTCGTTTAAATTTCTTCAGTTCCGCCATGTGAATGTCGTCTTTTGAAAGGTTTGTGCAGACGTGCTCTAATATTGTATAGGTGGTACCGGTAGTCCGAGTTGAATATTTGTTGTTGGTTTGTTTAGTATTTTGTATCCAGCCTCAATCAGATCCACAAAGAATAAATTAATTCCATTATCTGTAAAGAGATGGCGTCTGAAACTCTCAACACGCAAAAGAAAATTTAATTCTAAAAAAAATTTTAGTTGGCGCGATATGTATCGATTTACATTGAAGTTTTTTCTTTTTAAATATATTAAGAATGGTATGTTCTTCTATACTAATGTTAAATCGAGAAGTATATCCTTTCAGATTAACAAGTTTTTTTTCAAATCGGTTCATAAATGACGGAGTTATGAGAAAAAAAATACAACCGAATTGATACATCAGAAAGACCTCTTTTTTGAAGTCGGTTAAAAATTCATAACACATTTACTTACAATTACACGGCAATAACTACGAAATATCTTAATTAATTCAACAGCGACTGACATTGATCTTTAGCGAGCATGTTCCACGCCCAGAAATAGATTGATATTCGTAAGTGCTACATACGTTGTATTTATTTACCAAAGTATACTTATATAGACACGTTTCTGTGGCGATGTGCAATTATGTGCGCTCGTAAAATCACGCTTTTATTCAAACTGTTTGAGCAGTTATGTTGAGGCAAATACTTTAATTTCTACATTTTGTAACATTAGTGATTTAACATATCGGAAGAAAAGTGCGTATCTGCTCGCCAGATTGCGAGGCAATGGCAACAGCCTCTTGAAGGTGATAGCTGACAGGCTTGGTGAGAGCACCATAATGGAGCATCTCATCAAAAAATCACTGTCTGCCGTAGAATATAAGTACTAACATAGAGAATAAGCCACATTGTTACTAACATCCTAGTATATAAGTACTAACGTGGTCCCGGCCGCCAAATGGCGGTCGTCAAATAAACCATGTCAGAGGCCCTTGAGGCGGTTTAGAAACTCTGACACTAGGGTGTGTGGGGTCGTTAGACCTTACTGCACACACGATAAGAAGAAGCAGTACTAACGTAAGTTTAGCGGATATTTTTATTGTAGGTTTTATTATTTCATTCTACAGTTTTAGGAAAACTTACAGCTAAACATTTTCACACATAAACGAGTAAAGATAAGGCCAATTAAAAGTTTTCACAGATAGAAGAGTGCTTACAGACAAAAATATGTGAGAAGGTAAACAGTAACTTATGTAGAACAAAAACAAAAATACTTGAGAACCTCCTTTTTTGAAGTCGGTTAAAAATGTGACTCAAACAGATATGAATTAATTAATTTACGCTATCAAAAAATAAAATTACAAAGAGTGCATTTTAATTTTAAAATACCAGTATTGAAAACATACGACGCCCCGGCAGACCGCATTATATGTACGAGTCGCTCTTATAAGTAAGAATTTTGTCTGTAAATCGTTCCTACCACAGGAGTATGCCAGTGATTGTGCCGAAAATTTTAAGTAATCCGCAGTCAAATTTTGCTCAGCAATTCGGGAAGCTCTGTTGAACCTTTTGCGATTCTAAATAAAAACGCCAACGAGGTGGTAAATGGAACCTTTTGCAACGGAAGAATAAGTTTTAGACTGGAATTGAATATACCTCAAAAATTTTCTTTGTATGCCTTCCAATCGATTGATGTATATGTTGTAATTGGGATTCCAAACTTGAGAGACATACTCGAGAAGACTGCGAACAAAAGTACAGTAGAGAATTTTAATGGTTTTGATGCTCCTGAAATCATGAGGAGCTTGTGGCTATAAAATAACAATCACACAGGTCGATCTTCAAGGTTAAGCAACGCTTGCCAAGGTTGGTCTATGGATGGGTGACCATCTTAACATACCGAGTTTCCTGTGTGCCTTGGAAAGCACGTTAAGCTAGGTAGGTCCCGTAGGTCCCGGCTGTCATTTGTAGAACTTTGGCAGTCGTTACGTATTGTCAGAAGCCAGTAAATCAGACACCAGTCTTGCCAAGAAATACTTTAATTACATTTAATGGGTTGTGGAGGTCTGGTAGGCAGCCGCTCCACGTAAAATACTGGTATTCAGCTGAATCCGGTTTGACTGGAAGCTGACCCCAATATAATTGGGAAAAGGCTAGGCAGATGATGCCCCTGAAATCAGACGAGAGTCTCAAAATTAACCCGAGTGAATTTGATTCTTTATTAATTATTTGATCGACGTGTTGATCAATCAATAGCTTTGAATCGAATACAACTCCCAAGTCTTGAACTGTGTTAAATTTAGCCAGGGATTTGTCTAAAAGTTTATAGTCAAATGTGATAGGTACGGGCTTCCTAGTGAAGGAGCACACGTAGCACTTTAAGGAGCACACGAAACGTTTAAATGAAGCTTATTAACAGTGCAGTAGTACTGGAACGTATCTAGATCCTTTTGCAATAATAAAGCATCGGATAAGGAGGATATCTTTGACATAATTTTCATATCATCCGCATAAAGAAGTATTTTAGAGTGAAGGAAGCAAGAATCAATATCATTGACGAATAAATTGAATAAAAGCGGTCCTAATAATGATCCTTGGGGAACTCCCGATGGAATACGCATTGATCTTGATGAATACCCATTCAGCACAACAGTCTGAAACCTGTGCTTCACATACGATTTAAAACAACGGCTAAGATTACCCCTGATACCCATCTATAGAAGTTTACGCATGAGAACGACATGATCAATTATTCTGTCGAAACATTTGGCATAGTCGATATATATGACGTCGATTTGGGACCGATTAGACATAGCCTCTGACAAGAAGTCACTACAGAGAACGAGGTTTGAAGTTGTTGACCGACCACCCAAAAATCCATGCTGGTGTTCGCTGAAACTAAGCCTAAGTACAAAGTAAACTTGCTAATACACTATTCTTTCTAATATTTTAGCAAACACGCATAACTTGGATATCGGTCTGTAGTTGTCAACGCAGTTTCTCGGTCCCTTTTTATGAATAGGAGTTTTATAGTTGGTCTAGTGGTTAGTGACCCTGACTGCTATGCCAGAGGTTGTGGGTTCGATTCCCACCCAGGACAAATGTTTGTGTGATGAGCATGATCATTTGTTCTGTGTCTGGGTGTAGTTTATCTATAATATGTATGTATTTAGAAATATATAAGTATGTTTATCAGTTGTCTAGTACCCATAACACAAGCTCTGCTTAGCTTGGGACTAGATGGCGTTATGTGATAGTTGTGTGGAATATTATTGTTATTATTATTATTATGTTTTTGACTTTCTCGGGTCCCTAGAGACCCGGTCCTTTGGTAGGCGTACGAGGGGCCGAAGCCAACTCGCAGAGGCCTCTTTAGGCATTTCAAATGGAATGGGACACCAACCGACGATTATCCCTGTATGCACTGTGGAAGTTTACCCAAGGACAATCCCCGGTTGGAGCAGGACTATTGCAGAATATGGAAACAAAAGATGAAAGCTATGGGTTTGACTGGTTTAGTGGACTAATAATCGTTTACTATGGAATAACTATTGGCCCCTGCCTGACCATTGACAATTAAAACGGCTTTAAAATAGCAGGGGGTGACTTGCACACTCAATAAATGGGCCCCCCGAAAAGGGTCGCTAGCACAAAGTGACGTAGCGCCAAGGGGGCAACATATTCCGAGGTGCTAGAGGAGTGGAGAGGTATACCACGGCTATCAGGACAATCCCGGAAGTACGGTCAAGATCCCTACCAGCACCTTACTGGATTATACGTCCTTCTCCCGAGCACGTTTGCTCTTGCGAATCTCCACTCAGACCGGCCGATTAAGGCTAGAAAGAGGTGGGAGCTCTGTTCCTCGTCAGTGTTCACTCCGGCCAGCCAATAAAGGCAAGCCGGAGATGAGGAACAAGAATTCTCCCTGGAGACCAGGTCCGTGGGGTCGCTAGTGCCCAACAGTTCGCCACAAAACTGCCTTGCGGATTATTATTATTATTATTATTATAAGCCGACTACCATACCAGGCATAACCCCGGTATTCAGAGATCGTCTGAATAAGATTGCAAGAGGAACCGAGAGGCTTGATACACAGTTCACTACGAAAACCGGTGGGAGCTTGTCTGGACCAGCAGATTTATTTACGTCCAAATGCTATAGCAGTGTTATAACCTCGTTCTCAGAAACCTCGATAGAGGCAATATCGAATGGAGTGCCATCTGCCCGCTCGCTGGTAGACTGGTATTGCGCACTATTCTCAGAGCTGATGGGTTCACGAAAGTTACACAGAAAGTACTCGCCAAAGTCATTACAAATTTCTTCACCATTGCTGGAGGACCGTTCACCAAACCTCAGCACAGAAGGGTAGGAGTTGTTTTGCTTCTTTGATTTAACGTAGCTCCAGAAGGCTCGAGGGTTGTTGCGAATAGCGATTTCTATGTTTGCCATGTATTCATCGAACATTCACTTCTCTAAGTCCTTTGCACGTTGCCGTAATATTACAAAGGACTGGTGGTCTAATACGTTGGCATAGTTTTTAAAAGCGTGAAATTTTGATTTTTCTTTAATAATTTTTATTAATGGACTTTTATACCAGGGGGGTATTTAGACTGGGAGACAACTGTTTGAGATGGGATAAATAATGCTACGGCATCGTTCAGTGATCTGTGGCCCAACTCGTATTGCCAGTTTTTTACAAAAACGACAACACGCACAATTTTTTTATGTGGCGCAAATTTACAGCAGATTATGCACTAATTATACGTTCCACTCATATCGCTCTAGGAGCTACTTTCCAGCTGGAATAACGTACACGGCTTGGACCGGTCCCAAAACCGGTAGGCTACTATTTTTTTCATTTTTAAATGTTTTTTTTTAATATTTAAAATTGTAATAGATAAGTAAGAAAATGAATAAACGAAATAAAAACACTTAAAATAATAATACCATTCCTTGTGGCCGTATATATATTAAAACTGTATTGGGACGGGGTCAACTTCCGGTCAAACCGGATGAAGCTGAAAACAGTACTTCACATGGAGCGGCTGCCTAGCGACCTACACAACACATTGATATTAACCAATAGCTGATCCAGGGGGGCTAGGGGGCTCAAGCCCAAAAAGAACCAGATTTGTTTGGTTGTCTAGAACCTAACGAAGTCATTGAGGAATTTAAGAAAAGTAGGCCAAGGAGGCTTGTTACGCGTTTAGCAAAACAAAATGTTATGTTCTTTTTTATTGTTAACTTTTTTCCTATTGAAAGGCACGCGTTTGACCACTATCTCACCTGTTGGTAAGCGATGATGTGGTCGAAGGTGGAGCATGCCTGCCTAGAAGTAACCTATTCACTCTTGACTTAACTACTTCCAGGTTGTAGCTATCAGGGAACACAGACTCCGGCAGGGAATTACACTCTTTAGCTGTACGTACTATGAATGTGTTCCCAAAATATTTTGTGCGTATGGGTGGGATGTCCACCTTGTACCTATGTACCATGTATGTTACTTTGATAAAACCCACCGTCGGTTGGGTCATGCCCCCCAAATGAAAATAATGGACCCGCCTCTGGGTAATAGGGTACCCCTTGCAAGGCTGGTGTCAGACTTTTTGATATCTGACCATCCGTAAATATCTACAAATGCCAGCCCGGACCAAAGGCTTAGCGAGCTTTCAGAGTCACATACGGGTGTCGATATGTAATTTATGATTACCCATCTATAGACCGTTTCCGGCAAGCGCTGCTGAACTTCGAATAACGTACCGTGCAGCTGTTCTTATTTAGCCACAAGCTCTTTGCTATGAAATGAAATGACCCAAGTGTTGGTTTCTCTTCATAACACACTTTTGTTTACATTCCAAGTAGGTCTTCAAACGTTTATCACAACAACAACAGCTTAAACCTATTTATACACACTGTGCACGTTTGAGCTAAACCTCGGCGCATGCATAAGAAGATTAGAGCACAACCCGGCTGACGGCCACTAGGAAGAAACCCTACGGTACACCGGATTATATTGTAGCGCCATGCAACTGCGTTCTACGTAGAACATGTGCTATGGACTGAAACTTAATTTGCATGCAAACAGATAGAAAAAAACTTTGTTTTTTTTTTAGATGGGTTTGCTCTTTAGTCTAGGTCGGAAGTGACAGAGACAAAGTCTACGATAGAGTGAGCTTACCCAGAAGGAGCCTGTTCACTCCGACTTTAAAGTGATAGCGTTCGGAAACACAGACGCAGGCAGACAATTCCACTCTTTTTTTGCTGTGCGCATTATAATAGACGTTTGGAAACGCTTAGTGCGAATTGGTGAAATAGTACAAGGTAGGGATGGTAACTTGCAGTGCTTCTGGATGTCCGATGGTAGAAGGGTGCCAATGCGATGGAGCCCTTTGGTATGGGCACGATCAGCGCAATTACTTTATTGTTTACTCGTACACACATTAAAAAAGTTTGCGATCACTAGCATAAGCTGTTGTATTTTTTTATTTGAGTTTATCAAGAAAAAATCTGTTTGATGGGGTGTCTGTCTGTCCTTTTGTCCCAGCCATTTTTCTTCGGATCTCAGGACCGATTCTGTTAAAATTTGGTATGCATGTAGACTTCTGTGACCCAAACACGGACGCGTTACGTAAATAAATACATTTTTAGAAAATTTAAATAAAAAATCAAACTATATCAAGTGGGGGGTTCACTTGTCTGAATTCTTTTTGATAGAATTTCATTTTACCGAAAACTATTGACCGACCTCTTATTTACCATAATGCGTTATTTGACATATTTTTAGATCATCTAAGTATCATGTGTCAAAGGTGTATTTTACCGAACTACATTTCGCCGATTTACATAATAACTTTTTTCTATTGGTCGAAATCCCTTTTGAACATTTTTCATTAGCCAAATGATTTATTTGCAATATTCTTAACACACCGAAACAAAATTTTACGGAATATTTATCACAAGTATATAGGCGGTTAAATGGTAGCATTTCAAATTTTAAATTAAAATAGAGTCATAAAAAGTCAATATGTTATGCTACTAAATTTTGTGATTATTAAAAGGACTTACTGTGAGAATTTCAAATATGTTTTTTCATAATTTTAAATTAAATAGTTTTGAAGTTATTCAGGAAATTAGACCAAAAATTACCATTCCTCTCACTTATCTCCGAAACTGAGCTTAAAATTTTGAAAAAAAAAATGCAGATAATAGTTCTATAGGTACCTGAAGATTACAGGAAAACTATAAGAATACTGTAGTGTTAAAATAACATGTTAAAAAAATGAAATTGTTTCGGAACCTTGGGCACGCGAGTCCGACTCGCACTTGACCAGTTTTATGCTTAAGGAGTCAAGATCCATAAATGTATTAGTAGAGAATAGTAAGAATTTACTTTGTATATTTTGTCCTCGACAGTAACAAATAGCTCAATAAAATGAAATCCTTAACACCTGGAGTCAGTTTAAATTAAATCGACAATTACTAACACACATACCTACGGTGCGCAAAAATGACAGTCCAATATGTATGTAAATCAATTAGGTTAATATATGCGTACGGTCAGCAGAACAAGCGGTTTATCGTGCGCGTTATCGGTGGCCGATCGGAACCGAATTATCTTATATTTTGATATATTATTATTGTTGGTTTTTGAGTAGCGTCAGCAAAATCATTTTTTGAAATGGAAATTGTCTCTAAAAATCGATTTATATTGAAAAACGCTTTACATTCAAAATCAAATGATTTTAAACAATGTGACAATAATTGATCTCTACGGATATAAAGCTTATTTTGAATCTTACGGAATCCCAAACTGCTGCGCAAAAAACTAACTATCCCTCTTGCGTCACGAATATACGTCACGCCCGTTTTATTAGGCATGCTTCGTTTACAGAGTCTGTGTTCAGGCACCCACTGCTTGGCGATACTGGTCCATTTTCCAAGTGCATCCAGTAAATGAGACCTTCCCAATCCCACCTCAGCCTCGCTCATTTGTCTCCAACAGCCATAAATGGAGGCAAACTCTCTTAATACATTTTAATTACTACTTGATGGGCCTCTGCCATGGCATGAATTACAGTCAGTTTGTTACAACTTACCTCTGTCTATTCTCTGTTTTTCTTTGAGTCCCAAATAAACATTTTTCTTTCTTTCTCCCTTTCTCATCATAATCTGTTTAGCCTTTTCCCAACTATACTGGGATCGTCTTCCAGTCATCCCGAATGCCTGTGAATACCAGTGTTTTACCCTCTGTCTCCATTCAACATGCACAGATCTAATAAATCTCAACATTACTTAGATATTGTTAGACTGACGGTACAGCGAGTCTAAAAAGGCCACTTTTGCAGATTCACATTAGTATCCTAATATTAACCACACAACAATCTGTCAAATTTCATTTTGATCTTTATCGCTAACGCATTAGGTTCAAGGTTGATTGGGAAAATTTTACAGTGATGAGTAGCGTGATGTGCTTTCTGATTCTGCTAAAGTGGCCTTTTTAGACCCGCAGATCATTCAGTGATTTTTGTTGCTGTCGGTACCGTACGTTGCTCGCACACTTGCGCAAGGCGAGCGACCGCGCCCAGCACATGAGCAGGTCGATAGTGATGTGACAGCAGTCAGATTTATCGATACTTTTTAAATCATGGCTTGTTCTTAATGTGGCCGTCTTTAAAGGACATATTATCTCAAATCGTAAGTCTTGTGCATTGCTTGCTATTGTGATGCCTATGCCTATCTTTCCGATCTCGAACAAAAAAAAAGGAAATTGAGTAGCTTGGATTCGTTAATGCACGGAAAAGCTCCTCTTGTATTTGCCAAACAGAAGGCGAATTCTCGTGCTTAAAAAATGGCCAAGTACGAGTCGGACTCGCGTGCAAAGGGCTCCGAACGAATTTTTTTTTTAATATTTTATTTTAACACTATAGAATTTTCATAGATTTTCCTGTAATCTATAGGTTTTAAAAATTTTAGGCTCAGTAGTTTTGGAAATAAAGGTGGGTAATTTTTCGTCTAATTTCTTGAATAACTTCAAAACTATTAATTTTAAAATTATGAAAAAATATAATTAAATCCCTTTCATTTGACATGTCACACGATATTGTTCCAAAAACTTTTTTTTAATTTTCTAGTTTGACCTCCAAAAGTGACCACCATACTGAAAATTTAATAATTTACGTAACGAAAACTGGCTGTGATAGACGGATAGCCAGACAGACACCCGAGTGATCCTATAAGGTTTCGGTTTTTTGTTTGGAACCCTAAAAAGCGATCAAATTCAAAAACTTGTCAAAATATAGGGAAGTAAGAGATACTTTTGACGATGAGGCTGTCAAACATTGCCAAAAACATCTCTTACTTTCTCGTTTTGATTCGAGGGCGAACGCTGCCCAAAAATAAGGTACTTGCTCCTCGGGGTCTTGTACAAACGAGCTGTTTTTCAAAACGATATTCAAGAAACTGAAAAAATTTCAACAGTTAAACTATCGATACCATCAGCCACATCTCTACCCGCGTCTGCTGCGTCTCAGGCGACACATACTGGTTGCGTTGCAACACAAGTGCTGGGAGTCGCCAGCTGGCGCAACACGGCCAAGCCCACACGCTGCTCACAGTGCTCGTATGAGCAGACATACTAGAACCTATTTAACAGAAAAACATAACAATGATATTGAAAACTAGCTTCAGCCAGCGGCTTCGCCCGTGTGGTACCTAGGGAACATATGCCCGGGATAAAAAGTAGCCTATGTCGTTTCTCAGGGTCTAGACAATCTCTGTACCAAATTTCATTTAAATCGGTTCAGTAGTTTTGGCGTGAAAGCGAGATAGACAGACAGAGTTACTTTCGCATTTATAATATTAGTAAAGGATGGTTTAAAACGACTAAGAGAGGTCTATTGCAGGGGAATTTATTGCCTTGCCAGGGTTGCTGAATTTGTTCGAAAGCGTCACCGCGGCCAGTCAATAAGAGTCTGACACTCCCTTCCGCTCCCTCCAGAAGGGAGTCATTTGATGATTTCTGAACCTTAAAAGAAGTTGGTTACGCCATTTCACCTTATCAACAGGGAAATGGTGAATGTTTTTTGCAAACGAAGTTCAAACAGTGGTAATTCTCAGACTAATTACAATATGACTTTCGATTCCGCGCCGCCTCCGATTCTGTTACTGAGTGTAGGGCTGGCATTTGAGCAAGTTTAATGTGGGAATCGATATTGTTTTTTTGGTTTTTTAAGAACTTTATCAAAAACCACTAAATCTAGTGAAGGATAACATCGTGAGTAGATCCTTTTAACTCACGATGAGCTGGTACTGTCTCAATTCTCAATCATGTTGGTAGAAAAATAATTATATTAGTCAAAATTATGGACCCATTCGGGTACAGCATATATTAAGTAGAAGAGTGGAGGAAGAGCACTGTGGATTACGTAGGTACCTCTCCCCCTTCTCCCATAAAGCGGATGCTAGAGTCCCATCAGTGGGAATAGTACAGGCTGATGTAGATTTCCAAATCTCACTTCCTTGATTTTAAGCTGAAGAAAACAACTGAAGGAACAGCCCCAAGGTTAAACACCCCCGGTCTGTTTTAAAAATGGCTCTTCTTTCTCCAGTTACAAAATCGGTGAGAATGACCTGTCCAAAGTTACGGTGGCATTGTTGATGAGCAAAACTCAATGAAACTGCTTGTGTGTTAACGTGCTTTCCGAGGCACGGAGGAAACTCAATATGTTAAGATGGTCACCCATCCACAGACCAACCTTGGCAAGCGTTGCTTAACCTTAAAAATTGATCCGTGTGGCTAGAATTCTTTAGCCACGAGCTCCTCAAGAATAAAACTACACTCAACACTATTAATCATCGCAATATGTCTTACATCCTAGGTCTACATTCTTACAGAATATTAATCGCTGCCCTGTTCTTTACCTCTAATGAGTGATGAAGGTCGCTGTGGACTGCCGGTAACGCAGGGGACCCTGACCCCCTCCTCAAGACCATAGGGGGGAGTTTCCGGTCTCTTAATATGGACGCCATTGTAGGTACCTGATTGTACATATTTTTTTTTACTATTGATAGGCACGCGTTTGACCACTATCTCACCTGTTAGTAAGCGATGATGTGGTCGAAGACATAGCACGCCTGCCTATTCACTCTTGACTTAAAGACTGCCAGGTTGTATCTATTAGGAAACACAGACTCCGGCAGGGAATCTGTGCATCTTGATTGGTTTCACCTGAATTGTAATGAGCCATCATCTTCCTGCCCTTGGCCGATGTTGATCGGTGTTACTTATTTTCGTCTTTCTTTACACCTTCTTGAAACCTATTACTAAGCGACCGCTGTCCGTCTGTCTATCTGTCAGCGGGCTGTATCTCATGGCCTGTAATAGGCAGGCAGTTGAATATTTCACAGTGTGTATTTGTATTGCTACTATAACAACAAATACGAGTATATCTTAAAAAATTGGGATACAAGAAACATGACTTTTTTCCGACTTCTTCAAAAAGGAGGAGGTTTTATGTTCGGTCGTTTGTGTTTTTTTTTTTGCGGTTTTTGAAACCTCTTCGCGTTTAAATCCGACGCGCAATGGGCAGGCTTTTTCTAAATACTATTTAAAAATCTATTCTAATCTCTCATAACACTATTTTCGCAGTATTTTCTGCCTGCTTAGTAACAGCATATACCGACAGTTTAAAAGATGAAAACATTTTAGTCGTAGCTTCTATAACACTAAAACTAAGCTGGACTGGCTTTTGCAACTACATAAATTACCACAGCACCTGAAATAATAAGTTTTTCCGTGAAGAAGAAAATGTATTTCGATGAAACCTTCACGATATCCATTTGTTTAAGAAGATTTTAAAACCACCAGAATTCAACAGTAACTTTTAGCTTCATTCTTGTTGGACAAAAGTTTAGGACCAGAGAGAAGATGTCGCCAATTTATGTGATATTTATCAAGAAAGGAAAAAAAAAAAAATTAAATGTTGATGAATAAATAAATAAAATGAAGGAAACAACTTCACACCCTGCCGATGTGACATACACATAATAAATAAGAACTGCGTGAGATGGCCACAGGGCACCGCGCCGCGTGCTCACCGGGCGTCCTCAGTCGACACTCGGCGCCATTCTTGTATGGTAATGGGGCTGCGGTGAGGACTGTCCTATGAGGTAAGTCCACATGACTGCGAGGCAAATATATGCTCAAAATATTTCTGTAATGTTAGCACAAGAACCATAACACGGATAGTAGTAGTACCGAGATATTATACTTTGAGATATTCCCGCTTGACTTAATTGTAAGTAAAGAAAGATAAAATAAGCCTCCTTAGTCCTACCCCACCACTTTTACGCAAGCAATTTTTCGCACTCATGCGGAAGTATGGTGGTAAGGAGTGGATGAAAAGAGTTGTTGGGGGCCACCCATGCTCATTATAGAAACTAGAAAGCTTTAAACCTTTATCTATAGATACTAATATAATAATTAGATAAATAAAAGAACCCAACTGCAAAAAGTCAACTTATAAGCAATTTATTTTATGTTTTATTTATTTATGCACTAAAAAGACACAGATGCACGAAACCGGCATACTTTTATGAACGAAAAATTATGACTTACATATATTTGTAATCTCTATTTAATTTCCTTTTTCTACTCGGTAGATTTGGTTAAAAAAATAATAATAACGACTTACAATTTAGCGCCAATAATCCGCCAAATTGTGTTTTGTTTTTCAAACACCTATCTAAGGATACTTAAGGTTTCGAGAGGAATCTAACGACATTTTAAAGGTTGAAATCCATCCAGCCGTTTGAAAGATGCGAGGGAATGAAGTTTATAAACAAACATATAAACATTTATGTTTGTTTATAAACTTCATTAAACTATACATACCAGATACGTGCGAAACATAATCCTTTGTTGGCAGTCGGGTAATAGAGAGGTAAAGTTTGTGAGGTTGTAGGGGTAATCTCTGGATCTACAGAACCGATTTTGAAAATTCTTTTACCAATAGAAAGCCACATTATTTATGAGTGCCATTGGCTATAATATTAACCTGAAAAATACCACCCAACGAAGTGGGCACGGGTCTCTCAGCTAGTGCTTAAATAAAAGAGTTGAAAACCCAACATTTTAATAATACACAGTGCTTTGTTAATCTTCTTACAACGGCAACCCACTTCATCTATCTAATTTCTAATAGAAATCCATTAAAAACAAAATTATATTTATGAAAATTAAAATTCGAATTATTAAAAAAATGAAAATATTATTATCAATCAATCAATCAAAAATGTTTTGTTCGGACAATAACAATCCATAACATTCAACAAATCAAATAAATAATAATTAAAATACACCAAAATTCAGTTAACTTAAAACCATAATTAAAAATATACCAAAAATTCAAACAAACCAAAATTAAATTAAATTAAAATCATATTTAAAAATTACAAAGATTAAATTCAAATTCAAATTAAATTAAAAACACTAAACAAACAAAAGAATGGTGTGCATCCAGTGCCCAGCGATTGAGTGGTCCAGCTTGTCCCGTAATGTCCTCAGGATGATGTTGGTACTCCCCTCAACCTACACATTATAGACGCGGTTCTCTTGCGCATAATAGCCCAGAAGTCGTCAGTTTGCATACACGCAAACATTTCAGACGCACTACAGTATCTGTGGAGTCCCAACAGCACCCTGAAGGCATTTTTATACTGTACTCGCAGGGCGTTGCTGCGTATATTTCACCCACAGGCTGCACGTGTAAAAGGTTTGACAATACGCTTCAAAAAGCGTAACCTTTACATCATCCGAACAACGCGCAGACCTGCGGGCTACCGTATTACATCGGACCAATAACGCCCTACGCTCCCTTTCCATGTCTGCATCGTCCGAGAGATCCTCCGTCACCACATGACCCAAGTATGTGAATTTTGACACTCGTTTTAAAGGGATTCTATTGAGGTGAGTAGATTGAAGCTTCCTGGGCAACGGCTGTATTGCTGGCGACTAACTGTTACATAATACAATACCTAAGCCAGAGGCGAGCGCAGTCCGAGTCTTATGTTCCTAGGATGGAACGGTATTAAACATGATTAACATGGTGTTTTATAATTTTAACGCATTATTTGTTTTTATTGTATCTTAAGGAATTATTTAAAAAATAAATCGTGCCTAGAGGTAGTTTATGTCGGGTACATTAAGGCCGCTTTTGTAAGGCTACTAAAATGGCGCCGCGAATTTAGAAATTAATTTGATGCCACCTAGAGTTAGTGATAATCATTAAAAATCTATTTAGAGTGCAGTGTCCGCAGCAGCTGACGAAATTTCTGTGAGCCTAACAGATAATCCAATCGGTACTGCTCACCTAGCTCTTCCAAGCCACGTCAATCATCTGTACATTGAACATAATATAAATCTTAATTTAGTTATTATAACCGCAATTAACATGCATTCACTACGTTTTGTATAAACAGACATAACCTTCGTTATACCGACTGCAGTCATTCAGAAGTGGCCGCGAATGTACGACTCATCCATTCATTATATTTATCTTACTGATATTATACTAAAAAGTATGTATATAACGTCTGATTTGTTTGTCTTTCAATACAGTTATTATACTAAGCTAGGAATTTATTCAATAAAATTAAATTGTTTTTTTTTTTTAATATTATTAATAAAATTTGATAGTTTTTGAAAATTTCGTTGTATTTTTTATCTTGTGTTAGTTATTTACAACAAGAATGAAAATAAACAACGTACGAAAAGGTGCCTGAGTATCTGAGGTACGTTGTGAATGTGCCTGAGAATAAAAGGACTCTCCATCATGAAAACAATGATGGAGAGGAGTCCTTTGATACGGTACAAATAGCTATTCATTGGTAAAGACATCTTTTCAACGCACAGTGAAGAACCGAGCGTTACCAGCACGTTAACTTAAAGCCGCATTTGAGTCCATTTCTCTTCTCTACTACTCTGTGAGACAGTGATTTCTAAGACATTACGTTTTTCACTAATCGAGAATCGAACCCAGGATTCCATGCTCAGCAGTAACACTTGCGTCCACTAGATCACCGAGACACTGCTATCCAAAAAATCTAAATCTTCGAACAAAGTCACCGGCAAGACTTATACTACAAAATAATATTAATTCGCTAAGCAGATGCGCTCATAACTACCACCTCTCCTATATAATAGGCAAGAAGATGATAAACAAAGGGCGGGGCTGGCTCCTCGCCAACAGTGTCAGGGCTCCCGGACTACTCGGCTAAATACTGAGTTTTATTTGGAAAACATCCGGACTGGCTTTATTGCCGGTACTACTGCCAGGCTTACCAGCGACTTAGATGAGTAGCTTTTTAATTTCAATGAAAATAAATCCATAACTGGTTGAGAGTACGAGAAACAATATTGACACTGGTTACCGACAAAGCGTCCAAACTTCATGCTTTCTTTACGTGATAGAATCAGGAATGATGATATTCGCAAGGGAACCAAGGTGACCGACATAGCCCGAAGAATCGCCAAACTGAAATGGCAGTGGGCAGGGCACATTACTCGCAGAACGGATGGTCGATCGGGTCGAAAAGTTCCGGACAGGGTTTCGCCTGGGAGGCCTCCAACTCAAGGAAGACTGTTGACATGATGAGGATCGCAGGTAACTGACGGATGCGAGACGCACAGGACCAGTTGTTCTGGTGACACTTGAGGGAGGCCTCCAACTCAAGGAAGACTGTTGACATGATGAGGATCGCAGGTAACTGACGGATGCGAGACGCACAGGACCAGTTGTTCTGGTGACACTTGAGGGAGGCCTCCAACTCAAGGAAGACTGTTGACATGATGAGGATCGCAGGTAACTGACGGATGCGAGACGCACAGGACCAGTTGTTCTGGTGACACTTGAGGGAGGCCTCCAACTCAAGGAAGACTGTTGACATGATGAGGATCGCAGGTAACTGACGGATGCGAGATGCACAGGACCAGTTGTTCTGGTGACACTTGAGGGAGGCCTCCAACTCAAGGAAGACTGTTGACATGATGAGGATCGCAGGTAACTGACGGATGCGAGACGCACAGGACCAGTTGTTCTGGTGACACTTGAGGGAGGCCTATGTCCAACAGTGGACGTATTTCGGCTGATATGATGATGATGATGAGTTGTAGTGAGGAATGAGTAGTATAGAGGAAGTTTAAAAGTGGCACAGTGACGGAAAAGTTGAAGGAGAGTCGCTTATCTTGGTGTGGTCATGTGAAGAGGAGGGATGAAACGCATGTTACTTTAAAAAGAGATATGAATATAAATATGGATGGATGGAGAGGGAGAGGCCAAAGAAACCATGAATGGATTGTGTGGAGAGGGATATGAAAGAAACAGGAGTTAGTGAATGTGACGGTGACAGGACAGCATCGTGTTGCGCCGACTCTAAGTGACATGGTATAAGAATAGGAAGATGATAATACCTATCTATATTGTAGTGATATGGAAACAAACTTGTAACTCTGCGTGACCAGAGGGCTGGCTCGTTCTTTGCTCAAAGAATTAGCATTGCCATTCAACGTGGCAATGCTGCCAGTCTTTTTTATATTTTTTTGTTTTATTTTATCAAAATATTTTCTTTATTTAATTTTTTCCCAAAACTCTTTGTTTTCTGTATAGTATATACTGGAACTCCGGACATACGTGTTTTTGTCTTTGTCCACCTAGAGAGCCCTGACACCCTTACCACAAGTCCAATCTTCGCTTGGGTGTCAGAGGTGTATGTGTAACTTTACAATTTGGTATAAAATGTATGTTTTGTTAACAACATAGTGATTACTAATCGTAATTTTGGGAAATAAATTATTATTATTATGATTATTTAATATTATTTTTTAGATGGAATTCTTCGACGCGTACCTAAGTGTATTTTGTTTTTGTATATTCAAATGTATATAGTTTGTTTAGTTTTGATTTGATAATAAATTAATTTATGTAGTTTTGTTTTGTGTATTTTTTTTTTTAGCTCATTAGTTTCGGAGATAAGGCGTCAATGGTCATTTTTCGTCTAATTTATTGAATAACTTCAAAACCAATAATTTTAAAAGCATGAAAATTTGATGATTTTCTAGTCTGACCTCCAAAAGTTATCCAAAAGTAACACGTCCGTGTTAGGGTCACAGAAGTTCATATTTGTGCCAAATTTCATCAAAATCGGTACAGTGGATCCGGAAAAATCAGGCTGTAACAGACGGACATACAGACAGTCAGACAGACACCCGAGTGATCCTATAAGGATTCCGTTTTTTGTTCGGAACCGTAAAAACGTAGAAAGACTCATAAGGTCACATTCTATGGGAGAATGTGATTAGATCTTATGGCTGCCTATCATAATCTACCATGAGATCGGCTATCAGCCACTTGGGTAAACATTGATGTAGTACTTAGCGCTGAAGGAAGGTCTATGTTTGTTTCCATAATATTTAACCTAAGTTGACTTACCTCAATATGCTAATGTAATGTTCTATAAATAAATAATTATCTACTTAAAATCGTGTTGATGTCGGCTTTACATAATAAACATTTATTAAGTAAATAGATACAGGTATAACGCCTTATAAGCTTTACTAGTTGACCCGTAAAACTTCGTCTCATCCGCTTCTATATCTTTTGAAATCGGATTTTAATCTTGAGATTAGCGCGTTCAAGCAAACAAACATACTCTTCACCTTTATATATTAAAATGCTAGTTGACCCGCGCAACTTCGTCTGCGTCACAATTTACATTACTGCTCCGCTCCTATTGGTCTTAGCGTGATGATAATTATACCCATAGCCTTCCTCGATAAATAGGCTATCTAACACTGAAAGAATTTTTCAAATCGTACCAGTAGTTCCTGAGATTAGAGCGTTCAAGCAAACAAAGAAACAAACTCTACAGCATTATATATTAGTATAGATTGATTTAAACTTTGCAATCGCGCTTGAGAAAACAAGTGGATTGATTGAAAGAATCAGTGGTTCCGTAGTAACTACACAGGCTACATATAGGTTAATGAAGAGAGCATCCGACGATAATGAAAGAATCAGTGGTTCCGTAGTACCTACACTGGCTACATATAGGTTAATGAAGAGAGCATCCGACGATAATAAAAGAATCAGTGGTTCCGTAGTACCTACACAGGCTACATATAAGTTAATGAAGAGAGCATCCGACGATAATGAAAGAATCAGTAGTTCCGTAGTACCTACACAGGCTATATATAAGTTAATGAAGAGAGCATCCGACGATAATGAAAGAATCAGTGGTTCCGTAGTACCTACACAGGCTACATATAGGGTAATGAAGAGAGCATCCGACGATAATGAAAGAATCAGTAGTTCCGTAGTACCTAGACAGGCTACATATAGGTTAATGACGAGAGCATCCGACGATAATGAAAGAATCAATGGTTCCGTAGTACCTACACAGGCTACATATAGGTTAATGAAGAGAGCATCCGACGATAATGAAAGAATCAGTGGTTCCGTAGTACCTACACAGGCTACATATAGGTTAATGACGAGAGCATCCGACGATAATGAAAGAATCAATGGTTCCGTAGTACCTACACAGGCTACGTCTAGGTTAATGAAGAGAGCATCTGACGATAATGAGAAGCTGAGGATATAAAACCTGTTGTATCCCACTGCAGGTCCTTTGACCTCTTTCTTTCTTTTCTTTTCTTGGGTTCTGTACCCAAAAGGTAACCAACGGAACCCTAGGCCTCTGCTGTCTGTCCGTCGATCCGTCTGTCGTCCGCCGTAAACATATTCTGTTCCGTGGGCGTAAACCGTAAACAGTAGGTTCAAAGAGTGCCTAATAAATATTGCCGCTCTAACAAAAAAAATTAAATTACTTAAATTAAAAATTATAGGCAGTCGAGGTCAGATTAGGTATAAAAAATGCTCATATTATGTACGTGTGTTATAATGATGCTGGTATCAAACGACAATTTTACTGTACAAAAAAACTTGTATGTTAAGTATCAAACATTTGTAACAAAATAAAGAAAGATAAAATATGTATTTGACGAAAGTCCGAGTACACACAAAATAAAATAAAAACCGACCAAGCGCAAGTTGGACTCTCACTTGGCCGGTTTTTAGGGTTCCGTACCCAAAGGGTGAACAACGGAACCCTATTACCAAGCCTCCGCTGTCCGTCCGTCCGTCTGTCTGTCTGTCAGCGGGCTGTATCTTAAGAACCGTAATTCAATTTATGTATTTCAGATAGATTACAATCATAATAGTTACAATTATAAACATCCATAAATTCAATTTAAATAAAATACCAAGAGACAAACCAAACAAAGGAAACAAACATAACAATGGAAACATTGGATCAGGTCCGCACTACCCGTATGTGTAACTTTGTCCAATGCTCCATGAAGTAACAATCCACATCCATTCTCCCTACAATGAGCTTCAGTAAGCTGTTGGGGCTGCCCCGTATGCAGCGCATCGGAGAGGCTATTCTTTTGCGATGTACCTGATGCGCTACAAAAGCGTGGCAACCCCATCAACACCCTGAATGCGTTATTGTATTGCACACGCAGGGCATTGTAAGTCCTCTGCGTATGCCTCACCCATAGGCTGCATGTATAAAATGACTGACAGTGCGCCTTGAATAAAGTCATTTTTACCTGTGTAGTACAGCGTGCAAACTTACGGGCCAGCATATTAGCTCTGACTAACAATGCCCTGCGTTCCTTTTCAATATCCACGTTATCTGTGAGGGCCTCGGTGACCCAGTGGCCCAGGTACTTAAATTTCGCCACTCTTTTGAGAGCACTGCCATTCAATCAACGGTGTCATAGCTCTTCGAACTGGACTTGAACTCAATCATCTCACTCTTGGCCGTGTTATACCTGAGCCCATGGGCCTCCGCATAGCACTCACATAACTTAATTAAGCGCCTGAGGGCACAGATCGATGGGCTCAGCAACACCACATTGTCAGCGTAACTTATATTGTTAACAAAAACTCCATCAATCGATCAACCTACCTGGGTACCGCTGAGCTCACAGACCAGCCGATCTACGTACAAGTTAAAGAGCTTGGGCGACGTCAGATCACCCTGTCTTACGCCACACTCCAACCTATACGCATCCGATAGTGATCCCGCCCATCTGACATTGTTACGCTGATTGCCATACCAATATTTAAGGATCGATGTGAATCCGTCAGAAGGTCAGTCTCACTTGACAGCTTCTGCCACAGCTACACAACCAGGTTGAACGCCCTGGAGAGGTCTAAAAAAGAGGCGTAAACTAATAGGTAGAGAGTTACAAGTAATAAAAGTTAAGGTTTATGGTACGGAACCCTTCGTGTGCGAGTCCAAATCGCTCTTGGCCGGTTTTTTATATTTCTCTGATAGCAATCTGTCCCCAAACTCGTCGGTGGCAAGAATTTAAAGGAGGAACTTCTCTTGCCACTAATTTTATCATAGTTTACTGAAACCATCGATAAATATGGACTTCAATCGAAAAAATCATGCCTATTTATTTTATCTTTACTTATGCTTAAACTACGAGTAAACATAACGCACATAATTATGCACGTACATAACACGCAGTAGTGTCTAGTAGGCACCGTGTGCTAGCTACTAGCCACTAGGGTAGGGTCAGCACACGCGGATCTGCACGCAACGGCCGCGCCCAAACGCCGACACACATTCGAGAGACGTACCGACAGCAGGGCAATTATTGCGGGTTTATGCTACCTATATTCTAGCTAATAAAATATCATTCATTCCTTCAAAATACTTCGTTTGTAAAAAGGAAAAAACTGGCTCAAACTAGCAAAAGACAGAGTTTTGTGGAAAGGGAGAAGAAGGCAATTCCTAGCAGGCAATAGGCGATAGGCTAGACACGGCGAGCATGGGTGGCTCGCCGTCTGATCAGAACCAGGCCCGGGTAGACGGCGCGATGCGATCCCCGCGCGTCTCAAAGCACGGAAGACGGGGCCGTAGCCCTGAAACGCAAAGGGCACTAGGAGGAACACGGATGGGCTTTAATCAGTAAGAGTTTGACACTCCCTCCTGCTCCACCCAGAGCGGGTGGAGTCATTTGATGATTTCCCATCCTTAAAAAAAAAAAGAAGATGGACTAGCTACATATATTGATAGGTGAAAGGAATACCGGGATAAATATGTTTAAAATAAGTTTAGTAAAGTTCAGTCATCTATCTGTTGAGGCTTGGTTCCCACCTCCCCCGACAAGATCATGGTTTGTCTACCCCTTGACTGAAATTAGGAAAATCTCTATTTTTAGGGTTTCGTACCTCAAAAGTAAAAACAGAACCTTTATAGGATCACTTTGTTGTCCATCAGTCTGTCTGTCAAGACCCTTTATCTCGGGAACGCGTGGAGGTATCGAGTTGAAATTAAAACCATATTCTCAAGTCTACAGCCCCTTGAAGCTGTGACAAAAAATACTTCTAAGTTAACGTAAAAAAAAAAGATATGATCGTTTATGCCGCAAAAAACGTATACTACGACACTCTCAAAAAAGGGAGTGCGACAAGGCCCCCCTTCACCTAAATTGTTTTCGGCGGTATTAGAACATATATTTAGAAAAATTAATTGAGATACATTTGGAATAAATATAAACGGCAAAAGCTTAAGCACCTAAGGTTCGCAGACGACCTGATTCTGCTCAGCGAAAACAAAGAAGGCTTAGAAATCATGCTCAACCAATTGGAAAAAGAAAGTAAGACTTTAGGGCTGACTATGAACCAAAACATAACAAAAGTAATGACAAATCACACAAAAACAATTATCTTAATAAATTAAAATCAGATAGAGTATGTGGAAGAGTATAAATATTAAGTACAAATTATTAATCAGACGCAGAAAGAAATAAACATCCGAATAAGTAAGGCTTGGAAAAGGTTCTGGACCCTTAAAGAAATTATGAAGAACCCACACATATCCTTATAAAACAAAACTACCGTATTCAACTCTTGCATACTACTTTGCGTAACCCATAGGTTAAGCAAAGTAGTATGCAAGAGTTTGTGCTCCATAGAGCACAAACATGGGCCCTCACTAAGAAGCAGAGTAGAGCACTAAAATGGAAAGAAGCATTTTAAACATCAAGCTACGGAACAAAATCAAATGAACAAATATAAGAGGCAGGACAAAAGTTATAGATGTCACATACATAGTGATGAAAGTTAAGTGGAAATGGGCAGGACATGTGATAAGAAATAGAAGGAAAAAGTGGACAAAGGTGTTACTGTATGGTACCCTAGAGATGGAAAAAGAAGAAAGGGATGTCAAAAATAAGGTGGGAGGACGATATCAAACAGATAGCTACAACAACATGGCAAAGGAAAGCCGCAAACAGGGAAATATGGGAAACCCAAGGGGAGGTCTATGCCAAAGGGCAAGCTGATAGTTACGTTACCGATGTCGTGGATATCAATAGTTATTATGATTAATGTTAATAGCAAGAAAGTATATAATTAAATGATGTTATTAAAATACAATTAAATTGAGGAGCTCGTGGCTAGATAATAACAGCCGCACGGGTCAATCATCAAGGTCAAGCAACGCTTGCGAAGGTTGGTCTTTGGATGGTCTTAACATACCGAGTTTCCTCCGTGCCGCGGAAAGCACGTTAAACCGTTGGTCTCGGCTGTCATTTGTAGATCTTTGGCAGTCGTTACGGATAGTCAGAAGCCAGTAAATCTGACTCCAGTCTTGCCATGAAGTACCGTGTTACCCAGTTATTGGGTTGTGGAGTTCTGGTAGGCAGCCGCTCCACGTAAAATACTGGTATTCAGCTAAATCCGGCTTGACTGGAAACCGACCCCAATATAGTTGGGAAAAGGCTAGACAGATGATGATGATTCAAATACAATTGAAATGATCTTTAAATAGTAATAATTAATTAATATGCAATAGTAGAATGATGGTATAGAAATGTGATATTATAGCATGCAAATAAATTATAAAACGATGAAAATGGACATAATGTATTTGTATTTTCAGAAATAAAGGTTGTTGACCTAGAACTATGAAATTTGGCAAATACTTAATACCGTCTTATACATTTTTTTAAGGGAAAGTCTGATAACTATACATTTGTAATTAAATCATTGAAAAAAAAAAGTCTTTATTTAAAGACCGACAGCAATACGTTGACTACAACGGGTTCGAATCCGAGCCATACTACACCAGATCAGGTGTGAGCCAGGGCAGCAATTTGGGTCCTCTCGAATTTATTTTAATGATAGATGACTTACCAGACGTAGTCAAACTTAGTTTATGTTTATTGTTTGCTGATGACCTCAAATTGCTTCTCGAGGTCAAGAGTGAGTCGGACTGTGAGAAATTGCAGGAAGAAATAGACAGAGTGGTAGAGTGGAGTCATAAAAATAAACTTTATTTCAACACAGCGAAATGCTCAGTGATGACATTTACGCGCGCGAAGTCGGCCTTAGCCTACGAATACAAAGTAGAGGAAGCGCCGATGCAGCGAGTGTCTCAGGTAAGAGATCTAGGAGTACTGCTTACCCCGGATCTAACTTTCCGGGATCATATAGTTAAGATTTGCAGGAAGGCGTACAGAAACCTGGGTTTCGTGCTGAGACACAAACGTGACCACGCTCAGGGTGTTGTATGACGCTTTGGTAAGGAGTCACTTGGAATACAGTGCGGTGATATGGGCTCCTCATAAAGCGAAATACAATGTCATGCTGGAGCGAGTCCAGAATAAATTTACAAGACACTTGTACGAGTATTTCAAACTTTATGGAATATACCCATTTTACCCGCTGATGTATCCTACACTGTTTGTACTGGGTTTGGTAGGGGGCAACGAACTCAGAGTGCGCCGGGAATTTACACTCGCGGCGTATGCACTAAAGCTCCTGCGTGGAGTAGCACGTAACCCGGGTGTACTGCGTCACTTGAAGCTGTATGTCCCTGACCGGTACGTGTGGAGGCGGCGACGACCGTCACTGCTGGCCGTGCCTGCTGCCAAAACCAACTTGCTGTCAAAAACACCCCTCACCCGCACAATATGTGTATTAAATGAGGTCCATGAGAGGATTGACATATATGTTCGTGCAGTTTGAGTGAATTCGCAAGAGTTTTGTTGAATTTTGTTAGTTATAGTTAAATATTAATATTCTGTGTTAATTGATTAAGTTTAATTTTATATTTTAGGTTAAGATTTTAATAACATTAAAAAAAAAGGTTTCGTTGTTATTATGATATGATGATATTGTACATTTATATAGATTATGATTTTAATAGAGTTTAGTGTTGTTATTTTTTTACTTTTTAATGTTTAGATTTTTAAGTAATAGCTGTAATTAATTTTTATATTTATTGCGTGAGCAATATAATTTTTATATTTGCAAACCACTATTGTATTGGGGTCATTATGTAAAGATAGTGTGTGTAAGTTAAATAGATAAAAAAAAAAAAAAATAAGTAATTTGTAGCTACGAAACGCTCGGTGGACGAGTCCGACTCGCACTTGGCTGGTTTTTTCTCATCCCTCGCACAAAATGTTTCGGGAATGTTTTCATTGTGCGTAGGTACAGACAAGGAGTGGAATAGCCTGCAGGAGACTGTGTTTTGTGACAGTTACAACCAGAGGGTCTTCAAGTCAAGAATGAGTGCTGTGTAGAGTAAGTACAAGTATCTTCCTGTTATCGACTGTTCAGCCAACGTCAGCCTTACTTAGTTTTCACCTCCACCACGTTCTGTCCTTTGCATTTATGTCGGAAACCTAGCTCATCGTCAAGTCTCTGATTTGACTTCCTCTTCACTCGTGGCGGCTGAAAAAAGCGATTACTAAAAAAATTTTTAATGGAAAACAGCGCTTTGTTTCCCGGTAAAAGTAGTACAGCAACCTGTAGCTTAAAAGTCTCATCATATCAGCTGAAAGACGTCCACTGCTCGACATAGGCCTCCCCGCGCGTGTCGCCAGAGCAACCAGTCCTGTACGTCTCGCATCCTTCGCGACCCTTCCATCGCTTATAATTCTAGCTTGGCCATATTTCATTGCAACTATCCTACCACGTTTGGTCATGTCCTGTTCAGCAGTTCTGAGTATTATTACTGATTATTACTCTTGTTAGGAAACTTATCAAAAAACTGGCAGTCGCACTAGTATGCTGTCGGTACACAACACATATTGCTAAATAACCAGCGTAGATTGATATCTGCGATAAAATGGACATGCGAGCAGCTACCGACTACCGAGCTATGCCGAGCTTTAAATATTCGCCCTGATATGGCCGGCTCAGGGCCGTTGATAATGCTTTATTATCGTACAAATACCTTGCAGCAGCCCTTTTGATAATATCTTGTTTTTTATTATTATTCACAGTCTTACATTCGACCACTATCTCACCTGAAAGCGATGTTGTGGTCGACAATTGTAGAAGTAGCCTATTCACTATTGACTTGAAAATTCTCTGGTTGTAGTCTGGCAAAAGCCAATGAATTTGACTCCTGCCTTTTCAAGAAGCTCCGTGTTACCCAGTTCTCTTCCACCTTGAATATTTTTTTATTATATCTTTAAAAAGGTTGTTAATAAGAGTATCGATAAGTGTTAACATAATTTGATTGCGAGCAACCCTGAATCATGTGGCGGTTTGAATTAGTTGACGGGTGCTCGCTATGTGCGATTTTTTTAACTTTCGATGTGGAAGTACGAGGAGAGTGTGCGGTGCGCTCGGGGAGAGGGATGCTAAACCACGTCTTTCGAACTGTCAGAAATGATTAACTTAGGCTCTAGGCTCAAATGGTATGTGCGGATTTTGGAGGGTAGCGGAACGGAGAGTAAAGTCCCGCACACCTCCATTTTAAAGGAAGGATCCTCCAAACAGACGGCTGTTGTACCTGGCGGGCTACTGCCCGATAGTTGATATTCGGGCTGATGTATATTTTCAAATCACAGGTAAGCTCTACTTGCGCGATGCAGGATTTCGGCGAAGTAGTTCTCCGCTAGTCGGATAGATGGCGTCGCGGTTCTTTTTGTTGCGATGTTGATTTGCTCCGTTGGTTTTCTTGTGACGGCATTGATGCCGCTACAGGGTCCCGTCAGCTGCATGTACTGCGACCGGTGTGCAAAACATTCGACAAAAAGGGCCTGAAGACGGCTGCTGAAATAAAAGTGAATGCTGGTACAAAGTGGCTTGGACCTGGGGAGACCTTTGCCCAGCATTGGGACAGTAGGGGCTAGTAAAAAAAGCAAGTGGAGCTATAGATTTCTACGTTAGGTATTGGGTGACAATCACGTGGTTGGCCCTCCTGATAATAAAGTAGGTATCACCCTTTCATACGTAGTTTTGCAGGAATCTCCCGCTACAAAAGTTACCTACATCTTCCGTTCACGCTGGACATAGTCGCCGTATAATTTTCATGAGCTAATGACAGTTAACCCGCCCGATATTCTGCCCATCTCCACTTGAAGCGTATCGAACGTCGACTTTCCTCCGTACTCCGATTGCTGATAGTTTTCGGGGTCGGCCGGTCTGCCATGGCCTTTCATTGCCAAACAAAATTAATTCATACTTTTAAGTAACTATAATACCTCTCAAAGAAAACCGCTCCAAATTGCTCCAAAAAAGCTTAATCCGTATACAGACGACCTCACTTATTACCGATAAGGTCAGGGTCAGCTGTGATGTCCCGAACTTAGCCTAAACGGTCGCTAGTCGTGAGGAGGCCGTCACGATGTATCGGGCTCTCGACCAATGGGGAGCCTTGGACAGGTGCGCTGAGATAAACATATGGTGGCGAAGATTCGAGATGATTTCATATGGTCCAGTAAAGGTGAGCACTCGGCATAAAGAGCTTCAATTTGCGAATCTATACTGCAATGTTATAATTAATTTTGATATAATGTTTCTTTTTTATTATTATTTTATTTAGTGACTTTGTATTTTATGAGAAATTGTACTTTTGTAATTAATTTTGTTATAATAATAATTATTGACTTTAGCGACACTGTTTTGTATGCCTTTCGTCGGAACATAGGATGGACCAAACATTTTTATAAAACATCTTTGTACCCTGTGTTCAAAAAATTAATAAATGAATATAATATGAATATGAAAAAAATCTTAATGACATAGAACACTTGTAGGACCCAATCCATTGTATCTCGAAGCTTGCTTACTATCCAAAAGACAGAATATGTTGCTAGTGTAGAAAAAGCAGCCCTAAGAAAAGGTTTTCAAAAATTCACCCCCAAATGGGTCAAATAGAGTTAGTATTGAAGTTCTCATGAAGAAGTGCGTGAACATGACGTTTTAGGAAACTTTTACAACGTAGAGGTTTAATTCATTCGATTTTTGAAAACTCAGTATGGGTTGTATTCCCGAAGAATGGACAAAGTATAACTCAGGTTTTCATTAGAAATATTTCAGTGACAGCGCGACGATTGCTCTTTGCTACATTGGACAAGCATATAACTGATGAAATATGTTTTTTTAATACTACGTACACATTCGCCTAAGCCCTCAGGGAATATAGTCATGACGTTATGTCTTGAGCTAAGACCTCGGCTCTCAAAGCTGTTTGACATCTAGAGTTTAAAATCCTTGAAGGTCGGGAGAAGCCGCGGGCGATGGCTAGTGTTATTTACACACACGTACAGTATATTATGTATCAATGTCGCGCAGAAAGTGTAAGCGATCTGTGTCAAGTGCAACCTGTACATATGTGTTAAAGCCGAGTACACAACATACCGAGAAAACCGACCTTTTGATCCTGATCCTACCAATTCTTTTTTAGGGTTCCGTACCCAAAGGGTAACCAACGGAACCCTATTACTAAGCCTCCGCTGTCCGTCCGTCCGCTGTCCGTCCGTCCGTCTGTCCGTCAGTCCGTCTGTCTCTCAAGCCGTATCAGCGTTGTCAGCGGGCTGTATCTCAAGAACCATGATAGGTAGATAATTGAAATTTTCACAGATTGTGTATAACGATAAATAATAAAAATTGAGATTTGTGGTACGGAGCCCTTCGTGTGCGAGTCCGACTCGCACTTGGCCGGTTTTTTTTCTGTGCGCTATCCTTGCGGTTCAAACCAGTACAATAACATCATCAGCTTATATTGTTTCCTAGCAGTTAGAAGATGCAGGTCAACCGTAATGATCTGCTGTGTCCACTGTTGGGAACTTTAATATGTAATTCCTCGTCGTTAGAGGAAGCGGAATGTGATAAAAAGATCCAGTAGGTATGAATAAGTTTGGGGAAATTTACTTTTACATGCACTCTTACTCAGGTTTTCAAATTGCGCTACGGTCAAAAAATATGGTGCTACTACAAAATATACAATTTGACATTTTTCTTTTCATCGTATAGTTTGCTTTTTTTTATCCAATTGGACATAATTAATGAATCTGTAAAGTATTGTAATTATTTTTATTATAAATGAGGACTACCTATGTGTTTTTTTTTTCAAGTTTTAATGTTTGATGTCATTTGTTGTCGTCGTCTCCGTTGCTTTGAGAAATCGGGTTTTTCTGCCATATGGCTACTTGTGGACACTGGCGTGGAAAAACTTATTTACATCGGCGTATACCGATCGCACAGCGGTGACCAGGAGACAACAGCGCTGTTTAATTCCCTCGTGAAGTCGACCGACGTAGCCCAGCAACGGTACCCAACAGCGAAGCTCATTTTTCTGGGGGACTTTAACACCCACCATAAAGACTGGTTGTTCTCGTACTAGAAAACTGACCATGCTGGGTTAGAGGCGCGCAAGTTTGCTGTAACGCTAGATCTAACCCAGCTGGTGAATGTAGCAACGCGGGTACCGGATGTTGACGCCCATACACCCAATTGCTTGGACCTTCTGCTGACAACTGATCCGGCCAGTCAATCAGTATCAGTCTCAGCCCCGCTGGGAACATCTGACCACTTCTTCTTCTACCTGGCGTTAATCCCGGCTATTGCCAGGGTCCGCCTTCCTACTTAGCTTCCTCCACTTTGCCCGATCTTGAACATCCTTCTCAGTTAGGCCATTGGCTCTCGTGTCGGACTTAACGACGTCCAACCAGCGCTTGCGAGGGCGACCACGGGACCTAGCCCCAAGAACAGCCATATTCATGCATCCCCGACCAACGTACTCCATAGGGCGGCGCATGATGTGGCCATACCATCGCAGACGACACTCTTGCAGTTTTTCCCCCACGTCACGGACACCAAGACTACCTCTGATGAAAGAGTTGCGTATGCGATCGGATAGCGTTGCGCCACTCATCCACCTCAGCATCTTCATCTCCGTGACGCGAAGCTCCTGGGTGTGTCTGCTTAGTGCTGGCCAACATTCACCGCCGTACAGTAGGACAGGCCGTATGATGCATTTATATATCTGCCCCTTGAGCTTAGGAGGCATTTTGCGGTCGCATACAACGCCCGTTACCTCGCGCCACTTCGCCCAAGCCGCGCCTATACGTGCTTGGACATCGTCGTCCACGTTGCCAGACTCGTGCAGCACGGATCCAAGGTACCTGAACGTATCGGACTTTCTGATCAGGTCCGAACCTATTCGGATGAACCTATTTGAATCCGTGCCGCCACAGGACATGTACTCAGTCTTCGCCACATTTAGTCTCAGACCACTGTTTTCAAGCGTGTCCTTCCAAATGTTGACTTTGCGCTCAAGATGGGCTTTGTTCTGATTAACGAGGGCGATGTCATCGGCATACATCATTAGCCATGGGGGCTTATCTTGGATGTTTGCCGTAACTACATCGAGCACTACGTTAAACAAGAACGAGCTAAGAGCCGAGCCTTGGTGAACGCCAACAGATATTGGGAAGCCATTCGATTCGCCAACAGCGGTCTGGACAGAGGACACGGAATCGCGGTACATGTCTCTGATAATGTCAATATAGGCCTCGGGAACGCCTTTGAAGCGCAGTGCCCACCAGATGGACTGCCGAGGTATACAGTCGAAGGCCTTCTGCAGGTCTAAAAAGGCCATATGCAAAGCTCTCCTTCTCTCTCTGTAAGCCTCAGCCAGATTCCGTAAGGCGAATACTGCGTCCATGGTGCTGTTACCCGCCCGGAAGCCATATTGACACTCAGAGACAGTACACTCGCTACGGAGCCGTGTGTCAATGATGCGCTCGAAGAGCTTCATGGTGTGGCACATGATCTTGATACCGCGGTAGCTATTACAATCCTGTACGCTACCTTTGCCTTTGTATACAGGGATAATCAGGCTAAATCGCCACTGGTTCGGCATTTCCTTGGTGATCAGGATGCGGTTAAAAAGATCCGTCAGAAGGTCCACGCCATGTGGGCCCATCGCCTTCCACACCTCAATTGGCACATTGTCAGGCCCGACCGCTTTCCGGTTCTTCATGTGGCGAAGAGCAATGCGGGTTTCGTCGGGGGAAATAGGGGAAATAAGTCCAAGGTTAGGAGGCGGTTCGGGAGGAAGGTTATGGGGATGCTGTTTGTTAGACAGCTCCGCGAAGTATGTACACCATCTCTCCTTAACAGAGGGGGCATCGTAGAGCAGCTTACCCTGGGCGTCCCTTACACAGAGACATTTGCTAATGTCCCGTGCAGCTTTCTCCCGGGCACGCGCCAGCTTAAAAATAAGCTTTTGCCCCTCCGCAGTTTCCAGCTTGTCGTACAAGGCCGCCAGACTTTTGCTGCGGGCTCTGGCTACAGCTTTTTTGCAAGCGCGCTTAGCCGCTCCATATGCCTCTCTGTCATCCGGAGAGTTGGACCCTTGCCACTGTTTAAATAAAACCTTCTTCTTCCGAGTCGCCTCCTGCACCCCGTCATCCCACCACCACGTCTCCTTTTCTATGGTGCGGCCACCACTAGAAGTGCCAAGGACGCGCTTACCCGCATCGGTGATTGCTGAATGGATCCTACTCCAGATCTCTTGAGCGGACTCATGCGGAGCACTGATCTCGAGATGCTCAACCTCCGCGATGAAGTCCGACTGCCTAGGACCATCAAGCAACCACCACTTTGTGCGGGGTTTGCGTTTTTCGGTCACTTTCTTTTTCGGTACAACCGCAAAGTCCAGGACAAGGAGGCGGTGTTGAGCCGTTAGGCTTTCACCTGGGATGACTTTGCAGTTGGTAACCTTGCCAATGTGGCACCGTCTCACCAGCAGGTAATCTATTTGGGTTGAGTAGGCACCACTACGGTACGTAATAAGATGCTGGGGCTTCTTCTGAAAGAACGTGTTCGCGATGGCTAGGTCAGACAAAGCGCAGGTGCTGAGTATACTGACTCCCTCTGCATTTAGCTGGCCATATCCAAAACCACCGTGAACACGTCCGTACTCTCCAGCAAACTGACCTACGTGACCGTTGAGATCCCCCCCAACCAAAACACCTTCGGAATTCGGAATAGCGCGTAGTACGTCCTCGAACTCATCCCAGAAGGCCTCCTTTTCAGACTCACAGCAACCAGTTTGAGGAGCATAGGCGCTGATTAGGTTCGTTACCGACCCTTCGAT
Source organism: Lacanobia oleracea (assembly GCA_950371165.1). Lineage (NCBI taxonomy): Eukaryota > Metazoa > Arthropoda > Insecta > Lepidoptera > Noctuidae > Lacanobia > Lacanobia oleracea. Next base: position 1,612,981 of record OX493409.1, read on the forward strand.
CAGCACCCTAACTCGCATCAACCGGTCGCTGCATCGGTCTACTTCAAGGAGTCCATCCTGGAGGTCCTTAGACAGCACCACGGCCACTCCGCCCCTGCCCGTTGGTGATCCGGTGTACACTAGCCGGTACCCCTGCCCGATGTCACGTGACTTATTTCCCTTCCAGAGCGTCTCCTGAAGGAAGGCGCACTGGACCCGACGCTTCGCAAGTACGTCCGCGAGTTCTCGGCAACGTCCGGTTAGGGAGCCAATGTTCCAGGTGGCAAAGCGGAACTTCTTCTTGGGTACTATCCTCTTTAGCCGTGCCCGTACTCGACACGGTAGCCCTAGCCCACTTATCGCAGGTTTAGGGCGGTGTGCCTGCGCGTCGTTATGCGGCGACGCCCTAGCCCGAGTACCCGTTTTCAACTTCTTGTCCATTTTATTTGGCTGAAGTTGGTTTTACGTGGGGCGACCAGCCGTCTGACCCCCACAACCCTACGAGAGGGAAACCAGGTTCGCCAGAGCCTCGTCCGTTGGACAGCAGGGTGCACCGCTAGCAGGTGAGGTTGGCTTGGGTCTTAAGATGGTAACAGACCCCATGCACCCCAACAGACCCCATGCACCCCCAGACCCCATGTACCCTGGCTGGGAACATCTGACCACTGCCTGGTGAAATCCGTGTTGGCCTGCTATCCTCCTGATAAGAGTCCTAGAGGCATGAGACGAGTATGGCGATACGAGTCAGCAGATTGGGATGAGATGCGGCACTTTTTACGTCTTATCCTTGGTGGCAAGTGTGCTTCTCCTTGGGTGACCCTTCATGCTGCGCTGATGTGATTGCGGACGTGACTCGGCAGGGGTTGGAGTATTTTTTTTCATTCTCCGACATCCCGCTCGGTCACAAATCCCGGCCTTGGTATAATGCAGAATGCGCCCACGCTGAGGCACGTAAAGAGTCTGCTTACCAAGCCTGGATCAAGGCCCGCGACCGAAAAGCTAAAGCACGTACGGTTCGCTCGAGGAAAAAAGCCTTTAATTCTGCCACGAAGTTCTGCAAGCGGGTTTTTCGTAGGGCACGTTTTGACCATGCCGGACGTATCGGGGCCAAACTAGCATCGCACCCTCCGGGTAGTAAGCAGTTTTGGTCCCTTTCGAAAGCGGTTGAGACAAATTTCTGTCGACCCACTTTGCCTCCAATGCTAAAACCTGTTGGTTCGCTGGTTCTCTGGCAGAGAAAACCAATTTATTTGCAACTCTCTTTGCGGGCAATTCGCGTCTGGACCGGCGGCTCTAAGCAACCGCCAACTTTACCTCGTTGTGACTCTTCGATGTCGGAGATCGCAGTTCACAATAAAGAGGTCTGTAGAGTATTGTGCAGTTTAGACGTGAAAGGCCAGTGGACCTGACGGCATTCCCGCAAGAGTATTGAGGCAATGTGCACCTGAATTGTCTCCTGTGTTGACATGCCTGTACCGCCGGTGCCCAAAAAGGAGACCGTGCTGACCCTGCGCATTACCGTCCGATCGCCATTACCTCCATTCTATGCAAGGTTATGGAAAGGGTTGTGAACAGTAAGCTGCTGACCTACCTTGAAGACAACGATCTCCTCAGTGACCGTCAATATAGCTTTCGCCGGGGACGGTCAACTGGCGATCTTCTTGTGTATGTCATGCACTGCTGGGGCGAATTGAGAGACACGGCGAGGCACTTGCCGTGTCGCTTGATATCTCGAAGGCTTTTGACAGGGTCTGGCACGCGGGTCTACTCAGCAAGCTTCCTGCTTATGGCATCCCAGCTGGTTTTTTTGCTGGATATCAGACTTCCTGAGTGAACGGTCGATCCGAGTGGTCATTGACGGCTGCTCCTCTGACCTCATGGCTATTGATGCCGGAGTTCCTCAAGAGTCTGTTCTCTCTGCAACTCTTTTCCTGCTGCACATCAATGACCTCCTTCAGCCTGGTCTTGTTGGGTACGCAGGTGACAGTACGGTTTCAGAGAGATACTTGTCCAGCGCAACAACCATTGGGGTTGAAGTTTTTTCCTTGAGAAAGGCCATGGTAGAGCGGACAAATTTGTCCATAAGCGTTGTCTCCCAGCGGGATGACGACAATCTGGTCACTTTTAACGCCACCAAAACACAGGCGTGTCTTTTTACCGTAAAAAGGAGTCGTTTTGACCAAGCTCCTACTTTTCAGGGTGCATCTGTTCCTGTGACTGATCGGCTCGAGCTCCTAGGCATGGAGTTGACATCCAGTCTCAACTTCGGCGCCATCATCGAGTACAAAACCCAAACTGCGGCCAAGAAGCGGGGTATCCTAAATAGGGTGAAGCAATACTTTAGGCCTGGACAGCTTTTAACCCTTTACAAAGCACAAGTCCGATCCTGCATGGAGTATTGTAGCCACCTTTGGGATGACTCGGTGGAACGCAGAGCTAAGAGGCTCATCGGCGACGTAAAACTGGTGGATGCCAAGCTACATAGCTTGGCTCATCGCCGTAAGGTTGCCTGCTTGTCGGTCTTCTACAGATTGTACTTCGGTGAGTGTGCCCAAGAACTCCACGACCTCATCCCACCGGCCCCCTTCTACCATCGGACATCCAGACGCACTGCATCTTACCATCCCTACCTTGTAGCTATTCCACCAATTCGCACTAAGCGTTTTCAAGCGACTTTTATAACGCGCACAGCAAAGGAGTGGAACTCTCTGCCTGCGTCTGTGTTCCCAAAAGCTTACAACCCTAATCTCTTCAAAGTTAGAGTGAACAGGCTCCTTCCGGGTAAGCTCGCTCCATCGTAGACTTTGTCTCTGTCATCTCTGACATAGACTAGAGTCAAGAGCAAACCAATTACAAAAAAAAAAAAACTGGCAGTTTGAGTATTTTGTACGGCCCACAAAAATGTCCTTTTTTTGGTATTGTTCGAGTTGCTTAGCTCCTAAGTGGATCTGAGTTGAGCTACAAGACTACTGACAAATGCTTGCTTTAGTCAAATCTGTGTGGTTCAACCTTCTAAAGACCATCTCAGACACTAATCTGCATGGTTCTTAAAAAAAACTCGTCAAGAGCGAGTCGGACTCGAGCATCGAGGGTTCCGTAAGCACAAATTTGTAGGTACGTATTGTAAATAGTTCAGGAATCAAGTCTTGCAGTCTTTTTTGAGCTAAGAATCTATCGCGCAGGGTCCCGTCAGCACCTTTGGTACGGAATCCTACAGGCCTGATCCGCAAGTCGAACCGTCCAGTACTTCGCCAGTACCAAATTAGTTTAAGACAGTTCTACGATAAATCCTTAACGCACGATTAATGAACCAGAAAAAAACAGAAATTTAGCTAACGAATTTGGACCCTAGCAGATATTTTTCAAGACCCCTAACGAACTACAACGCTGCGCTGTTTAAAATCGTGTTAGGGTCGTTCTCCAATGGATACTAACACCACGATTCAGAAAAACGCGTCATCACTGCAACGCCATCTATCAACCATTTCGTAAACTGACAAAGTATTTGGCAGCGGACGACGTTAAAAGAACGTATGTTGCGATTTAACGATTAAAATGTTCACTATTATTTTGGTACTTATTTAAAATTTAACAAATATTTCAACAATTTGTTATGGTGTTGTTTTCATGCTTTCGTGCATTTTATTTTTTCTCGCGCTCTAAACTTTGAAAATCAATATATTTTGATTTTATGGGTCGATTATGATGAAGTAAACGCTAAATTTTACTCGGGATAACACTTATTTTTTTTAAGTAGGTACCTAGATTTTGAGTCCAATCAGTGGTTTAAAACGCTCGGTGATTGATTCAATAAAGACTTTTCCCTATACCTGTAGTATAAGACGGTATTAAATTTCATAGTTCTAGGTCAACGGTCCCTATGAATTTTGATTCCCTTGAAAGTGTAGAAATATTCGTTTTTAGAGGCATAAACGGCTGTATCTCTTTTTTAAGGTGAATGCTCCAGGGTAGCCCGCGAAATTCAAATATTTTTATGTTTTTTGCAATTTGCCGGTCAGTGTGAAGCTGTATGTGGACCAAATGCGATCTGCGACCGTAACGCGTATTTATCTAAAGAATTATAACCATTTTAATCATCAATATAGCCCTCTAAGTTCATGTAGTTCGAAAGAATGAACATAATATATATTATTCTTTCGAAATTTGGTCCACATACAGCTTCACCCTGACCGGCAAATTACAAAAAACATAAAAATATTTGAATTTCGCGGGCTACCCTGGAGCATCCACCTTAACATAAAAAAGAGATACAGCCGTTTCAAAGTATGTTTTTTTCACAGCTTCAAGGGACCGCAGACCTAAGTATATGGTTTAAATTCCAACTCGACACCTTCACGCGTTCCAAAAAAATAAAGCGTAAAGGGTCTTGACAGACGCACGGACGGACAACAAAGTGATCCTATAAGGGTTCCGTTTTTTCCTTTTGAGGTACGGACCCTAAAAATGACGTTATTTTTAAGGATTGATTTCATGACGGTCTGGCAGTTTGAGTATACTATGCGGCCAAATGTCCTTACTTTGGTACAAATTTCACCCCAGTTTTGTTTACGAGAACTTAAGGTGCGAGTCCGTAGTCTGAATCACACTTGGAAAAATATCGGGATCTCGGAAAAGCAACTTGTTTTGCTCCACAGTCGTCTCCCAAGTTGCTTTATGAATTTGTAACTTAGAATAATGTAATTTATTTCCTATTTTTGTACAAAAATCCCAAAATTTTCTAGTCTTAATTTAGGTAGGTAGGTACTACTATGTGATCGACCCGGAACGTATAGCTGCGATCGCGCCTGCAATTGACGTACATGGGCAAACTTAATGCAACAATGCATTAAGGCAATTTTATTAATTTAAAATGAATGCTTATGTACCAGGTTTAAAGGAACACAACTTGACACGGCTGAGGTCAAGCGCTGAGGCGGCATGAGGCGAACCATTGACTCATTACTTAAGGCGTAGATTTACAAAACTATTATCTTTCTTAGTTGTCATTGGTTTTTCCATTTGGAATTCCTCAGTATAAGAGACTACTGCCTTGACTCCTGGTGCACTTCTGCCTTAACCTGCGGTGAAAACAGGCGTTATCTTATAAGTTGAATTGCTTTCCACTGCGAACTTATAGGACCCTCTACTTGGTGCTGCGGAATGGGCCTCAATCTGTAAACAATCACACAAATAAAATTGTTGGTTCCGAGCGTTTAAGCAAGCCCACCCATGTCTACCATCTCAGCCTGGCTTCTCGTCCTGCAGGGAAACCTGCGACTATTTTTTACAGGCAATTCCCAAGCACTTTAGCCAATTCTTCCTGGTTCTACCCGCGCTGGCAGCACTGTCATTCGCCCATCTCACCGCTAAAACTTCTTCTGTCAGTGTCAGGAACGCCACTAATATAAAGTAAATATTTAGAAGGGTATATTATAAAAATAACGAATAATTCTAGGCCTTAACACAGGCAGGTGTGCAGAAAAATCTCGTGATCACATTTATGTTAAATTGGCATTTACAACTGAACGTTACAATGTTACCTAGGTACATTGGTTCACCCCACATACTTATTTTTTATATTAGAATTGTTCTGCAGAGGTTAGCAAGTATTTATAATCGATAAAACAAACCGGCCAAGTGCACGTCGGAATCGCACGCGAGGGGTCCGCACCATAAACCGAAAAAAACACGTTTGTTTTATAGAAGCGGCAATAGAAATCCACCGAGTTCATGACAGAAGGACAGCGTGCCTTGTACCTATTAGGATCTCGTTAGCACCCTTCCGGTACGAAACCTAACACCTAAAAGTTCCTAAGCAATCGCTTGGGATTAGCGTAGACGCAAATGCGCACGTGGTACGCAGGTGGAAAGATGCACTGAGGCGATCCAAACAAAATGCGTCAAAAAACCCGGCCAAGTGCGTTTCGAACTCGCATATGGGTTCCGTACCATAAAGCTTATTTTTTATTATTTGTTGTTATAGCGGCAATAGAAATATACAATCTGTGAAAATTTCAACTGTCTACCTATTACGGTTCTAAGAAACAGCCCGCTGACGCACAGACGTACCGGACGGACGGACGGACGGCTCAGTAATAGGCTTCCGTTGGTTATCTTTTTCGTACGGAACCCTAAAAAGTCCCTTCAAACAAACTGCTGTCGCATCTCTACTATCATGAGTTCATGACCCTACCCAATACGTACTTTGGTAATCCAATGTACCTTTTAATCTGCCCTTTAAGACAGTACAACAGTATAATTATCTATTTTTTATTATTTTTTAAAAACGTTGCCCCCCACACTAGGAATTTCTCCTGTATCGTGGGAGCGTTCACAAACATACAAAGTCACATACACAAACAGCCACACCCGGAACAACTACCTACCTGTAGGCCTTACGAATATTTGCTCCGTGCGGGAAACGAACCCACGACACGCAGCGCAGCAGCCGATCGCCCAACCACTGCGCCAACCGTGCCGTCAAAATTAAATTTGTAGTGTGTAGGTAAATGGTCAAAACGAAAAATCTCTCTGACCTAGACTACAGTCAAGAGCAAACCCATAACAAAAAATAATAAAGTCTCGCAATAATATTAATACCTACCTATCCCAAAATAAATAGCCCTGTAATCGAAGAAAAACAAGTACTGTGCGAAGGCGCAAGGCTGCCCTTACCGCTATTATGCCGGTTACGTGAGCGGCCCGTTTTGACGGTCAACAACCGTAAGTCGCGGTCACCGTACCCGTTTTCATGCCTTTCGTCTCACTTTCACTTTCTACCGAAAAACTCTACGACTTGCAACGCCATCTCTTATGCAGTAGCAGAACTTAAAAAAAGAACAGAATTTTATTATATTAAACAAATAAATATTAATCTTTTTTGGTAGGTATTTTTATAAATTTATTGTGCTATGAATGTGTTACTGAGTTCATAATTTAAATGAACTTGATTTTATTTATTTTTTTTACTACTTAATTCATGTGAATTGTTCCTGAATAAATTAAATTGAATTGAATTTTTAAAAGCCTCTAAATACATACTACAATTTCGCAGACGCTTCAAAAAAAAATTGTGTAAAACCTATTTCCCTAATGGTACGCCAACGCCATCTATATCCGAAATGGTTAAACTATCTGCTGTGATGTATTCTGTAGTACAACTACTCGTCACTTCGCACTTTCGCAATGATAATCATCATAGTTACCATTATATGTTATAAGTTTGATATTCCCAGGATCCTGGAGTCCCGGACCTTTGCAAGGCACACAACGGAACGAAGCCAACTCGCTAAAGCCACTAAAATGGGATGAGCCACATTATTATGGGACCGTAGTTTCGCCTCGCAAGATAAAGGCCTTACTCCTTTGTCCAACTCGTCTCACCATCTCTTTCTGGGTCTAACGTCTTGCCAGTTGTTGTGTTGATGATCACTTTTACTACCCATAACCACCTTCTTTTTTACGAACGGGCACAAAGAACAGTAAGTGGGAATACCAGAGTGGGAGGCTCTCGAAGAACATCAAAGATGTTACTTATTGGTGATGTTCCGAAAAAAGTCAAAGGCCGTACAACCATCCTTTTTTTTTTAAGGATGAGAAATCATCAAATGACTCCTTCCGCTCTGGGCGGAGCGGAAGGGAGTGTCAGACTCTTACTGACTAAAACCCATCCGTGTTCCTCCCAAGTGCCCTTTGCGTTCCAGGGACGAGGCGTCTCTTTCGAACGGATTTCGCACCCCGGCAGGCACTGGCCCTAGCGGGCCCCGTCTCCCTTACTGACAGCTCCCTGAGGCGCTTCCCATGCCTCCTCGCTCCGGACCATAGATTGAACCAGGGCCGGCCGCGAGAGGTCGCCGCCGCCGATCGCCTCAACGAGGACCCGGCGGTTCTCCGCCCAAGCAGGGCAGACCTCTACCGTATGCTCCACCGTGTCCTCCGGGCATCCTCGCAGTAATGACTAATGACACCCGGGCGTGTCCTCCCGCCGAATCCGAAATAGGTATCTCCCGAAATTACCGTGTCCGGTGAGTACCTGCGTTAGGCGCGTACAACCATCCTGCGTGTATGAGTTGAATTTGAATGAAGGAACATAAATGATACAATAAGGTGTTTGCGCCAGGGTAGCCCGCGAAATTCAAATATTCTTACGTTTTTTTGCAATTTGCAAGTTAGTATTAGGTTATATGTTGATTAAAGTATGATTCGCGAGCGTAAGAATTATGCATTTTTAGAATTATAATCATTAAAATCAATAAATTACTCCATAAGTCGGTATAATCATAAAATGTCAAGATTTCATGAAATAGTAATTCTGGGAAACTGTTTGGCAGGCACCTGGCTCTATGGAGTTTTATTGCTGACTGAAATGATAATAATTTTTAAAATACATAATTCTTACGCCTGCGAATCACATTAATCAACATATAACCTAATACTAACTTGCAAATTGCAAAAAACGTAAGAAAGTTTGAATTTCGCGGGCTACCGCGTAGGTTCCACCTTAACTTAGGTGGCGTTCTATAATTTCTGAAGGGCATGAGTTTATGTATGTTCATTAATTTTTTGAAGTTGGAAGATTAACAACAAGGTCCGCTCGAAATCAGCTCGAAACAAAACGTTCCAGTTCCAGCAATCGTAAAATCTATACACGCACATAGATAATCGATTATAGTACGAAAACCAGCATATCTTGGCACACGGCCGATCATTAAACTATTCTAGAATATACTGAGAATGACATTTGCTTGCGATAACAGCGCTATTTCAAAGTGTCAAGTTATATTTGCTTTTTTCATGTCATTGGCATGGAAAGTGGAGTGGAAAATGAATGACATTTCAAAAATTCTAACCTCGCGAGTAGTTGTTTGAAACTTGTAAAAAAGCAAATAATTGAAAATGGCTACAATATTAGTGTGCAAAGAAGAAGAACTAATTACAAAGTTATCTTCACGCATAGAGCAAATAGCGAATGATGCTATCGAGAACCGTGGAAAGTTTATCGTTGGATTTTCGGGTAAGCTTTTGAAGGTCATGTTAACATTGCCAAGTTATTTTATTTACTGTCTTTATCAGTCCATAAAGTAACCCTCTGGCCTTTAAGTAAACCTTTGAAGAAGTATTTACTACTCATTAGGCGTACGAATGCTCAAAGTAAAAAAAAGCATGTGTAAATAAAATGCTCCATTCGATCGCTATAAGCCGGCCGGAATCAGACGGAACATCAAAGCCAAACAGTAAATAACTATTGTCCGTCTTTCCTATCATAATCTAGATCTGCAGTTTACTATTTCTACCAAAAATGCCAATACTTTATGACAAAGAAACCTTATTAATTGTCAGCCAAGCCATGGGCGTTTCTATATGTACCTAACCAACCGGCCCCGAACTTGATAACTGATAGTATTGATTACTTACACTGTACACATCATACTGCTTTGTATGAAATATTAGTCATAAACGTAATAATATAAAATTGGTTAAGTACTTACCTCATTTTGCAGGTTATGTTCACAAATAGATTAAAATATTATCTCAAAATCTTAAATGAATCATCCATTTTGTTCCTTGAAATGAACATACAATCTCCCCAAGTATTATCAGTCCTATTTTTGATTGTAGTGGAGAATCTGATGTTTGAAATATTTGTGTGGCCTCATTTGGCCTTGCATCCTTGTCACAAAGTGCATGATGTTGCAAAATGCCAAACCTAAAACCTAAATAAACTGTGAACTAAAATTAAATAGACTATTCACTTCTAAGCTTTATTGCTCAAGACTCACTATTAACCTATTTTCGAACATGACCTTTCCTCTTTGCATTCATTACTAAGGCCCACATTCTTGAATGATGCTCAAGCATAAATCTATTCTATTACTGTTGTGAACTCATACTGTTCCGTTTAATATTTTAAGCTGCCTCTGTGATCTACCAATTATATTTGGCAGATCGCACAGGGCTTCTTCAGTAAAAAGTAGATCTTGGGTCTAATCAAGTTGGCCACCCCTGCTATATAAAATGAGGCATGTGTTTGTTACTCGTGTTTATCTGTTCTTGGGACCTTTTTCTATATAATAAGCTCAACAAGGTGCTAAGTTTCTATAGTGTAAGGTATAACAAATTTAGTAAAATGCTATCTGAATATTTAAAGACTCTACATTACACAGACACAGAAATATTGGGCATGATGATATTTGATCCCCTTATGTTTACTTTTGTATCATTACTAAAACTAAGCCTATGCTTAGTGTTAGGTATTAAGGTACCATTAAGCTTTTTCTCATAGTTCTTAAAAGATTCTTTATTTTTATATATTTTAACTTTAAATTGTACTAGACCAATGTAGTTGAACTGTAAAGTGATAGCCTGAAACACAGGTTTAAATTAACCTAGATCTGGCTGGTCCTAATGTTGCAATTCCGAACAACCATTACTTGCACCTATAATAATATCTTACTTTTGGTTTATTTTTAGGCACCATAATTGTATGGATAACTTAAAACTGTTAGCTACATGTATTTGAATAAATTATCTCCTTTATTCAATTCAATTCCTACAAATTACATTTTTAAATATTTATAAATTAAAAATAAAACAATAAAAAATATAATAAATAGTAGCCCACCGGTATCAGGAACAGGATCCAAGCAACCGGCGGTCAGGGCTCCAGAGAGGAACCTCCTGACAATGCGAGCCGTGTCCAGAAGTACCTCTTTCAGAATCAAGCCCTTGATCCAGCTGCCCAACAAGAGCCTCCTGAGGTGTTGGTCGAGGCTCGTGACTGATTGCGGAATCCACATCCTACATGTTGATTTGTTTATATTTCTCGGCCTTCACATACCTAGATTTGGAACCCAATCTGTGGTTTATGCGTGATGCGCCCTCAAACGCACAGACAAACAGACAAAAATGTTAAAGATAGCATTTTTGTGTTTTATATCTTTTTCCTAACTTTTCTATGTAATTTTTATGCAAAAATATTTAATGTGCAGATATGGTTAATCTAGATTATTATGCTACAACCAATAGGAGTAGAGCATTAAAAAAGTGACAAAGACGAAGTTAGTAGTAGTTCAGCTAGTCAAATTATAAAATAAATACAACAGATTTCAAACTTGATCAACCCGTCTAGCCTGTACTGCCAAGTTATATTTGGCTTCCACTATAACTAGCTCATGCCTGCATACCTGTTCTATACCTGGACCTACTGCCTAACTCACCTTATTGCTCTACAAAGTGCACATCAGCCACAAACCTTGATGACTATAGCAGAGAGATGATTCTTCTATGAGGTGGTACTGTATGGAGATGCATTATAAGGAAAAATAACCTTTAGACAAAACCTCAGCAACAAAATACCTCATGACAAGTATGGTGACAAATTTTCGGGCTTCTGACTAGTTGTCACAACACAACTCCAAAAATGACAATCAAGACCAATGGGGTATTTTATTAAAAAAATCTGATTAGTCCGTCTGATAGATTTTCGCGTGACGTCATCTGGTTTGGTAAAAATGTACCAAATTTACCAAGCCAGATGACGTCACGCGTGTCTTCAACTCGCTGTATCCTCTTTATTTTTTGTTTACGTGAAAAAATAAAAAATACGTGTCGAATATTTTTTGAAAATCTATCAGACGGACTAATTAGATTTTTTTTGTAAAATACCCTATTGCTTGACATGTTTTATCCTTATAAAATTAATTATTTAAACTACAAATAAATATATTATCTATTTCCAGGTGGTTCTTGGCTGAACAACCTCTGCGAGTGTCTCCAGACAGTGGACACAGAGTGGTCCAAATGGGTGGTGGCATTCTGTGATGAGCGCGTGGTTCCCGAGAATGATGAGGATTCAACATTCGGCACATACAAGAGGGAACTCATCCCCAAGACCAAGCTTGTGGAGAAACAGTTCATTAAGATCAAGCAGGGAGTGTCAGGTATTATTATACCTATATAAGTTAATGTCATTTCCATTGGATTATAATAATAATAAAAATAACTACAGGAATAACCCAATAATATCATGATACCAAAATCACCACTATTCCATTCCACACAAGTTTGGATCGAATAATTTGAACAAAAAGCGGTTAATATGACTTAACCATAATACAAGATGGGCCAAAGGAAGTCATCCCATGTTGTTTAGCTCTCTTTTTTTCTAAATGAAAAACTTCGATTCTGTTTATTTGAACCTTTAGAATTTTATTGGTCAAGTCGAGAAGATTATATCGGCCTCAGTCCTAATTCGTCCAATTGCGGCAGAAAAACTCGGTCAACAAGGTACATAGCACGCACCGTCCACTGTTGTCGTTTGGCCAGCGGCATTCTCGAAAAAAAATGGCCCGATGACTCCTCCAGCGTGAACAGCTCACCATGCAGTCACTTTGAGCGGGTGTAATGGCTCCTCGTGCATCACTCGTGGATTTTCGGTGCCCCAGAAGCGATAGTTTTGCTTGTTCACGTACCCGCTGAGGTGGAAATGAGCCTCATCGCTCATTATGATTTTGGTTTTTTCCATTTCTTCCTCGAGATTGAGGATGGCTTGGGTGTAGGTTACGCGCGTTTCGCGGTCGGCAGGCAGCAGCTGATGCACGGACTGGACTTTGTACGGGAACATGCGCTGGTCTTTGACCAATATTCGCCTTAGGGACGTCCGGCTGATGGCAATTGCGTGGCACGGCGTCTGGTCGATGTTTCCGGCGACAGCTCGACATCCTCGGCAACAGCGGCGATATTCTCGGCAGAACGGGTGCTCTGGGGCCGGCCACTCTTGGCAACGTCTCGTGTGGTCCTATACTCTTCAAGGTTGGTGGCCAAACGGCGCAGTGTTTGCGCAGTCGGTGTCGGACGGCCGGGGAATCGGCGATGGAATTCGCGCTGCGTCAACACCACAGACGAATTGTTACGCAAAAAATATACAGATTATTCCGCATTTTTGGGGAGTGAACCCGCTCCATGGCTTGTTCACTTGTATTCTGCACCTGTCTGGTCCACAAATGTCAAAACAGATTTGGCATTAGCGGCTATTTGCAAAAATGAGAGCATCTTCTAATAGGGTGATTTCTTTTGGCCCACCCAGTAGTTAGATATATTCCCTCGCAGACTTTTTTGTGGATATTGATGTCTTCTATAAAACTGTAGTACACAACTTTGCTCTATTTTCAATAGTTTCCGCAAGCGTACGTGATATAAGGATTTTTTTGGTATTTTTTCACACCTTGGGTTACATTATCGAAATTTTCATACGGATCCCTTACTTTTTGAAAATATTCTATAGCCTAAGTTCATCAGGGATAATGTACGATTCTAATGGTGACAGAATTTTTCAAATTGTTTCAGTAAATTCGGTGCCTATTCATTTCAATCTAACAAACAAACAAGCCTTTTCTCTTTATAATATTAGTGTAGAAGTGTATACAACATGTCTGCCTCTCAAAATGGATGTAGGAATATCTAGTTTTCTTGTCGGCTTTAGCCGACCGTGACTCTCAAAAGGTTAAAAACTTTTCTGAGCACCACGCATTTAGCACAGGTCTTTCGAGATTGAAAAATTGGGAGGACACTACTGGCATCTATATTAACGACCACTCAAAAAATCAGGATGATCCAATTTTCTGCGACTTAACACTATTTAATCTGTCTACGGTAACTGGCCTATGAAGTCACAATGACCGCTTTTTATTCAATCAAAACGCGGGTGGAATGGAATACTGGTGATTTTGGTATCATGGTATTAATTCTTATCCATTGAAATTGTTTGATGATTAAGTATGAATTAAGGTTAATCATGTTCGTGAATTACACTTTAAATTATCCAAATCGGACCTTTCCTTTAAAAGTTACGACGGGTATAAAAATACTCTAAGAAAAATGTTGTAGTTTGAGCGAACTGCCCTTCGTTTAGTCTATTAATGAGTAATTTACACATTACCCTATTAAGGGGGTAGAGGGGAGATGTAAGTTTGTGGAGTACCAACTAAATCCGCGCGAAAGAAGTAGCGGGCAAAGCGCTAGTAATAAATAAAGACCTATAATAAAATGCCCTGTATGATGCCCATTAATCTTCAAACACAACTGTAAAGTTGTGTATAGTATATGTTAAATTCTGTCACCTTGGAATTATCCTGGAAATTATGTGAGTAGAGCGGACCATATTTCTAATAAAATCTACTCTTTCCACAGCCGCGGAAGCAGCTAAAGACTACACAGAGCAGCTGACCAAAGCATTCGGCAGTGAAGACTTCGTGTTTGACCTGCTTCTCCTTGGCATGGGCCCTGATGGTCACACATGCTCATTGTTTCCTGGCCATCCGCTGTTGAACGAGACTGCGCTGAGCGTGGCATCCATCACTGACTCACCCAAGTTCCCACCAGAGAGGATCACGCTCACTTTCCCTATTATCAATAAGGCGAGGAACTGCATGTTTGCAGTCTGTGGTTCAAGCAAGGCTGAGATGATTCAGGTAAGCAATATTTTTTATTATTTTAAGCATATGATTGTATGGAGACACGGGCGACTTAAGCATGTTTACAGGAAATTGAGGAGATGAGAAATCTTTAATAGTAACGGGCCTTTGCCCAGTTGCACAAATTAGTTTGAAAAACAAAAACAGGACCAGCGCGGGTACTTGCCGCCCAAAGCGAGCGTATCCACAATACATATGCTATTGTGCAAAATTAAACTGAATATTGGATAGGGAATGTGCAGGAACTATAGGTGGCAGCACAGAAGCATCAATTTTAAGTTCTTAGGGTGCTTTTCCACCAGAGATGTGCTATGCAGCTATGCTACGAGAATAAGCTACGAAAATATTAACAGTTTCCAATAATGGTAAGCTATTAGCTGTGCGAGGAAGATGCGCAGCTCGAGGAATGCGATGTATCGACAATATCCGAAGTCACGCACTGCTCTGCACATAGCTACACACCTCGCGACCATCCATAGCATGCATCCACATGCCGTATCCTACCATATAAAAAAACGTAGCTTAATTGAATCAGTTTCCACCAGTGCTACGCTATGTGGACCGATGAATATGATTGGTGGATATCAAACGCATCCATAGCAACATAGCATAGCACATCTCTTGGTGGTAAAGCAGCCTTAACCTTAAGTTTTGAATATGCAACACTAGATGGCATAGTCAACGCCGTGCACGTTCCCCATAAGTATGTAGATACCAAAGTTGGATCCTTACAGTGTCAGTAGGTAGCCCATTAGTAATATTACATGGTATTCGACGCATTGTCGTCAAACGCATATTCTCACAAACGTAATTTCCATATCGGCAGCGCATCCTGAAAGACAACGACGACAGCGTGCCGGCGCGGCGCGTGAAGCCCGAGCGCGGCGCGCTGTACTGGGTGCTGGACCAGCACTCCGCCAAGCTGCTGTAGTACGCTAGGCCAGCGCTAGGCGCCGGCCGCCAGCCGCCAGCCACGCCGCACTAACTAACACTAAACCAACGCTGGGGCTGGCCGCTGTGCATGTGCAGTCTTTCATTTCTAACATTGCATTTATAACGTAAAAAATTGGACAATGAAATTTATTTAGTTGGTGACGCACTAATCAGCTTTCTGTTAGTTTGTGCGCGTTCCGTCTAGGTAGAGCTAGCTTATGATTTTTTAAGTGAAACATAATATTTTGGCAATGTTGCCTCTTTATTTATATGTTACATTCCTATAAACTGCTTATAATAAATGTTTGTGTGGGCACGTCATGTTTTATTTTGTCTTTAGTTAATGATGAGGGTGGTAACCCTCCCAAGAATGTACACGTAACAGTCCAGTGTACCCTATGCGGTACAGTCACGAGCAATAATATATATACATTGTCAAATTTTCTAAAATATCTTAACTTCTACCATTCAAAAAATATGTGTACGATATTTTCTTCTAAATTACCTAACCATCAAACTGCGTCAAAACTGGGTATACATTGGTTTCACAGTAATGTAAACGAAACAAAATCAATAAAAGTTTACACTTCCAATGTAATTTTTAACTATCCATGACAATTTCTATAACATATATACATGTAATACAAACTGTATACGTGTTATTGGAATTGTCATGTATACATTAAAATGATATTGAAAGTGTATACCTACTTTTTCCTATTTTTATTTATTTATTTATTTATTTAAACTTCATGCACAAGAGTGGTACATAGGCGGACTTAATGCCACAAGGAATTCTCAGGGCTTTTTTTGTATTTGGTGTTTTTGTTAAGTTTATTACAGTAATTATTACAGTTTTATAAATAAACAGGGGTTGGTTACTGCAATAAAACAAGGGCTTACGAAATCAGTGTTGTAATTCGTTACCAAACGTAATGATTAATAATAAAGCCTATTAAATATAATATCGTAGTAATAATAATTTATTTTAAATCACAATTTAATCAAGTAAGTCACTATGGCTACACATAACTATTGATCATTTTAAATACGAGCTATCGGTACTTCCTTCATCGGGACTGCGGGTCCCGTTGGGGCTGCGGGTTGTTCGAAACCGCGGCCTCGGCACAAGGGCTAAGAAGGAACATGGGTGGTTTTTAGTCAGTAGAAGTCTGACACTCTCACACACACTGGTTATTCGATGATTTTCCACCCGCGAAAAAGAAAAGAAAAAGTATCGGTACTGAAATTAATTAAAATCTTGTGTAGCCACCTTCAGCGTTTATAACATCTTGCAACCTTTCCTGCATTGACGAAACCATTTTGTTACATAATTACGTTATTGCCTCTAAAACTATCCCATATCTCATGGACGTGTCTGACCAAGGCTTCTCTGGTTCTAGCTTGGTTGCTGTCCCACTCTTGGACCATCAGCCCCCACAAATTCTCAATAGGATTGAGGTCTGGGCTTTTAGCGGCCACGGCAACGAATTCACGCAATTTCGGTTACGACTAAACCAGGCCTGAGTGTATCGAGAATTATGGACCCCTGAATTGTCCTGCACAAAATCAATAGGCGTCAACTCGGGAAAGTATACCTCCAGACTAGGCAGTAAAACTTCGTCTAAAATACTGGTATATTGCTCGCTATTCATTCGTCCACTGATCTCTACCAATTCACTGGGTCCACTGGCTGCCATCCAGCCCCAAACGCCCAAGCTTATCCGGCCACTTCTTCTTGATGGCAGAATATTTTTATCCAAATAACGAGTGTTATTAGGCCGCCATAAAGACAAACGTCCATCAGCAGAAGAAACAAACACTTTTTCATCCTGAATTCGCACGAATCCATTACTAATCACACTATTCACGATCTGCCTGTCCTGCGCCGCGGAAGTTTTTCGTGGACGACCACTACTTTTAAAACTAACAACGTCACCGTTATCTTCTTACCGCTTGAGCCACAAATACACGGTTTTTCTCTGAAAAAAAAAAATGCATCTTAGTAAACTGTTACTTATTAAAATAATGAAGAACCTTAAAAACTATACATAGCTTATATTGAAATAATAATGAATTCAAATTTAAAGTGATATTATTATTAATTTGAACTTTATGTTAATTAAAAAGCCTATAAAATAAAAATAAAACAACAAAAAATTGCAAACTCACCGTAATTCCCAATTCATTTGCAATGTCTGTTATTGTAAGTCCCTGTTCTTTAAGAACAATGATTTTGTGTTTGTCATATTATGTAGAAATACGATATGGCACGTTGTTACTATTCATTTTACAGCGATTCAATAATAATCACAATAACACAGGAAATATTTATCTAGCTGTACTGTACGACAACAAAAAACAACCGTAATGCGCGCTTATCCCTTCTGTTTGATTTGCAATATTGCCGTAGGAATCTAATAGCACAATAGTTTTAGGACGGTACACGGAAATAAAAACAGATGACACAATATGTAGGTATAACGCAAATTAATGATAAAACATTGAAAAATAAATAATCCAATAAGATCCTATAACTATTTATGTACACTGATTTTGTCAATTAGGTAACTTATTTCCGAGCTCAAGCTGCTCGAAACTGCTGCATTGTAATTGTTTACATAATTTCGAAACTGTAGGTACTGTAAACATGTTTTTGAAATTTCCTTGGGTTCATCATTACGGAACTAAAAGTTAATACCTATTATTTTTTGGAAATCTATTGTTTGCGAAAATTTAAAAAAATGTGTAGTTAATTTTGACACAATTTAACGTTTACATAATTTTTGGACACAGTTAGCATACTTATTTTTTGCGATTTAATGTTGCTTCATGAATAAGAATTTTAAGGGCGTTTCTATGTTATTGCTCATGACTGTACACGGACTCTGGTCACCATTAATTCGGTAGGCATGAGAATAGGTGGTAGGCCATTTTTTTTTGCAAAACAACGTTTGTCGAGTTAGCTAGCAAACATAAAAAACAGACCCATTCCTTTAATTTTAAAAGTTGTGACTAATGAAATGTCCAGATTTTCGTCAATCAATTTCATGCAACCATCAGTCACTGCATTACACGATAGGTTAACCGTCAGTCAGCGTTGACTGTGGTTAAACTGACAGAGAAAAAAAAAATCAATTAACAATACATACATAGATGCTGAAGTATACACATAGTTGAGTAAGTAAGCGATGGAATATGAATGATAAACGATTGAAAGGCCGATTATAGTAGTAAGTTATTTCATGGAAAATACTGTATGTCAATACTGGAAAATCAACCCTAAAAGTGACAAAAATGATTTACTTTTTTAATAAGAAAATAGTATAAACCAAAGCTCTTTTTACTAACAATCCTTGGATGGACTTGATAGAGAAAGAGATGCCATATTGCAGGTAGTCCGTTGACAATATATAATACTAGTCTACAGAATGTCGGGACTAGATCGTCACAGGTTAGGTTTGGAAAATTAGAAAAGCTATTGAATAAAAATTTTGCAAGATTTTATTATGTTCCTAGATTTACATTACAGGATGTTAAGACTTTAAACACTAATATCATACAAAATTAAAACAGTTTTACCCCCGTGATACTTAATTTCAAACAAAATACCGAAACAATCATCCGAGTATTACTGTTGAACATACTGTTACACTACAAAAAGTCCATTTATTTCATTAAAAATTATAATCTGAGAAGTTAAACAAGGGTGTTTTACAGCGTTTGATGGGTACGAAATTGCCAACTTACACGAGGCATACGCAGGCACCTAGGCAAGTTCTAAAACACATTTTGCAGTCACAGCTCCTCTCAATTGTTTATTAATAACAAGCGGTTAAAATAAAAGTCTATTATCAAGTTCGAATATGTGTAATCCGTGATACTTCCAAATGCCCGCGAGATCATCACATCTGCATTCTTCCACATATAAAAGAGCTCGACTATTACTCGTTACATTACGATTATCGTCCTATGACATCTTTAATCTTTTTTTAATAATAAGTGTTAATTACAAAAAGTATGTCAACTAAATAAAATAATTTGGCACGCATAGCGTACCAAATACTTATTTATATACGTACCATATACATCATATATTACACATAGCACTAGAGGTAATTTCTTTTAAACAATTGAAACCTATGATAGCGGACTTAACGAATGAGATGAGAGTTGCACCGTCGTCGCCACGACGCTTATCAACAAATAAAATACATAATTATATTGCATCATTCAACTACGACGTCTCAATCGAATCAAAGGGGGTGGTGACGGCGGCGATGCCTTTACACTATGAATTTATATAGTAATGCGTTTGTGTCGCGGTCGTGTTGTTGAGCTAGGTACAGGAGGGGGACAGTACGAGTACGAGTACGAGTTACGACTGACACACGCGCGCGCACAGGCAACCCCGCACACCGACTACGGCCATGCCTGCGAACAAAAAAGACACGACAACTTAGTACCGTAATAACAAAATCAGACTGAACGATTCTACTGGGGCAATAGGGTCTTATAGGACGAATATATATATAAAATCTGAAAGCCAATTCTCGTACTTAAAAAGCGTTGAATTCAAGACACTAATTATCATCTCGTCGACATAGACCAGTCAAATTAGCATAAAATACGGGTAAAACGAATTTAAAGACAATGTTATCAAAAGAATAGCGGGTCTAAAAAGGCCACTGTAGCAGAATCAACACACACAAGCACATCACGCTACTCGTCACTGTCATGTTTTCCCAATCAATCTTGAACCTAATGCTTTAGCGATAAAGATGAAATTGAAATTTTACAGATTGTTGTATGATTAATATGATTCTACTAAACTGGCCATTTTAGACCCGCAGAAGAATGTAAGGATTCCTTGAGAGAATCCATTTGAATGATTTCTTAACTTTAAACAAGGTATTATTCACCGAGATTCACGGTTGGCTATCTGAAAAACAGCTGAGAGCATGAAATAATGTCCGTTACAAAAATTGTTGCAAATTTTAGGCTCTACAATTTTAGCTATAGAAATAGATAATCGTGAAAAGCCGTTTTTGTTCTCGTCTCTCTCATTCTAATAATTATCGTAATCTCGTGTTTGCATTATTACGGCCAACACGAGATCTTATGAGACTTTTGACACAACATGAAGGTGTTCACGTTTTTTTTTTTTTTTTTTTTTTTTTATGTGTTCACGAGTTTCCAGCTTATTAATTCTCATTCCGAGGTGAAACGCTAATTTGGCTGGACTAACGGTCAATGTCAAAGTGAAGGGAAATTAGACGAGTTTTTGAACGTTGCGTAAACTTTTAACCGCCCGATTTTATATCAGGTGCCGTGCCCCCAGCGCCCGGCACAAAAAAATAACTAAAAATAAGCACCAACAACAGAGATAGATGTGTAATACCTACCTAAATTTGGTCTTAACGAGCTGTCGGAAATATTCGACTCTGGCGATATGGACACGAAAATATTTGTCGGATTAATCCAACGTACACGGTTAAAAGCTCAAATATTAGTAGAATAATTGGCCCTCAGATAAAAGATAGTGATTAATCCTAATCTTGCCATAATTTTTAGTCAGTTCGAAAGCGTGCGTGTGTAACACTTGTTCAGGCTGGAAAATTCAATCCGGCAGTATTGTTGTAAAATTCGATCCGATAGTTGAACAACAAAGTCTCAAAGAATCATTAGATCAGAGCTTCCTAGTAGGTATATGGCTGAATAGTCGGCCTAAGAAAGACCTAACATTTCCTCCACAAACTTGCATCGCTAGATGGCACAGTCTACTTCGAACACGTTGCCCTAAACGAGCGTGCAGGAGCACAGAAGCGTCAACGTCAAGTATTGTTAATTTTAAAGATTCGAATATGTAATACTACCTGGCGTGGTTAACGCCGTGCACGTTCCCTTTATACCTCACCAGGGAAGATGGGGAGTTAAAAAATTGACACCACCTGCGTGACGTAAGAGTATGCTTACCAGTTCATCGGCTAGTTAGGTGCCCAATAGGACTGCGAGTAACTAGGCTTGCTGGCCGCCGGCTTGCTGGCTGAGGCGCGGCCGCCGCCCGCTCCACTCTCCTGCGTGACGTAAGAGTATGCTTACCAGTTCATCGGCTAGTTAGGTGCCCAATAGGACTGCGAGTAACTAGGCTTGCTGGCCGCCGGCTTGCTGGCTGAGGCGCGGCCGCCGCCCGCTCCACTCTCCTGCGTGACGTAAGAGTATGCTTACCAGTTCATCGGCTAGTTAGGTGCCCAATAGGACTGCGAGTAACTAGGCTTGCTGGCCGCCGGCTTGCTGGCTGAGGCGCGGCCGCCGCCCGCTCCACTCTCCTGCGTGACGTAAGAGTATGCTTACCAGTTCATCGGCTAGTTAGGTGCCCAATAGGACTGCGAGTAACTAGGCTTGCTGGCCGCCGGCTTGCTGGCTGAGGCGCGGCCGCCGCCCGCTCCACTCTCCTGCGTGACGTAAGAGTATGCTTACCAGTTCATCGGCTAGTTAGGTGCCCAATAGGACTGCGAGTAACTAGGCTTGCTGGCCGCCGGCTTGCTGGCTGAGGCGCGGCCGCCGCCCGCTCCACTCTCCTGCGTGACGTAAGAGTATGCTTACCAGTTCATCGGCTAGTTAGGTGCCCAATAGGACTGCGAGTAACTAGGCTTGCTGGCCGCCGGCTTGCTGGCTGAGGCGCGGCCGCCGCCCGCTCCACTCTCCTGCGTGACGTAAGAGTATGCTTACCAGTTCATCGGCTAGTTAGGTGCCCAATAGGACTGCGAGTAACTAGGCTTGCTGGCCGCCGGCTTGCTGGCTGAGGCGCGGCCGCCGCCCGCTCCACTCTCCTGCGTGACGTAAGAGTATGCTTACCAGTTCATCGGCTAGTTAGGTGCCCAATAGGACTGCGAGTAACTAGGCTTGCTGGCCGCCGGCTTGCTGGCTGAGGCGCGGCCGCCGCCCGCTCCACTCTCCTGCGTGACGTAAGAGTATGCTTACCAGTTCATCGGCTAGTTAGGTGCCCAATAGGACTGCGAGTAACTAGGCTTGCTGGCCGCCGGCTTGCTGGCTGAGGCGCGGCCGCCGCCCGCTCCACTCTCCTGCGTGACGTAAGAGTATGCTTACCAGTTCATCGGCTAGTTAGGTGCCCAATAGGACTGCGAGTAACTAGGCTTGCTGGCCGCCGGCTTGCTGGCTGAGGCGCGGCCGCCGCCCGCTCCACTCTCCTGCGTGACGTAAGCATACGTTAGTGACGTCATAATACTCGTGCTTATACACGAAGGTGTGTGACGGGACGACCAGATGTCAACAGCTGTCAGATGTTGATTAGATAAATGTGTTGGTTCTGGTTGTAGGCCCGTAAGTTTTTATTTGTTTTTCTTTTTAGTTAATGAAAACATAATTTATGAAAATTACTTAATTAGTTCATACTTTGTTGGAAGCCAAAATAACAAGTTAGTGATTTAGGATATAATTAACCACCACCCAAATTATTACACTTACTATCTGAAGCCACTTTAAAAATTAAGAATGTTTTACGTAACAAATAAAAATATATTAACGAATTGTTAAAATATTTCATTTAATTCCAACATCCGAAATTATTTTGTGAAAACATACTAAAAAAGTAAATAATAAAATACAAAAAGCTTGCTGTCAGAAGTGGGATTCGAACCCACGCCCACAGAAGTGGACTGCGACCTGAACGCAGCGCCTTAGACCGCTCGGCCATCCTGACATATTATGTGTGATCGAAATTACGCATTACTATTTCGATACACACAAGATGAATAATTAAAAACTGTTGTATAGAGCACTTTTCCAGTTTTTTGCAGATTATTCGATCATGGTTTTTCGCAAACTTTATCTATAAATTTTGACATTGGACCCATAACCAATACACAGCAAAAGAAATTAAATTTTGCATTTTGTTGTTTCAAACCATTAAAACAAAACATTATGAAACTTGCTGTTGAAAAAAGGCATAGAGAAGACAAAGACAGATTATTGCGAAGTTATGGACGAGCACAAACATATAGCAGGCATAGTCAAAATAACTCTAATTCTATGCTATAAGATAATATAAATTAATAATACAAATATATAAGCGTTCATTCGTAACAGATACATGCAATAATAATAAGTGTAAGGCGGGTAGTAGGTAAATAGTTAAACTTATAACATAGTATAAAATATATAGTGATACATAATACATACAGGATAACTTTTTCAATGGCATTGTTACCAAAATGGTACGGTTTTTAATTTTTTATATTGGGTAATTTCCTGATTTCTTTTTTTTTTCAGATATTAGAAATAAAAATCATTAAGAAGGCAAACTTATTCCATTAAGAAGATGTGATTTCGTTTTTTTTTATTGCAGAATGGGCTTGCTCTTGACCCGGATGGATGAGGTCTATGATGGAGCGAGGCGATGCCTGGTTATTTTTGCTATGAAGGCAGACGGGTTATATAAAGAAGGGAACATAGACGCTGGCAGAGTTCCACACTGGCTGTGCGCATAATAAATGTGGAGAAGCGCTGAGTACTAATTTATTAAGACAGTAAAGGTAAAGCATTAACATTTCTTAAACAGAATATAAAAGTGTTTGATAAGCTTTTTTTACAAGCAGGAAATATGCTTTGATCTCGAAGGAATTTCGAAAATGAATACAAGTAATATTTTAGCAACAATGACATGTATTATTTTAATAAGAGTAGCTAGGAGTAGCTAGAGTGAAGATTTGAACTCGTTTTAAACAGATTGATAAGAAAAGGTTACAGAGAGAGATGTAGGTAGAACTTTATGGGAGAGAATTGGCAACAATGGGACGATATAGATAAGTGAATAATGAAATAGCATTAAATGCTCAATAATTATTTCGATTGCTAAGGCTGCTTTAGGGCTGCATTTGCAATAATTAAATAACTCTTCCCTGGAGAATAAATACGACCGTTTGACATATTTTCAATAGAAAAGCTATCAAACGACAAGTCACCATATTTTTTTCTCAAATAAAATTTATCTCACAATCGAAAAAATCTGCGCCAAGTTATAAAACTAAAAACTAGTCACATTGAAAATGTTAACACAGTAATAAGTGCATAAAATACATAAAGTGCGTTAATAAATATGTATGTTTGTATATATAACTTACCCGCCTATTATGACTACTGTTCACCCGTACATCCATCTACAAACGAAAGCAAACTCTAAGAAATATAATAAAACTTAATCAACTCAACTTATTGCATGCATAAACAAAAAATATATCACGTTCTTTATGCTCTGTTTCACAATGCGTTCTGGGACGTTACTAAACTATCCAAAAGTAAGTCAATAACCAATCATTGATGGTGCCAACACAGGGAAGTTTTATTTTGACAAAATAACATTGTTCCAGTGCAAGAATGATGGAGCCATACGGGGTAATTAAATAATTTCCTTTTAGGGAGTGAAACTACCTATGATTATAAACAACTTAATATGACACGAAACCTGAAAACTCGGAAAAAAATCTCAGCTAAATATTGCTTTTTGTATGAAAACGGCTGATATATTTTTCGAGTTTTCAGATTTGGTTTTATATTTGTTGTTTATAATCATAGGTGCTTTCACACCCTAAAAGGAAATTACCCAAATTAACCTGTATAAAGCACCATATCTTTTTACCACAAGAACAATGAAAGCAAAACACTTCCAAAGGGCCTAGGTAGACAATGTGAAGATCTATCAACGGTACAAATTATAAAATAATCCAAAATGTATGCGACACATGAATCCCTATCATTAATGACGTTTGATAATAGGGAATATGCATGCGATTTTATTATTTGCAAAATGAAGTACTTATTAACTGTAGTAAACAATCGTGAAATTATTTTTTAAAAACCTTCATCAGCTATGAAGTTATAAAGCTTCAAAGATTACAATTAGAAAGAGAAGTCCGATGAAAACTTTGACGTCATCGTCTATGACGCCTATACAGCTGCCATAGAAAACAGCGTTTTCGCGAGAGGGACAGATATATTTGTTTAAAATAATTATATCACCTTCATTTTTCGAGTAATTTTGATTCTATTTTCACTATATTTTTGTATATTTTTAGATAAACTGTATAGATGATAAATATGTTTTTCATGCATATTCCCTATTATTATCGCTGTAAGATTTCACTTTGTCTAGATTTCATTCCATTCCATTGAGTAACAAGACAAGCATACATACAGACAGACAGACAGACAACGAACAAAGCTAACTATCAGCTAGTCCCAGAACTCATTTTGCATGAAACAGTCTTCGAGCATTTAGGCGGGAACACAGATGCAAGCTTTAACGTCGCAACCATCAACTGACGTAAATGCTGCCATTTTTAACAGAAAACATGCTTTGTGGGAGACACCTTAATCATACTCAATAATATCAACATACTCAAGTCCATTTTGAAAAAAGAAAACAACAAAATTTTTCGAACAGAGGTTTTCTGTTGTTAGGAAAAAACTTTTTGATTTGAAACTCGTTTGGAATATTTGTTAAGAGAATTTTTTCATAAAATATTTTACATTTCTATTGGTTGCTAAGGCATCTTCAGCCTATATGCTCAAAGACAACATGACTATCTAAAACGGTAGTGTCGATCATGCTACACTCGTGTGCTTATCTCAACACAATCTATGCAAGTATGCATGTTTTGATAATTTCTATTATGGTATACTGGGGTCTCTACCAAATGATTCATGGCTACTGTACATAGCTTATTTT
Source organism: Lacanobia oleracea (assembly GCA_950371165.1). Classification (NCBI taxonomy): domain Eukaryota; kingdom Metazoa; phylum Arthropoda; class Insecta; order Lepidoptera; family Noctuidae; genus Lacanobia; species Lacanobia oleracea. The sequence continues at coordinate 1,639,111 of OX493409.1, forward strand.
TTATATAACACTTTGTATCTTTTGGGAGGTAATGTAATACAAAACTCTAGCCAAATTGAAGCGAATCCCGCGCGGGATGCAGTTTTAATTTTGCACACGCTGAATGGGACAAATAATTTGTACGGAACTACGGAGGAGCTTCAACCGACACAAATAGTCGCACTTCTAATCGATATGCGACGTCAGTGCTCGTTTACACAGAAACTGTTTACAGAACAGCGGAACCTTTTTGTTTCAGTAATAACATACGTAGCGAGTTCACAGACTAGACAAAAAAAAAACCCCGACAAAAATAGGTAAAAAATAATAAGTGTTGATCCTTTTACGATACTTTGAGCCTCGCGACTTAGCCTCAGGAGACCGCAAATTATTGTATTTGTTAAGAACCTATATTATTAGCGGTGCCCCGACGCGATGACGCTTGGCCCAGGCTACCTATATTAAATTAAAAGTATAAACATTTTTTTTTTCTTTTCTTTCTTTAGGATTAACACGTATTATTTTATTTGTTGGCGGGGGGTTTTAAATCTTTAATTTAATTTTTATTTCATGCTTTTTAAACTTAATTTACCTAATACGTACTACTAGAAAACCTATGATCTTATAATTTTTTTGCCCTTATTCCATGTCACTTGGGGTCGGCGCAACACATTTTTTACTTTCATTCCATCCTATCAGCCGTCACGCTATCAGTAACTCCCTTTTCTTATTGCTTCTCACACAATCCATCCATATTTTTTTGGCCTTCCTCTCCCTCTCCATCCAGCCACATATTTATCTACACTCATCTAAACGGCACTACATCTTACATCGTATACCAAAATATCATTTCGGTAGAACGAGTGAAAGTAGCTTTGCAGCTCTCACCAATGTATTCCCTCATTTCTCTTTTCTGCTTCATCATCAGGCCTTGATCACAATCTATTTATAACCTATTTATTGCGACCATTTATATGAATACGAAAACGGAAGGTCTGGTTTAAGTAAGTGAGGAGTTGGGTATCCTGCAGATTTCAGGACATGCTTCAGCACCAGGTTAAGGTTACTGATCTAAATATAATTTGTATAAACCTTTCCAGTGAGTCCAAACACGATACCACTTCTGCAACTTCGTGAGGAGTTGGGTATTCTGCAAAACTCAGGTTATGCTACAGCATCAGGTCAATATAACCATGTTCTTCCAATGTTATTGAGTCACAGAATACGAAATTTCGCATCGATCAGACTCGTAAAAGCTGGTTAAATGCCTTCATCAACGAGAAAAGAGCTTATGAACTTCAAACGGCTCCACCGATGTTGGTAACACTTATCTAAGAACCACCGCAAGGAAACTGGCTTTCAAATGAAAAAAACACCGCATCGAAATCGGTCCATCTGTTTGAGTGAGACCATTCGTACGATGCCACAGACACACACAGACAGACATCGACATCAAACTTATAACCCCTCTTTTTTGATCAGGGGTTAGTGATATACGAAAATGTGTACCTAAAGTAAAATTGGATCCAGAAAACGATATTATATCCTACGAAAAAGTGCGAAGCAGTCTCTTTACTTCGTTTTTGAAACAATAGGGATGTTTCCTGAGTAAAAAAAATATGATTCTATTTAGTCCGTCAGTTAAATTTTCGAAAAATATTGGATATGTATTTTTTGTTTTATCATCATCATGATCATCATAACAGCCGAAAGATGTCCACTGCTGGACATAGGCCTCCCCCAAGCGTCGCCACAACGACCGGTCTTGCGCGTCTCGCATCCATCGGCTACCCGCGACCTTCACCAGGTCATCGGTCCACCTGCTGGGAGGCCATCCAACGTTGCGACTTCCGATACGCAGTCGCCACTCCATAACTTTTCGGCTCCAACGACCATCTGTTCTGCGAGCAATGTGCCCTGCCCACTGCCACTTTAGTTTGGCGATCCTTCGGGCTATGTCGGTAACCTTGGTTCTCTTGCGGATATCATCATTCCTCCAATGAAACTCCAAGCATTGCCCGCTTCATTGCCCTTTGAGTGACTTTGAGCCTTCTGATAAGGCTCATTGTGAGCGACCACGTTTCAGTTCCATATGTCATCACTGGCAACACGCACTGATATATATATATTGTTTTTTGTTCATGTTCATTTTGAGGAGATCCACTCTTTTTTGGATTTGGAAGCTCTAATGAGGTTATCGAGCATTGTACTGAGGTCCTCCGTAGTCTCAGCCATGACGACTATATCGTCGGCAAATCGAAGGTGACTGATGTATTCGCCATTGACATTAATGCCTAGCCTTCTCCACTCCAAAACCTTGAAGACATCCTCCATTGCGTTTCGGAGAAATGACGTCTCCCTGCCTCACTCCCCGCTGCAGGAGGATCGGTTTCGAGGTTGTTTCATCAAATCAATAAAAATTGACGAAGATAAAATGCATCAAATATAAGTAAAGAGGCTTGTGATGTCACTAACCAGTGAAAAGTGTATCGGAAAGTGATGTCACACGAGTTTTCAAAACACTGTATCGTCTTCATTTATAGTTAACTTGAAATAAAAAAAATACGTGTCTAATATTTTTTGTAAATCTATCTGACGGACTTAGATTTTTTTAGAAATATTGACGCGCACACTCAGTTCCCACGAGGAATTCTTCTCAATATGGTCAGAGCTTTAAGCTTGTGTCATAGCCGCACGAACAAGTACGCGCGGGCGTTAGGTAGCGGTATGCGCGTGTGTGTGTGTGTGTGTGTGTGTGTGTGTGTGTGTGTGTGTGTGTGTGTATAGTGTGAGTGAGTGAGCGAGTGGTAGTCACCTGATGCTGCTACGGCGCGTGGTGCTGCGGCGCGTGGTGGTGCGGCGGCGCCGGGATGTACAGGTGCGACGTGCCGCTGTGTGTGTGTGTGTGTGTGTGTGTGTGTGTGTGTGTAGTGTGTGTGTGTGTGTGTGTGTAGTGTGAGTGAGTGAGTGAGTGGTAGTCACCTGATGCTGCTGCGGCGCGTGGTGATGCGGGTGGTGGTGCGGCGGCGCCGGGATGTACAGGTGCGACGTGCCGCTGTGTGTGTAGTGTGAGTGAGTGAGTGAGTGGTAGTCACCTGATGCTGCTGCGGCGCGTGGTGATGCGGGTGGTGGTGCGGCGGCGCCGGGATGTACAGGTGCGACGTGCCGCTGTGTGTGTAGTGTGAGTGAGTGAGTGAGTGGTAGTCACCTGATGCTGCTGCGGCGCGTGGTGATGCGGGTGGTGGTGCGGCGGCGCCGGGATGTACAGGTGCGACGTGCCGCTGTGTGTGTGTGTGTGTGTGTGTGTGTGTGTGTGTGTGTGTGTGTGTAGTGTGTGTGTGTGTGTGTGTGTAGTGTGAGTGAGTGAGTGAGTGGTAGTCACCTGATGCTGCTGCGGCGCGTGGTGATGCGGGTGGTGGTGCGGCGGCGCCGGGATGTACAGGTGCGACGTGCCGCTGTGTGTGTAGTGTGAGTGAGTGAGTGAGTGGTAGTCACCTGATGCTGCTGCGGCGCGTGGTGATGCGGGTGGTGGTGCGGCGGCGCCGGGATGTACAGGTGCGACGTGCCGCTGTGTGTGTAGTGTGAGTGAGTGAGTGAGTGGTAGTCACCTGATGCTGCTGCGGCGCGTGGTGATGCGGGTGGTGGTGCGGCGGCGCCGGGATGTACAGGTGCGACGTGCCGCTGTGTGTGTAGTGTGAGTGAGTGAGTGAGTGGTAGTCACCTGATGCTGCTGCGGCGCGTGGTGATGCGGGTGGTGGTGCGGCGGCGCCGGGATGTACAGGTGCGACGTGCCGCTGTGTGTGTAGTGTGAGTGAGTGAGTGAGTGGTAGTCACCTGATGCTGCTGCGGCGCGTGGTGATGCGGGTGGTGGTGCGGCGGCGCCGGGATGTACAGGTGCGACGTGCCGCTGTGTGTGTAGTGTGAGTGAGTGAGTGAGTGGTAGTCACCTGATGCTGCTGCGGCGCGTGGTGATGCGGGTGGTGGTGCGGCGGCGCCGGGATGTACAGGTGCGACGTGCCGCTGTGTGTGTAGTGTGAGTGAGTGAGTGAGTGGTAGTCACCTGATGCTGCTGCGGCGCGTGGTGATGCGGGTGGTGGTGCGGCGGCGCCGGGATGTACAGGTGCGACGTGCCGCTGTGTGTGTAGTGTGAGTGAGTGAGTGAGTGGTAGTCACCTGATGCTGCTGCGGCGCGTGGTGATGCGGGTGGTGGTGCGGCGGCGCCGGGATGTACAGGTGCGACGTGCCGCTGTGTGTGTAGTGTGAGTGAGTGAGTGAGTGGTAGTCACCTGATGCTGCTGCGGCGCGTGGTGATGCGGGTGGTGGTGCGGCGGCGCCGGGATGTACAGGTGCGACGTGCCGCTGTGTGTGTAGTGTGAGTGAGTGAGTGAGTGGTAGTCACCTGATGCTGCTGCGGCGCGTGGTGATGCGGGTGGTGGTGCGGCGGCGCCGGGATGTACAGGTGCGAAGCGCCGCCGAATGGGGGCGGCGTGCCGCTGTGGAACGACGCCTTCTCGTAACTCTGCGACAACCGACAACTTGGCTACACTCTCACACACATACAAAGCTGCACCCTATCACCGAGAACAAGTGCAAACCTCATGCTTCTACTTATCATTTTAGAATAACACGCTGCGCTTAGCCACAAATTCAAGCCACAACCCAAAATATAAAATATACACACATCAAGAAATGTTTGCGATCACTAACATAAGCTGTAATATTTTTTAAATTTAACTTTATCCAGAAAAAATCTTTAAATAGAAAAACCCTGGTTGAAATTAAGAAATAAAATATGTTTAGTAACAAAAATTTTGTAATAAATCAGAATGTAATTGCAACAGGAATTTCATAGAAAGAAAAAAAACCGGTCAAGAGCGAGTCGGACTGGCGGGTCGCGCAACGAGGGTTCCGTACAAGTTTGTAGGTGCGTATTATAAATAGTTCAGGAATCAATCTCGCAGTTTTTTTCCAAGCTTTTCCGAAGCTAAGAATCTATCGCGGAGGCTTAATATAGTAAGGTCCCGTCAGCACCTTGGGTACGGAACCCTACAGGCCTGATCCGCAAGTCGAACCGTCCAGTACATCGCAAGTACCAAATTAGTTCAATACAGTTCTACGATAAATTCTTAATGCACAATTAACGAGCCGGAACAAATCAGAGATTTAACGAATTTGGACCACATAGCAGATACTTTTCAAGACCTTTTAAAAACCGAACCCATTTAACCCTAACAAAATAAAACGCTAAGCTGTTTAAAATCGTGTGAGGGTCATTCTCCAATCCTATATCTTTCCTCCTTACTAATATTATAAATGCGAAAGTAACTCTGTCTATCTGTCGCGCTTTCACGCCAAAACTACTGAAACGATTTAAAGGAAATTTGGTACACAGACAGTCTAGAGCCTGAGAAAGGGCAAAGGCTACTTTTTATCCCGGGAATATGTTCCCTAGGGACCAAGCGGGCGAAGCCACTGGCAGAAGCTAGTGGAAAATATTTACATCGCGATTCAGAAAAATGCGTCATCAGTGCAACGCCATCTATCGACCATTTCGTAAGCTGGCAAAGTATTAGGCAGCGGAAGACGTTAAAAAATCGTAAATTACGATTCATTTCGATAAAGAATTTATTAATACCTTCACTATTATTTTGGTACGTATTAAAAGTTTAACAAATAACTCAACAATTTGTTATGGTGTTATTTGATGCTTTCGTGCATTTTATTTTTTCTCAATAGATGGCACTTTGACTGATCAGAATACATTAGGAAGTTTCTTCTTAAACTTAAACATTCAATATCTCTTGATTTTGTGGGTCGATTTTGATGAAGTAAACACTAATGTTACTCGGGATTAATTTAATATTATTTTTTTAAGTACCCAGATTTTGAATCCAATCAGTGTCTTATTACGCTCGATGATTGATTACGTACTTTAAATAAAGACTACAATTTTCATGATTTAATTACAAATAAAAAATAAAAAAAAATAAAATTCATTTATTTCAGGTAACTAGGCCCATAGAAGATAATTACAAAATATTTCAGTCATAATATTATATAAAATAAACAATTCATAATAAATATCAGACATTCAAAATAAAAGCAGACAATTACAATTATAAAATTCAAAATTAAATAATATACAATTCAAATGATAAAATCACAATAATTAAAAATAAAATAAATACACTAAAATTATTATTAATAACGCCTGCTAAACGGCTTTGCCTGAACATGTCTGCTGCAGCAATGCAGCATGTAGGGGCAGTCCAGCCTGTCAGCAATCATCGCCAGGACTGCGTTGGAGCTGGCCCGCACTCTGCGCACCAGAGAGATGCTCCGCCTGCGCATAGTCGTGTGAAAACAGGCGGTACGCTCCTCTGCAAACATGCCCGAGGCGCTGCAGAAACGAGGCAGCCCCACCACAATCCTAAACGCGTTATTGTAGAGAAATGTATAGTTTCTTATACCTGTAGTATAACTTGCTAAATTTCATAGTTCTAGGTCAACGGGAAATACCCTATGAATTTTAATTCCCTTGAGAGTGTCGAAATATTCGTTTTTTGCGGCATAAACGGCCGTATATTTTTTTTATGTTAACTTCTAACTACGACTTTTTCACAGCTTCAAGGGACCGTAGACCTGAGTATGGACAACAAAGTGATTATAGGATCACTTTATTGTCCGTCCGGCTGTCTGTCGGATTCCGTTTTTTCCTTTTGAGGCACGGAACCCTAAAAACTGTTCACCAAAGTTTGGGTAAAAAGATTTATCGAGGAAGGCTATAGGCTATATATCATCACGCTGAGACCAATAGGAGCGGAGCAGACGAAGTTGCGCGGGTCAACTAGTATTCAATTTATATTATATTGAGTACAAACCTTTTATTAATAAATTGTTGTTTAAGTTTGGTTAAACAGTCTTTTTCTTTCTATTAAGTTCTTATTACAATTACATTCTGATAAATAACTCAATATTGTTAGTAAAAAGTAATTTTATTTCAAAAAGGGTTTTTGTATTTAAAGAAAACACAACAAAGATTTTTTCTTGATAAAGTTCAATTTAAAAAAATATAACAGTGGCCTTAGTGTAAGTTTTTTAACGTTCTCGATCGCGTTAGCGTAAACGTCAATTTGTATTGAAACTGGATAAGCGCCGTCTGGTGACACTCCCGGAAAAACTTTTTTTTGTTCTATACAATTTGTCATAAGCGAACGTTTACGTCAACGCAATCGAATGCGTTAAAAAACTTACACTAAGCCCTCAGCTTATGCAAACTTTTTGTGATGTGTGTATGAAATCAGATATAAACCTACAAAGACTTAGCGCATCTTGTCTCACTACTCGATATCTACTCTAAACTTCAAGACCTCTCTGAATATAAAGAGTTTTGACAATCTCTTAATCTTTGTGATGTTTACTTTACTATCTATAGCAGGGATGGCCAACCGTTCGATCGCTGCTATTAGTCACAGTCGATCCCAGCAAGGCAACAAAATATAAATAGGTACTGTGCAACTATGTAAATACTAATTAAATTATGTTAATAAAAACAAAATACTACATAATTGTATGTATAGTGAACTTTACTTACATTTGTAATTTTAAGAAGTACCTATGAAATTAGTAGATCGCACAGAGTTTCGTCGGTAAAAAGTCGATCTTCGGTCTAATCAACTTGGCCACCCCTGATCTATAGTATAGTACATAAGTTTGTGAAATTGTATTTATCACGTTTTAAATGGAAGGTTCACACACAACTTATTCTGAGTTAGTCAACAACAAAATTTGTAGAATAAACGAGACATAGGTGCATTTATAGCTGGCAAAAGTCTTGATATAAGCTTAAGATTTCCACACTTGTCTATACACGAATTGATCCGTCCAACAATACCTATGGAAATATAAGCTAGGAATTATGTACAGACAGAAGCCAACTTTCGCAATTCGAATAGGGTATTTTACTGAAAAAATCTAATTATTCCGCCAGACAGATTTTCAAAAAAATATTGGACACGAACTTTTTCTTTTTTCACGTAAACAAAAAGTGAAGACGATACAGCGCGTTGAAGACAGACGTGACGTCATGTGGCTGGTTAAAATTGTACCATCATGATGACGTCACGTATGTTTTCAACGCACTATTTTTATTTATATCGTCTTCATATTTTGTTTACGGAAATTATTAATATTTTTAGGAAATCTATCATCATCTGCCTAGCCTTTTCCCAACTATATTGGGGTAGGCTTCCAATCAAACCGGATTCAGCTGAATACCAGTGTTTCACGTGGAGCGGCTGCCTACCAGACCTCCACAACCCATTAGCTGGGTAACACGGTACTTCTTGGCAAGACTGGAGTCAGAGTCATTTTTAGGTAATCTATCCGACGGACTAATTTAATTTTAACACAAGATTTCGCAGTTTTGTAACATTTTTATTAAGAATTTGATTTACATATTTGTCTGTGTTGTTTGCTAAGAGACGAAATGCTATTTGTTAAATATAGTGAAGTGTTAGGTACTCACGTTGACCTTGTTGAGCGCGACGTGCGTCTTGGCGTACATAGCGTTGGTGAGGTCGGCCGCCGCGCCGCCGCCCGCCTTGTTCGCGTTACCCGTGTACGGGCCGCCTGCAATATCCACAACTGTTGCTTACTCTCATACTCATACCAATAACGTAGATCAAAACTGCTACATGATGGACCAGTTTCACATGATTTTGACAATAAGGATGAATGTCAAAGTAAAAAAAAAAATATGATTCTATTTAGGTACTCCGTCAGTTGTATTATCAAAAATATTGGGCCAGTATTTTTAACTTTATCAAATCAATAAAAAAATTACGAAAATAAAACGAGAGTGGTGGCTTGTTACGTCACCTTTAGGTAAAAATTGTACTTAAATGTGACGTCACACGAGTTTTCAATGCATGAATCGTCTAATTTGCGAAAAAACTTGAATAAAGGAAAAATAAGTGACTAACATTGATACATAAAAAACCCAAGATACACACTCGGCATCTCAAAAATGTTCGTATAAAATGAGCGCACAATAATTATTGTGCACAATGATTATTGTGCGCTCTTTTCGAATAGTCTCGCGTCGCTTGCTATACTGCACGCTTGTCAAAAATGCCGAAAAAGAATGGGATATCGTATTTTCGGTAAGTAAAAGAGTTCATTGATTTGTTGTTGTGGTTTTATGGCTTAATACATAAAGTTCTATGTGGTTTTGATTTAACTTGACTCAAAACTTCACTCAAGGGTCCAAGTATAATACGGCAAAATACAATGGCCGCTTTGCCAGTGTTAGAACGATGCATTACAGCCTCTCTGCCATTAAACCGAATATGGTTTAATACATTTGTTCACACGAGCGAAAATATTTCGAATTAAGCATTTCATTAAATGTCAACCTCAAACCTAAGCTTGATATGTGCTACCCAAAAAACGTATTTACGCTCAATAACAGTATAAATATGTTGTTTTTTTTTTATTATTTGTAATGGGTTTGCTCTTGACTCTAATCTATGTCAGAGATGACAGAGACAAAGTCTACGATGTTGTGAACACAATTTACCAAAAATACTAACTTAATGTCAAATAAAAAAACATATTCGTCTCCACTGCATGCCTTGTTCTATCGACTTACTTCAGTCGTAAAATTTTATTGCGTTTTATACACTTGTTTGTAAAAACCACTTTAAGCAATCCGTGTTAGGTTGAATTCGCAAAAATTATGAAAATGTAGTACAGGGTGGCCAATTAAGAGGTGTACAACTTATTTTATAAATTTTCTTTTACATAAAATGGAACTTACTAGGTATTGTTTCAAAAATATTATATTTAGGCATGGAAATTACGTATGAAAAATAACATCTGCCAAATGTCCACCTCTAGCAGCGCGACAAATGTGAGCTGTTTTTATCGCGTTTCTCATCACATATTCGCACATTTCCGGCGCTATCCAACTGACTGCGTCTCGGATATTCTGTTTTAAATGTTGTATATTTATTTATCACAACACTTCTATCATTACAGGATATCCCAAAGCGATAGGGTGGTCTTTAACTAGTTTACAAATTGCAACATAAATGGTATGCTGTTGCTGTTATTCTTGCGAATTCATTCAATGAACAGTAAAATATAGGTCAATCCTTTCGAAGACTTCATTGAGTATACATAAGGCGCGAGTAACTGGCGCGTGTTGAAGTAAGTTAGTCCACCGCGCGGCACCGCCAGCTGTGCGGCCGGCTCCGCCTCAGCACACTCAGCTCAGCGCGGGCACACACAGATTCACCTCCTTTAAAACCCCCCGACTTTTTATTTTGAAGTTGATTACTTTGAAAATGTAAATAGCCCCACAGAAAAAAGTCAGGAGCTGTCAAATCCGGTGATCTTCGGGTCCAATCAATGTCACCATTTATTGAAATTAATTGACCTGAAAACATTCTTCAAAATATTTCGATTGTCTCTGGCCGTATGACTTGTGGCCTCGTCTTGTTGGAACCACAGCCGTGAAGGAAGGTGATTTGTACCAAAAATTGTTCGCAATTTTCTCAAAGTTTTTGCAATTTGAAAAATTGGTTTGAATAGAACGTTAACACGTTGTTCAATCGAAAAACGCTTCATATCGAATGTGCCGTACCTACACCAAATAATTGTTATCAAATAACTGTTAAATATGGCGTCATAACAAATATTTTCGCCAATTGTTAACCGATACGGATGATTCTTTTTTTGTTTGGAAGAGTATTTTCTCGGACTGGTACCATTTAAATTTGGTGCAGATCTGATGATGAACTTCGGAGGTAGGCAACCGAACTCTTCAATAAATGATAGCAAATGGATCGGGATTTCTGAAATCGCATGTCTGTTGATTGTTTACACCAGTCCATAACATAACATCACGCCGGCACGCTGTGTTTTGTGGTTTACAAAAAATAAAACCGACTTCCAAAAAAAAAACACTACAAAGTAAGAATAACTTTAATTTCGGAAATCAGTGTTCAAAAACGAAATAACCAAAAACACCGACTTCTGAAATTAAGGCTATTTCCGAAGTTGAAGTCGATTTTATTTTTTTGTAATGATTTTTACCTAAAATATTCAAATATTCATAAGATGTTATTGTTGTATTTTTTTTGGATAGTTTTTAGCATTTATCCAAGTATGCGAAATATAATAGCCACTATAGCCAGACTGTTAAAGTATTTTCACTTTATCTGTATTCTATTTTATTCGTATCACGTTAAAAAAACAACTACTACGATACTGTAACGTAACTATATAGCAAAAAAATATCGTGCTAGGCCCTCTGCTTGGTCTATTGGTCATCATGCCGTTTCGTGGGGTAGCAGGTCAGTAGCAAGCGCATATTGACTGCACAAGTATTTCATCAAGGAATTCATATCAGGAATTTAAAAACGCAAAGAAACAAGAAAATACGTTTATTAGCGTCAACATGACGCACACAAAAAAATGCAAAACACAAAAAACAATACTGGCTATTACAATGGTCACAACAGAATTGTTTGATTGAGTTTGGAATCTTGACTTCTGCTGGTTACGCTGACTCGCTATAATAATTAGTGGATGAGTTCGACGCACCTTGCTTGTCTATGCTATCAGCAAGTCTAGGACCTAATTCTAAGAATCGTTGTTTTTATATTTTTTACCAATAATAGGGTACTTTTCTGAAAAAATCTTTTAGTCCGTCTGATAGATTTCCAAAAACAAAATTGGACACGTTTTCTAAAGTGACATGAAAACTCGCGTAACACTTTTTACTCAAATGTGACGTCACCAGCCCCCACTTTTTGCGCTTTATCTTCAATTTTAATCGATTTGGAATAGCAAAAATTACGTGTCCAATATTTTTTGGAAATCTATCGGACGGACTTCATAGAATTATTATATTTTATCTATGAAAGTAGCCATTTGGGCCTTGTTGCCATCTACAAACAGATATTTGAATGAATGAGGATGCAGTCAAGTAGACAGCTGATGCGCTAGTAGCCACAGGCGGCGGCGTCACGGGTTCGTGATGGTGAAGCCCCAGACGTACTTACTAATTAAGTGGCTGCAATTTATGTCTCCGTGTGAACGTTCCGTACACTATCCCATACAATTTATTTCTCAGCTTACTACATGAACACATCCTTACATCGTATTTGAAGTGGATGATGATATGGTGAAATTATGCAAGGAACTTAAACATACAGCCCGTACAAAAGTGAGCAGTACCTTGCAGACCAGTATCATTCATCAATCAGAAGTTGTAATGGCACAATGGCATGCAAGCTACTTGCATACATTGGTGCGAGTTACAAGCTCGTGTATTACCGCTGTAGTCAGTCCTATGCAGCCGTGAGGCTACGCGTAGTACGTACCCGGCTTGTAGGAGTCCTGCGCGTCGTAGGGCTGCTGCTGGGTGTAGCTGGACACCTTGCCTTGCGCCGCCACGCCACCCACGCCGCCCACGCCTCCCACGCCTCCCACGCCACCCACGCCTCCAACACCGCCGACATTTGAGCCGCCGCCGTACTGAAAAAAGGACAAAAATAAGAATAATACATTACTGCAGCGGCCCGCAAAAGAGGCATTGATGGACGAACGTGTAAACACATACGTAAGTCCATCAATGCCTAGTTGTGGTCAAGGTTTGTATAGTACTTTTCTCAAATAATGCGCGGAAATTAAAATACAATTACGTTTCAAAATCAACGACGAATACAGTTCCCGTCACGCAAGCTTGCCTCCACAAAGCACGCCGCTATCGGCTGCGCAGGATCAATTTGACAACAAACATACAACCGCGCATGCGCGGGTAGCTCGCGCAGTATCTATTACTGTACTGTTCTTGCTTTATAACAGTGCAGTAATGGATACATTCCTGCAATGTTTGCATAGCCAACCAGATTTATACCAGCCAATCGGCGCTATCAGTCGATGCAATCATAAGTCACTTTGTGCTCGATGCAACAATCAACTATTCTTCAACAAAGAGTATTAAAACGGTCACTAAGTCGTCCGTCCAGTGTGCAGAGGTTTGGCCCGGTATCGGTAACTGCGCGACTCCTTAGTTCGTGACGCATCCGTGCGCAGCGTGGCGCTGTGACACTGTCGATGATCCTATCTGCACTCCCTTAGAAAGCGAAGCTGAGGTTTGACCCACACTCTTGTTCAGTGGATATCGTCATATCTAAATAACAGACGACAGCGAGTTACCATTACAAAAGTGGATAAAAAGAATAACATGATACCACACTCATCCGAACTTAAGTACAACAGATATGGCGTCCCACAAGGGAGTGTGTTAGGGCCAATTTTATTCCTTTTGTACATAAATTCCATAATTAACTAGCTGACCCGCGCGGCTTCGCTCCCGTTAACTGGCTACCCTACCTACCCTACCCTATCCTACCTACCCTACCCGACCTACCCTACCCTACCCTACCCTACCTACCCTACCCTACCCTACCTACCCTACCCTACCCTACCTTAGCCTACAAAAAAAAAATATGTAGTAGCCGATTCTCAGACCTACTGAATATGCACACAAAATTTCATAAGAATCGGTCAAGCCGTTTCGGAGGAGTACGGTAACTAAAACTGTGACTGGAAATTTTATATATAAGATATAACTAACCGTTATTGTAACTGATTGAAAAAAATAACATGATTGATGATCATGAGACTGATATTAATAACACCATTGAAAGTTTAATTGAATATCTAAGTAGAAATAATTTAACATTAAATCTTAAAAAATCAGTATACACAACGTTGATACGACAGAGGGGCTTTCCTTTAAACTGCCTATACTAGGTACCATTTTCAAGCTCTGTACCAAAAATAAATTAATTAGGAGCAGTAGTTTAGTCGCAAATGATTTTTAAAGTTTTTGCACGGTTTGAACACGATGTATCTTTTCTAACAGCTGATTATCGTCTAAGCATAGGTCATGCACCTTACAACGATGAATCTACGATGCGTTGTTGCCGCTTTGACGCATGTGGAAGGACATTCACTAAAAATTGGCAATGCAAACAAGGAAGCAATCAATACACACACACTTGCACTTTCACTACGAAAGCGACAAACGTAGCGCATTTGAAAGAAACAGAAATAGGTCAGTTTGTTGCATCCTTGTTTTTTTGCGATCGGTAAGTGGGGCCTCTATTCAGTGACGCCGACGCTGTCGTTACGGTTTGTGGAATTCGCGCGCAAACAATTGTGATTTTATTTTGTTATTGTGAGAGGACACGTAACTTGGGATTATTATTTAGTATTAGTGTTTTTTTTTTGTGATTGACTGTTTTTATGGTGATAGGACACGTAACTTGGGATTATTATTATTTAGTATTAGTATCTCCGGACCTCACTCCCATGGATTTCTTTTTGTGGGGGTACATTAAGGGTGAAGTGTATGCCTTGAGAGGTAAATACAATTGATGAGTTAAAAAATAGGATTATTTTAGCATTTCAAAAATTTAAAGTGCTTAGCGACGGACAGTGATCAAATTAGAAAAATAAATAACAATATTCTCCGTCTGTATAATTTGTGCATCAATGTGAATGGAGAACACATCGAAAATTTAAAAATTTAGTGTGTTTGTTTTTGTGCGCGTACTTCGAAACGTTACCTAACATAAAAGCCCGTGCGAGCGGAGGCCTAAGTCGCCGGCCGCCCCCCCGCCCCGGCCCCCGCCGAGCACACGAGATACCGCACACCGCGCTCCAAGGCGCGCGCGACGTTGCCGCTTTGTTACCTAGCGGTATCTAAGGTCAGTGTCATTTTTTTACAAAGGATGGTTGCGTTTTATTCGGATTTGCAAGCTATTTAGTTTGTTTGAAAAAAAAATTTTCTCATTTATGGCGCTTTTTGTTTTTGTACCGTATCGAATTAATACTGAACACGTATAGTATACGCAGGTTAATTTAATGCCCCTCTGTCGTATCAACTCTGTATACAATTTAATAAATCTAATAATAATAAATACAATGCCGGTGTTTTTTTTTTATATGTTTTTTTAAGAAATATTTAAAAATGTTATTAATTTCTCACTCTTATGAGAAATTAATAAACGAAAAATAGTGCTAAAATGAATATACATAGAATAGACTATATTTAGCCTTCCCTCCGGACCTCGGTGACGAGCACACGTCTCATAAATCCACGCAGTTTTATTTTATAAATCAAAATTAAACTCATAAAATCAGTACGGAAAAATTGCATAAGTCATAGGAGCAATACGATTCCCTCGCACTGCAGCCGGCTCCACAGCACAGCGGTGCACGCAGCTCCATGTTCTACCGACAGTCATCAGCTGCGCCTTGAACGTGACGTCGTCGTCGATTCCGTACTGTCGCCTGCTATGCGCGCCTACTACTTAACAATTTGGAAACTATTGTAATCATTGAATGAAAGAGTTGGAGTGAATTGGAGAGACTACTTGTCATAAGTTAGGGCATAACTGTGTACCTGCACATTACGCTCCGTGTTAAGCAATTGGAAATACTACAAAGCAGTGCCCTCTCCTCGAATCCCTCGCGCTCTGGTACTTGTTACATTTGAAAATATGTCGATAAACAGATCGCCAACTCCAACACCTACGTCATCACTTCTGGCGCCGCTAAAGACTCCCAAGCATCACAGTTCCTCTGAACCTGGTATTACCAAAACTGACCAGTTAGTCAGCATCGACAGTGAATTCCTGAATGTTACTCAACGTAGTAGCAAACGTAAATGCATTGAGTCAGGGATTTATCAGGATAACGACCTGTCTTCATTCATGTCGGAAATGAAAAGCATGTTTCTCGAGTTCAAAAACAACATAAATTTGAGAAATTATGTGCGTCAGTTGAGGAGATTAAAATTCAAAATCGCAGTATTCAATCGACGGTTAACTTTCTGTCGCAAAACTACGAAGATCTTAAAATCAAATTACAAAAAATGGAATCACAAACAAACCGAACGGCAAAATAATTTAGCGTATTTTTATGGCGCAGCGAGTGTTGTAGGAATCTGGGTAACATCTTGCCTTGCCTCGCTTGGTCTTGCTTGTTTTTTTTTTTTATTTTTTTTTTTCTATTTTATTTGATTTGGAGATAGGTGTACTCACGGTTGGGTATACTCCGTATTGGTAAGTGGTTGGTGGAGGTTGGTACGCGAAGTATGCGTAGCCCGGAGGTAACGCTGCCGCAGGAACCTGGAAATACAAACAAAATTAAATACTTTCACATTACCAGGAAACCTGCCAAAAAGCATACGTTTAGTTTAACAACTATCACGAAATAAACATCTTTTTTTCTTTCTTTTTTATCATTATTTAAGTTACATCTACAAGTCATCTAAAACTCGTCTGACTAATAAATCCAAATTTGTTTTGTTAGGTTGACCACGAATATTTTAAGAGCACAAAACAGTAAGTCTTGGACAACATTTATGATTCATTATCATATCAGCCAATTGCCGTTCACTGCTGAACATAAGTCTCCCCCAAAGAGCGTCAACCTTGGATGCGGACTGCTCAAGACCGGGATGGTCTTGAGCAGTCCGCATCCATTCACTGACAACCTTTGATTAATGGCAGTCTTTTTAAACGGACAGATATTGCAAAGTTATTCACAAAACCTACTCAGTTTTATAAAGTTCAATACAAATTGAATTTGCCAGCAAGGTGACTTGTGCCCGCATCTCTTCTATATAAAATAAATTCTTATTGCATTTCAGTCACTGTAGCAGTAAAAATGGCGTCATTAAGTGTACTGAAATATGATCGTTGTTATTGGCAAGTGTCGTGTTGACAACAGGACGTACCTGCTGCGGAGAGGCGGCGTCGGTGCGGCCGAACCTGTCGCCCGCGCTCAGCCCGAACGTGGCGTCGCGCGCGCCGTAGCCCACCTCGTAGTAGCCGCCCTGCCACAACAACACGTCAGCGTTACTCACACCCACATACATAGCTATTTACACAGTGCCCACCTCGTAGTAGCCGCCCTGCCACAACAACACGTCAGCGTTACTCACACCCACATACATAGCTATTTACACAGTGCCCACCTCGTAGTAGCCGCCCTGCCACAACAACACGTCAGCGTTACTCACACCCACATACATAGCTATTTACACAGTGCCCACCTCGTAGTAGCCGCCCTGCCACAACAACACGTCAGCGTTACTCACACCCACATACATAGCTATTTACACAGTGCCCACCTCGTAGTAGCCGCCCTGCCACAACAACACGTCAGCGTTACTCACACCCACATACATAGCTATTTACACAGTGCCCACCTCGTAGTAGCCGCCCTGCCACAACAACACGTCAGCGTTACTCACACCCACATACATAGCTATTTACACAGTGCCCACCTCGTAGTAGCCGCCCTGCCACAACAACACGTCAGCGTTACTCACACCCACATACATAGCTATTTACACAGTGCCCACCTCGTAGTAGCCGCCCTGCCACAACAACACGTCAGCGTTACTCACACCCACATACATAGCTATTTACACAGTGCCCACCTCGTAGTAGCCGCCCTGCCACAACAACACGTCAGCGTTACTCACACCCACATACATAGCTATTTACACAGTGCCCACCTCGTAGTAGCCGCCCTGCCACAACAACACGTCAGCGTTACTCACACCCACATACATAGCTATTTACACAGTGCCCACCTCGTAGTAGCCGCCCTGCCACAACAACACGTCAGCGTTACTCACACCCACATACATAGCTATTTACACAGTGCCCACCTCGTAGTAGCCGCCCTGCCACAACAACACGTCAGCGTTACTCACACCCACATACATAGCTATTTACACAGTGCCCACCTCGTAGTAGCCGCCCTGCCACAACAACACGTCAGCGTTACTCACACCCACATACATAGCTATTTACACAGTGCCCACCTCGTAGTAGCCGCCCTGCCACAACAACACGTCAGCGTTACTCACACCCACATACATAGCTATTTACACAGTGCCCACCTCGTAGTAGCCGCCCTGCCACAACAACACGTCAGCGTTACTCACACCCACATACATAGCTATTTACACAGTGCCCACCTCGTAGTAGCCGCCCTGCCACAACAACACGTCAGCGTTACTCACACCCACATACATAGCTATTTACACAGTGCCCACCTCGTAGTAGCCGCCCTGCCACAACAACACGTCAGCGTTACTCACACCCACATACATAGCTATTTACACAGTGCCCACCTCGTAGTAGCCGCCCTGCCACAACAACACGTCAGCGTTACTCACACCCACATACATAGCTATTTACACAGTGCCCACCTCGTAGTAGCCGCCCTGCCACAACAACACGTCAGCGTTACTCACACCCACATACATAGCTATTTACACAGTGCCCACCTCGTAGTAGCCGCCCTGCCACAACAACACGTCAGCGTTACTCACACCCACATACATAGCTATTTACACAGTGCCCACCTCGTAGTAGCCGCCCTGCCACAACAACACGTCAGCGTTACTCACACCCACATACATAGCTATTTACACAGTGCCCACCTCGTAGTAGCCGCCCTGCCACAACAACACGTCAGCGTTACTCACACCCACATACATAGCTATTTACACAGTGCCCACCTCGTAGTAGCCGCCCTGCCACAACAACACGTCAGCGTTACTCACACCCACATACATAGCTATTTACACAGTGCATGCTGGAAACTAGGCAGGTATCTTGGTTTTTGATCACTGAGTCTTTTCATTCCCCGGTTTAAACAATGTTGCTTCAATTAACCTCTCGCGCGTTTCTCGTACACATGGGTGTACAGTTCGCGTTAGCGTGGCTTGCCCCTCGGAAGTTAGGTTTGAGTGAAGTCCGCGCAGGTGCAATCGCGTAAAAAAGTGTTACGTTCCTAAAATATTTTTTTGTTTATACGTATTATACTATAAACAAGTAACAAAGACTACCAGTAACAATAAAATATCAAAAAGTAACACAACAAACACATACACCACAAGAACACAAATCAAACTGTAAGAAATAACCAATATAAATCATTAAAAACAATAACAACCTGTAACACTTTTCGCATCAACAGTCGTATTGCATCGAGCAAGCGGGACACGCTTATGCATCGAACTTATACGAGCGAGTGAGATGCCATTACACCCGCGCGCCGCGCATGCGCGAGCTACCCGCGCATGCGCGGTTGTATGTTTGTTGTCAAATTGACGTCCTGCGCAGCCGATTGCGGCGTACATAGCGGAGGCAAGCTTGCGTGACGGGAACTGTACGAGAAACGCGCGAGAGGTTAAAGAGAGGAAATGAAAACTCAACTGAAGAAATTCAATTGCTTATGCATGTTGCAAAAATGATGCTGTACGTATACGAAAAGACCTGCCTGTGAATAGGTCTCTCTTCCTACGAATAATTCATTTTTTTTTAGTTGTAATGAGTTTGCTCTTGACTCTAGTCTATGTCAGAGATGACAGAAATAATGAAAAAATATTTCTTTACCGTTAATAGTCTCGGCGTAGCCCGAGCCGTGCCCCGCTACTGCTAACAATATGTCGTACTCACCATGTGGTGCGGTAGTGTAGAGCGTATGATCTGTTCATCGTAGGGCGCGTACGCTGGTGTAGCACCCGCGCCGTACAGGGCTCCGCCCGCGTAGCCCGAGCCGTGCCCCGCTACTGCTGGCAACAAGCAGGACCAGTGTTATGTCTATCATACTATATGTTACAAGATAAGTCCGCAGCATGCTACATCACTAAGGCCGCGGACACGAACTCAACGTTACATTATACATCTGCATTTGACGCGACCAGCGCTACAGCGGCGCGTTCTAATGCAGAGATGTTTAATGTAACCGCCCGCGCCGCTGAGTTCGTATCCGTGGCCTAAGACGAACTTGATGAAGTTCTCTCACTAACTTTTCTTAATCTCGACTTCTTATATTATTTTTTCAATTTTTTTATTAGTTATGGGTTTGCTATTGACTCCAGTCTATGTCAGAGATGACAGAGACAAAGTCTACGATGGAGCGAGCTTACATGCATTTCGAATTTTATAGGTAAAATATACTTCATGACATTTCTGTGCCTGCCACCTATAGATTCTGCACGTTCCCTATAAGGTTACTATATTTACGCCGCTTGAGGTTATCCACAGCCGCAGCGGCAGCGGCAGTGCCAGCACAACACGACGAACTAGGAAGATGGGATGGCGCAAGAGTATCGACACAGGTTGCGTCCAAGGAAATAAAGACATGCCATCGTCACGTGCCAAGCCATTGGGTTCTAAAACGGCTGGCAGGTCGACGGTGACGACAGCTCGACGGATGACAGTTCATATTAGCGTGTCGCGCAGAGCGGCCGCACTGCGGCTACAACACAGGCCTGATGCCCGAGGCTGGTGACAACCTCACCACAGTGACAGCAAGAAGCAACGAGGCGGAAAGAGTTGTCGTCGAATAGTGCCTAAGTAGGCCAGAATGGTTATTTCATGAAAAAGTCACCCAATAGGGCTTCAGAACTTAGAGGGCTATATTGATGATTAAAATGGTTATAATTCTTTAAGTAAATAATCTTTACAGCCGCTAATCGTATTTTGTTCAACATAAAGCTTAACACTGATCAGCAAAAAGCAAAAAACAGAAATATTTTGAATTTCGCGGGCTACCCTAGTGCTTCCACCTTAAGGTGGATGCTCCAAGGTAGCCCGCGAAATTCAAATTTTTTTAAGTTTTTTGCAATTTGCCAGTCAGTGTGAAGCTGTATGTAGACCAAATGCGATCCGCGACCGTAACGCGTATTTATCTAAAGAATTATAACCATTTTAATCATCAATATAGCCCTCTTAGTTCATGTCGAAAGAATGAATATTTCAGAAATAATCATTGATGGAGCATTCACCTTAAACGAAATTTGGTAAAGAGATAGTCTAAGAGCCTGAGAAAGGACATAGGCTGCTTTTTGTCCCAGGAGTATGTTCCCTAGGGAGCACGCGGGCGAAGCCGCTGGCAGAAGCTAGACCACTATAATAAACAGTGAGAGCGATAGATAATGTCAAAGCGCGACAGAACATATCAAATACGGAAGTACAGGATACACTGATACATTCGAATGTGAATGGATACTAAGAGTGATTGATGGAAACTGATTTATTAATAACATTTTAGGGTTCCGAACAAAAAACGGAACCCTTATGATCACTCAGGTGTTTGTGTGTCTATCTGTCCGTCTGTCACAGTTTTCTCCGGATCCACTGGACGGATTCTGTTGAAATTTGGTACACATATGGACTTCTATGACCCAAACACGGAAGCGTCACGTAATTTTTTGGGGTCAAACAAGAAAATTAAAAAAAGTTTTTTAACAATATTGTTTTGGACATGAAATGAAAGGGCTTCCTGCTGTGAGGGTTTTAGTTTTATTTTTTTCATAATTTTTAAATAAATGGTTTTGAAGTTATTCAAGAAATTAGACAAAAAATGACCATTCCCCTTATCTCCGAAACTACCGAGTCTATTTTTTTTTAATGGAGATAATAGCTAACATTATTATTATTATAATCCTACAGATTACAGGAAAATCCATAAGAATTCTATAGTGTTAAAATAACATAATAAAAAGAAATTCGTTCGGAACTCTTTGCACGCGAGTCCGACTCGCACTTGGCCAGTTTATATCTACCTCTCCTGAGTTACCCATCTCTACTGCAGCACAGAGGTAAAGTACCGTACATACCTGTGGTGGTGGCAACTTTGGCTGTGGAGGTCTGTGTCTGTGTGGTGGTATTCGTTAAACTATTGCTTGACGCCACCGAACTGTCGTATTGCTGAAACAAACGTAGGCAATTGAGTAAAAGTGATCAAATGACGGAGTTATGAGTTAAATAAATAAAATCAACCGAAATGAGAACCTCCTCCTTTTATTTTTGAAGTCATTTAGAAATTGAGACTAGTGATAACCGGTTGGTAACATTTTGTGGAACATTTGCGTAAAATGCCCGCACCAGGAGGTAATTTACATCTCAACGAAAAGATCAGCGAACTACTACTACGAAATCCTGGATCGCGGTATCAGAATTTACCGTGCGATTTGGACCTTTACAGCAGTCTGAATATCAACTATCGGGCAGTTGCCCGCCAGACACAACATCCGTCTGGTCAGAGGATCCTCCCTTTTAAATGGAGGGCTGCGGGACTTTACCCTCTGTTCAGCATCTCTATATACAAAACATACACACTTCAGGCCCCAGACTTCAAAGATTGGCAGAACATCACTCAAGCAATAGTTTACGTCTTTGCAAGATATGATAAATTTTTATTAAAAATTTGCTCCGTTGGTTTTTCTTGTGGCGGCATTGATAGGGCATGTAGGGCGCCGCCGCTACGTGTATTAAGTGGTGGTGTAGTGGAGTGCGTACCTGCTGCGTGTCCTTGGGCTGCTGCGGCTTGGGCTGCGCGGACGGCTGGTAGGGCGTGTAGGGCGCCGCCGCTACGTGTATGAAGTGGTGGTGTAGTGGAGTGCGTACCTGCTGCGTGTCCTTGGGCTGCTGCGGCTTGGGCTGCGCGGACGGCTGGTAGGGCGTGTAGGGCGCCGCCGCTACGTGTATGAAGTGGTGGTGTAGTGGAGTGCGTACCTGCTGCGTGTCCTTGGGCTGCTGCGGCTTGGGCTGCGCGGACGGCTGGTAGGGCGTGTAGGGCGCCGCCGCTACGTGTATGAAGTGGTGGTGTAGTGGAGTGCGTACCTGCTGCGTGTCCTTGGGCTGCTGCGGCTTGGGCTGCGCGGACGGCTGGTAGGGCGTGTAGGGCGCCGCCGCTACGTGTATGAAGTGGTGGTGTAGTGGAGTGCGTACCTGCTGCGTGTCCTTGGGCTGCTGCGGCTTGGGCTGCGCGGACGGCTGGTAGGGCGTGTAGGGCGCCGCCGCTACGTGTATGAAGTGGTGGTGTAGTGGAGTGCGTACCTGCTGCGTGTCCTTGGGCTGCTGCGGCTTGGGCTGCGCGGACGGCTGGTAGGGCGTGTAGGGCGCCGCCGCTACGTGTATGAAGTGGTGGTGTAGTGGAGTGCGTACCTGCTGCGTGTCCTTGGGCTGCTGCGGCTTGGGCTGCGCGGACGGCTGGTAGGGCGTGTAGGGCGCCGCCGCTACGTGTATGAAGTGGTGGTGTAGTGGAGTGCGTACCTGCTGCGTGTCCTTGGGCTGCTGCGGCTTGGGCTGCGCGGACGGCTGGTAGGGCGTGTAGGGCGCCGCCGCTACGTGTATGAAGTGGTGGTGTAGTGGAGTGCGTACCTGCTGCGTGTCCTTGGGCTGCTGCGGCTTGGGCTGCGCGGACGGCTGGTAGGGCGTGTAGGGCGCCGCCGCTACGTGTATGAAGTGGTGGTGTAGTGGAGTGCGTACCTGCTGCGTGTCCTTGGGCTGCTGCGGCTTGGGCTGCGCGGACGGCTGGTAGGGCGTGTAGGGCGCCGCCGCTACGTGTATGAAGTGGTGGTGTAGTGGAGTGCGTACCTGCTGCGTGTCCTTGGGCTGCTGCGGCTTGGGCTGCGCGGACGGCTGGTAGGGCGTGTAGGGCGCCGCCGCTACGTGTATGAAGTGGTGGTGTAGTGGAGTGCGTACCTGCTGCGTGTCCTTGGGCTGCTGCGGCTTGGGCTGCGCGGACGGCTGGTAGGGCGTGTAGGGCGCCGCCGCTACGTGTATGAAGTGGTGGTGTAGTGGAGTGCGTACCTGCTGCGTGTCCTTGGGCTGCTGCGGCTTGGGCTGCGCGGACGGCTGGTAGGGCGTGTAGGGCGCCGCCGCTACGTGTATGAAGTGGTGGTGTAGTGGAGTGCGTACCTGCTGCGTGTCCTTGGGCTGCTGCAGCTTGGGCTGCGCGGACGGCTGGTAGGGCGTGTAGGGCGCCGCCGCTACGTGTATGAAGTGGTGGTGTAGTGGAGTGCGTACCTGCTGCGTGTCCTTGGGCTGCTGCGGCTTGGGCTGCGCGGACGGCTGGTAGGGCGTGTAGGGCGCCGCCGCTACGTGTATGAAGTGGTGGTGTAGTGGAGTGCGTACCTGCTGCGTGTCCTTGGGCTGCTGCGGCTTGGGCTGCGCGGACGGCTGGTAGGGCGTGTAGGGCGCCGCCGCTACGTGTATGAAGTGGTGGTGTAGTGGAGTGCGTACCTGCTGCGTGTCCTTGGGCTGCTGCGGCTTGGGCTGCGCGGACGGCTGGTAGGGCGTGTAGGGCGCCGCCGCTACGTGTATGAAGTGGTGGTGTAGTGGAGTGCGTACCTGCTGCGTGTCCTTGGGCTGCTGCGGCTTGGGCTGCGCGGACGGCTGGTAGGGCGTGTAGGGCGCCGCCGCTACGTGTATGAAGTGGTGGTGTAGTGGAGTGCGTACCTGCTGCGTGTCCTTGGGCTGCTGCGGCTTGGGCTGCGCGGACGGCTGGTAGGGCGTGTAGGGCGCCGCCGCTACGTGTATGAAGTGGTGGTGTAGTGGAGTGCGTACCTGCTGCGTGTCCTTGGGCTGCTGCGGCTTGGGCTGCGCGGACGGCTGGTAGGGCGTGTAGGGCGCCGCCGCTACGTGTATGAAGTGGTGGTGTAGTGGAGTGCGTACCTGCTGCGTGTCCTTGGGCTGCTGCGGCTTGGGCTGCGCGGACGGCTGGTAGGGCGTGTAGGGCGCCGCCGCTACGTGTATGAAGTGGTGGTGTAGTGGAGTGCGTACCTGCTGCGTGTCCTTGGGCTGCTGCGGCTTGGGCTGCGCGGACGGCTGGTAGGGCGTGTAGGGCGCCGCCGCTACGTGTATGAAGTGGTGGTGTAGTGGAGTGCGTACCTGCTGCGTGTCCTTGGGCTGCTGCGGCTTGGGCTGCGCGGACGGCTGGTAGGGCGTGTAGGGCGCCGCCGTGTACAGCGCGCTGCCGCCGTACGGGCCAGCCGACGACGACGTCTGCAACGACACGTCGTACTTCAGTAACATAGAGAAGAAATAAAATTAAATTAATACTCTTTTACATCTGAATCATTAACCAAATTAAACAAATCCTCGGAATAGTGAGGTCGCTCCGCGAAGCCTGTGTGGCTTCCATGTGGCTTCTGTGCCTCTGGGTGGAGCAAAGCTGGCTACCTTAGCTAGGAAACCTACGCATAACGAACCGAATGGGAAACTAAGTGCGGATAACGGAGTCCCTATTCTACTCCAGGTCATCAAAGCAGACTAACCGAAATTAATAATGTATCTATATTCCAAGTTTTGTTCTATCAGCGGCTTCTAATGATTCGGCTTCACCGACAAATTCGGTCGTTGAGTAGTCAAAGTTGATTTGCATTTAGTGATTACGATACTTGAAAATACTGCTTAATTTTAATCATCATCCAATTTTCTTACCTGCTTTACGTATAAATAACGAGGGGCTCGTCAGTAAATAATTACTTACGCAACGTACTTTATTTACTTAGGTAAATACAAAAACACAAGGAAATTAAATTAGCTTTAAAAATTTGTCTCTGTCCAGTCATATGTAGCAAGTACAACTTCCTAGCTTCCAGGTAATTTCTACATTTAATTGGTGCCGTGAACGTGCTACGTCCCCTGGTACATAGGATGCACGCAGAGTGCGCTGTTCATTTGCTCGTATCAGTAGAATGATATCGTTTCTCTCCTCACCTAACACTACATTATAATGAGGGTTACAGCAAGCCGCAACAGCCGCGCAACAGTGCGTAGCGTGCTCGTATCAGCAGAATGATATAATGAGGGTTACCTGGTAAGAGTTGATCATGGGCTGGTACTGCGTGAGCGTAACGCTGGACGGATAGGCAGCCACGCAACAGTGCGTAGCGTACTCGTATCAGCAGAATGATATAATGAGGGTTACCTGGTAAGAGTTGATCATGGGCTGGTACTGCGTGAGCGTAACGCTGGACGGATAGGCAGCCACGCAACAGTGCGTAGCGTACTCGTATCAGCAGAATGATATAATGAGGGTTACCTGGTAAGAGTTGATCATGGGCTGGTACTGCGTGAGCGTAACGCTGGACGGATAGGCAGCCACGCAACAGTGCGTAGCGTGCTCGTATCAGCAGAATGATATAATGAGGGTTACCTGGTAAGAGTTGATCATGGGCTGGTACTGCGTGAGCGTAACGCTGGACGGATAGGCAGCCACGCAACAGTGCGTAGCGTGCTCGTATCAGCAGAATGATATAATAAGGGTTACCTGGTAAGAGTTGATCATGGGCTGGTACTGCGTGAGCGTGACGCTGGACGGATAGGCAGCCACGCAACAGTGCGTAGCGTGCTCGTATCAGCAGAATGATATAATGAGGGTTACCTGGTAAGAGTTGATCATGGGCTGGTACTGCGTGAGCGTAACGCTGGACGGATAGGCAGCCACGCAACAGTGCGTAGCGTGCTCGTATCAGCAGAATGATATAATAAGGGTTACCTGGTAAGAGTTGATCATGGGCTGGTACTGCGTGAGCGTGACCCTGGACGGATAGGCAGCCACGTAACAGTGCGTAGCGTGCTCGTATCAGCAGAATGATATAATGAGGGTTACCTGGTAAGAGTTGATCATGGGCTGGTACTGCGTGAGCGTGACGCTGGACGGATAGGCAGCCACGCAACAGTGCGTAGCGTGCTCGTATCAGCAGAATGATATAATGAGGGTTACCTGGTAAGAGTTGATCATGGGCTGGTACTGCGTGAGCGTAACGCTGGACGGATAGGCAGCCACGCAACAGTGCGTAGCGTGCTCGTATCAGCAGAATGATATAA
The DNA here is from genome assembly GCA_950371165.1 of Lacanobia oleracea. Taxonomy (NCBI): domain Eukaryota; kingdom Metazoa; phylum Arthropoda; class Insecta; order Lepidoptera; family Noctuidae; genus Lacanobia; species Lacanobia oleracea. The sequence goes on from OX493409.1 coordinate 1,665,828, forward strand.
TGAGGGTTACCTGATAAGAGTTGATCATGGGCTGGTACTGCGTGAGCGTGACGCTGGACGGATAGGCAGCCACGCAACAGTGCGTAGCGTGCTCGTATCAGCAGAATGATATAATGAGGGTTACCTGATAAGAGTTGATCATGGGCTGGTACTGCGTGAGCGTGACGCTGGACGGATAGGCAGCCACGCAACAGTGCGTAGCGTGCTCGTATCAGCATAATGATATAATGAGGGTTACCTGGTAAGAGTTGATCATGGGCTGGTACTGCGTGAGCGTGACGCTGGACGGATAGGCAGCCACGCAACAGTGCGTAGCGTGCTCGTATCAGCATAATGATATCATGAGGGTTACCTGGTAAGAGTTGATCATGGGCTGGTACTGCGTGAGCGTGACGCTGGACGGATAGGCAGCCACGCAACAGTGCGTAGCGTGCTCGTATCAGCATAATGATATAATGAGGGTTACCTGGTAAGAGTTGATCATGGGCTGGTACTGCGTGAGCGTGACGCTGGACGGATAGGCAGCCACGCAACAGTGCGTAGCGTGCTCGTATCAGCAGAATGATATAATGAGGGTTACCTGGTAAGAGTTGATCATGGGCTGGTACTGCGTGAGCGTGACGCTGGACGGATAGGCAGCCACGCAACAGTGCGTAGCGTGCTCGTATCAGCATAATGATATCATGAGGGTTACCTGGTAAGAGTTGATCATGGGCTGGTACTGCGTGAGCGTGACGCTGGACGGATAGGCAGCCACGCAACAGTGCGTAGCGTGCTCGTATCAGCAGAATGATATCATGAGGGTTACCTGGTAAGAGTTGATCATGGGCTGGTAGCCTGGTACTGCGTGAGCGTGACGCTGGACGGATAGGCAGCCACGCAACAGTGCGTAGCGTGCTCGTATCAGCATAATGATATCATGAGGGTTACCTGGTAAGAGTTGATCATGGGCTGGTACTGCGTGAGCGTGACGCTGGACGGATAGGCAGCCACGCAACAGTGCGTAGCGTGCTCGTATCAGCAGAATGATATCATGAGGGTTACCTGGTAAGAGTTGATCATGGGCTGGTACTGCGTGAGCGTGACGCTGGACGGATAGGCAGCCACGCAACAGTGCGTAGCTTGCTCGTATCAGCAGAATGATATCATGAGGGTTACCTGGTAAGAGTTGATCATGGGCTGGTAGCCTGGTACTGCGTGAGCGTGACGCTGGACGGATAGGCAGCCACGCAACAGTGCGTAGCGTGCTCGTATCAGCAGAATGATATCATGAGGGTTACCTGGTAAGAGTTGATCATGGGCTGGTACTGCGTGAGCGTGACGCTGGACGGATAGGCAGCCACGCAACAGTGCGTAGCGTGCTCGTATCAGCAGAATGATATCATGAGGGTTACCTGGTAAGAGTTGATCATGGGCTGGTACTGCGTGAGCGTGACGCTGGACGGATAGGCAGCCACGCAACAGTGCGTAGCTTGCTCGTATCAGCAGAATGATATCATGAGGGTTACCTGGTAAGAGTTGATCATGGGCTGGTAGCCTGGTACTGCGTGAGCGTGACGCTGGACGGATAGGCAGCCACGCAACAGTGCGTAGCGTGCTCGTATCAGCAGAATGATATCATGAGGGTTACCTGGTAAGAGTTGATCATGGGCTGGTACTGCGTGAGCGTGACGCTGGACGGATAGGCCGTCGCTGTCATCGCCGACGCACCAGTCAGTGACGCGTTCGTGGAATTCACCTGCAACAAAATCATTATTAGAAATATGTTACACACCACACTTGCTGTAAGTTTAAGGACTGGACTTTAACTGACAAACACATGTATTAAACAATCAGTCGATGACATACTGATTGCGAAGTCAGTATTGATTCTCATTATAACTAACAAGTTCCTTTCCTTTAGATTATTTTTTTTGCCCTCTGTACTTGCCATAATGGCCACGCTTGGCAGGCGGGCTGGCGATCGCAGTGCAAGGAGTTTTACAGAGAACGGTGCTGCCCATTCTCTGGTGAATCCCTTAGTCGCCTCTTACGACACTCATGGGAAGTGATGGGATGGTGTTATTATTTTACGGCATCATACGGCCCTCGGAAGAGTGACGGCAACAGCTATAATGCGCGCGGAAGTAGTTGGCCGCGCCTTAGGTATGTGAGCGGTGGGACGGAGGGGGGGGCGCGGGGGCGCTTGCTTCAAGACTCAGTGCGGCGCCGGACTTCGCGACGGCAACACGCGTTCAAAGTTCCGGCTAGTTTAGACGAAACGCACATGAGATTGCAATAGCGAGATAAGTCCGCCGATAAAGAGACAATCTAAGGAAATAATATTTAAACTGCATAAGTTTTTTTTAAAAACGGGAAGCCGATGTCAACAGTTTAGAATATAAAACTGATGCGAATATACATAAATTAGTAGCAGAAGCAACAGGGATATCAGAACGAAGTGTAAGGAGAGTGATTGCTGAAAGTAAAACTTCCTTGCAAAATACAGGGGAAGCAAAATTTAGTTCTCCGCGGAGACCAAAAAAAAAGAAAATACAAGTTGATGATTTTGATTTAGGAGTGATAAGAAGAGAAATAAATCAGTTTTATACGTAGAGAAAAAAAATCCAAGCGAAAACTAAATGCTGTGTTAAAAGAGGATAATATTTTAGATTGTAGATTTAACTTTTTTAAGAAAACTTTTGCACAAAGTGAGATATTCATTTAAAAAATGTAAATTGAGGAGATCCCTTTTAATAGAGAGACCAAACACTTTTGGCCATAAGAAAATTCAGAGAAGAACGAAATATATTCTTTTTGGACGAAACTCCAAGATTGCCAATACTTTTGGACATTGTGACTTGTTAACGTAAACAAAAAACAATGTCCAAAAATGTTGACAATCTTCGTCGGAGCCTGGAATTTATACAGCTATAGGCAAAGGAAGGCGTTTAATAATAGTTCACGCTGGTAGCCGGAACGGGTAAGTAGACGATGCTTTGCTAATTTTTAAATCAGATTAAAAAACGGGGGATTATCATGTAGACATGAACTCTACAAATTTTTACAACTGGGTTGATCGAAAATTAATACCTACTCAGTCATAGTTATAGATAATGCTGCCTCATTGTGTGCAAGTTGAGAAGAAACCGACTATGTCCAGTTTGAAAATTAATATGCATAACTGGTTGCAAAATCATAACGTGCCTTTTTCTCCCACGATGATCAAAGCCTAACTCTTGAGGTTGATTAATACGAGCCAATCAGAAAAAATATACACTGTTGAACTTCTGAAAGCTGCAGGTCATACTAAGACTACCTCCATATCATTCAGACCTCAACCCGATCGAGCTTGTGTGGGCAAATATTAAAAATTGCCTGGCCAGAGATCACATTAATGCTACATTGGACGAGAAAATTACAATACTAACCAGGCTATTTTCCGAATTATCTGCCAAACAATGGCAAAAATGCGATGACCACGTACAAAAAAACAAACAAGAATACTGGAATCATGATTTTATATGAGATTTGATACTATGATGGACGAAATCATTATAAACTTACAAGATGATTCTGAATCAAATTCAGAGTTCAGAATCAAGTGATTCAGAGGATATGTCAGAATAATTTCAAATATTTAATTTGTTTTTGGTTTATTTTTCTATTGGTTTATATTACAATATAATTAGATTGGTACAACATAAGTGTTGTTTTTTATTTGTTCTTTTCAATAATTGAACAATTATTGTTCACGATATCTCGAGATTGGTCGTCACTGTCTGATCAAGCCGCAACCCGCCCCCTCCGCTGGCGCCGCGCGGCCGCCCGGGCGCCCCTCCACGGGGGCGTGGACCAACTACACGAGGCAGCACAGAAATCTCACTATCAAGTATATTTCAAATATAACATTCGAAATAGGCACGCTAGACGGCACAGTCTACTTCGCGCACGTTCCCCTATAAACTGGGCGTGCAGGAACACAGGTGGCGCACTGAAGCGTCAATGTCAAGTATTCTGACCCTTAAAGTTTCGAATACGCGACACTAGATAACATAGTCAACACCGTGCACGTTCCTTATAACCGAGTTCTTTCTCGTATGATAATAACATAATAGTGAGCGTGTGTGTGTGTGTGTGTGTGTGTGTGTGTGTGTGTGTGTGTGTGAGGTACCTGCGGCGCGTACACGTTGGCGCCGTACACGGGCGGGTGGTGCGAGTGCGACACGGCGTGGTGCGCGTACACGTTCTGCTGGCCCACGCTCTGCAATACAACACACCCCTTATTACAGATATTATAGTCTCTCGTAGTAGCTCATGTCTCTAGTCTAGGTCTAGCGACAACATCGACGAGAGACAAAGTCGACGATCAAGTGAGCTTACCCAGAAGAAGCCCGTTCACATTCCACTCCTTTGCTGTGCGCATTATAAAATACGTTAAAGATATAACGTGTGGAGTAAGTTTGTTAGGATAGAATGGAGGTAAAAAACGTATTGTGCCGACTCCAAGCATCAAATAACTTCTCCCTCTCTGGGTGTAGCAGAAGAGTGACTGATTCTTACTGGTCAAAACCCACCCATGTTCTTTCTATTGCCCTTTGCGTTCCAGGGCCGCGGTGACTCTTTCAAACAATTCGGCAACCCTGGGGTGCTGGTGACGTATCTTAGGCCTGTGTGCTGCGCCGGCACTGCGGTGGCAGTGTTGCTGGCGGCGCCGCTGCTGCTGCTGTCTGTGGCTGACACGGCCAGCTGCTGGTGACGTACCTTAGGCCTGTGTGCTGCGCCGGCACTGCGGTGGCAGTGTTGCTGGCGGCGCCGCTGCTGCTGCTGTCTGTGGCTGACACGGCCAGCTGCTGGTGACGTACCTTAGGCCTGTGCTGCGGCATGGTGTGCGGAGGAGCCGCTGCAGTGTGCTGCGCCGGCACTGCGGTGGCAGTGTTGCTGGCGGCGCCGCTGCTGCTGCTGTCTGTGGCTGACACGGCCAGCTGCTGGTGACGTACCTTAGGCCTGTGCTGCGGCATGGTGTGCGGAGGAGCCGCTGCAGTGTGCTGCGCCGGCACTGCGGTGGCAGTGTTACTGGCGGCGCCGCTGCTGCTGCTGTCTGTGGCTGACACGGCCAGCTGCTGGTGACGTACCTTAGGCCTGTGCTGCGGCATGGTGTGCGGAGGAGCCGCTGCAGTGTGCTGCGCCGGCACTGCGGTGGCAGTGTTGCTGGCGGCGCCGCTGCTGCTGCTGTCTGTGGCTGACACGGCCAGCTGCTGGTGACGTACCTTAGGCCTGTGCTGCGGCATGGTGTGCGGAGGAGCCGCTGCAGTGTGCTGCGCCGGCACTGCGGTGGCAGTGTTGCTGGCGGCGCCGCTGCTGCTGCTGTCTGTGGCTGACACGGCCAGCTGCTGGTGACGTACCTTAGGCCTGTGCTGCGGCATGGTGTGCGGAGGAGCCGCTGCAGTGTGCTGCGCCGGCACTGCGGTGGCAGTGTTACTGGCGGCGCCGCTGCTGCTGCTGTCTGTGGCTGACACGGCCAGCTGCTGGTGACGTACCTTAGGCCTGTGTGCTGCGCCGGCACTGCGGTGGCAGTGTTACTGGCGGCGCCGCTGCTGCTGCTGTCTGTGGCTGACACGGCCAGCTGCTGGTGACGTACCTTAGGCCTGTGCTGCGGCATGGTGTGCGGAGGAGCCGCTGCAGTGTGCTGCGCCGGCACTGCGGTGGCAGTGTTGCTGGCGGCGCCGCTGCTGCTGCTGTCTGTGGCTGACACGGCCAGCTGCTGGTGACGTACCTTAGGCCTGTGCTGCGGCATGGTGTGCGGAGGAGCCGCTGCAGTGTGCTGCGCCGGCACTGCGGTGGCAGTGTTACTGGCGGCGCCGCTGCTGCTGCTGTCTGTGGCTGACACGGCCAGCTGCTGGTGACGTACCTTAGGCCTGTGCTGCGGCATGGTGTGCGGAGGAGCCGCTGCAGTGTGCTGCGCCGGCACTGCGGTGGCAGTGTTGCTGGCGGCGCCGCTGCTGCTGCTGTCTGTGGCTGACACGGCCAGCTGCTGGTGACGTACCTTAGGCCTGTGCTGCGGCATGGTGTGCGGAGGAGCCGCTGCAGTGTGCTGCGCCGGCACTGCGGTGGCAGTGTTACTGGCGGCGCCGCTGCTGCTGCTGTCTGTGGCTGACACGGCCAGCTGCTTCATCGACGCCGTCAGCTGCGCGTCTAGGGACGCTGTGGGGAACAACCATACATTATACTAACGTCAACTTGTCAAAGGAAACAATATCAAAGGGAGCTTTCACAGCTTCAAAGTATCAGTAATACTTCTAAAAAGTTGTGTTGACCCGCGCAACTTCGTCTGCGTCACAATTTTCATTACTGCTCCGCTCCTATTGGTCTTAGCGTGATGATATACAGCCTTCCGTGATAAATAGGCTAACTAACACTAAAATAATTTTTCAAATCGGTCCAGTACTTCCTGAGATTAGCGCGTTCAAGCAAACAAACAATCAAACTCTTCAGCTTTATATATTAGTATAGATTATAGGTTATGTGGGGTTATATGATGCAGGTAGGTTTAGAATCGTACAAATAATTGGAAATAGTTTTTGACGATCTAATCAAACTGAAAGTAATAATTTACATAAGTATTTACACATCTTTTCATCAAAAACTGCTTGGTCTTTGCGCTACTAGCGCCACTTTGACAGTTGTTGGCCCAATTGACAGAAAATAAAAATAACGTGAATGTGAAATTGTTAAAACAAAATAAAAATATTTCGAACATTTGTCATAAAAGATTAGCTCATTTATCGCGTAATTAAATGAATACAATGAAAGTTGAAGCTGTGAAATTTAAGAGTATCGCGATTTATGCGAGCAGAGTATTCCATGTCTTCTTCTTCTTCTTCTACCTGGCGTTAATCCCGGCTATTGCCAGGGTCCGCCTTCCTACTTAGCTTCCTCCACTTTGCCCGATCTTGAACATCCTTCTCAGTTAGGCCATTGGCTCTCATGTCGGACTTAACGACGTCCAACCAGCGCTTGCGAGGGCGACCACGGGACCTAGCCCCAAGAACAGCCATATTCATGCATCCCCGACCAACGTACTCCATAGGGCGGCGCATGATGTGGCCATACCATCGCAGACGACACTCTTGCAGTTTTTCCCCCACGTCACGGACACCAAGACTACCTCTGATGAAAGAGTTGCGTATGCGATCGGATCGCGTTACGCCACTCATCCACCTCAGCATCTTCATCTCCGTTACGCGAAGCTCCTGGGTGTGTCTGCTTAGTGCTGGCCAACATTCACCGCCGTACAGTAGGACAGGCCGTATGATGCATTTATATATCTGCCCCTTGAGCTTCGGAGGCATTTTGCGGTCGCATACAACGCCCGTTACCTCGCGCCACTTCGCCCAAGCCGCGCCTATACGTGCTTGGGCATCGTCGTCCACGTTGCCAGACTCGTGCAGCACGGATCCAAGGTACCTGAACGTATCGGACTTTCTGATCAGGTCCGAACCTATTCGGATGAACCTATTTGAATCCGTGCCGCCACAGGACATGTACTCAGTCTTCGCCACATTTAGTCTCAGACCACCGTTTTCAAGCGTGTCCTTCCAAATGTTGACTTTGCGCTCAAGATGGGCTTTGTTCTGATTAACGAGGGCGATGTCATCGGCATACATCATTAGCCATGGGAGCTTATCTTGGATGTTTGCCGTAACTACATCGAGCACTACGTTAAACAAGAACGGGCTAAGAGCCGAGCCTTGGTGAACGCCAACAGATATTGGGAAGCCATTCGATTCGCCAACAGCGGTCTGGACAGAGGACACGGAATCGCGGTACATGTCTCTGATAATGTCAATATAGGCCTCGGGAACGCCTTTGAAGCGCAGTGCCCACCAGATGGACTGCCGAGGTATACAGTCGAAGGCCTTCTGCAGGTCTAAAAAGGCCATATGCAAAGCTCTCCTTCTCTCTCTGTAAGCCTCAGCCAGATTCCGTAAGGCGAATACTGCGTCCATGGTGCTGTTACCCGCCCGGAAGCCATATTGACACTCAGAGACAGTACACTCGCTACGGAGCCATGTGTCAATGATGCGCTCGAAGAGCTTCATGGTGTGGCACATGATCTTGATACCGCGGTAGCTACTACAATCCTGTACGCTACCTTTGCCTTTGTATACAGGGATAATCAGGCTAAATCGCCACTGGTTCGGCATTTCCTTGGTGATCAGGATGCGGTTAAAAAGATCCGTCAGAAGGTCCACGCCATGTGGGCCCATCGCCTTCCACACCTCAATTGGCACATTGTCAGGCCCGACCGCTTTCCGGTTCTTCATGTGGCGAAGAGCAATGCGGGTTTCGTCGGGGGAAATAGGGGAAATAAGTCCAAGGTTAGGAGGCGGTTCGGGAGGAAGGTTATGGGGATGCTGTTTGTTAGACAGCTCCGCGAAGTATGTACACCATCTCTCCTTAACAGAGGGGGCATCGTAGAGCAGCTTACCCTGGGCGTCCCTTACACAGAGACATTTGCTAATGTCCCGTGCAGCTTTCTCCCGGGCACGCGCCAGCTTAAAAATAAGATTTACCCCTCCGCAGTTTCCAGCTTGTCGTACAAGGGCGCCAGACTTTTGCTGCGGGCTCTGGCTACAGCTTTTTTGCAAGCGCGCTTAGCCGCTCCATATGCCTCTCTGTCATCCGGAGAGTTGGACCCTTGCCACTGTTTAAATAAAACCTTCTTCTTCCGAGTCGCCTCCTGCACCCCGTCATCCCACCACCACGTCTCCTTTTCTATGGTGCGGCCACCATGAGAAGTGCCAAGGACGCGCTTACCCGCATCGGTGATTGCTGAATGGATCCTACTCCAGATCTCTTGAGCGGACTCATGCGGAGCACTGATCGAGATGCTCGACCTCCGCGATGAAGTCCGACTGCCTAGGACCATCAAGCAACCACCACTTTGTGCGGGGTTTGCGTTTTTCGGTCACTTTCTTTTTCGGTACAACCGCAAAGTCCAGGACAAGGAGGCGGTGTTGAGCCGTTAGGCTTTCACCTGGGATGACTTTGCAGTTGGTAACCTTGCCAATGTGGCACCGTCTCACCAGCAGGTAATCTATTTGGGTTGAGTAGGCACCACTACGGTACGTAATAAGATGCTGGGGCTTCTTCTGAAAGAACGTGTTCGCGATGGCTAGGTCAGACAAAGCGCAGGTGCTGAGTATACTGACTCCCTCTGCATTTAGCTGGCCATATCCAAAACCACCGTGAACACGTCCGTACTCTCCAGCAAACTGACCTACGTGACCGTTGAGATCCCCCCCCAACCAAAACACCTTCGGAATTCGGAATAGCGCGTAGTACGTCCTCGAACTCATCCCAGAAGGCCTCCTTTTCCGACTCACAGCAACCAGTTTGAGGAGTATAGGCGCTGATTAGGTTCGTTACCGACCCTTCGATCAGCACCCTAACTCGCATCAACCGGTCGCTGCATCGGTCTACTTCAAGGAGTCCATCCTGGAGGTCCTTAGACAGCACCACGGCCACTCCGCCCCTGCCCGTTGGTGATCCGGTGTACACTAGCCGGTACCCCCTGCCCGATGTCACGTGACTTATTTCCCTTCCAGCGCGTCTCCTGAAGGAAGGCGCACTGGTCCCGACGCTTCGCAAGTACGTCCGCGAGTTCTCGGCAACGTCCGGTTAGGGAGCCAATGTTCCAGGTGGCAAAGCGGAACTTCTTCTTGGGTACTATCCTCTTTAGCCGTGCCCGTACTCGACACGGTAGCCCTAGCCCACTTATCGCAGGTTTAGGGCGATGTACCTGCGCGTCGTTATGCGGCGACGCCCTAACCCGAGTACCCGTTTTCAACTTCTTGTCCATTTTATTTGGCTGAAGTTGGTTTTACGTGGGGCGACCAGCCGTCTGACCCCCACAACCCTACGAGAGGGAAACCAGGTTCGCCAGAGCCTCGTCCGTTGGACAGCAGGGTGCACCGCTAGCAGGTGAGGTTAGCTTGGGTCTTAAGATGGTAACAGACCTCATGCACCCTCAGACCCCATGCACCCTCTATATTTCATGCATTCTCTATTCCATATATTGAAGGAAAAACATGCGAAAGTCCTTTTAAAAACCAAGGTACGAGTGGAACGAGGTCTTACAGTTGGTCTTTAGCAAAATTTGTGGAACATCTGAGGAGCCGTCGTTCGGTAGTTCGAGATAATGTTCTTCTATTTATCGACGATTATACTCGGATGACTCTTGTTAACTTTTAGAAGAACTAAAGCGAAACATTCGATAAGTTCCGTGAATACAGGGCGGAAGTTGGAATAAGACCATTAAATGTCTGAGAGCTGACAACGGCGCAGAGCATTGTAATGGTAAATTTAAATAATTTTTGAAGTCTGCAGGTATAAAACACCAGACGACTGTACCGTACACGCCGGAACAAAATTCTGTTGCAGAAAGAGCGAATCGAACTATAACAGAAATGGCAAGAACTTTACTGTCAGAATCGAACCTGAGTAAGAAGTATTGGGCCGAGGCGTCTGTTCGTGTGTCGTTCTGTTTTTAAGGTATGCAAGAGTATTAACAAATACTCTTGCATACCTTAAAAACAGAAGTCCCATGAAAGCATTGAACAACGCAGTACCAGAGAAGGTTTGGACTGGAAAAGATGTGGATGTTAGTCATCTGAAAATCGTTGGTTCTTTGGCATATAAACTGATACCAAAATAACAGAGAAATAAACTGGACATGAAGACGGAGGGATGCCTTCTTTTCACATAATGTTGTTTTTCCTAATATACTTTGTCATAACGATTTTGGTATTTTCCTTTTCGCACGGAGTTCATAAAAAAAAAATATTTCAGACAAAAAGTCCATATATAGGCAAGGTTGTTAGTAACAGAATTTTATGTAGTTTATGTTGACATAATTATCTTGAAGGCTAATTTGTTTTGGCATAAATATAATTCGCATAATATTACTAGGCATAAAGACTATCAGCATAATAGCATTCAGGCATACAATTTTTAGAAATAACGGAAACAATTCCATTTTTGACCATGAATTAAAATTAAAGTATTGTCTTGAAAATTCAATATGTTGTGCTATTTAAGTTAGTGACAGAAACGAATCGCTGCAAACCCGACTACACGTCATCTTGTCTGCCCTACCCCTGAGTGTAATCTAAGCCCGCGTAGGCACGGAGGGGCAAGGCGGCCCGCGGGCTGAGGAGCAGGTGTATTTAGCGCTCGCCGCCGCGGCTGGGGCTGGTCGGCGACACAAAGCCGAAGCTGCGGTGGAGAGCGTCAAACACATCTGCGACGATCAGCCCGCGTGGGGCCGCCTGAGCCCCGCAGCGCCGGAGCCGGGGCAGAAACCATTACTGCTGCATTTTGCATGCTGCATGCTTGCTATACGTAAATAAAATATACGTAAGCTGTTATGCATAAAAAATGTTATGCGAAAATATCATTAGGACAAACAAAAGTATGCCAAGTTATATTAGGTCTTAAAATTGTATGCAAATAGATAGGGAACCGAAGACGAAAACAATGATTTTTAGTGCATATCCAGATAATCAGAAGGTTTATCTTGTGATGAATCCCAAGACAGGTGAAGTGACAACTGCGAGATATGTAAAATTTCTGGGGAACATAAACCTCTAAGCCCGTAGTTTCGGGCGTATTCTATTCCAATAAATGATAGCAAATTGATCGGGATTTCTGTAATCACATGTCTGTTTATTGTTTGCACCAGTTTATAACATAACATCACGCCGGTACGCTATGAATGGGTACGCAGGTCCACTAAAAAATGAAAAATAAAAAACCGACTTGCGAAATTAGTCATTTTATAATTCGTAGTGTTTTGTTTTTGGAAGTCGGCTTTTTGTAAAAAAAGTATTTGATTGCATAGAATAGAAGGAACAGGGCAGTGTATACTCACAGCTGGTGTTGGCGGGCGCGGCGGGCTCGGCGCCCGCGCTGGGCGGCGCCGGCTCCGCGCACAGCTCGGCCAGCGGCGCGCCGGCCCGGCCGCCCGCGGGCTGTGGGCAACGTTATATGGTGAGCACATGTACGAGAGGAGGTAGTGCTAGGGCAGCAGGGTGGGGTGCGGGGGCCATGTGGAGGTACGTACCATACTGTTGGGGGTGGGGCACGGGTGGGGGTGCGGGGGCTGCTGCTGTAGATTGTACCATGTGGAGGTACGTACCATACTGTTGGGGGTGGGGCACGGGTGGGGGTGCGGGGGCTGCTGCTGTACATTGTACCATGTGGAGGTACGTACCATACTGTTGGGGGTGGGGCACGGGTGGGGGTGCGGGGGCTGCTGCTGTACATTGTACCATGTGGAGGTACGTACCATACTGTTGGGGGTGGGGCACGGGTGGGGGTGCGGGGGCTGCTGCTGTACATTGTACCATGTGGAGGTACGTACCATACTGTTGGGGGTGGGGCACGGGTGGGGGTGCGGGGGCTGCTGCTGTACATTGTACCATGTGGAGGTACGTACCATACTGTTGGGGGTGGGGCACGGGTGGGGGTGCGGGGGCTGCTGCTGTAGATTGTACCATGTGGAGGTACGTACCATACTGTTGGGGGTGGGGCACGGGTGGGGGTGCGGGGGCTGCTGCTGTACATTGTACCATGTGGAGGTACGTACCATACTGTTGGGGGTGGGGTAGGTCTGCGTGGTGCTGGGCGCCTCCACCACGGCCTCGTGTGACGTCACGGCCGCCACCGCCACCGGCTCCGCCGCGGGTGCGGGGGGCTGCTGCTGGAAATTGTACCATGTTGTTAGTCAAATAGAACCATTTATCATTCATCACGGTGAAAATCCTGAGCATCGACGCCGAGTTGCTAGCTTGTCGGCTTTCTATCGGTTGCATTTTGAAGAGTGTGAGACGGAATTGTATAGTTTAATTCCGCCAAGCCCTTTCTATCATCGGACCACAAGACGAACGGCGCGGCGATGCGCCACCGGTATATGGTGGACATCCCACCCACACGAACAAAACGTTATGGGAACCCATTCATAGTGCGTACAGCTAAGGAGTGGAATGCGATGAGTCTGTGATTCCTAATAGCTAAAACCTGGGAGTCTTTAAGTCAAGAGTGAATAGGTTACTTCTAGGCGAGCATGCTGCATCTTCAACCACGTCATAGCTTGTTATCAGGTGAAATAATGCTCCAACACATGCCTTACAATGGTAAAAAAGAGCGAGTATTATGTTCCTAAACCAGGTCTATCTGACTACATCTATGCATGAAAGTTTTCATGCAAATTTCGACATTCCGTGCTTATGACGGGCAAGTAATCTGCCCATTAGCCGATGTAATCTGCAAATAGCTCACTTTTCGTTACAGAAAAGAAACTAAAGGATCAAAGGATCCAAGCTACTGGTGGAAGGCTCTAGAGACAGGAACCTCATAATCAATGCAAGCTGCTGCGTCCAGAAAACCTGTTTTCTGGGATCTCTCTAAACCCGAACTCCGTAGTTTAGGCCTTATTTGCGGGCGTTTTCTACTCCGTATCACCAACGGACTTCCGATTAGTCCCAAACCTGAACTACAGTTCGCTCGACGGTTATTTTCCGCTCGGAAGTTAGGTTTTAGTGACGACAACCCAGGTGCAGTCGTGTAAAATTGTCACGTTCCTAGAATATTTTTTGTTTATACGTATTATATTACAAACAAGTAAAGCAGACTACCAGTAACAATACCAATATCAAAAAGTAACCCAACAAACACATACACCACAAGAACACAACCACAGTAAGAAATAACCAAAATAACTAATTATAAACCATTCGAACATGTAACACTTTTCGCATCAACAGTCGTATTGCATTGAGCAAGCGAGACATAATATTGTACATCGAACGTATGAGCGACTGAGACGCCATTACACGCGCCTTCTTGGGCCCCGCGCATGCGCTGTCCTCCCTGACATCCTGCGCAATCAATTGCGACGAACTTCGGAGAGGTAAACTTGCGTGACGCGGACTGTGAGAATGACTGACAACACGATTCTTAGTGGTTAGGTGATACGGAGTAGAAAACACCCGCAACTAAGGTCGGACTACGGCCTTCAGCTTAGAGTCTCCTTAAGTTGTCGGGCTGGCACGTAGCTGTGGGCTGACACTAACGTAGCACTGACCGGCTTGGGCGTGCAGTTGTCGCGCAGCGCGTCAGGCTCGAGCGCGCCGAACTGCACGTCCAGGAACATGCCGGCCTCGCCGCCGCCCGGCATCTCCACCGCCGACGATGGAATCTGACAAATGCAAACTATTTGTTACTGCTTATTGATGAGAGTAAGTCATACAGTTCTGTAGGCAACAACACATGCTGTGAGCTACACAAGAATATGTTCTTGTCGACTGAAGAATAACGTTGTACTTGCTAAGCTATACACGCCGCAGTTTGACGTGTACACGCCTGCAACCTACACAGATACTGACCTTGGAAGGAGGCGGCACGCGCGCGCGCTGCGGCTTCCTCTGGCTCGTGATATCTGACGAGCTATACACGCCGCAGTTTGACGTGTACACGCCTGCAACCTACACAGATACTGACCTTGGAAGGAGGCGGCACGCGCGCGCGCTGCGGCTTCCTCTGGCTCGTGATATCTGACGAGCTATACACGCCGCAGTTTGACGTGTACACGCCTGCAACCTACACAGATACTGACCTTGGAAGGAGGCGGCACGCGCGCGCGCTGCGGCTTCCTCTGGCTCGTGATATCTGACGAGCTATACACGCCGCAGTTTGACGTGTACACGCCTGCAACCTACACAGATACTGACCTTGGAAGGAGGCGGCACGCGCGCGCGCTGCGGCTTCCTCTGGCTCGTGATATCTGACGAGCTATACACGCCGCAGTTTGACGTGTACACGCCTGCAACCTACACAGATACTGACCTTGGAAGGAGGCGGCACGCGCGCGCGCTGCGGCTTCCTCTGGCTCGTGATATCTGACGAGCTATACACGCCGCAGTTTGACGTGTACACGCCTGCAACCTACACAGATACTGACCTTGGAAGGAGGCGGCACGCGCGCGCGCTGCGGCTTCCTCTGGCTCGTGATATCTGACGAGCTATACACGCCGCAGTTTGACGTGTACACGCCTGCAACCTACACAGATACTGACCTTGGAAGGAGGCGGCACGCGCGCGCGCTGCGGCTTCCTCTGGCTCGTGATATCTGACGAGCTATACACGCCGTAGTTTGACGTGTACACGCCTGCAAACATACACATAATATACTATTAAGAAACAAACATACTTTATGCACATTTGATGTGCAATGGGCAAATTTTTTTATTACATTTGAAGGATTTTGTGGCTAGATAGTAACACCCGCACGGGTCGATCTTTAAGGTTAAACAAGAAAAAAAAAAAAAAAATTGTCTCTATATTGATTTGGTGCGATATTGTAAATGTGAGAGATTGTGAGGAAGATCATTAAATCTTCCCTCACAAACACTGTGGTGTTTGTTTTTTGAAAAAAACAACTGAACGGATTTCGATAAACAACCATAATGTATCTTATACATCAGTATAACACTAATATTATAAATGGAAAAAAACCGAGGGTTCCGTACAAATTTGTAGGTACATATGAGCGTGATGATATATAGCCTAACTTTAGCCTTCCTCGATAAATGGGCTATCTAACACTAAAAACATTTTTCAAATCGGAGCAGTAGTTCCTAAGATAAGCGCGTTCAATCAAACAAACAAACTCTTCAGCTTTACATATAAAGTATAGATAATAGATACTGACTGTTGTCGTGCCTCTGCGACTGCTGCGTGAGCTGCGACAGGTACTGCGACTGCGCCGCCGTCAGGCTGCCCGACATGCCCATGGGCTGCAACAATAACTCACCACACTTAATACACAACTTATTCATGCTTTAAAAAAGTGGGAAGCTAAACTTATTCCAAGTTTAGTACTGGCCGTAATTGTATTTTTTTTTTTTGTAATTTTTATTTATTTGTACATAAAAAAAAACAAGACTAGGTACATGGTATATGTAAACAGAGGGGTGTACAAACAAATCTACAGTTCTTGTCATCTGCTGGCTGCGACTGCGGCTACCAATTATGCGAGAAACACACTGGTCCAACGTACGCAACGCTTTTGTATCGTATCGTATGTTAAGTTGCATACGATAAGCATGTTTTGACTGCGTTTTTTATTTAAAATTAATAGTCCAGATATCATAATGCGTTGCATTCGTTGCGTACGTGGGACCAGTTTGTCTCTAGCTTTACTCTTGACGTACTTGTACGGTGAAACCATACACTTATAATGCACTAAAACTGATTCGTGCATTTTTACCTCATTTCACTAATTTCGAATTAGGTTAGCATTCAGTACACTCGCTCTTTTGTATTACTAAACCTTTAGTCCGGATAACATATTTAATTAGATTTATTAGCAGCAGTATCATTTAGTCAACTTCCTAACTTTTACATGGTCCTTCGAGCCGGATAATTTACGTAAGTCACGCACGTATTTGTTATCTCGTTGGTATAAAAAAATACAAATACTTTAAGTGAAGTGCCAGCAATAGAGGATTTGTTTTAATTCCTGTGTAGATTTAAATGTTGTATTTTTGTATTCAACATAATTTAACTAGATCTCGACTATTGAGCGTAGTTCTAATAGAAAGCAACCACCGCACGAATGCGCGATCGACGCGTATTTAAGAAGGCGGCCAGTGTCTGCGCGATCTTATTTTTTTAAGACGGATGACTACCGCTCTGGGTGAAGCAGAAGGGAGTGTCAGACTCTTTCTGGCTGCGGGCGGAGGCTCCGCCGCCGACACCGGCGACATGTGTGCGACAGTTACCTGGTGCTGCACCTGCTGGTGGTAGGTGTCGGCTGCGGGCGGAGGCTCTGCCGCCGACACCGGCGACATGTGTGCGACAGTTACCTGGTGCTGCACCTGCTGGTGGTAGGTGTCGGCTGCGGGCGGAGGCTCCGCCGCCGACACCGGCGACATGTGTGCGACAGTTACCTGGTGCTGCACCTGCTGGTGGTAGGTGTCGGCTGCGGGCGGAGGCTCCGCCGCCGACACCGGCGACATGTGTGCGACAGTTACCTGGTGCTGCACCTGCTGGTGGTAGGTGTCGGCTGCGGGCGGAGGCTCCGCCGCCGACACCGGCGACATGTGTGCGACAGTTACCTGGTGCTGCACCTGCTGGTGGTAGGTGTCGGCTGCGGGCGGAGGCTCCGCCGCCGACACCGGCGACATGTGTGCGACAGTTACCTGGTGCTGCACCTGCTGGTGGTAGGTGTCGGCTGCGGGCGGAGGCTCCGCCGCCGACACCGGCGACATGTGTGCGACAGTTACCTGGTGCTGCACCTGCTGGTGGTAGGTGTCGGCTGCGGGCGGAGGCTCCGCCGCCGACACCGGCGACATGTGTGCGACAGTTACCTGGTGCTGCACCTGCTGGTGGTAGGTGTCGGCTGCGGGCGGAGGCTCCGCCGCCGACACCGGCGACATGTGTGCGACAGTTACCTGGTGCTGCACCTGCTGGTGGTAGGTGTCGGCTGCGGGCGGAGGCTCCGCCGCCGACACCGGCGACATGTGTGCGACAGTTACCTGGTGCTGCACCTGCTGGTGGTAGGTGTCGGCTGCGGGCGGAGGCTCCGCCGCCGACACCGGCGACATGTGTGCGACAGTTACCTGGTGCTGCACCTGCTGGTGGTAGGTGTCGGCTGCGGGCGGAGGCTCCGCCGCCGACACCGGCGACATGTGTGCGACAGTTACCTGGTGCTGCACCTGCTGGTGGTAGGTGTCGGCTGCGGGCGGAGGCTCCGCCGCCGACACCGGCGACATGTGTGCGACAGTTACCTGGTGCTGCACCTGCTGGTGGTAGGTGTCGGCTGCGGGCGGAGGCTCCGCCGCCGACACCGGCGACATGTGTGCGACAGTTACCTGGTGCTGCACCTGCTGGTGGTAGGTGTCGGCTGCGGGCGGAGGCTCCGCCGCCGACACCGGCGACATGTGTGCGACAGTTACCTGGTGCTGCACCTGCTGGTGGTAGGTGTCGGCTGCGGGCGGAGGCTCCGCCGCCGACACCGGCGACATGTGTGCGACAGTTACCTGGTGCTGCACCTGCTGGTGGTAGGTGTCGGCTGCGGGCGGAGGCTCCGCCGCCGACACCGGCGACATGTGTGCGACAGTTACCTGGTGCTGCACCTGCTGGTGGTAGGTGTCGGCTGCGGGCGGAGGCTCCGCCGCCGACACCGGCGACTGCCGACTGCCCGAGCTGATTTGCTGTGAACATACATATCGAACATTAATTATCATCATCATATCAGCCTGCAGACGTCCACTGCTGACGAACTGCGCCAGCTCTGACTCCACCGCGGTGGGAGGCCGCGTCGACGTTGCGCGCACAGGTACGCGTACGCGGTCGCTACTCCACGACTTTTCAGAAATTAATATAAAGAAATAATCGTCCACGACTGAATTTTGACCATAATGGCCTACTTGAGGAGAGACTTACTAAGAATGCAAAATATATTATAGCGCACAGGTGCGACACTCATACTAAAAAAATATTTATACGTAGCTTCCGTGTTTGGGTCACAGAATTCCATATGTATACCAAATTTCAACAGAATTGGTCTAGTAGATGCGGATTTTGACTGCCTATTTAACCCCAAAATCCAGCAGTTGGTGAATAATTTGTTGCCTTCACCCGAAGAGGGATGCATAATTAAATTCCGCCAAGCCCGTTCCATCATCGGACCACAAGACGAACGGCGATGCGCCACCGGTACACGGTGGATATCCCACACATACGCACAAAACGTTTTGGTAACACATTCATAATGCGTACAGCTAAGGAGTGGAATTCCCTGCCGGAGTCTGTGTTTCCTGATAGCTACAACCTGGGAGTCTTTAAGTCAAGAGTGAATAGGTTATTTCTAGGCAAGCGTGCTCCATCTTCGACCACATCATCGCTTACCATCAGGTGAGATAGTGGTCAAACGCGTGCCTATCTTTAGTAAAAAAAAGGGTCCAATATGGCATGCATATTAGACTAACATTGTCCACACCCATTACAATTCATACGAATGTACATGCCAATGGAATAATAAAGGCTGTGTTTCCAAACGCTTACAACCCTAATATCTTCAAAGTTACGAGTGAACTGGCTCCTTCTGGGTAAGCTCGCTCCATCGTAGACTTTGTCATCTCTGTCCTAGACTAGAGTCAAGAGCAAACCTATAAAAAAAGCTTTTTTATTGAAATAGAAATATAATAGATATGCTAGGCGGTACTCACGTCTCTGAGCGCCTGGTGCGGGAGCGCTATGTGCGCGGGGTTGTGGTACGTGTACGTGGGGATGTGCGCCTCCAGCGGACCGTTGGCCTCCGCGCCGTCCCACTCCTGCCACACACACATACACACTTACTCGACACTTCATACAAACACTATTCAATAAATATACTAGTAAATAAAAATCAAGTGCCCACCATTTGGCCGTAGAATACTTACTTTAGCTTCCGTATTCTGATGCATGACAGAAAAATAGAAAAGTTAATTCTAATTCTGTTTCTACGAATATGAATCTAAATAGAGGAAGGAAAATATTATTTCCTTACCAACGAATCTGTAACATATTAGACTGTTCAGATTTGCTCCTAATAGCGTTCGAATTGTGCTGTCAATCTCAAGCTTTAGCAACTAGACCTTGAGGCTTTAGCAGCTAGACGCGGTACTTATTGTGGTCACGTCAGACGGTCACTACAGCCTAAAGAGCACAGAGCATGGAGAAGCCTCAGCGAATGCTACTACAGACGACATTGTCAACACTTTTCATATATTTTAACCCAAGCATGTGAGTGAGAGGGACACTAATAAAATATTCATAGAAAACGACAGGCCCGAGACTATTCAGACGTGCGGGCCAGCCGCAACCTGTAGTTGCAGGTATAGATATTAGTGTACTCACGGGCGCGCAGGGCGCGCAGGGCGCGCAGGGCGGCGCCACGTCGGCGGGCGCGGGCGGCGGCGCGCTGGGCGTGAACACCTGCAACACGCCGGGCTGGACATTATGTCACAACGCTGAACCAGGCACACACGACTATACACACGGACGACACTGCGACACTGTTATTCTACCTCTGACAGTAACCGTATGCCTTTTTTTGGGGATGAGAGATCACCAAATGACACCTTCCACTCTGGATGGTGCAGCAGGGAGTGTTAAGACTTACTGACTTAAACCCGCCCGTGTTCCTCCTAATTTCCTTTGCGTTCCAGAGGGTAGACGACTTAAAAAATCTAATTAGTCCATCAGATAGATTTCGGAAAAAAAAAGTTTTTCCTTTTTTCATGTAAACAAAAAATTGAGACGATACAGTGCGTTGAAAACTCATGTGACGTCACATTTCGGTACATTTTTTAACGAACACACACACGAAGTGGACGACACCAGCCCCCACTCCTGATTTTATATACGTTTTATCTTCCTCAATTTTTTGTTGATTTAATAAAACATAAAATTATGTATTCAATATTTTTTCGAAATCTATCTAGCGGACGAATTAATTTTTTTAGTCTATTCCGCAACCCTGGCAAAGCAACCTTATGGTTACGAGAATAAAGGTCACTGCAAAATCAAAGGTAAAATAACTGTGAACGCACTGTATTATGTGCTTCCTTCCTTATGTATGTGTTTTGTGTTGAAGGGTTTAAGGGTAAGTGAGTTTAAACTTGGCTAGCGCAAGTCTTAGTGCGATCTAGTGTGTCACTGCATAGAAAGTGTGTGTACTGGAGTTAAATAATAATACGTATAGATGATGATGCGACATCGTGTGCAATCTTTGTGATCAGAAACTTCTAGGAACACTCTTCTTTGAAAAAAAAAAAACTAGAAAAGAAGAAAAAAGTAGAATCGTAAAATATTAAAAACTCATAATGAATTTTTCAGTAGAAACAGTCAGTTTTTGGAATTTCAGCAACTATGATATCAAAATTACCACTGTTTGACATTTATATGAAGCGACAAAAAAAATAATCTCTGACTGTACACAGATGACAGTAATTTGTTTTACATGTTAGACTAAAATTTTGTTATGTTTTACGTGTGATAAAAATCATTTCTATGTAATATTTTCCTTACATAGAAATGATTTTTATGTTTGTTATTAGCGTGTAAGCTTTCTGATAAAGGACAGAAATAAATATTCACCTTGGTGTCTGATAGAGATCCGGACCACTCCTCGTTGTCCCAGTCTTCTGTAGTGGGGAATGTGTCGACGATGTTGCTGCCACCTAGGGGACAATGCACTAAAATGTTACGCGTTCTCGATTTATCAGAGCCTGACTGTTATTATGGTTATTATTTCACCTATTACTTATATTATGAAACTAGTTTGTTTTGTTGGTACCCTTTAAAGGTTAGCACGAAATATGTAAGTTTAGGTCTCAACCAATTCTGGACCTGAGAGCTGAGTCTATTGCATTTTTTATTTCGGCCTGAACCACAATATTAATGACTCTGTTGCGGGTCGTTAGTTTTATAATAACTTTTAAGCTGCACATGAGTTTAATTATGATGATGTAAGTTATTTTTTTTAACATAACATAATACTTTATTTCTCACCACAATATACATGTATTATTTTACATTAGTTGGAAATACATAATTCAGATAAATATATATTGTGGGAGACTGGTGCCTAAGCTAGGCTCGAAACCTGTGTTTCAGGACACCAGTATTCTACCCCTTTACATTTTCATTTTATAAATTATGTACTCAGCGCATTGACAGAATGTAGTAAGATAAGAACATTTTATTGTTGTATTTATTCTGATTAATATCTAAGTTAGAGACGCGAGACGAATGTTAGTACATGTGTAGTATGACATGTACTAACATTCATTAACATTGTGAATGTGTACGTGTGTGGGTGTATGAGTGTTTGACTGTGTTTAGGTTTTTATAAACATTTTTTCAGTATCATTATAGTTTAAATTTAGTACCCAGTCAGTTAGCCAGATTATTTTTTTGTGAGACTAGATATGTAGCACCTTATTGGTTTTATTGTATGTTTCTTTTGCTATCTTGGCGGCTATTTGTCCAGATAGCAAAAGAAAGTTTTTGCAAAAATAGTTTTGTGCTGTAGATGATGACGCTTCACTGGGTCATATCGTCTTTCCCCCCTGGATGTAAGTGGGCATTAATTACTCTTTATGAAATGAAAGACGTAAAGCAACGTAGTGGAGTCAACGTAGTGTCCATGTGTCAGGCTCACGCTTAGCTAGGTAAAGCGGTGTACGCACTGGCCGCCTGCGGGTGCTCGCTCCACAGGTCCGGGGGCGCGCGCGGGCGGCGCGCCGGCCCCCCGCCCCCGCCGCCCCGCGCGCCGCCGCCCCGCGCGCCCCGCCCGCGCGCCGCGCCGCGCCCCCGCCAGCCGCCCCCCTCCCCGCGCGCGCCGCGCTCCCCGCGCTCGCCCCGCTCCCCGCGCTCCCCGCGCTCCCCCGACCCGCGACCTGCAAACGAACACATAACTTTTACCAACTAACTCAGTGCCCAGAACTCAGTCACGACGCGACGGAGTCGATGCAGGCTCCGATCAAGAGATATACAGCAAAACCCATAACAGAAATACCTGTACTGTAAAAGTTTATGATAACATTTTGAAACGAAAAAGCTTTAAAACGCGTGGCAAAAGTACGCTATTTATTTGTAATCGCAAGCCTATATAAAGCATAAAGCCGGTTAGTAAGGCTGCAGGTATCACGTACGTGGGCGCGGGCCGGAGCGGCTGCGCGGCTCGCGCGGCGGCTCCAGCTCTCCGTTGCCGGCGGGGGCTGGGGGTTTTTTTTTCTTTTTCTCACTAGTCCTCCACTCGCCCTGGAAACCAAATAATACCATTAAATTACGAAATACAAATATTAGATTTTTTTTATCTTCCATTTAATCCCAGGTAATATGGGTTTAGTCTCAAAACGTTCAAGACTTGCATGTTAAGAACATGCAAATCTCAAAACCTCCAAGTTGCAAAATATCTACATCTCAAAACATTCATGTTGCAAAATAACCAAGTCTCAAAGCATCTTTGTCTCGTAATATACAATTTACACGTGTAGGGGAGTGTTTTGAGGTGACCGTTTGGGATGCCATGTATTTTCGAAATAAAGACGAAAGAGTCTTATTTCTGATAAATCTGGAGCTTTTTGCAATATGTACTGACATGTATCATGGATATGGTTTGCAGGAATAAGGTAATATTGCAGTCATCTTAGTGATATTTCTTCCTTAGCTTGTTATGTTTAGTTTTACCTTTTTGGACTACCTACTTCTAAATAGCATTGTTGAAATAATGATAGCATCCACTAACATCTGCGGTTGGGTAAACTGTTACCAAAGCATTCATTGCGGCGATTTCAAAATCCGATTTAAAGGATTTGATTTTCACTAGGAGCTTTTCTTTAATGACATTAAATAAACGTATACATGTTTCTTCAGTTTTGTTTACGAGAAGTAAACGACTGGAATTACATTTATATAATTTTTAGTTCAACTGCACACATGCGAACAAAGTATTTGATGTTCGTGTTCAACATGTCTTAGTTCGTGCGTGCTGACACGGCTTAAGAATGTTATTGTGTGGTGTAGTACCTGTATCCGCTGACTCTCCTCCAGCAGCAGGTTGCAGGCGGCCACCATGTCGTTGTCAGAGTCGTGCAGCGCCGAGCACACCTCCTCGGTGCAGCACGTCATCGCTCAACACTGACGTGTCGTCACAAGCTTGCGGCTGCAGTACATACCTGTATCCGCTGACTCTCCTCCAGCAGCAGGTTGCAGGCGGCCACCATGTCGTTGTCAGAGTCGTGCAGCGCCGAGCACACCTCCTCGGTGCAGCACGTCATCGCTCAACACTGACGTGTCGTCACAAGCTTGCGGCTGCAGTACATACCTGTATCCGCTGACTCTCCTCCAGCAGCAGGTTGCAGGCGGCCACCATGTCGTTGTCAGAGTCGTGCAGCGCCGAGCACACCTCCTCGGTGCAGCACGTCATCGCTCAACACTGACGTGTCGTCACAAGCTTGCGGCTGCAGTACATACCTGTATCCGCTGACTCTCCTCCAGCAGCAGGTTGCAGGCGGCCACCATGTCGTTGTCAGAGTCGTGCAGCGCCGAGCACACCTCCTCGGTGCAGCACGTCATCGCTCAACACTGACGTGTCGTCACAAGCTTGCGGCTGCAGTACATACCTGTATCCGCTGACTCTCCTCCAGCAGCAGGTTGCAGGCGGCCACCATGTCGTTGTCAGAGTCGTGCAGCGCCGAGCACACCTCCTCGGTGCAGCACGTCATCGCTCAACACTGACGTGTCGTCACAAGCTTGCGGCTGCAGTACATACCTGTATCCGCTGACTCTCCTCCAGCAGCAGGTTGCAGGCGGCCACCATGTCGTTGTCAGAGTCGTGCAGCGCCGAGCACACCTCCTCGGTGCAGCACGTCATCGCTCAACACTGACGTGTCGTCACAAGCTTGCGGCTGCAGTACATACCTGTATCCGCTGACTCTCCTCCAGCAGCAGGTTGCAGGCGGCCACCATGTCGTTGTCAGAGTCGTGCAGCGCCGAGCACACCTCCTCGGTGCAGCACGTCATCGCTCAACACTGACGTGTCGTCACAAGCTTGCGGCTGCAGTACATACCTGTATCCGCTGACTCTCCTCCAGCAGCAGGTTGCAGGCGGCCACCATGTCGTTGTCAGAGTCGTGCAGCGCCGAGCACACCTCCTCGGTGCAGCACGTCATCGCTCAACACTGACGTGTCGTCACAAGCTTGCGGCTGCAGTACATACCTGTATCCGCTGACTCTCCTCCAGCAGCAGGTTGCAGGCGGCCACCATGTCGTTGTCAGAGTCGTGCAGCGCCGAGCACACCTCCTCGGTGCAGCACGTCATCGCTCAACACTGACGTGTCGTCACAAGCTTGCGGCTGCAGTACATACCTGTATCCGCTGACTCTCCTCCAGCAGCAGGTTGCAGGCGGCCACCATGTCGTTGTCAGAGTCGTGCAGCGCCGAGCACACCTCCTCGGTGCAGCACGTCATCGCTCAACACTGACGTGTCGTCACAAGCTTGCGGCTGCAGTACATACCTGTATCCGCTGACTCTCCTCCAGCAGCAGGTTGCAGGCGGCCACCATGTCGTTGTCAGAGTCGTGCAGCGCCGAGCACACCTCCTCCTCGGTGCGGCACGTCATCTCCATTAGCTCTTGCACCTTTAACAAGCAATAAAGTGTTATAACATGGAGGTTTGAATTAGAGGTATACGGAACAGGATGGAAAGTCCCGCAAAGCAAGTCCATAGAAAAGGCAGGATCCTCCGACCAGATCTGGTGGGCAACTGCGTGATGGCTGATAATTGGGCTGTTTTATGTGTTCAAATCGCACGGACAACTCTGATACCGCGATGCAAGATTTGTACGTATTGATGACGCTACGTTAATTTATGAGGAGGATTCTACTACACTGGTTATACTTGGACGTGTCAAGCTATCAGAACAGTTGGTTGACGCAGCAAAATCAATTGTTGAAAATATAATTTCGCACCAGTGACTCTTGCCCTTTCCTTTTCTTTAATAAATTAAGGATGTAATTTAGTTTAGGTTACGTTGGGGCTCTCATGTTCATGGAGACAAATGCCCGTAAATACATAAAGATTAAATAAAAACAGTTGGTATGTTGATAGTTGATAGACGCTTCACAAGACCAGTGTGGTCTTGCCTATTTTATCAAGCGTACACTGGTGGTATTCTTAGAATTTTGGGGTAATGAGGTGTTTTGAAGTAAAAAGTTTGCGGAGTTGTGTATTTTTTTGTGATGGGTAAAAAATGTTAAACTCGCGTCAGGACACGTGACCTGATCGAAAATTCATAAGACGGAGGGAGAGAAGCACGTATTCAAGTTTTCACTTCTGCTGTCACTCCCGGAGTGCAACCCAATGTTTGTTTAACCTTTTTGCACAACAAGCAAGAACAACCCTAACCAAAAGAATGTATTACTTTAATTTACTGTGACGTGGAAAATGTTACCGGAGCTCTCTTAGAATTCATCTATAAACAGTTTTATCCTGGCTTTACATGGCAATGTTTGGATATTCAGAATTTCCTAAAGACATGCATTCACCTGTTACTGATATAATCATCGATCCGCAGTAACTATAACTGTTGTTATGCTGTACCAAATCATATATTACTAACAGTTCAAAATCCGTGTCAGAAGCGTAACGAAACAGCAGGTTAATTCGCCTTACAAACTTAACAAGATCTTAATATTCACAAGTTTGCTACTTGTGAATATTAAGATCTTGTTGATGTCGATTTAAAAAAATATATTTCAAGGACCATCCTTGCTAGATATTTTTTGAACAAAAATGGTCTGCTGTCAGTTATCTTGAACATTTACTTCAAATAAAAGTTTCTATTTCAAACTAGTCGACCCGCGCAACTTCGTCTGTACGGCTCCTATTGATATTAGCGTGATAATATAGCCAAAAGCCTTCCTTGATAAATGGGCTATCTAACACTAAAATATTTTTTCAAATTGTACCAGTAGTTCCTGAGATTAGCGAGTTCAAGCAAACAAATCTACAGGTTTATATATTAGTATCAAGATAAGCCATTTAAAGGCACTTTTGAATTGTCAAGGTCAGTAGCTTCATGTTTCTGAAGCTAGTTGTTGTAAGTTCCAAAGCGTACATCTCTATGGCGAAGAACGAGCAAGAAACTCCATGGACACTTTTAAACTTATACCGTTTGCCGAGAGAACCCTCATCTTTGAGTTAAGATCACCTTTATGTATAAACTGTAGTTAGAATAACTTGTTTTGGTATTGAATTAAGAAGGGTCAATTAAATTATAAGATGTTAGACTGAGACATGATGTTTAGTTATGAACAGCGAAGATCCAAACCAAATGGTTATGTTTTGGTATTGTTTGTCAGAACGTTGAGCTCCTTAAAAGTTCTAAGTTTGAGCTACACGATAGCTGACAAATGCTTGCACTGGCTGGACAGGTCCACTCAAATCTCTGTGTACTTTCCTCAAAAAACACCACCACGATACCCACACCCGTACGATTGTAAGGACTTTCAAAGAGACTCCTGGAGTTTGTTCCGGTGTTTCTTCTCAGGATTGTCAGCTAGGAAACACCGGCCTCATCTAGTAAATAAATATCATTTAAATAATGATGCTATTGCGACGTTATTTCGCTGGCCTACCTACTTGCAACATAGTAACCCACAGCTTTGCATCTTGCACTTACAGCTAATTCGTACATTGTATCTGCAGTCTTTATTCCCCTGAGCGCGCCGGAAGTTGGCAATATACAGGGGCACTTGCAATTTGCGTGGCAGTTACCTACACAATGTTGCTTCTCAACGGGTGTGGTTATTATCTGGTACGTGGACGGCAACATACATAGGAATGTCATTACTATGCTTTGTATACTATTGAATAAATTCAAGTTCTTGCTGAAAAATGTCGCTGGAGAGTTTTTCGCGCCACTTCTCTACAACATATTTAGGCCCATTGGATATGTATTGACAAGTATATTTGATATATTACAGCTTGTTTAAACAGACTTTTTCTTGTATTTATTTATTGTTTGCTCCATTCACGATATAATCTGCGTTACGACTTTACTTGACTCATTACTGTCAACTCAATTCCAGCATAAAAATGCAAATTAAGGGCTCCGCTAACTCAACCTAATGAAACCACTGCACTCTACTGTCTGACGGTTCGACGCCGTTACATACACTTTCCCACGCCGAGGCGCTAGGAAAACGCACATCAAATCTATGATTGTCTGTGAACCGCTATATTCTTGTATAGAGTACGGATTAAAAACATGTATGTTTTTTGAGATAGGTACTGTTATTCTTAGGATAACTTTCCATGTTAAAGATCTACACTGATTTATGGTGATCAAGTGAAGCATGTAAGGAAATTCTTATGTACCTACTTGAGAACATTCTAAAGTAAACCCACAATGTGTCAAAGAAACTCTATTTATTTAAACTTTATATACGACTAGTTGACCCGCGCAACTTCGTCAGCTCCATTCCTATTGGTCTAAGCGTGATGATATATAGCCTGATCAGTAGTTTAGGGCGTTCAAGCAAACAAACAAACTCTTCAGCTTCATATATTAGTATAGATACTGGTAAATAGGCGTACTTGAATTTGAAAGTTTTTATATTCGAAAATTGGACTTAAAACCTGAATGGTCCGAAAATATCACCATGCAGTGGACATGAGGAATTACATAGTCGTTTTCTCAACGTATTGGGGTCATGTTCCAGTATAGCCAGATGCAACAGAATGAGGGTATTTTACATGGAGTAACTCCATATCTGGCACTAACTAGTTACCATTAGTCTTATTAAGACCGTAGTAGTTATTAGAACTACAATAGTCTTTTCACACCACCTGCACGAAAACGTCAGATTATATTCCATGCAACCTCAACCTAGTACCGTAGTAGTAACGTACTGTCCTAGTAAGTATTATTTATTGCCCGGTGGGTTTTATTGAAACTCATGATTATCATCATATCAGCCGAAAGACGTCCACTGCTGGACATAGCCCCCCAAGAGTTGCCACAACGACCGGTCCTTCGCGTCCCGCATCCATGGGCTACCCCCGACTATCACCAGATCATCGATTCACCTTGTGGGAGGCCTTCCAACGTTGCGTCTTCCGGTACGCGGTCGCCACACCAGAGCTTTTTGGCCCCATAGATCATCTGTTCTGCGAGCAATGTGCCCTGCCCACTGCCACTTTAGTTTGACGATCCTTCGGGCTATGTCGGTAACCTTGGTTCTCTTGCGGATATCATCATTCCTGATTCGATCACGCAAGGAACTCTGAGCATTGCCCTTTGAGAGACTGAGCCTTCTGATCCCATTGCTAGCAACCACGTTTCAATTCCATATGTTATCAATCATGAAATTCAGTACGATATTATTGCCCAGAGATCAATAATGTGATTTTCAATTGGAACTCAACTTGCTTGTGTTAACTTTTGAATTCTTCATTAGGTTCGGGGTACAATACGCCCGTTCCATAAGACACTGCTTTATCCCCTCGGTGCATAATCTACTTACATTATAGTGGCTAAATCACTTCTTTTCGAGTCGGCCCAGATTTTGGCCCAGTAAGTGGCTACGATAAATGCAGCAGCGATGGCGTTCATTAAATGCGCTAGTAAAGGTGAATGGGCACTTTGGGCATTTAACATGTGGCTATAAATCACTAAGATATACACCAATCACAACACATCATAACATAAAAACCTATCGAAGTAATTGCAGACGCTTTTTTATCCTCGTTCTAAGAACGCGATATTTCTAGCGCTTTGTACAGGAAAACCTAAAAATGCTACTCTAAATTTTGTTGCGCTAACTTGTTTGGAAACTTCTCCTGTTCGGAGCTTGCCTTTGCGCTGATTCTGCGAAGGGGAAATACGCAATACTCCTTTATGTTCGCGAACTTTATGTTTAAGAGTTTTAGTTTTTAAGGTTCCTTTGTAAGTATGTGCCAACGCTTGCAACGTGACGGAAAGGGCTCAATTACAATTAAATTTGATATTTTTACCCGGCTGCCAAGGCTGGGTTGTTTTTCGCGTATTTATATTAGTCTTTATTACCTATTATCTTCTAAAAGGCTGGATGGATTACGACAATTAAGATTTGTCTCAAAAACCCAAGTGCTCTTAGACAACCAAAATGGCGGATTTTTGGCGGTAAATTGTGTATCGTTAATATTTTTTTTAATCAAACCTTCGACAGGTTTGATTAATATTAATGGTATCAAAATGAAGGAAAGAACGTTTGTTTCGGTCTTTTTAGTGCATTGCTTATGTCTTATGTTGACTTTTCTGCAGTCGGGCTTTTTTGATTTTTTTAAATATTTGCACTTATTATCACATTGTGAATTAACTTTTAGAAACAAGTTAAAAATAAACTAGGTATTGTAATTTTTTACGTCATTAATTTGGGAGAGAAAATGCGGGTGTTATTTTTGGTGGAGTAGGACGCTCCTGAATTGTATAAGGTATACCAACCATTGCAACGTGACGGAGATTACGTTAAAATAAGATAGTTTTTTATCACACTCTGAACTAACTTTTAGAAACAGGCTTAAAACAGACTATAGTTTTTTACGTCAACATTTGAACAGAAACTAGGGGTTTTTATTTCCCTTTCCCGTACGAACTTCGGCAAATGATTTCTTAGTGCTCCCCTACGGAGGGTAAAGAAACTACATGTCAAATTTCAGCTTTCTACGACCCGCAGGTTCGTATGTGCTTTGTCTGTCTGTCAGTCACTCAATCACTCAGTAAGGGAAGAATTTTATATATTAGGATAGCAAGTTCAACATAAAAACCAATCGATGTAATTAAAGCCGCCTTTTCATCCTCGTTCCAAGAACGCGCATTGTACAGGACAACCTAAAAATGCTACTCTGAATTTTGTTGGGCAACCTTGTTCGGAAACTTCTACTGAGCTTGCCTTTGCGCTGATTCTTGGAAGGGATATACGCAATACTCCTTTATGTTCGCGAAGCTTATTTTGAAGTATGAATAGGAAATTTTTTAGATTGTAAAGCTGTGAAGTGTGTACCAACGCTTGCTACGAGACGGTTAGGGTGAATTAGATCTTGTTAAAATATGACATTTTTATTCACCTACAAAAAGAGAGAAAAGAGTATTCTATTCTATTCTATTCTACAGAACAAATTTTTAGAAACAAGCTAAACACCGTGAGTGTTTTATAAGGTGGAGAAGGAGGCACCTGAATTTTATAAAGCGGTGTACCCACCCTTGCAACGTGACGGTAAGGGTGATTTAGATAACGTTAA
This sequence comes from Lacanobia oleracea, assembly GCA_950371165.1. Taxonomy (NCBI): domain Eukaryota; kingdom Metazoa; phylum Arthropoda; class Insecta; order Lepidoptera; family Noctuidae; genus Lacanobia; species Lacanobia oleracea. The sequence goes on from OX493409.1 coordinate 1,696,711, forward strand.
AAAAGGGTATTTTTAAGACTTGCGAAGGTTGGTCTGTGGATGGGTGACCATCTTAACATAACGAGTTTCCTCCGTGCCTCGGAAAGCACGTTAAGCTGTTGGTCCCGGCTGTCATTTGTAGATCTTTGGCAGTCGTTACGGATTGTCAGAAGCCAGTAAATCTGACTCCAGTCTTGCCAAGATGTACCGTGTAACCCAGTTAATGGGTTGTGGAGGTCTGGTAGGCAGCCGCTCCACGTAAAAAACACTGGTATTCAGCTGAATCCGGTTTGACTGGAAGCCGACCCCAATGTAGTTGGGAAAAGGCTAGGCAGATGATGATGAAAAAAGGGTATTTTTAGCACATTCTGAACTAACTTTTATAAACAGGCTATTGCTATTATTATACGTCAAAAATTTCGACAGAAACTAGGGGTGTTATTTTTGGTAATGACATTTATATCTTGATTGCTCCATGTTATACAACGAATACTTATTTTTACAAGGTTTCTTAAAATACTATGGGTAGATGATATTTACGCCTTCTGGACTTTAAGGGCGAGGACTAACGAGCGATTTATTCTTAATTCCGGTAGGGCCTCCTTAATCCGGACTCCCTCTTGTTCGGTGATCGCTGTAGTCCGGCCGGGCAATGGAGTTGAAGATAACGAATTTGAAAACCACGAAGTTATGTTTCTCCGTCGACAAATCGACATAGAGACCGGGCTTTTGAAATGAAGCGCGACAATTATAAAAAGAAGAGTATTACAGACCTTTTCAAGAAGAATTAACTAATGTTTTATTTTAACTTACTGTTTTTCTTACATGGTTGTAATTTTGAACATGTAGGTACATTTTTGTATTTATGCTTTAATTTAAAAATTGATCAAAGATACTAAGGTTAAACATGTTTTATTACCATTAAATATTGCATACATATAAATCCGGACGCCTTGATAATCCGGAAAGAGTCTTGTTTTTGCCTCTCCGGATTAACGAGGCCTTTTTTTTTAAGGATGGGAAATCATCAAATGACTCCTCCCGCTCTGGGTGAAGCAGGAGGGAGTGTCAGACTCTTACTGACTAAAACCCATCCGTATTCCTCCTAGTGCCCTTTGCGTTCCAGGGTACGGTGCGTCTTTCGAACAAATTCCGCAACCCTAGCAGGACATATTGTACCTACCACGACAAATATATATATAAATAAATATATCTTAACTGCAGATGCTACATTAAAAGCTTAAACGAGGACCTACTGTACTAATTAGTATTGTTTGATAAACTCACCATTCTTCGAACGTCAGACGCGTCTTCGCTTTTACGATCGATCATGTGTGCCATTCGGAGCTGTTCTGTAGTAGCCTGTCAACAAACATACATACGGGTTACATTACGTTATTACAACAGTTTAATGGATGGATGGCAAATTTTCAAGTGTTCTTCCTAAATATGCGTTTCCACTGAAAAGATGAAGACGGAAACTAATCATATCGGTTAAAATTCTTATCACTTGTATCGTCTGTGATTGGTGGAATGGTCGATTCCCATTCTTGTTTGCTCCGTTCCAGTGGAAACGTACTTTAAAGGGGGGTTAGGGGGGTGGCTGAAGGAGTTATCAGACTAAGTTCCTGAGGGTAGTGTGATAGACTAGGCGGAGATTGAGATGAAGATATTGGGCAGCGACAACCAACTAGTCACGGAACAATATGCCAGGTGAGGGTATATTACACTGCCAAGATTTTGTCGGAATTTGTCGAACTTCATTGACTCGATGTTTTGCTGATGATTACCACTTTTAATTCTGGTTTTCAGCATGGCGGGCTTGCCAAGATTTTGATGTAAATAGAAAAAAATCAATACTATAAAAGTATACAACTATTTAAATACATACCTACTATGCACACCTACTGCACTAGTAATGAACATGATTAAGTTATAACAACGTAGGTATATCAACACATTGCAATACAAGTGCTCACCCACGCACTTACTAACAACTAGGGTTGTCTCACATAATCGAAATGGCATTGAAATTGCGTTTATAAAAGAGAACATCAACTGTTTGAGTGATAGAAAGTAACAATATCACTAAGTGACCACAAATAATTTTTACCGGAGAACTGCACTGTTTCTTTGAGACAGGCCTCGGAAGCGAAAACGCGGGCAAATGGAAAATTGAAACGAATTATTTTAGTTTGAAACCTGTTTGAACTGAAAATGGATCTAAAATAAACTTAAGGCAAATTATGGGTTTCATTATTTTCATCGCTTACCAACGTTTAGAGCATACTTTTTTAGGGTTCCCTACCCGAAGGGTAACCAACGGAACCCTATTTATTACTAAGCCTCCGCTGTCCGTCCGTCCGTCCGTGTCTATCTGTCAGCGGGCTGTATCTCAAGAACCGTAATAGACAGAGAGTTGACATTTTCACAGATTGTGTATTTCTATTGCCGCTATAACAACAAATCAAGGATCATGGTGCGGAACCCTTCGTGTGCGAGTCCGACTCGCACTTGGCCGGTTTTTTAAAAATGTTCGAAACAGTACGTGTTCGGCAGCCCTAGCCACACCCCTATTACACCGGCACTGAGAGCAAGCGCGGACCGCGGTAGCAACCGGTATTATGTTCTCATTATCATGAACACCGAGTAATACCCGACCATATAGAAAGCACAAACAAACAACAATATTGTACGGTTTTTAACTTTTTTATTTTATTTTTTTAATATTTCATGTTCAGAAAAGTGATTATTGCTTTGTTGTATCACCGACCAATTGAGTTTTTGTTACATTTTTATTTTCTTTTTATTGTTTTCATTTGAATGACATGAAGACCTCATTGCGATACACGATGTATTCAATTCGTTATGAATGAGCTTTCAAATGAAATCGATACTACGTTTGACGTAAATTGCATAGTAGTTTTATTCAAGAGACTAGTTGACTCGCGCAACTTCGTCTGCTCCGCTCCTATTGGTCTTAGTGTGAAATGCCTTTCTCGATAAATGGGCTATCTATCACTGAAATAATTTTTCAAAACGGACCAGTAATTCTTGAGATTAGCGCGTTCAGGCAAACAAACAAACAGTCTTCAGCTTTATATATTAGTATAGATGTGTGTAAGTAAGTACAGTTCATTGGTTGGCGCATGGTTATGGTGCCGAGAAACAGAAATGAAAAATACGTGCATCAACACACTCAAAAATCAAATTATAAAATAATAATTTGTATCAAAATATTTCATGGCTCACAAATAAACGCTTTTTCTTTCTTATTTCTTATCAAGGCTTGCTTGATTTACATTTCCATTAGTTGAAGCCATTAAGTCAAGTAAAACATGCTTTTTATGGCTTGGTTTTATTATGTGCTGGCGCATTGCCAGTTAACCCCTAGTTTCGGAAAGACACCAATCATTAAATTGTGTAGAACTGGGTTTCGCTACCGTATCTTTCGTGTAAAACAACGAATCAGTAATAGGTGGTTTCTTCTTGGCAAAGAATTCATACTTTTTCTTCATGACGCGGCCAGCGCTGCAGCGGCGCGTTCAGATGCAGAGATGTATAATGTAACTGCCCGCGCTGCCCGCATCGCCGCTGAGTTCGTGTTCGATTATAGTAGATTATGCATTGATGACGAAAAGTAGTGTACTACTAACCTTTAAAGAAAGTTACGAATAGTGGCGCCAGGCCACCAGGAGTAGTTGGTGGTTTGCCATCGCTGCTGAGTGCGGGATTTTATACTAAAGTACTGAAATTCATTATAACCCGCCCGACAATACCTAACGACAACGACGACGAAAATATAATTTGACATTTTTATACAGGTGGTGCGTTTCCAAAAAGACTAATGAATTCTATGAACTAATCATTATCACTCTTCTTCCACCTGGCGTTACTCCCGGTCATTGCCAGGTTCCGCCTACAAATCACTATCACTACATATTATAAAACAAAGTCCTCCGCCGCGTCTGTATGTTTGTTCGCGATAAACTCAAAAACTGTTGTGCTGATTTTCATGCTGTTTTCACCACTGAATAGAGTGGTTCTCGAGAAAGGTACATTTTTGTCTAGAAAAAAACTAGCCAAGTACGACTCGGACTCGCGTGCAAAGGGTTCCGAACGAATTTAGTTTTTTTTTTATAACTCATTTCTTGAATAACTTCAAAAACATTTAGTTTTTGAAGTTTTAAAATTTTAAAATTATGAAAAAAATATAATTAAAACTCTCACAGTAAGCTCTTTCATTTGATGTCACAAAATATTGTTCAAAAAACTTTCTTTTTTACATTTTTTAGTTTGACCCCCAAAAGTGCCATACTACAAAATTTAATCATTTCACGTCACATAAGTCTATATGTGTACCAAATTTCAACAGAATTAGTCCAGTGGATCCGCAGAAAACTGGGTGTGACAGACAGAAAGACATACACCCGAGTGATCTTTAAGGGTTCCGTTTTTTGTTCGGAACCCTAAGAAAAATGCAGCGCGGACGAAGTCGCGGGCGAAGTGCTAGTTAGAAATAAAATTCTTAAATTTATTCATTTACTAACAGACAGCGGCCTGCGTAAACCGATGGCTCTATCTAAAAGTATGGTGCATTAAACAATTCAGCAAGGGGAAAATGGTGGTGCGGGGAAATTTCTATAGAAGTCAATATTTTTTTGCCGAATATAAATCCTAGCACACGGCATATTAGAAACAGCCACGCAGTTCAATCGTAAAATTGGGCGCGTCACTTGGTCCAGGGTCACTGACACGGCGGAGGTCGCGCCGACACTCGCCAAGGTCGGCCGGTGTTATTGTCATATCTATGATCGTTACCAGCTTATCTGTTCGCGATATCAATACACTCATATGGAAATTATTGAGGAATTTCGCTGTGCATAAACACAGCGAAATTGTTGCTTTTTTGTTTCAGCTTCATTGACCGGGTGTGAGAACGTGGTCACGAAGAAAGGACTGCACATGCATGGCTACCGCCCCGGAGTAAAAAGCGTGCGTCTTGAGGTGTGACCCTAGTCACTCCTGTTTGATCCTAATGTCAAAGCGCTGAACACCACCACCATAAGAAGTGGTGGTCCTATAACCATGACGACAAAATTGCAAATTTTCGTTGGCACTTCTTTCTATTTTTATTTTAGATTTTAATTTATCTTGAGCCCATTGAAGTCTGTTATACATATAAGTTGTAAAGTAGTTATTGGAACGCGAAACTAAGGGTTCCTTTTTGGATTACTACCGTACTACGAATCTCTAAATAACACGCTGGGTTCGTGTTTATCAAACCGGAATAAACCAACGCCGCATGGTGCAAAAAATAAGTATGATGGTACCTACGTCCCCAGTTATTTTACAAACTCATGTTAAGGCCATTATACACATGCCTGAAACTTGCACAAAATGTTTGCAAGTAGCTTGCATGCTGCAGAACTTGTTAGGCGTCTTCAACTACTGGATTAACAAAGCAGCGTGACAGTCGCGCTGCTGCCGCGCCGCACTTGGCGACTAATTTGAAGGCGCGCTTACGGCATGCAAGATACTTGCATACTTTTGTGCAAGTTACAGGCAGAGCCCGCCACACTATTCCCAAACACCAATCAATAGCGACCACCAGAAAAACGCCAAGTAAATGAAGCTGGACGTGTCTCGGAGAACCGATTCAACTGTCTTAGATCCCGCAAAGAAATTAATTGTGTATATCATAAAACGCTCTTCACCTGTGGTTTAACCTTCTCCTTACTCTGCGTTTTTTCTGTGCTCTTCCGGGTGTCCTGTGCATGCTTGCCGTCCTTGGCGCCTCCCTTCGCACCACCCTTGGTGGCGCGCGCACCCAAACTCATCTTTAAACTATATACGTTATATTTACAGCCTCTATTTACAAGCAGCTGAAACAAAGGTATTGTAATATTAGTGATAGTTGTACAAGGCAATGAGGCAATCAGCCTATAATTTTCCCAGTATTGGGACACAGTCACAGGTATGTTCGCCGTGAGTGAGTGGGATGCAAGTCTGTGATCCACCACACGGGCCCAATGCGGGTTGATGATGAGGGTAACTTGCAAAGTATCCAAAAAAGGCCGGCTCGTAGACCGTGTGTATTTCGAAAGATGTCTAGATAATTTCTCTCTATTTATAAATTCATGACAAGATTCTTGAAAAGGACCATTCAAGAGTTAACATTAAGAAGCTTGCATTTTTTGGCATCATTTTGTTTGTTTATTAGCTGTAAGTCCTCGATGAACTAAATAAATAATTCGATTTAATTTATTTCATTAGTATTGGGAAAAATAGATCTAACTTGACTAAGTTAAGTATTCACAAGGTTTGCAAGAAAATTAATGGGTAATTGCCAACGTGCAAGATCCTAAGCAAAGCTTCCTGAAACTTGGAAGATAAATGTGCGGGCGCTTCCGGTTATTTCATGAACAGGAACGTATACACTGGGCGTTATCCAGGCGACTTAAAAAATAAATTCATCAAAGTGAAATTGCAAAGACTCCAGGACCCGGGAGGATCCAATGTTATTAAGTCTCTTTTTTCCGGATCTCGGAAAAAAAATGAAGAAGAGGAATCGACATTGAACTCACATTTTCGGGTCACAATAATGACACAGTTCCACCAATTCAGTTCACATAAAACAATCTGAGTCAGCCATAAAAAAATGTATATTCGTACAAACGCGCCGATAACGACCAAATCCCACTGGCGACAACGCTCAAATGAGGAAAATAATTATAAAAGAATATTCTGTTCATTGATTAGGCAATACTCGCGAAGGGAGGCCTGTTAGGTTTCTCAGACTCCTTGTAAATACCATGGAACCGTTAGTCGTTGGGATGTAAGCAGGAGTACAGGACCAACAACACGAGCTTTAGCTTTCTGACGGTCTATTTGAAAAAAATCAAAACAATAATAAGTTGTTAATAATAATAAGTCAAAGCTGACCATGAGCGTGTTGGCTTAGTCGTGGAAAACACCTGAATGAGGGAGGCCTGGAACCGGGAAATGGGGCAGAAGAATGGGGAGGCCTACATTTAGCAGTAGGCGATACCAGGCTAAAATAATGACAATTGATGACAAAATAAATAATGCTTTGAAGTTTTTACAGTATTTCTTCGATGGAAAATTAAAAGACGATCCTATATCTATTGTAAGTTCATCATTATTATCCTCATTCCTAACCCGCCTTCGCACACTGCAAGTTGTAAGCCTCTCCTTTGCAGTATCCCTACGCTCCTGCGCCAGCCCCACCCAGGTTTAATACGCGATGACCATAAAACGTAGTCTACCAATATCGCTGTCCAACTATCCTTTACTCTACAATCTATCAATATCAGTTCCTGGTATCATTTTTTAACCAACAAAAAGTTCACGAAGGAACTCAATCTATACCTACTAATACGACCCCCACCTAGAATCCTTACTCTCTCTAATTAAAATGTATGGGCTCTACGAAAACAGTAAGCGTTCAGTAAACGAGGTCAAAAGCTAACTAAAATTACCTCAAGGACAAAACCTTCGGAACCTTATCACCGTCATATATGTATTTAGACAATCTTTGCAAGTCAGAAGATTTTCCCGGACAACCTACTCGACTATAATTGAACCAGTTTTTTTTATTGATTGGCGTCGTTGATTCGAAAATAACGACCCAAAGCGGAACCGGTAGTCGGTACCCCAATTGCGTAATAATACTTCCATCACAATCTAAATGATTTTGAAGGAAAATAATCTATTGCTTGATACGTTGGAAAAAATCTGCTCGACAACGCATTCACTAATTATTTAATTTTCACAAAAAAAAAAAACGATTTTTATAAAAATACAAGCGACCCTACTGTCTTCTATAAGATAGTTAAAGACAATCTTAGAGGAGATACCAGAAAGTTTTTCCGACATTCAGATTGACTGGAATGATACATGAGCCAAGTTATAAGGTATACGATCAGATGGGCCATTTAGCGACAGTATTAAACACGACCTGATAGTTATACGAAGTTCCAAAGGTCCTGACCGAATTTCATCGACACAGGATATAATTATTATATAGTACAGTCCGGGCATAAACACAAGTGCAAACTTCTTTCCCTCACTCCGATGGGATGACAACCCGACGCTATTGTATGGATCAGGAAAAGTGAAGAAGTGCATAACATTAGATCAGTTTATTTTTTTTACTATTGATAGGCAAGCGCTAGACCACCATCTCACCTGATGGTAAGCGATGATGTGGTCGAAGATGGAACACGCAACACTGGCTGGAGTACTCATCTGTCTAGTTTCAAGTTGAAAGACAGGCTCCTTCTGGGTAAGCTCGCTCCATCCTAGACTTTGTCTCTGTCATCTCTGACCTAGACTAGAGTCAAGAGCAAACCTATCACAAATTAAAAAAAAGACGGTCTATTCTTACTCAGAAATCCACATAACAAGAACAAAAGGTGTGAAAACAAATAAAATAGTAAGCATCAGAGTAAACGGTGGAGATTGACCGTAACCACTGAAAACATTGGCGAGTTTACGTTTACGCGTCGTAAAAAAATATATACACGAGACAGAGATGACTGTCTAGCGTGTGATCAAGGTAATCTTCCAGTTCATGCTTTGCAAAGAAAGATTGAATATTCGAGCGAAATTCTCGTTGCATTGTGATTTTTTAGCTGTTTGTATTATACCAAAGTGAATCGCTTTTATGAAGTGAGTCGCTTTTTTATGAACGTAATCTATAAAATAAAAAGCAGAATGAAAAGGCGGTGTTGGCAGAAGCGAAGAACATAGGATCGACTTGAAGTTTGATGAAGACTGAAGCACAAGACCGTTCACGAAGGTGGACTAACATTAGCTATCTAGGTATGACTCACAGCAAAACCGCGTTCCCCTTACCTCTTCACTATCGGACCAAAGACAACTTACATTTCTATCTATCGAAACATGCACTTGTACAAGGTACAAAGTCGTTCAGCCTATAATGTCAATAAATACTCTTTGGTAGGTAGCCTATCATTTTTTTGAAGCCCTGTTATCAGTGTCAAAGAATTTTTTATATAGGTTAGGCTCTGGGGTTCGGCCATTGTAACGAAAATGGCAGCTGTATTGAGGGAATAGACTAGTTTCCACCATCAATAAAATACAAATCTATTTAGTCCGTTAGTTACGAGTATTGAAAAATAATAGCACCGTATTTTTTGTTTTTTTAATGAATATTGGCAAAGATAAACCGCATCAAAACTCGGGAGCGGGGGCTCGTGACGTCAAACCGCACTAAAAATTATACCACACGTATTGAGAATTTTAAAAGCGTCGTATCTTCGTCAATTTAGGTTTACGTAACAAAAGAAAAAATACGTGTCGGATATTATTTGGAAATCTATCTAACGGAGACTTAGACTTTTTTAGTCCACTTCCTTATTATGCCATATTATTATATGATGTAAGTTGTGGTAGAAAAGGCAGTTTGGAATCATTGGGGGTTAAAACATGAGTATTTTTTTAATAAGACGTATTTTACCTCAAATTAAAATTTGTAAGAGATGTGGAGGGTAGAAAAACAGTCGCTTCATGTAAAAAACTTGGTACTCAGTTGCATCCACAGACTGGAAGGCGACCCTTACATAATTGGGAAAAGGCTAGGCAGACTGATAGATGAGAAAAATTGGATTCTATTCTATGGTAAGCATCTCACAACAAGAACTGATTTCTAGACCACGAGAGGTCATGGTCGTTTTACAAATCCAAAAACAATAAAATGGCTTCAAGATTATGAGCCATAACAATATATTGTTTGCATTGACAAATTCATACAAGATTGCTGAATCATGGTAATAACAATTCATAAGTTAGTGTATTGAACTGCAAGGGTCAAACTGCACAGCTATTCTCGAGAAAAGATTGCTGTGATCAACACAATGCTTACTAAAATTTATGTTTACTAATTGTTATCAAAAGTGATAAGAGAAATTAGAACAATGTTGAAGTTTTCTTCTGATATTGAATTGATATGAGTGGTATTCTAATACAAAATTGCAAATTCACGCAAAAAGGGTTCAAGATTTTTTTTTTGCTTATCTTGCAATCAGTTTTCAGAAACTATGAGCAGATGAGTTGAAACAGGATTTGGCAGAGAAGAGCTTTTCCCCATCAGGAACAACTCTCTTAATAGATTAGAGGATTAAGATGACCATTTATTATCCTGAAGTCCCCGAGGATAAGGCAGAGCTGGTGTACTCCTATATTACACACACACTTCGCCAATTTGTTAAGTCAGCAACACTGGGCTGAACTGTAACCATAGAATACTGAGATGTCTACTGTTAGAGACGTATAGAAGAAGGAGACATGCTGCATCAACCCCAAATAAATTCAATGATGAGCGGCAACGCCTGGTTGCGGGCCCCATCACAAGACACAAACATATTTCACAAAATGAGGCCGATGAAACATGCTCTCTGATCACTGTATTCCCTTACAGACTATCTGAATCAACTGAGAGGCTTTGTGTGTAATAAAGCTCACTTCGTGAGCTTAGTCACTCAGGTGAAGCATGATATTGAAATGGTTATTTACAGAATAGACTAGCTGTAGCCTATTAGCTGGTGAGAGTCGCGGACAGACGCACACGTCTTTCGGCTGATATGATGATGAGTAAGAAGCCTATTTAATGATGATTCAAAGATTGAAAACCTAACAAAATATATCAAACATCGGAACTTATATCAGTGGAGGAAACATAGGGTATGTTGCCAAGTTTGGCTGCAAACAGTTCAGTAATTAATTTGAAGTAGTGCCAATGTCTTTCTGCTATAAATGACACTACAACTGTTAAATTGTAGCAACACATTCAGAAAGGCTTTCCTCACTAACACCTAAGTATTTTCCACTCACAGAAAATACTCAGGTGTTATACTAATAGTAGAAGTTCCATTGTAGGAACATGCATCTATTGCAATGTATACTTTATAATAATGATGTAAGAGTCGCATCTCGCACACTTGTGAATTGAAAGGAATCAAGTAGGATTTTTTACATTAAGTACTCACATATTATGAGTTGATAATGCATGATTGAAAAGTAAGCATATGGCAATATGTTAGAGTCAAAGCAATAGCTTGTTAGAGGTTTAGTAGTTCTAGTTCCTGTTCAACATAAATGAGTTAGTGTATGGATGTCAAGTCTGTAAAATTATTTACTTTAAAAAAGATGAGGACATAAAACTCAGGAAAACCTTTACATGGATCAAGGGGCTAAAAAGCCACTTTATGAGAATCATAATATTAATCACACTACAATCTGTCAAATTTAATTTTCATCTTTATCGCTAACGCAATTAGGTTCAAGGATGATTGGAAAAATTTTACAGTGAAGGGTAGCATGATAGCTTTCTGATTCTGCTAAAGTGGCATTTTTAGGCCACCTTCTGGTTGAGATCAGACATCAGGCCATTTCTTTACAGATGGACTTAATTCAAATAGCCCAACCAGAAGGTTAAAACAACAGCCCAGTATGATCAATCCAGTCCAGACCCCAATATGATCAATCTTGCACTCATCTGCTTATAGTCAACAGACATATAGCCGACAGAATATTGAAAAAAAAATATAATTATATAATTGACAGCAATATTCAGCAAAATTAAGGAACTTCCCTGCAGTTGAACCTACCTAACATAAAGCTGGCAACATTAATTTCCTTAAAAAATAATTTTCCTTCATTGTAGGACAAGTAGAACCTTGGTTCACATAAACTATTCACTAGCATATAAAAGGTCATGGTTAGCCACTAGTTTATTGATCACCAATGCCTTGATACAATAGGGTAGATGACTAAAAAAATCTAATTGCCACCCATTGTGTCACCCTATGTAATGTTTTCTTCATCTATCTTTTCTGTAACTTATATGGTGTACATAATAAAGAGTATTCTATTCTATTAGTCCATTGGACACTTTTTTTTTTTTGTTTTGTCTCGTAAAAACACAAAATTCGAAGTTGACCTCACAACACTCAACTCCATATCTTTGATGAGATTTGATAAAGTCCAATATTTTTTGATAATCTAACTGATGTGCTAAATAGAATCATATTTTTTTTACTCTGGGATCCACCCTATTGAAGGGTAGTAAGGTGCCAAACAGTTTGATAAAAGTGTCAATAAGTTGATAGAACAAGAGTATGCTTTGGAAGACTTCTGAAATGGATAGATGAGTGAGAAAGACCTTTGGCATAAAAATCAAATTGTGGGAAAATAAATGTGCAATCCTTTTCCAAACACTTGGTGGTACATCCAAGATACTACTGAGCATCAGGATGCTTAATCATCAGCCAGTTGACCCCTTCAGTAAACTGATTTTGTTATCTATGAATTTCATTTTAAAAAAATGTTTTAATCTGTTCCTATTTTGATGACCCTAAGTGTAACTGCCAAAGGCATGAAGTCCAATTTTACATTTATTTTCACTTGTGCAAATAGTTTAAACAAATAAATAATGCCCCCCAGCAAATAAACTTGATCTGCATCGCAGTAATTCATAATTACCCAACAGATTGAGTTAACGGACAAGACATCACACAGAGTGGTTGCTAATAGATTGATTGACATAATTTAATAGACATAATGGAATGTTGATCTATTTGTCTATTGAACCTTTATAGTGTATTTATTTTTTATTATTGTGTGCTTGACCAGCAGTGGGGCATAAAAACCATACTATTATTAGTTCCTACTATTCTTATAAATGCAAATGTTTGTCTATTTGTGAATTTGGTTGTTTGTTTAATCATTGACAGTGGTTACAGACAGATTGTGCTCAGATTCATGTAGGGTTTAAAAAGGCCAATTTTAACAGAATCAGAAAGTATATCATGCTTTCCATCACTGTCAAATTTTCCCAATCAATCTTGAACCTAATGCGTTAGCTATAAAGATGAAAGTGAAATTTGACAGATTGTTGAGTGGTTAATATCATGATTGTAATATGATTCTGCTTATGGGCTTTTTAGACCCAGTGGTTGGACTGGAAGCTGACCCCCACACGATAAGATCTTTAGAATCTGCCTGTCAAAGCAAGGCAGATTCTTAATCAATGATGCTAATTTATCTGCCTAGCCTTTTCCCAACTATATTGGGGTTTGCTTCCAGTCAGACCCAATTCAACTGAGTACCAGTGTTTTAGCAGCAGCATTTTAGAAGCAGCTGCCTATCAAACCTCCATAACCTATTAACTGATCAATGATGCTAAGTATTTAAATGTTTGAGAGAGACTATGTATTCTGCATACCTGTGTGGGCATAACAAAAACTAAATTTAGAAATTATAAAATAAACTGAAGACACTAAAAGTCATGTTTGTTTACATTGTGTGTACAAGTGTTTTATTTGGACAGTTATTTCTTCAGTTGATTCACTTTCAATTGACTGAATAGCTAGGTCATGGGTGAGGTGATGAGCCAGTAATGTATTAGAGTGCACATTTGCAAAACAAGGGAATCCTTCTATGGAGAATCTATAAAACAACAATGAAATGTTAAAACAGAAGTTTGATATTCGGTAAGAAAAATTTGATATTATCTGAAGAAATATCTTACAACTTTATGAACTTTACTCGCATGATATGTAAATCACTTGACAATGTTTGAATTAATACATTAGCAAAAACTTCTGACAGTTACAAAATATTTAGGAGGTCAATGAACTTGACTGTGATGCAAATTTTCTAAGATGATACAAAACAAATTATGTTGCACTGATTGCATAAAGCTTTAAATTGAGCAGGTAAATTTTATCATAATTTTGACCTTAGCAGTGTTCAATGTATAATAAAGTAAAGGAAATGACTGCCCATGAATTGATCACATAAATATAGGAGAACTCATTCGTTATTAGGCATGACTACCTAGTATTCCGTGTTATTTAGGTATAAAAATGATAAACGTAACGTTGAGAGACCGGATTCCCCGATAAACAAGTAATGGGCGCTTCGATAACTGTAGGTATAAGAAACCAAACTACCGGCATCACTGGTCACGATACGATAACGACTTGATACATAACAACTTGTCCAACTCATTACAACTAACACGAATAAAGAAAACAATGGTATCAAAGATAAAAGAAAGTTACCAACCTAGCCCGGCTGTCGTGTTAGCGGTAAAATAGTAAACAAAACAAATGGGCGGATCGCGGAAAATTCACCAATTTACCACACAAAACGTACGAAAATGCTAATTGGAACACACAATCTAGCTTCCATGATGTCTAAAACAATGATTTGAGGCGAATTTTTATGTAATTTTTCGCAAAAATCGGAACAATGAATCATTGAGAGTGGTAGCGCAAGGGCACCCGACGAACTATGAAATTTTCGACATAATTCTACCGGAACATCGACGGAAACCTGAAGCAGTTGCTTTTCCACGCCATTTCAACAGCTCACGTCATCAGATTCAAGCACCGCCAAGACGAAACTCAATAGGCCAGCGGCACATGTGGGGGACGCCATTCTTGAAGCACCTTTCTTGGTATCAAAATGACAGTCTTTGTTGACGAAATAACCGTGCACAGAACCATTTAACACCTTATTTGCACGCACATAATCACTCAATTTTAGCGCAACAATATTATTTACCTTATTTCTACAATAATATCCAAAATATAACTAAATTTCTAATAAAATTTACTAATTTCCATACCTGTTAGTGCGCTCAAACGCAAGCTGATCACGTGACTTTCTAGGGAAGGGACATGGATGTAAAATTACGGAACCGTTTAAACAACGGCCAGTTTTATTGCCAAAATTAATTGTTTGTAGTGTAGTTAGGTATAACAGGTGAAACTTTGTATATATTTTATTAAAACAAAAATTAATATATTTATATTTTGCCCAAAAATAATTTAAGAACAGTGGCGATACAAAAACCGATACCACACGAATGCGAGGTCTAGCACTAGTCTTCTACATTTTTTTTTCTGAAATCAGTTTTCTCATGAAAGACAATATGTTATGTATACAGTTTTTCTTTTTGTCGATAAAATCTTGTATCTTCTTTGAGAAACTGCTAACGCAAAATCACTGCCGTAACTAGGTGACTTGCTCCCGGTTTCCGTCACTTTTCCTATTTACGGGATCATCAAATAAAAACTCATAAGGGCTAAAGCCAAGATTCAGTTTTAGCTTTAAATAATGCGATTAAAAGGCGAAACCTAGTAAACCATAGAAGGTAGTATAGTTTAGACCCAGCTTAGGACATTTCATATTTTCTTCTGTCCAAACCATTCATTAAGTACGTAGGAGTAAATAGTCTACCTATTTCTATATAATTGCAGAGAGAAGTTCATCGTTTTATACAGTACTGCGTCAGATAATATAACTTATCTCTTAGTTACTGGGGCATTTACGCGTCCGAGCTCTCAGGAGCGGTGCCTGAAACTCCTGAAAGAAAATTTACCGATACTGCCATTTCTGTGTGAGAGACTATAGGTACCCTCGAAGCCCTAGCGTCTCTCCTCACTATTAACTTTTATATTCTAGTGAAACCACTGTGTGAAAACTATGTAGAATTAAAATTACAAAATCAGGAACAACCAAAACCGTAAAATATTATTTTACCGAAAACAGCCGACAAACGGAAGCCCCGCATTGTTTGAGGGCGTTTCACACCACAGGTAGAAATTTTCGTTCAAAAATATTGGCGTTCGTTTTTATTCATTTTCTAAAAAAACAACTACTATTCACTCATTTGGTTGTCCTTTTTGCAAATTTGCTGTGAAATATCTCAGAATTAATTTAATATATCTTTGCCGTTTATTTTTCGTCAAAATTTTGCCAAAGATTTAGAACGAAACGAAAAGAATGGCAAAAAAAATCCCGCTAAATCTTACGTCAAAGTGCTATTACAAAATATTGTAGTTGTTCGTTGATTGGTTTTTGTTGTTATTGATGCAAAAAAATGTCTCTCCTCGAAGACATTTTCTTACAAGATGAGGCGGACGAGGCGCAGGAGTTGGAGAGAGTGATTGAAGGTGATGAGTTTGACGAAAGACCTCGTTCTCGATCTGGTTCTCCAGACAACAGTGACGAAAATGAACCCAAAGATGATGAAGCAGGTATGTTTCAGTGATTTATGTATCACAAATGGAATACCTATTCCCTTTAAAATATATTTGACCGGCCTAACCTCATTGATACCTTATTATTTGGCCGGCTCCATAACCTAAAGCAAAATGAGACATTATTGGCACAATAATGAGGTATTGCACTGGTTTTCACTGGGTATAATAGTTTGGTTTGCTGTACTCAAAGATAAGCTTAGTGATGCACGTCCTGGGTTTGAAATAAACTTACGAAAACATGAAGAAATTAAATAAAATATTAGAAAAGCGGAATGTAGTGAAAGAGAACCTAGCAAATCTAAGGTGGTAAGAATCTTCTACTCAAAGCTTCTCTGAATAAGTCAACACAGTCAGTTCTATCTCTGTGTAAAAGGAAAAGAAAACCTTTTCTATTTGAGGTGTGTTTTTGAAGATGCACCCCCCAGTAAGTAAATTTTCTTGCCAGCATCCATGCAATTGGGCAATGAGCCATGCAGTTTGAGAAATAGCTTACATCAAGAGCTAGTGTTTTGGCCTTGGGGGGTCTCCTAGTCAAACTTAGTGTTTGAGTTCTCTCCACAGCAAAACACCTTTAATCATTGTAATAGTTGACTATCTATAGGATGCTTGGTACCTGAACTTCCTTCACAATATTTAACTACCCTATCTAAATCAATTTCTATTCCATCAATGTTTTGAATATAAAAGGAAGAAAATGATCTAAGCACTTCAATTTTCTGATATTACAGAAGAAGACAAGAGACGTGTGGACCCATCATCTACCAAAACTAAGAGGGTGACAAAGAATCCTCGGTTCATATTGAACCCGGCCCGACTTACTGGCCCAAGGGGCATTCAGATCTTACCTGAACACTTCAAGGATTTCAAGTTTAGGGGTAAGTTACAGTTAGAAAGAAAGAAAGAAAAAGAGTTTATTCGTGCCAAGCATGACGCATACCAAAAAATTAAACAAAATTACAAATGTTATGCAAGATGGGAAGGGTTGCGTCACATTTGTGCAAAACAGCCATTGCTCAGCATAACTGTGGGACTTGTGTTTCAAGGTTTACCATACTCTTATTCTTATTTTTTAACTTAGTAAGATACTTTCACCTTGTTTTAAACTGTTCCCCAAAATGCTAAGTGCCTAACTGACCAATCCAGTAAAGCCCTCCTTCAGTGGATCCTTATGAACATCACACATATGTTTTTCCAGAAATTATATGATCCACCAAAAATTCCTTCTATCATCATCATCTGCCTAGCCTTTCCCAAATATATTGAGGTTGGCTCCCAGTCAAACTGGATTCATCTAAATACCAGTAGGTATTTTAGTGGAGCAGCTACCTACCAGAACTCCACAACTACCTTCTATCATCTTCAGTAATTTCAGACAGAGACAATAAGTGATCAATCTCAATTGATTAAACTTGTTTTTCGCTGTCTTGCGATCTGGCAATCATAGTTAGTGTGCTTGACAATGAAGAGAATAGCTCAGGTAACAACAGAAGACGCAGATTTTGACTGGGAAGCATTAGGCAATTCAGCACTACTTCAAGCGTGTAGTCTGCGTGCGTTCACCGCGCGGGTCTCGCGCTTGAAGTGCGTGGTAAGCATGCGGTACGCGAGACGTCAATTATCGAGTGGTACGGTGATGACGGTAATTTGTGTAAGTTGGTAAGTATTAGAACATTATTTTGCCGTGTGAGCAGTGTCATAAGTTGGCTACGACTTTAGGTCTTCATAGGCTTCGTGGAAGTAGATACTGAAAGTATAGTGAAGTAGGATCTTAAAATAATGTCTGATTTTTCCAGGCAAAGGTCATGAGAAGGAAGACTTAGACATGGTGCTAAAGAAGCTAGAACATTGGGCATACAGGTTGTACCCCAAGTTTCAGTTCGAGGACTGTCTGAAGAAGATTGAAAGCCTTGGCAAAAAGAGGCCTGTTATGGTAAGTTTGTAAATTAAATAATAAGGTTAATTCAAACTTAATGACGTCTGCGAAGTTCAGCTGTAGTACCCACCCCTCAACCTCGCTGTCACATCTCCCAGAGTATTATGAGCCTCCATTAGATTTGATTATATGACACTTCAGTGGTATTTTGGGGTAGAAAATAGAAGCAGAAGTATTTGGAAGGAGAAGCCAGGGTCTTCAAGAAAAAACACCTGAAATATGGGTAGGATTTTATCTTGTTTAGATTTGAGATAACAAACTACCTGAATAATATCATTAAGTATAATGATATTCTTCAGGTACAGTTTTTTTATCTATACATACATGTATTTTGGTATGTATGCTATGTGCCTAAGCACACTGAAAGAACTAAAAGTAATAAAGGTCGTCTGCAGTGTAGGTACTGCTAGTAAATTAAATTAAACTTAATATTCTTAGTAGCAGCGTTCTCTGTAAAACTCAAGACCATACACTGCGATCGCCAAGCCGGCTGCCAAACATGGCGATTATGGCAAACCCCCCCCATTTCGGGGGAGGCCTACGTCCAACAGTGGGCGTCTATCGGCTGATATGATGATGACGATTCTCAGTAGCTAAACTTGTACTAACTCAATCAACTCTCCAAGTCCAGTGAGTTCAGCACGATAATCTAACAAATACTCCTATTAACGACTACAGGTGCACCTCCAAAAGATCCGCACCGATCAGTTCATATCAGAAGAGACAGTCAACCAGAAGGACTCGAGTGACGAAGAGACGCAGCCTGCACAGGAACCGGACGAGTTTGACAAGTTACTGCAGCAGCAGATCGACCTGGCCAGGGCTACGCCTGCGCCGGGCTCTGTGAAAAAAATCTTGGCTACGCCGATGAAAGATAGGTGGGTGGTATTAATGGGCAGTAAGCTTAAGAATAGATTTGGCGGTCAAACAATGGGCGGTCAGCAGTCTTATCGCTAAAAGCTATCTTTTACAGACAACCTTTGGATGGGTTTGACTTGAAAAGTTAAACCTTGCGCCTATGCACACATCGTATTGTTAACGCGTCGCCGACACGACGCACGTTTTACGAATGTGTGCTCATGGCGCTGTAGATATGACCAAAAATCGGCCAAGTGCAAGTTAGACTCGCCCACGAAGGGTTCCGTACCATAAACCTTAATTTTTAGTATTTGTAATTATAGCGGCAACAGAAATACACAATCAGAAAATTTTAACCGTCTACCTATAACGGTTCTTGAGATACAGCCCGCTGACAGACAGACGGACGGACGGACAGCGGAGGCTTAGTAATAGAGTTCCGTTGGTTACCCTTTGGGTACGAAACCCTAAAAAGCAGTACTGTCTGCGTCTGAATTACGTTTAAAGTTAAGTTGGTTATGGTGCAACTCAACTCGTAGATTTTCACATTACGACATTGCGATACGACATCGTATCGTGTGTGTTCTGACCCTCATTATTACTTTATGTTTCCTATTCACTAAAGAACATATCACACAAGTTGGCTCTTTGTTAAAATCATGAACTGCAGTATATTTCCGTCTTTTCGTAATATTATTTCTATCACCAATTCTTTCACGCATTGACCATAGCAAAATTTTCCCAATTTTAACCCGTTAGTCACCAAGCACGCAAGATAATATTGAAAGATCATTTGGCCCCAATCGGTCGTTACAGTCCTTGACTGGTTAATTACCACTTACCCAATTATTTTCCAGATCCCCCTATACAATGCCGAAAGCGACGTCCTCACCATCAATAAGTGACGAGCAAAAGGAAAGGATGATCCGAAACAGGAAACTAGCCGAAGAAAGACGCCTTGCTAGACTCAAACAGAGTTCTATGGACAGCAGTACAAAACAAGACAGTGTTATTATAGAAGTAGATGAAGAGGTGGAAACTAATGTTATAGCAAAGAGACCAAACAGGTCACATGTCATTGACAGTTCAGATGATGACTGTGATGTTAATTCTGTTAACCAGTCAGTCAATGTTGATGTTCATAATGGTACTAAGGAGAGCGCAGAAGGTACCCACAACGGTAAAGTTGTCTTAGAGGCCGGAGAGCACCTCAATGATATAGAAATGGAGCATAAAAATGATGCTGAATATGAAGTCAACCAGGATGGCGTTGAGATAATAGATGTTGCTGATACAAACATTGGTAGAAATACAAGAGTAGTAGAACAAACAGACAAACCTGTTGAAATTATTGAGATCAATGATTTGACTGATCAAATTATCGAAAGAAATGAACAAACAAAAGTTTTGGATGGCGTTATTGACATAGATGATGAAAGTAATCAAGGCACTACTGAAGTTATTGATAATAACAAACTGGGTGATAAAATACTTGATGATATTGTTGAAATTGTGGAAGATGTAACTCACAAGGAAAGTAAAATCAGTAATGATACCGAATTTGTAAACGAAAATGACGACACTACAAAAGTTGATGTAAACACTACTGACAGAGATGCTGAAGTAGAAATTAGCAGTAGTGTTAAATCTACTGACAATAATGATTCCACTCAAAATGATGTAGTGGAAGAAATTGAAGATGGCGCAAAGGATTCTAAATCGACGAATAATATTAAAGATGCTGGTAATTTAGAAAAGGATGATAAAATAGCGGAAGATATCATGGATGTTGATTTCAGTGATGATTTCTAACTAAAATAAGTGCTTTCTTTGTAGTAAATATGAGGGCTGAATTGTGTGAGGAATGATATGAATGAGAAGGGAGCTGCATGACAGTTAACAGGTGAAAATGGTAAAAGAAAACGTGTTGCGCGATAAAGATGGGAAGTATATGGGAAGATGATGATCATGTTATTTGTTAATAAAGCTGGTATTTATTTGAATACTTTTTTCCTCAGATTTTTCTTTAGAACATTCATAATATTAAAGTATCTTGACTTGACTCGCGATGTTGTCGACGTGTGGGATGTGAACACAGCAGTCATTGAGTCGTGACGGCCAATGGTATAATTGCCAAGAGCCTCGACCAACACCTCAAGAGGCTCTCGTTGGGCAGCTGGATCAAGGGCTTGATCCAGAAAGCAGTACTCCTGGACACTGCGCGCATCGTTAGGAGTACCTGACCACCGGTAGCTTGGACATAAACACTAAAAAAGCACATAACATTTTATTTTGCTTAACGCACTTCTTTGATTACTTTTCGTTAATTCCTCAATGACTTCATTAGGACTACTAAAGAAATCTGGGTCTTAAGGACCTTGAGCCCCTTTGAAGGTTCGATATGTATCTGGTTGGTAGCGATAGGCTCGCCTAGAGTGTTATAAGCCGGTACACTCTTGTTTAAACTTTTTGGAAATCAAGACGTGATGTCATATTCACCATTGGGAGATTTTTTTGAGTCGATGCTTAACTCCTTAGATGTTTTGGGCCCAGAGGTGGCCACGTCAACTGCTTCGTCGGTAGCATTCATCAAAACCTCCTTAGTACACCTGAGGCACTCCATGGCTCATGTCCTTAACAGGAGCACCGCACTCACATTGTGTATCCTACGGGTCTATGAAACCCCATTTTGCCAAGTTGTCTGCAGTGGCCTACCTGGGTGCGCAACCATTCAGTGCTTTCTAGGCCACTGCAGATCACGTCCAGGTGACACAGACGGTTGGTGGTGTTCCTACAGTTTGGTTCCCTATGGTTGGTCTTGCATGGCCTTTGTGCAACGAAAGAAACTCTTCCAGCTCTTAAGCCTGCCCAGGACTGTTATTAGACATAAGAGAATCATAAGAAATAGGTTCAGTACTTTCCAGAGGGATTTAGTGCTCTTTCTTTCTTTTCTTATTGTGTGGGTAGTAAGGTCTAGTGACCCCAAACACCCTAGTGTCAGAGTTTTTAAACCGCCTCAAGGGCCTCTGACATGGTTTATATTTTGACGACCGCCATTTGGCGGCCGGTACCATGCCGGGACGACCGGCTTATACGTGCCTTCCGAAGCACGGAATCATCTTTTTATAAGACAATCAGGTAATTGAAGCCTGCAATGTCCTAGCCTAACTGGAAAACACTTTACAAAGTATGCTTTCCGTGGGAATCGAACCCACTACCACCGGGTCACAAGGCAAACGCCTAAACCACTCGACCACGGAGGCAGGTTATTGAGTGCTAAACAATAAAATAAAAAACCACAAGATTTAGTATAATTATTTATTTTAAAATCACAGATATAAGCTTCAAAATTAACCGTCTACATTTTATTGAAATTCATGAGATTATAATACATTCAATTGAATTGAAACTAAAACCCGGTTCTTATCAATATCTAAACCTTATCTTAGTCTACTCGACTGTGAAACATTTCAGATATTGTGAAATGTATTCATTTAAAAAGATGCTTTCATGCAAGTCACGGGTCGCCGGTCTCGTACGCTTACAAAATCGTTTCCATTGTGTAAGAAGCCATTGGATCAGCCTGAATAGTGCGGAAACGAAAACCTACAGAGACCCTACTATGACCATCATGATACCGGTGTGGGAGAGAGACGGAGCTATACAAGACGCATAGCACAATCTCCTTTCTACAACGTAATCATGGCATTGGCACGTCATAGTTGATTGAAAAGTCGTAGATGATATAAAGTCGGTAACTACGTGTATTTTCATAATACAAGTCTTGCATACACGTTACTAGCAAAGTAAAAAACGGCGTAAATAAAATTGTAGATGGGAATTCATGGTACCTATATAACAAAGCAACAAATAACGAAATATCAACATAATAATTTATGTAATTATCATGTCAGACGTTAATTTTTACGAAAAGTTCCATTGAATCGTACTCTGCAGAATAAAATAAAATGCTTATAAACTTTATTTATACAGAATGCACACGTCGTCATCGTTTTCTATAGCTAAACTAATGATACTGGGTGAATGGCTAAACAGAATAATAATGAAATGCAGGTAAATCACAAAGATTGTACTCGTTCAGCGACACTCGCTCGGCGATGCTCGCTTGGCGGTCAGAACAACCAAACTGCGGTAATTTCTACCTATAGTGCGGGCCGGAGCGAGTATTGCGAGTAAAAGCCCGTCGCACTAAAGCACTCGCTGAAAGCCGAGCGTCAAAACTATCGAAACTTTTCACTCGCTACTCGCTGCTCGCCAACTGTTTCGAGTTTGAAGCTTTACTCGCTACTCGCTACTCGCTACTCGCTGATCGCCGGCGCGCGGCGGCGAGCCTAGTGCCCAGACCGAGCTGCGGCTGCCACGACCTCCTCAAGTGATGCACTAATTGCACAGCTTTAAGTTCTGATCAACAACCTCGAATCATCGAATAATCAGAGAATTATCAATAACGTATTTTACTAGATAGCCAAAATAATATTTCTATTTAGTCCATCTGCTAGATTTTCAAAAAATATTGGATACGTATTTTTTGCCATCACAAATCGATAAAAATTGATAAAGTGCATCAAAGTTCGACAGTAGGACTAGTGACGTCACTTTATAGTAAAAAGTGCACAATCGCGTGACGTCACGCGAGTTTTTAACGCATTTTGCGTTCAAAATCGTCTTCATGTTATGTTTACGTCATGAGAAAATGTGGCCAATATTTTTTGGAAACCTTTCTGACATTCTAATTAAACCATTTGTTTTTTTAATACTCTATTAATCACCACATAGTATAAAACAAAGTCGCTTTTGCTGTCTGTCTGTCCCTATGTATGCTTTAGATCTTTAAAACTAGGCAACGGATTTAAATGCGGGTTTTTTTTAATAGATACGAGTGATTCTCGAGGAAGATTTTATTATAATTTGCACCCGTGCGAAGCCGGGGCGGGTCGCTAGTTTTATACAAATAGTAATTTGCCTGGTCGTTCCATCTACCTAAACAATATTTGTATGCCAACAACTTTCCGAACAACTTAAAATAACAATGAGTTCTTAAACTATTTTCTAATATATCTACAAGAATAGTATGTTTAAACTGTTTGTAGTTATTTTAGTAAATAATTTACTTAATGAATTTGATGAGTATTGTGACAGGTCATAGCCCTGAAGAAGAAATCTTTTAAACCCCCTTTTAGCTTAGTTTAGTCTTTTTAATGTATTTAGACAAGACGACGCTACAACAGCGTCTGATTAGGAAATGTTTACTATAGTAATTTTCTTATCTGGCAAGACGAGCCAAGGAAAGCGCGCTTGGCTCGTCTTGTCAGATAAAAGCCTACCTCGAAGCTTTTCGTTGTATTATCGAAACCTTATAGTTTCAGTCTGTTAATAAAATACATAAACAGCTTAAATCAATCTCTACCTATAATATTCACCAGATCAGGCCATGATCTGTCACAAAAATGATAATTTAATAGATTTTGTACATTTCGAATACGATTCACGCTTACAAAGTTTACTCCTATTTTTTTTTTGACGTGATAACGTCTTTTAAAACGATGAACGCCGGCTTCGCGTACGAAAAAATGACATGTTCCGCAAGCGAGAGCGCGATACAAGCGATAGAGAGGCACGATCGGCCTAAGCGTTCGGCTTGTTTGTTAAGAATTCAATTGTTTTCTTATGACGTTATCACGTAAATTTTCGTCCGTAAACCGACTTTACAGACAACCAATTTGTTAAAATTTAATTTTCAACGATTTCAAATGAACTGGTCTTGCGATTAGCGTTCTTATCGTGGTCTTCGCCAAAAAGCGTTAACTTGTTACAACTATTTTGAATGAATATTAAATCTATGTTACAATTCACTAAAATTACCAAGAGTATATACAAAATAATATTTGGTTTCACATCAGTACACCGAATTTTATTTTAAAACTACCTACTTTTTCTTAGAATTACTGTACACATTTTTTAAGGGAATTTGTATTTAAACATTGGCATTGAAACTAGATAAGCGCCGCCTGGCGACAACGCTATGCTATGGTAGGCACGAGATAAATATGCAATAACGGACCCACATACATTTATTGACTTTAGTATCAAAAACATAAATTAACGCATAAAGCTGTCCTGAACCGACTTCTATCGTGATCCTTTACGTAAACGGTTCACAATTTATTGTTCGGGTATTTACGAAGGGATATTAGCGAAAGGTCAATGTAGTTTATTGCAAGTTTTATCTGGCCTTACCATAAATCGATCTGCCTAGTCTTCTCCCAATTATATTGGGGCTGGCATCCAATTCAACTGTCGTCTTTTTTTTTAAGGATTGGAAATCATCAAATGACTCCTCCCGCTTTGGGTAAAGTAGAAGGGAGTGTCAGACTCTTACTGACTAAACCCATCCGTGTTCCTCCTAATGCCCTTTGCGTTCCAGGGCTACGGTACCTCTTTCGAACGAAGTCCGCAGCCCCAGCAGGCCCTGCCCCTAGCGGGCCTGGCCCTGCCCCGCGCGTGCGGCGCCCTAGAGTGGCCCTGCTCGTCCCGCCGCTCGAGGCGACTTCTTCTGTTAACTCAACCGTCATCTGATCTCCGACCTGCCTTTACGACTCAAGTGGTGGTCAGAGTTTCGGGTTCTCGTCCAATAACAACCGGGTTACGGATAGTGTGCTCTCCGTAAAATGTGTACAGTAATCCGTAACAATCATTACACGAAACACACTATAAAATAATATTTAAATATCTCACTATTAAAATTAACCTAATAAATTACGGTTACGAGTAACTCGTGAAAGGCTTATTTACAAGGGAGAATTTCTCAACCAGCTAGCTAGCTAGAATAATACCATATCCAAATTCTTGTTTGCAACTGAATATCAACTTTACCAGAGTGTTTATTGAGTTGATTTTGGAATGACAATTTAAAAGTTTGCAGTTGTAACGCAAACTGAACTTAATTTCTTGGTATTTAAGTTACTTTTTCAACATAAACATGTTTGGAAACTTGACACGTAAAAATAGCCATTTGATTAGTTTGAAAACTAATTAACAGATTCTAAATTCAAATCCTCTATAGAGAATTAAAAAAATAACGTGCTGATTATTTTTTTACTAATAAACAATCATATATGGGTACATTGTTTTATAAACATCGCTGTATTTTTTTGTTCTGACAATTGAATCAATTGGTTACAATTTCATAACTTCCAACCTTAACACATGTAACTTTTGGTCCTTTATCGACATCGCTTTTATTTCGTAAAGGCGTATTTTTGCGGTTCGTGCCAATTTTTCACTCTAGGAAGTGGTAAAGGGGTTAACTTTGGGAAGTGGTGACGGGCGGGCTGTCTATTATTTATTTATTATATACTTTATTGTACACCTCATATCACCGTTTAATTTGAATAAATTTCTGATAATCGCCTATTCGAGTCGAGGAACTCTCCCTGTAAGAGACACGTAAAGACATTCTATTATTTACAATCAGATTTGTCCTTGCGGGTATATTTTTTGCAGCGAACTCAGTGGTGGATCTACTAATGCGTTTTAGGGTAAGGACCTTTGCACACGGCGTTTTTTAACGCGCAGACGTCTGCGCTTTAAACGACAGACGCAGACGTACTGAGAGTACTGCTTTTTTGGTCATCTGCGGCGTGAGCGCGCGTTTGTAAAACGTGCGTCGTCGGCGCGTTAAAAATACGCCGCGTGCATAGGCTCTTACGATGTCAACTTGCAGGAACTTCATATTTCAATATGCTCAATATTTATGTTTCCTGTCAGTGAAAAAATCGTGACTAAAGTTCATTCAAAAGTTACTAGTATCTTCACCGCTGACTAAGTTCAACAACTTTTCAAGTTGTCTCTAGCCGTGGTATGTTTAAAATTAATAGTGTACAATGAATTTCAGTTTACACGTCATATTTAGTAAACAAATATGATACAAACATAACGATTTTTGCATAAATAAACCAAATTCGAAATTAACGTAAATAGTTTATTAGTTTACTTTGTAAAATCGAGTAGACACCATAATTTGTTCACCAATTATGGCATGTAAAGATAAACGTAATATTTTACACTGGTTTAAATTTTGTTGTCAAAACTACCCTACGTTCCTGTCCATATATTAACATCCTGATGGTTTTAAAAACATGTTTTAATGAAATCAACCTTTCATATTTAACTAAACTAATCCTTGGGAAGCCCCATTTGTATTAGTTTCGTATTAAAAATCGAGAAAGCGAGAAGACACGAGCGTTCTAAGGAGCTGTCCTACTCGCCCTTTTTATGACCAAAACTATAACAAATTTTGACGCTTATTCTTTGAACTAAATAAACAATTACTTTTGTAAAGTTCCTAACTATTTAAAATGAAGATGATACCTCTTTGCTTTTCAAAGATACAGGTAATGTCACGAAATAATAAAAAGGGTAAACTCTGCGACCAAACTGATGCTATCGTCGAACAGAAGCAAGCTCTGTAACACAATGACAGCAATCGTCTAATCACAGACGTTTATTCGTCTCTGCCTTCATTCTTGCCATAGTCCAGATTTGTTGATTCAAGTACCAAAATTCTTTAAACTCTTACCAAAACCCGTGTGCTCAAAACGTATAACTGCAGAAGAGGCATAATTTATCAAATTAACCACGATACTCCTTTCCCCCCTCGACCCCAAAACCCCCTATCCCGACAACCGTAATCACCCTATTTTTAGCTTTCAGCGTTTCTATATATTTTTACGTCTTGAAGACTGAGTAACGTCCGTCTAACCCTAGCTTTCTAATTAATTCGTGTCAGGGATGAGGGATGCAAAGAATGACGTGAAGATCATCCAAGTGACGGCTAGAAGGGATTGTTGCGTGTTGTTCGTGGCCGGCTGAGGTGCTTGGGGCGGTTGGTCGGCCGGTTGGTTGGCCTGATTGGGTTGGTTCGGTTGGTTGGCCGCGTTGGGTTGGTTCGGTTGATTGCCAGCGTTGGCTTGGTTCGGTGGGTTGGCAGCGTTGGCCTGCTGGTTGTCTGCCACGTTCACGTGTAAGTCACGGAAGAAACCGATCTGGTGGCTGAAATCGAATAAAATAATAAATAATTATAGAATAATTGTGAATATTACTGGCCATGTCAATAAGTTTAACAAAATCATATGTTTTGTTATACCTATGTATGCCGCGTAGTGTTACTTGGCTACTGGCTGGTTTTTGAGTTCAGAAACGACAAGCTTAAGCTGACTTCAGCACAAATGATTATAATCAGCAAAAAAAAACAAAGGAGTGGAATTCGCTGCCTGCGTCTGTATTTCCAAACGCTTACAACCCTAATCTCTTCAAAGTTAGAGTGAACCGGCTCCTTCTGAGTAAGTTCGCTCCATCGTAGACTTTGTCTCTCTCATCTCTGACCTACACTAGAGTCAACAGCAAACCCTTAACATATATAAAAAAATAAAATGTTCCTATTACTGAGTCAGAGACACGGGCCTCTTTCTGACAAGGATTCGCCATTTTGTACGTACAGCTAAGGAGTGGAATTCCCTGCCGGTGCCTGTGTTTCCTGATAGCTACAACCTGGGGGTCTTCAAGACAAGAGTGAATAGGTTACTAGGCAAGCGTGCTGTATTGTCGACCTCATAACATTACTTTCCAACAAGTTAGAATGTGTTCAAGCGCGAGCCTATCTACACTAATATTATAAAGAGGAAAGATTTTTAACGAATAAACTCAAAAACTCCTGTATAGATTTCAAAAACTCTTTTACCATTTGAATGCTACATTATCCCTGAGTAACATAGGCTATTTTTATTGCTAGAAAAAATTAAGGATCCTTAAGGATGCGGACAAAGTGCTGGTCAATAATAAAAAAATAATACTCACAGATACCCAGCAGCAGCTAAGAGCAATACCAGTAGTAGCCTCGCGGGACTGCCATACAAGTAGACCAGAGAGAACAGGATGGCCAGCCGGGACGCCGCATACAGGTGGTCGAGCCAGTCCCGAGCCGCCAGGGCTTCGTCGGGCTCCTCCACGGCCGCGGGGGCTTCGGCCGCCGGCGCGGGCGTCTCGGCCGGCGCCGGGGCTGCGGGCGCTGCGCCCGCGGCTTGCCACCTGCGAGATATGGGACTTATTACTTTATTGATATAGGGAGCGTGCAAGGTGAAGACTGTGCCATCTATTGTTAAGAATGCGGAACTTTTTCCTTATAAAAACTTGAATTTGACGCATCTGTGCTGCCACCTACAGATTCTGATCGATGGAGTGGTTGACAGACAACGCACAGCCCAAAATACTGGTCGTAGGAAGCTGAATGTTGGCAGGGTTTTCCGAAATTCCCACGGGGACGGGATACAAACGGAATATGCGCGTACGAAGTCGCGGGCGAAAGCTAGTCAGACAATATAATCCGTTTTGTTAGTAAAATAAGTAATCCATAATAGTCCTAGTGACAATAGGTTATTTAGTTTTTAGTTAAGTTTTATTTATTCCCTTATTATTTTGTGTTTTGTGCGTAGCTTTTGGGGAAATAAACGTCTTTTCTTTCTTTCTTTTCTTTATAATGGGTAAGTATAAAAAACACATTTAAATATACAAATAAACAGCAGTAGTCCGCCGATATCGCGGGCAGAGTCCAAGCTACCGGTGGTTAGGGCGCCAAAGAAAGAAACCTCACAATGCGACCCGTATCGAGGAGTACTGCCTTCTGTATCAGGCCCTTTACCCAACTGCGTAACGCCAGCTCCGACAGGTGGTCGTCGAAGGTTTTTCCATCAGGCCATTGGCCGTATCGTCCAATATTTTTTTGCCTATGGCTTAAGTCCGCCTCTGTACATTTGAGTGCGTAAACTGATAAATAAATAAATATTTTTTAAAGTTCGATACCAAAGGGTAACCAACGAAACCCTATAACTAACCCCCGCTGTCTGTCCGTCCGTGCGTCTGTCTGTCAGCGGGCTGTGTCTCAAGAATCGTAATAGGCAGACAGTTGAAATTTTCAGTGTGTATTTCTATTGCCGCTAAAACCACAAACAATTAAAGGGGGCTCCCATACTAGAAACGTGTTTTGTTTTCAGTTTATGGTACGAAACTTTCGTGTGAGTGTCTGACTCGCATCTGGCCAGTTTTTTCAACTATGTTAGGGCGATAACACACGACGGTTTAAGCATTCATTTCCATGTAGCCTAATATAGTGAAACAGTTATTACTTGTGATATAGGAAGTAGGTAATCATCCTCCCACGCATGTTGTAATAGCAGTTCTGTGACATCAGAACAAAAATACGCGTAGTAGGCAACCAGCCAAGTTTCGTTAGCATTTGTTTACTATTCGCGCTGAGTGTTTGACGTACACTCACTTGTCTAGTGGGCAGTAGACGAATGCTGAGTCAGGTCTTGGCGTTTTTAGGATTCCGTACAAAAATGGTAAAAAGGTTGAGCAACGCTTGCCACGGTTGGTCTGCGGATGGGTGACCATCTTAACATACCGAGTTTCCTCCGTGCCTCGGAAAGCACGTTAAACCGTTGGTCCCGGCTGTCATTTGTAGATCTTTGGCCGTCGTTACGGATAGTCAGAAGCCAGTTAATCTGACTCCAGTCTCGCCATGACGTACCGTGTTACCCAGTTAATGGGTTGTGGAGGTCCGGGTAGGCAGCCGCTCCGCGTAAAATACTGGTATTCAGAAATCCGGTATGACCGGAAGCCGACCCCAATATAGTTGGGAAAAGGCTAGGCAGATGATGATGATGATGATGACAAAAATGGTAAAAAGCAACCCTTATGGTGTGACTGCGTCAGTCCGTCTGTCACAGCTGGATATCACAAGAATTACTAATGTTCTCAACTTGAAATTTGGAATAGTTTTAAATGACGCTTGCTCAACTATTTTGCAAATAAAAAACCTTTTTTTTTTTGCAACTGCTACTGAATGAGGTTCTGAAAAATTCTCAGTAGGGCTACTAGGGCATATGGGTATGGTATCATTTGAAAGAGCGCTATTTACACATTCTCAAACAAATTTTCTTTCTTTTTAGGGCGCATGGTTTTCGACTTACGACCAAAAATGAAAACAAATGACACAATCACTCCGCCTAACCTGCTCCCAACTATGTTGGGATCGGCTTTCCAGTAATCCAGCCTAACGAGATGCAGCTGAATACCAGCGACTGCCTATCTGACCCCCACAACCCAGTAACCGGCTATCAACACACCTGTAGCGGCGATTTTGCATCGCGGTATAAGAGTTTACCGTACGATTTAAAAATATACATCAGCCCGAATATCAACTATCGGGCAG
Organism: Lacanobia oleracea; assembly: GCA_950371165.1. Classification (NCBI taxonomy): domain Eukaryota; kingdom Metazoa; phylum Arthropoda; class Insecta; order Lepidoptera; family Noctuidae; genus Lacanobia; species Lacanobia oleracea. The sequence continues at coordinate 1,727,870 of OX493409.1, forward strand.
TTGGTGGCTGGTGTGGGCACCAGACACAACAACCGTCTGGTCGAAAGATCCTCCCGTTTCAATGGAGGTTTGCGGGACTGTACTCTCTGTACCGCATACCTTTAAACACCTTCTTTTGCATGACCGGTGTCAGACTTTCTGGCTTCTGACTACTCATATCGACTGTCAGATATTCAAAGCGTCGGGACAAACGTTGAAGGTGCTTTCTGAGGCACAGACACTACCCCTTCCGCATAAACTTTCTAGGAATACATGCGTTTCAATAGAAGCGGGCTGTGGGTTTATTCTAAAAGATGAAATAGATAATGAGTATTTTACTAAAAAACTCTAATTAGTCCGTCCGATAGATCCAAGCCTCATGACGTCACGCGTGTCTTCAACGCGCTGTATCGTCTTCATTTTTTGTTTTCGTGAAAAAATAAAAAATATATATCCAATATATTTTGAAAATCTATCTGACGTACTAATTAATTTTTTTAGTAAAATATTCTATTCTTTCGTTATTGACCGATTGAGTCACTGACAGAGAATGCACAGCCAAAATTACTAATCGTTGAAAACTGAAATTTGGTAGGTATACAGGTTCCTAGGGGAGTGTAGGAGAAGCACTAAGAGAGTTCTTACGAGAACGGAAAAACGGGATATGCGCGTACGAAGCCGGGCCAAAAGCTGGCTAAAATTGTGGACCTAAAATTCTTAGTAAATGATGTAAAAACTAACAACCAAGATAATTTAAGAGAGACAGACAGTGACAAAACACAACTACAATAAGTATACAGGAAGTACTCGTAACAATGAATTTAATAGCGAAACGGCCAAATGCAAATATTTCAAGGTCCGGTGAGTGCCGCAACATAAGTTTCCGCAGAAGTTCCACTCCTAACAGGTTTTTATTCCAATCCACATGCATCTCATGGTTTGGTTAAAATTACTACCAACTATAGCAGGGATGGCTAACCTGATTAGACCCAAGATCGACTTTTTACTGACGAAACCCTGTGCGATCTACTAATTTGATAGGTACTTGTAAAAATTACAAATATAACAGTAGCTAAAGTTCAATTATAATTTTATGTAGTGTTTCTCATTTTACTAACAACCATTTAGTCTGCTATTCGTTCCTGTTTATATTTCTTGCCTAGCCGCGATCGACCGGTTGGCCATCCCTGATCTACAATTCTACAGGCTATATCACGCTTGTATTCCCCAGAAAGATGAGCAGAAATGCATGGTTCACATAACGTGGAATTTCATGCCAGATTTTTTTTAAGGTCCCGAAAAAAAAAACGGAACCCTTATAGTATCACTCGGGTGTCTGTCTGTCTGTCCGTCTGTCACAGCCAGTTTTCTCCGGATCCACTGGATGGACTCCTCCCGCTCTAGGTGAAGCAGGAGGGAGTGTCAGACTCTAAATGACTAAAACCTATCCGTGTTCCTCTTAGTGCCCTTTGCGTTCCAGGGCTACGGTATCTCTTTCGAACAAAGTCCGCAGCCCTTTACAAAGAACCTAAGACCTAAATATATAAAATTATAGATCATCAAACGTAAGTGCATGTTCCAGAATATAGGAGAGAATCATATCATACCTTGTTTGTGTGATGCAGTATCGTTCGTTGTTGGGGCTCATTTTGCCACGATGCAACAAATATCTATTAACTATCACTGACTGTTGACTTTGAATTTTCAAATATAATAGTTCAATGTCGCTTTTGAGACATGAGTACCTACTTACCAATATTTTGGCAACCATTATTTCTGAAATTGAAGAAAGTCCTGTTTGTGGTCGGGAATAAAATCAGTCATCGTAATGGGTCATTGGTAACAATATTGAAAAGGTTAGGGAGCGTTCAAGTATTACGTAACGCTATTTTGGAAGATTTTTGATCCCCCCGCCCCCCCTTGTAACGCACCGTAACGTTTTTCTGGACCCCCTCCCTCCCCCTCTCTAAACGTTACGTAACACTCAAGTGACCATTTATGCTCTAAAGTTGCAAAAAGTTATGTTATAGTTTTCATCCTTGGTACTCGTATAATCTTAACCAGACTATAATACAATTGAGGGATTCCCCGTAAAACTTACATGAAAAGGGTTGCCAATTTAGGAGTTTTAATTCCCTGTTTTATAATTTAAAAAAAGAAACAATGTTACGTAACGTGTTGTAAGAAAGACCCCCTCCCGCCCCTGTAACGCTTCGTAACGTTTTACGAGGCAGGGGGCCTCGTAAAACGTTACGAAGCCCCCCCCAAATTGCGTAACGTAATACTTGAACGCTCCCTTAGGAACCACTGGTCTACTGTGAAAAAAGAAGGATTGATAATGACCTTCTGATCTCATATTTATGATGACAGACAACCGTTCAGTTGGATAAACAAACTTTGGAACTATGGATCCAACTGTTTTCAATGAAAGAACATTTCAGAATTGGCTGAACTAATAATTGATTGCAGAAATAATACTTTTACTATTTTATTAATGCTCGTGTACCACCTCAGTTTGTTTTATTATGTAACTAGGTTAAGATAACACGCGAAGTAATTATAAAGTTAAATTAGAAAAAGTTTCAACTAGAAAGTAAAGCAAGTCCTTTGGGAATTCTTTCATTATGCCTACAACTCAAGAGTGGAACTCCTTGGAGTCGATAGCTATGTCACCGAAAAATTGTAAATAAAAAAAAAAAGGTGTAAAATATTTTTTTCTTAATAAGACACGGGCATATTGCTCACCCATCCATAGTCCGACCTAGGCAAGTGTTGTCTTTGCTTTATCTTGAACTAGCGATCCGCCCCGGCATCGCACGGGTGCAAATTATAAATTTATAACTAAAACCTTCCTCGAGAACCACTCTATCTATTAAAAAACCCGCATCAAAATCCGTTGCGTAGTTTTAAACATACAGAGGGACAGACAGACGCGGGAAGCGACTTTGTTTATACTATGTAGTGATACGGTAGTTATTTAGCAACGAGCTTAACGCGTGCCTATAAATATTGAAAGGACTATAAAAACTCGTACGTAACGTGCTTTTAAAACAGCGAATAAAAAAACCGGCCAAGTGCGAGTCGGACTCGCACAACAAGGGTTCCGTACCATAAACATTAATTTTTATTATTTGTTGTTATAGCGGCAATAGAAATACACAATCTATGAAAACTTCCACTGTCTACCTATTACGGTCCGTGCGATACAGCCCGCTAACAGACAGACGGACAGCAGAGGCTTAATAAATAGGGTTCCGTTGGTTACCCTTTGGGTACGGAACCCTAATAATAGTAAAACATACTTACATGTTAGCATACTGCTGCATATACTGCAGATAAGCCTGCTGCATCATCATCATATGGTTGGCCAACTGCGCCGGATCATTGGGGACCGGCAAGTAGTTGTAGTTGGGGTACGGCGGCACCCTGCCATAGTTGTTGACGAAGGAGGTCAGGTAGTTCTGCATCTCTACGTTATGGTTCTGATCGTTCTGCCTTGTCTCTGGTCGCGGCGGCTCTGTCACGCGCTCGGTGGGGGGCGGGGGCTCAGTCACGATTCTAGAAAGAGAATTGGATGTATTGTTTGCTGTTTATAAAATAAAAAATTGGAACTTAGGTATAATTCCCTGCTGGAGTCTGTGTTTCCTGATACCTTTTTTTTTTTTTACTATTGATAGGCACGCATTTTACCTGCAACCTGGTAGTCTTTAAGTCAAGAGTGAATAGGTTACTTCTAGGCAGGCGTGCTCCATCTTCGACCACATCACCGCTTACCATCAGGTGAGATAGTGGTCAAACGCGTGCCTATCAACAGTATAATAATAAAAATTGATAAAATTTAAATGCGTCCATACACGGTGCCCTCTAGCCTTTTCTTGACCTGCTTTTTAACTCAATTAAAGCTGAAGTTAAATCTAACCTCTGTTCGAAGGCATACTATTATATTAATGACTATTTAGACGATAAGAATAGTTGGTCGCTGGGTTAAGCGCAAGACAATATCATATTTATCATGTTCTTTCTCTACATATAAGTAATTAGCTTATGACAGGTTATATGCGTTCCTTTAATATTGGTGTTTTTTATTTATTTATATTATTTATCTGACTATGTGGGTTAATCCATTTTTTTAAAGTAGTTATTTACTTTTAGCTAACAAGTGATAAATAATAGGTATTTACTTATAATTATCTTGTTTTTTCGTTTTAAATTTTGATTACGTTGTATACTTATTGTATAAATTCAGGTGTTGCTAGGGAATTTGTTTGCCACTTTTTCTCCACAGCTAAAACACTAGGAAGTGGTGACGGGCGGGCGTTTTGGGGGGCTGTCTTTTGAAAACTTGGCGTTTAGAAAGTGCTGGTTCTCAGCCTAATTTGATTTTGATTTCGATGCGGTATACCTACTTGCCATTTGGTCCCGTCAAAATTAGATTCAGTTTGGTTCAGTAGTTTATTTCTGCGTAGACGAAGACGTCGTCCAAGTATCACCATTTAATTTTTTTAGCATAGGTATTCGTGCTGTATAAATTTCTCACCCCTGTGTCTAAATTCCTTTGTGTAATGAATGATTTTTACTGAGTAAAAACATTGTAAGTGAGAGACAACTGCAGTTAATATAAAGGTTTATTTAGTTAAACGTCATCGTCATCATTGTTTAAGCTCGTCATTACTAGTATAAGATTGTAATACAAGTTACAATAATTTACAATGTCATTTTATACAGTATACCTTGTGGAATGTCATTGTAACTCATAGAAGGTCTTTAAATATACATAGGTAGATATAATAATATTATTTTATGAAAGTGAAGCTATTCTTTCGGTTTACTCAAATTTTCAAAGATGGCTGGCATTTAGACTTAACTGGAACCTGAGAGATTTTTTTTTTATTTCTGACGCGCTCTCCGCGAAATTACAAAATATGACCCGAAAAGTACCGCCCAGCGAAGTGAGCACGGGTCAGCTATTGAATATGTGTGGCACCGTGTATACGAACCAGTAATTAGCTTACACTATAGGTACCCCTTACAAGACTGCTGTCAGATTTTCAGTCTTGCCAAGAAGTACCTACCGAGTTTCCTACTTACTGCGTTCTGGAGCATCCCTGGTATTTAGCTGAATCCGGTTTGACTAGAAGCCGACTCCAATATAGTGGGGAAAAAGCTAGGCCGATGATAATTTGGGATTTGAGAGCACTCACCTTCGGCGAATTCCGTCAGTATTCGGCTCGGGGGCGGGCTGTGGATCTATCCTCCTAGTCGGCGTGCAGACAAGATGCATCGTATGAGCGATCTGACTCTCGTACGTCCGGAGAACGTCTTTCAGTATCGTGTTGTCGTCCAGGAGTTGACCGGAGTAGATTATTTTTTGTTCATCAGTGGCCTGGAAAAGAAATTAATGGAATTTTGAATTAAGAAGGACATATTCAGGGCGAGGCGAGGTGCACATAATTCTTCGTTTCGTGTCTATTGACTCATGTTAAATTTTGTCGGACCATTATCTACAACGAAAAAAAGAATAAACTCAGATGTATTTGTACTCATTATTATGAACAACTTTCACTATAGGACTAACATTGAAAAAAAAAAACTGCTCCATATATTTGGCGCATAACTGGACAAAATGTACTGCACAGCTGATTTTTCTTTTCGCGATTACGGGGTATCATGTCCCATAGTAAACAATGACGATAATGTAACTGCCCGCGCCGCTGAGTTTGTGTCCGCGGCCTTACCCTGTATAGCTCTAACATTTTGGCTTCGTTCAAACTTGATGGTGCAGATGATAGTTTACGACAGGCAACTAAGGAGGTGGCACATGTCCTGTGAAGGGGCACCCTCCACACCGGTACTGCGTTTGAGTACATGGAGTTTCATTCACGTTCTTCTCCATAGAGATATACGCTTTGAATCATACTGCTGCGCTGGCGATGGAAGCAGTGAGCGTTTTGCTGCAGAACATACATGGTGTTCTATTCGCTAGCGTAGCAGAATTATCTTCATGTATTTGACTGACCGACCTTGACAATAAGTGCCTGTAAATGGTCTATTTGAAAATAAATGTTTTTGATTTCCTGAGTTAGCGTTCTATTGGAATAGCAACCTTATTTGAGTACTGATAAGTTTTAGAACCATGAAATAAAAATCAAAAACAAAACGATAAGTTGTATATTTGATGATTAGATTATAATAATAATATTAAATCAGATTAGCATTTTAAAATATTTTCCACAACTATGCATTTTAGCAGCTCAGATCTCGAACCATCGAATTCAATGGTAGAAAAGAAACCAAGCGATATCTTGGGCAAAAACACTGGTTTTTACGTATAAATTGCGGTCGTCGGTAGAAACCTGATAAAATATTCTCGTAGAAACACGTGCACATGATAAGACCTCTATACCACGTTATCTTTAATTCTTATCAACAATAATAATATCCAATACATGCTACATTTAATGCATAAATAACACACACATAACAAAATTCTTTGAGCGTTGCTATCGAGGTAAAACTTTAAAGGAAAACCAGATCCTACTATGAACTATTATAATAACTAATGTTTGGAAGTATGTTACTCAAAAAGGGGTTCGAAGTTCTAACTTTTTTTTATGGGAGCTGGCATAGCCCTCCCGTCGCCAATTTGTTTTGTTTTCTATGCGGGCAAATAAAACATTTTAGCAACATGGTGCCCTAAAGTGTCACATTGCCGAGATATTTGAAGGTAAAGTCGTCATGTGAGAACTATGAAAATCATTCACGCGGACGAAGAAACGCAGAAACTAGTATAAATATTATTGAAGTCAGTTTAAGTTAGCAAAATAACTAGGTAATTATTTTTTTGTCATTAGTGAACGTGAAGCAACATTTCGTGGGTTTCCTAATTCCGTGCCCAAGGTTACAGTAAATTAGTATTATCTAGAGTTGATGACGTCTTTTGTAAGTCAACTGTTTGCCAAATAAATCTGGGCATTTCTTTCGCGACAATTTGGTGCGTTCAACACGTTTCGCTTTATGAAAACAGGCATCTGTTTTCTAGTGTTTCGGCACGAAACTATCGGCACTATAAGCGAATAGCTGAAGCTGTGGTTTAACAATATTTACAGCCTAGGATTTTTAGGGTACGAAACATACGTAAGAAACTGAACCATTAAAGGTACTTTTGAACGTCAAATGAAAATATATTAGACACTAGTCTTCCAAAAAAAGCATGCCACTCCGACTCGTACTTGGCCACACGTCTTGCAACAGAACCCTAAGTCCAGATACCTAGATCATAGGCAACTTCGCTAAGCCAGGGTTTTGGAATGTACCTCTTGTACCCTAAACAAAAACCATACCAACGAGCAAATTAAACTTTGGAACGTATTAAGCCTAAACTAGAAATGACTGACAAAAACGAATAGCTATTATGAATTGATGATACAAGGCCGTCAATTTTAAACAACTGTGGGATGTGAAAAATAAAGGTATTCCGTTGTTGTTTCACATACCAGCTACACGCTTGCTTGATAATATTAAAGTGATACACACGGTTAAACTATGGCGGCATTCCTGGGATAGGATTATAGGAAACAATCAGAGGGCGGACTCTCTAAGCCTGAAGTCTGGCGTTAGGCGAAGGCATTTTCTACTCCGTATCACTTACGGACTTACGATTAGTCCTGAACCCGAACTAAGAATGAATGACAACACGATTTGAGTGTACGCCCGTAACTAAGGCTGAAACTACGGACTTCGGGCTTAGAGAGTAGGCCCCCTTAGCATGCGGATTGCGGCGTTGCCTGTTAATAATAATCCTCAACCGAATTTCGATCACTGTGTCATTCATTCTCAACGGTGATTTTCCAAGTACTCAGGAGATAAATAGGTACAGTGCGCAAACGCAGGTGCAGTTTCTGTCTCCAGGGAGAGCATTTCGACATAAGCCATGATCGAGGAGAGATCAGGCGCACGCGCAGGTCCAACGGCTTTCGTCGTTTCTACATTTCGGCTTTCCGAGGCATGGTCCGGCCAAGTATGATTCGGACTCTCACATGAAGGGAGAGAGGGTATGATGTGACCTACTGTGCCTGTTATGTTCACTGCACTTTCTATCTATTTAACACATAAGTTCTAATACGCAAAGACATCAAGAGTGACCTGGTGTAGGAGGGTTATTTATTATTAGCACCACTCACACTTAAATATAATACAGTTTTGTGACGGCGATACTTTATGCCACATGGATATAATATGTAAATTTCTTAGGTAGGTATTACTAATTAAATATTCAAATAATCAAAACAGGTGAGCTGTTGTTGAACATTTTATCAGTTATATAATTTATGATTGTGTTTTTTTTTGGCATGTAATTTTCATTAAAGGACTATGCAAGCAGTATGAGTGACTAGGAAAAGTAAGATCACTTAAACATTTCCTTTTGAAAAAATAATAATTTTCAAGTAGTTTAAAAATGTAATTAAAATTACAAAACAACTCTCAAACTTGTGTTAATACATGGTTTATTAAAACAGTTGTATGAATTCATAAATATATGTTATTATATGATGGACTTCTGCCTGTTTATTTTCAAGTAAAATGGTTGTAGTCGGAATAATATATTTTATTCGAATTTTTACGTGTATTTTTTCAATCACGATAACTACGGGAAATGACTTGGACGCGCAACACGAATGCTGGTTCGAGGTGGCGTAAGAAAAGGGCGTCTGGCTGTGGAGTCAAAGGCTTTTTTTTTTTAGCTTATGCTATTAAAAAAAAAGCTATCAAGCCTTTTATAGAAGTAGAGTATTTGGTGGCCCACTTGCCATTACTTTTTGCCATAAAATCGGCGTTTATTACTGCGTTACGTACAGGTTCAGATTGTGAGTGCAATTAATACTATCGCAAGATATTAATTGCATTGAACAAGCTATCGGTTTATAATAGGGAAGTAAAGGGGAAGCCTTGCTCAATATTGGGCAGCTTCATTTTTTCTTTAATTGGATGATGTTAATGTAAATCTGCTCTTGGCCGTTTTCACGCTAGATGGCGCTGAAGTCAACATTTTTTTATTTTTTTTTGTTTTAGAGAGAGCCTGCGGGCTCTCTCTAAAACAAAAAAAAAAGCTAGTCTGTTGTCCTTAAACGACAATCTGGAAACTTCGGATGGGCAAATGCTTATTTTCAAGCTGGCGCGTGCTCGGGAAAAAGCTACACGGGACATTAGCAAATGTCTCTGTGTAAGGGACGCCCAGGGTAAGCTGCTCTACGATGCCCCCTCTGTTAAGGAGAGATGGTTTACATAGGTACTTCGCGGAGCTGTCTTACAAACAGCATCTCCATAACCCTCCTCCCGAACTGGAATTCCCTGCCGGAGTCTGTGTTTCCCGATAGCTACAACCTGGGAGTCTTCAAGTCAAGAGTGAATAGGTTACTTCTAGGCAAGCGTGCTCCATCTTCGACTACATCATCGCTTACCATCAGGTGAGATGGTGGTCAAGCCCGTGCCTATTAATAGCAAAAATTAAAAAAAAACCGCCTCCTAACCTTGGACTTATTTCCCCTATTTCCCCCGATGAAACCCGCATTGCTCTTCGCCACATAAAGAACCAAAAATCGGTCGGGCCTGACAAAGTGCCAATTGAAGTGTGGAAGGCGATGGGCCCACATGGTGTGGACCTTCTGACGGATCTTTTTAACCGCATCCTGATCACCAAGGAAATGCCGAACCAGTGGCGATTTAGCTTAATTAATCCTTCTTACAAAGGCATAGGTAGCGTACAAGATTGTAGTAACTACTGCGGTATCAAGATCATGTGCCACACCACGAAGCTCTCGCTCGCTCTCTTGTTTAACGTGGTGATCAATGTAGTTACGACAAACATCCAAGAGCAGCCTCCATGACTTATGATGTATGCCGATGACATCTCCCTCGCTAATCAGAACAAAGCCCATCTTGAGCGTAAAGTCAACATTTGGAAGGACACGCTGGAAAACGGTAGTCTGAGACTAAATGTGGCGAAGACTGAGTACATGTCCTGTAGCAGTACGGATTCAAACACCATCCGAATAGGTTCGGACTTGATCACAAAGTCCGATACGTTCAGGTACCTTGGATCCGTGCTGCACGAGTCTGGCAACGTGGACGACGATGTCCAAGCTCGTATAGGCTTGGGCGAAGCGGCGCGAGCTAACGGGCGTTGTATGCGACCGCAAAATTCCTCCGAAGCTCAAGGGTCAGATATACATATAAATGCATCATACGGCCTGTAGTCCTGTACGGCGGTGAATGTTGGCCAGCACTAAGCAGACACACCCAGGAGTTTCGCGTCACGGAGATGAAGATGCTGAGGTGGATGAGCGGCGTACCGCGATCTTGGTGTCCGTGACGTGGGGGTAAAACTGCAGGAGTGTCGTTTGCGATGGTATGGCCACATCATGCGCCGCCTTATGGAGTATGTTGGTCAGGGATGCATGAATATGGCTGTTCTTAGGGCTAGGTCCCGTGGTCGCCCTCGCAAGCGCTGGCTGGACGTCGTCAAGTCCGACATGAGAGCCAATGGCCTGACTGATAAGGATGTTGAAGATCGTGCAAAGTGGAGGATGCTCAGTCAGAAGACGGACCCTGGCAATAGCCGGGATTAAGGCCAGGTAGAAGAAGAAGAAGACTGTATCATGACTGTGTACTGATTATAATAAACATTTTTATCTGTATATGTATACCTAAAAAAATACATTTGCTTTGAAATTAATAAACACGGATATTGTGCTAAATATGGCTAGAATGTTCCAATGGTTTATCAACCATCATTATTAAAATTTACTATGATAAGCACAAAAAACATTTGAACGAGTTTGCAAAATTACATCAACACAAATAGATAAGACATTCATTGAGTACTTTAATTTACCTTGTTGAGCAGACAAATGGGGCAACGGATTACAAATTTCCTTAAAATTGTCATGAAGAGTTATGCAATTGTGGTGCAGTTAGAGACGACTAGTCACTATATAATATTTTATTTCTATTAGACATTCTAAAGTGCCTTTAATGGTCTAGATGAAATAAATCATTTGACTTTGAGTTTAAGGAATTTATTGGAAATGGTAGAAAGTTACTTGTTAGGTTTTTAACCTCGTAGTAAAAAATGGAACCCATATAGAATCACTTGGATGTCTACCTGTCTGTCTGTTGTTTAAGAAATTAGAAGAAAAATAACCATTTTAGGCTCAGTAGTTTCCGAGATTAGGAGGGGGCTCTTTACTGAACCTAAAATTAAAAAAAATGCACATAACATTTTTTAGATCACAGGAAAGCCTACAAGAAGTCTTTAGCGTTAGAATAACATGCATGCAAGTCCAACTCGCACTTGGCCAGTTTTTTTTTTATGTTTTGGTCTCTATCTCTTCTGATGATAAGAGACAATGAAGTACACATACAGAAAAATGTAACTTCCAAATATATTTTTTTTACTATTGATAGGCATGTGTTTGACCACTATCTCACCTGATTGTATGCAATGATGTGAAGATGGAGCAAGCTATAAAGTATGTTCTAATTAGATATTGTAGGAAAATGATGAAGGAATGTAAGATTCATAGCTTAGGAGGTGTAGATGATATGGGATAGTTACCATAAACATTCAACACCAGACAATAGCCTTATTTTAGAATTGATAGTCATAATGTCATTGTTCTTAGAGAAGAACTACTAGCAATTGTAGTATTAAAAACAAAGATATTATGCTGTTAAGATGATTAACTCTAATATAATATTCTTCAAGTTTTTACCTACTCAACTAACTTTTGCCCATGACTGTACGCGCATATCCCATTTTTTACCCGTTCCCCTGAGAATTTCAGGAAATCTTCATATGCCAAATTTCAGCTTTCTACCAGTAGTTAAGGCTGTGTGTTGTCTGTCAGTCACTAAGTCAGGCAGTAATCGAAAAAAAAGAAATTCTATTATTTATTGATAAATAATACCAATCTTCTGCTGTATTCTTTTTGTTTTTTTTTTTTAGTTCATTATCTTGACTACACTTCTTAATAGATTCTTATTAGGCAGAACTTTCGTATAAATAGAGTTTACAGGAACTTGAAAACTGGTCATTGATCATTTAATTTATTATAGCTATGTAGCCAGTCTTGTGGTTTTTGAACCATATTAATTCCATGAGTGGTTTGTTCGAAGAAACTTCTTCAAAAACTAAGCGGCTCGCTAATAAAATTTAGTTATTTTAGCAGCTACGTAATAATGTAATCATAACATTGTAATGACAATACTCACAGGTTTACTGGGATAAACTTCGGAGAGGTACCCCTTCAACTGTCGCACCGTCCATGACGATTCGCATTCGATATTTTGATCCTCAATCTGTTGATTCGGCGCCTTAACAATCAAAGTCACGTTGTTCGGTATCATCTTCAATCATCCAATTGCACTACGCTATTAGATAACACTTTTAAACCCGTGATTTTAACACACGCAGCCAATTCAAGAAAATATCTTTTCGAATCACTACTGATAAAACCACAAGAATTTTACGCTGACGCAATAAAACCACAAAAGTTCTTTTATTTATCAAGTCTGTTTTTCGAATACGTAATGACCAAATAAAACGGTTCTGATGTAAATAAATACTTTATGAGGGCTCGGCACTTGTCAATTTGCTCATGAAATTATCTGTCGTTACTCCATTGGTCCAGCGTTCGATTGTGAGTTTGTGACGTCAAAATATTGTTTCCAATTACTATTTCGCGTTTGACACTTATCTCGTTACCTACAAATGTCACACGGCGTAATATTATTGGCCGACTATGATACTCAGACGAATACAACCAATTAAAAATAATCTATAAACGGTCAGTTGCTTGTCATGCTTGTCAGCAGTAGCCACAGAGTACATTGTATATAGTGGCAGTAGCATGAGCATTGGATTTGGAAAACGTTTCTTTCTACGCTTGCGATCAGTTCTGAAGTTCAACGATTGGCATTTCATACTAAAAAAAAAGCTTTTATAAAAAGAAGAAAATATAATTTTCTTCTTTTTATAAAAGATTTTTAAGAAAATATAATTGATCAAAAATCAAAAATGAAAAATCAAAAATGATAAAAATCTTTTATAAAAAGAAGAAAATATAATTTTCTTCTTTTTATAAAAGATTTTTAAGAAAATATAATTGATCATAAAAGCTTGTCGCGAGGTTTAAATACTTATAGGTGGGTCTTTTTCAAAAAAAATGTTCATCAGAAAATTGCGTGTCCTACGACTTTAAGCCTCTATTCTTCAGGCAAATGCAGTTAAAACTCAGTGTTTTAATAAGAAAACGACAAAATATGTTCGAAATGTACTATTAACATATTCAGAAGTACGAAAATCTCTGTAATATTGATTAAATTAATCATTATCAGGAAGATGAAAGATGATTTTTGACGTGTCCCACGCAGGATTTGTAAAGTTCCGAACGTAAAATATCACTGTTATCCGACCTTTTGTTCAGTAATTTTATGTAATTTGGCAGGATTATATGATCTAAATTGAATAATAAACTTAATTCATAAGGTGCTAGAGTACAAAATTATTTAAAATACACGTTTTATCTTGTCCCTCAAAATAACGTTGATGGAAAATTCCATATACGCTACACTAGTTTATTGATTTTGAGTAGAAAATTGAATAAACTAAGAGAATTTTTTTAGTGCTGACAACATTTTAGAACGCAAATGTCCGCCATATTTGTTAAATGACAGCAGTTTTGTCTAAAAGCGAGAGTGAGCGGTCGGCCGTCACGGAGTCCTGTTCGCATTTTCCACTACGAACTTGATTTTATTAAGTAAGTAATGTTTGTTTGACTTATAACTATTCATAGCTTATTAGAAAAAAGTGTCTTTAATTCGAATTAAGTGGAACATTTCCATAAATTGCTTTCGAACTGTTGATTTCTTGAGTTTGTTTTTGTGAAGCCATCATACGTCACGTCCAAAACGCTACGTATTGTACTGGTGGAACACCAAATGTGACGTAGTGGAATTTTAAAGCATGGTTTACACATGTCAATATAGTTTTTACAATCAAAACAGGTTTAACATAAAAAAAATGTTTTTAAATTGTTGAGAGATTGATTAATTATTTTTAGTGAAAAGTAATTGAGTAAAGCATTAAGGTTTAATTTAAATAATTTAATCGATCGAATAATTACAGATTTTTGTAATAATCATTATTTTCGATAATCAAAACGTAAATTATGCAGCTTTAGACATTTTTTTTTTTACCAGATTATGGTGTTGACGGCAGCGGAGCGGTCTAAAAGATACAGGGAAAAAATAAAACAGGATCCAGTAAAGCACGAACTTCATAAAAAAAAGGAACTCAAAAGACTGAAGAAGCTAGAATAATAATAATAATAAGACAACACTAAGAAAATAATAATGACAGTTTTATATTTTTTTTACTATTTTAAGACATACGTTATTAAGAATTCTTAAGTAACGTGACATACGTATATGTCACGTTACTTAAGAATTCCTCAAAATGTTATTTTAGAGTGTTTTTAATGACTTTTCTTGATTGTACTATGTACGTTTTAAAGTTGATTAATTCTAAGTAATGTAAACTGTGCCTTATAATTCCTAAACGTGACGATTTGTTCTATTAACGTCACTTGTCCTACTTTCATGGTGATATTTAGATTTAATTTAAAAATAATTCTCATATGATTAATACTGTGATTTAAATTGTTTATAATAATATTATTTAAAAGTTTTATGAAACATAATTTTATATAACATATTTTATAGAAAAATGCCAAAGTAGAGGCTTGACTGTGCAATGAAACGTGCCATAAAGTAACGTAGAGGAATAGTTTTCGTAGAAAAAATGTTGATTTTACTTAAATAACTAATTATAAGTTTGTGATTTTGAAGACTGTTCTTGTTAGAATATATTATAATTAAAAGTAATTTTATTTCATTTACCATTGAGTTTTAATACCAATCTAAACTTTGTGACGTAACGGAACTTTTTAGTTACCATCCTTCCTTAAAATATATATTTCTCGTTTAATTAGAAACATATCATATTAAATTTTATTATTTTTTAAAACATAATATAACTCGTTAGCCAATAACTTGTTGAATTTCAATATTTTTCTTTTCTTTCTGGGTGGAATTCCATTACGCAACGAACATTTTTTTTGAAAACCACCCAGGTACTTACGCACTACTTACGTCACATTATTTTTCGAGTTACTCTCAACAAGAACTTTTCATAAAAAACGTGACTCTCCTTTTCTAGGGTTCTGTACCTGATTGATTTCACAGATTGTGTATTTCTATAACCACTATAAAAAAAAATTGGTTTATGGTACGGAACCCTTGGTGTGCGGGTCCGACTCGCACTTGGCCATTCGTGTACAAAGGTAGCTATCCAAAAACCGGCGTCATACCATGGAGTTTAGTAACTAAACGTAAACGTCAAACGGTGTGCCCTTCGCTGTTAGTCAAATTGTTGTCAAAAAATCACAGATAAACGTTGATGCATATAAACGCATCCAGTAGTAGTTTATAGCAAAACAAAATAAGTTTTGTATAGTAAATATATTAATAAGTCAAATAGGTAGTGTTAGTGCGTAAAAGTGGTATAATTTTATAATGTAGATATTGTAACCTGCAAAAAAAGGTTGATTATAAACAAATCGTTATCATGGGTGTTACTGTGTAAGTTGTGTTTAGAATTTTTTTAAGTTTATGTCCATGGACTGGTACAAAATAGAAATAAATTGTAAGCCTAGTGGTAAATTGTAACTAGAAGTAAATATTGTAAGAAAGAATTATTGTAGCCAAAAGTTTCTGTGTCTAGTCTACATTGTTTTTATTTTGATTAAATGGACATTTAAACAATTCACTTTGGCTATTCTAGACGCCATCAGCTTTGTCCTTTGCTTAAAAAACAACTTGCTTTTGAAACTGCTTAACAGTCTGTCTGTATGGGTCTTATTTCACCAAACATCTATACTAATATAAAAAGCTGAAGAGTTTGTTTATTTGATCGCACTAATCTCAGGAACTCCTGGTCTGTTTTGAAAAATTATTTCAGTGTTAGATAGCCCATTTATCAAGGAAAGCGTGTATGTATCGTCACGCTAAGACCAATAGGAGCAGAGCAGTAATGAAAATTGCACGACAAAGTTCCGCGGGTCAGTTAGTATTACATAAAATTGCAGTTTCACATCAAACACAACTACTGGGGCTGCTGCTTAATCAACTAATGTATATATCTCACAATGTTTGTCCATAAAAAACAAAATTTTGTAAGTATTTTTTTTTATATTCTTTGTTTACTTTTTCAGATTGCAGCAATATCCGGTTCCTGAGAACAAAACAGGCACTTACGTGATAGAGCTGCTAACCAAACGCATCCTTGCCTTAGGAGCCTCACAGCAGGGGCAGTTCCTTGTTGACTGTGAAAGCTACTTGTCACATCCACAGATGGGTTAGTATGTGCTTGATATTTTAAGTTGGCCAAGATACACTTGTAATTTATTTTCTTACCATATTGATGCTTAGCGAACAGTACCGCTCAAGTAATTTTGACTAATTTTACAGCAGAGCAGTATAAGTGATAAAGTTTTTTGTAGCAAATGTACTGAGGCGCTGTCTTAGCTATTTGAATTTGGCCTAGGTTTGGTAATTTGAGGGCTGAGTCTCCTACATCCGTAGAAGAATACCCAATGTTTGACCCTACACATAGTCCCCGGGTGTTGCTAATCAGGTGACGCTAACTGGGTGTAGGCTTCGGCTGATGGCTTGTGACCACCCACTGGTTAAATACGTACCGCCAAATGGCCTAGCCACGCTCCGATACAATGCTCAGTGTAGCCAATTCAGACGATTTGGGTTGAAATAGTTGTTCCAATGCAGGCAGATCAACCAGGCTTGCCCTGACATGGGCATATCGGGAGACTTGTTGCGGAGGGTAGTGGGATCCGAGGGACGGTGCGCCGCTGGCCGACCGCAGGTAGTTCGGGGCCCAAGTAGTGTGCTAGCCACACATGAAACACACTGCCCCGCCAACTGTCGAAAAATCCCGGAATTCACCAAGTGCTGGTTGGCACCAGAAGAAATGGCCCGATGGACATTCCCGGGCTCTGGCGTCCCCGTAGTCTCCAGACTAGTCCCCCAATAATGTCGTCCTGTCAGGGCGTGCCTGAAGGTTAGCAGCATGGAACCTTATATCACTTCCTTCTCCTCAACCTCATTTACTCAAAAACATGAACAGGAACAAAAACAGAAAAGCTGTTCAGTGGCAGCACTCCCTTTCACCCAAAGTGCACTTGGTGCATACGAGGTCTGCACTCAAATCTCGCCGCAGTCCATCACCACCTAGAGACTGAGAAACCAGCGCTCTTATTCCTGTCGGGGACGCAGATCGGATGTCCGTCTCTCTATGTACGCCCGGGACGACAAAGTCCTCGAACGCCTTGTCCACAATCAGCTTAGTGCTTTCCTTTGTAGGAATAGTCTGCTGAATCCTTTTCAATCCGGATTTCGTGCTGGTCACAGCACCGCCACGGCCTTGGTAAACGTTACCGATGACATACGGTTGGGCATGGAACGAGGAAATCTGACGGTTCTTTGCTTACTAGATTTCAGTAATGCATTCAATACTGTCGATTTCGATATCCTGCTTGGCATACTCCGCTCGCTTAACATATCTCTAACGGCGATGGACTGGTTTCGTTGCCGGCGGCCATACAGGTATGTATGGCCGCCGGCAACGTATATGTATAGAAGAATCTAACTCTTCCTGGTGTTATACAACTGCCGGTGTACCTCAGGGTGGCGTTTTATCTCCTTTGCTCTTCGCAATATTTATCAACGCTATTTCCAAAAATCTTCTCTCACCTACCACCTTTATGCTGACGATTTGCAAATCTACAAACAAGGATTTAGCTAAAATTTGTGAATGGAGTCAGGCAAATGGTCTTCAGGTTAATCTATCAGGGGTTTGTTGGCAGTTCAAGGATGATTCCAAAAGTAAATTGGTCTCAGCTTCCCCAGGTTCAATTTAACGGAACTATTCTTATAAGTGAGTAGGTTAAGAACCTTGGGGTTTAGATCGACAAACATCTGGCTTGGGGTCCGCAGCTCCAGCACGTAAGCCGTAAAATGGTTTCATCTGCCAGATCCCTTAGACGATTGCGGAACTTTCTTCCCACTGCCACTAAAATTGCGCTTGCACAGTCCCTTCTGCTTCCTATCCTTGACTATGCCGATGTCAGTTATCTCGATCTCACTCAGGCACAACTCGATAAACTTGAGCGTCTTCAAAACCTGTGCATAAGATTTATATTTGGCCTGCGCAAATATGATCACCTTTCTGAATTTCTTACAAAGCTCAAGTGACTTCCCATACGACTTCGCCGAGATACTCATATTTTATTTCTGCTCTACAGTATTCTGTTCAATCCTACAACCCCCTCTTATCTAAAATAACGTTTCAAGTTGCTTCATGACACACATAATTGATATCTAAGGTCATCGGAAAACTTGAGACTAGAAATGCCGATGCATTCCACCAGCTTCTATGACAAATCTTTTACGATTCAGGCGGTGCGGTTATAGAATGCCTTGCCGGTGTCGGTAAGGCGTGCTCAATCTTTGTCTACTTTTAAAAATAGTTTTAAAAGTAGACAAAGATTGAGCAAAGAGAGAGATAATGATTTTTACCATAGGGTAAAAATCATTATCTCTCTCTTTAATCGTCTTTACTTGGGTTCTCTGCTATTATTGTTTATGTGTTTTTATCTATTATGTAATTATTGTATACATAAATAGTACACCGAAGACTACCTGCAGTACTGTCACTCCTCTTTTTAAAATCCATCCAAAGGTTGTCTTTAAAATATTGCTTTTAGCGATAAGGCCGCCCATTGTGTCACCCTATGTAATGTTTTCTTCATAATAAAGAGCATTTTATTCTATACTATTCCGTCTACTCCCCGCCCGATCCTAGCCTAAGGGACACCCGGCGGGTATGGCGATACAGGTCAGCAGATTGGGAAGGCATGCGATCTTTCTTCGCATGTTACCCTTGGCCTAATTGCTTTTCTTCGACTGATACAGCAGGTAGTAAGGCGTTTTGGTCTCTGGCTAAGCCGGTTGAATCGAACTTCTGCCGCCACTCACTACCACCACTGCTGAGACCCGACGGGACGCTGGCGCACTCCGCTGAGGAGAAAGCGAACTTGTTTGCTTCTTTGTTTGCAGAATCTTCACGTCTGGATCCTGGTGGCGCGAGGCCCTCTGCTTTTCCTGATGTATGCGAGTCGAGTATGTCGAACATTCGCATTCATCAGAAGGACGTCCGTAGGGTACTGCGTAACCTAGACGTGACAAGGCTAACGGCCCCAACGGGATACCGGCAATTGATCTGAAGACTTGAGCGCCTGACGTGTCTCCGATCTTGACACGCCTATTTCGTCTTTCGTTTGAGACCGAAAAAGTGCCGAGGGCTTGGAAGCAAGCTAACGTGCAGCCCTTGCCCAAGAAGGGTAGTCGAGCTGACGTGCGAATTATAGGCCCATCTCGGTAACGTCCATACTTTGTAAGAGTATGGAACGCGTGCAGAATCATAAGCTCCTGGCGTACCTAAAAGCGAATGATATCCTTAGTAACCGACACTTCGGGTCCCGCTTAAATCGGTCAACTGGGGACCTTCTAGCGTATGCCATTCACATCTGGAGTGAGGCCATAGAGAAGCACGGGGAGGCACTAGCGGTCTTCCTTGACATCTCGAAGGCCTTTGACAGGGTTTGACACGATAGCCTTATTAGTAAGCTTCCTTCCTTCGGTCTGCCTGCCGGATTGTGTGATTAGATGGCGGATTTCCTGAGGGATCTGGCTATCCGAGTGTTCATGATGCCTGCTCGTCTGGGCTGCTGGATATTAGTGCCGGGGTTCCTCAGGGGTCTGAGGAACCCCTGAGCTGCATATTAATAATCTGCTTAAACCGACGACAGCACTGTTGCTGAGAGATACGTGTCCGATGCACGAGCTGGTGGGTCGCAGATCGGGTCTCTCCGGGAGGCTATGGTTGAGCGCTTGAACGTGTCCTTACAGGCTGTCTCTGAATGGGGCGTGCCAATCTGGTCAAGTTCAATGCTGCTAAGACCCAAGCGTGTCTATTTTCCGCCAAAAGGATCCAACTCCACCCAGCTCCATCTTTCCGAGGTGCAACCGTGCTGATAACCGACTAACTTGAGTTTCTTGGGGTTACATTAACATCTACCCTCAATGTTGGCCCTTTCGTAGAGGCAAAAGCTCAAGTGGCTACTTCACGCCGGAACAGCAGCCGAAACTCTATCAAGCGCAAGTTCGATCGTGTATGGAATTCTGCTCTCATCTTTGGGACGGATCTGCCAGATACCAGCTAGCTAGTCAATTGAGAAACGAGCCAAGAGGATCATCGGCAATGATAGGCTCGTCGTGTTGAGGCTTCAAAGTCTTGTGTATCGACGACGAGTTACAAGGCGAACGGCGATGCGCCACTGGTACATGGTGGATATCCCACCCACACGCACAAAACGTTTTGAGAACACATTCATAGTGCGTACAGCTAAGGAGTAGAATTCCATGCCGGGGTCTGTGTTTCTTGATAGATATCCAACTAGCAGCGAACTAAAATCCTGCATTGCGCAAGCAAAGTTTACCGTGCGATTTGAAAATACATCAGCCCGAATATTATCTATCGGGCAGTAGCACGCCAAGCATAACAGCCGCCTGGTCGGAGGATCCTTCCTTTACAATTTAGGCGTGCGGGACTTTACTCTCTGTTCCGCATACCTCTAAGCGGACCTGGGAGTCTTTAAGTCAAAACTGAATAGGTTACTTATAGGCAGGCGTGCTACATCTCCATCGACCACATCATCGCTTACCAACAGTGAGATGTGGTTAAACGCGTGCCTATCAATAGTAAGAAAAAAAAAACATTGTCAAGCTACTGTACTGCCAAGTGTAATACTGTGAGTTCGATCCGTGACAAAGAATTTGTAATGGTAATGACATTTAAAAGTAGATATTGCAAAAATCAACTTGAGTGGTATTGTTTACCTAAGTGGCAATATGTTGTTGGAATAGTCTTTAATGGATATCCAGATTTAGCTTAGTTAATAATCAGCCTTCATCTCGTTACTGGGTCACAGGCTTCCTTTTAATGAGAGGGAGTTGGCCATATTCCATCTAAGGGGCAGTCAGAATTATTTGTAGAGCCGATAGCACAACTTCCTAAGTGATTAACATCTGTTTGTCTTAATTATACAAAAATAATACTTCTCTTTACTCAATAATTTTATGATGGTTGGATAAGGAATATTTTTTTTTTGACAAAAAATAAAAATTGCAGTGTGTTTACCTACACAAACTGCTAAAATTTTCATCTCCAAGTATTTAACTGGTATTTTGTACTGACATTTATATGGCTCATAAGCCATATAAATGTCATCATCATCCTAGCCTTTTCCCAACTATATTGGGGTTGGCTTCCAGTCAAACCAGATTCAGCTGAATACCAGTATTGACGTTGAGTGGCTGCCTACTAGAACTCTACAACCCATTAACTAGGTAATACGGTAGTTCTTGACAAGTCTGGAGTTAGATTTTCTGGCTTCTGCCATCTGTAACAACTGCCAAAAATCTACAAATGACAGCTGCGACCAACAGCTTGACATGCTTTCCGATGCAAGGAGGCAACTCAGTATGTTAAGATGGTCACTCATACACAGACCAACCTTGGCAAGGATACTTATCCTTGAAGATCGACCATTGCGGCTGTTATGTTTTGGCCACGAGCTCAGCTTCTATAAGTCATATAAATATATTCTAAAATTAAATTCTAGGAACAACAAAAACGGTCCACATCTTCCACAACTCTGAGCAGCCAGCATCGGTATTCTCGATCCTGGACACCGGTACCAAGAACATCCACGTAATAGCTGACGGCCTGTTCGACTTGCTGATGATGAAGCTGTCCCAACACTATACTTCTAAGAAGCAGACCAAAATTGAGAGTAAGGGACCAAGGTTTGAGCTCGGAGACTTCTGCATCAAGCTTGGGTCTGTGACCATGAATCAGAGCTTTAAAGGGATACTTGTGGAGGTAAGTGTTCTTATTCATACTTCATAATCATCATCATTTCAGCCGAAAGATGTACACTGCTGAACATAGCCTGCCCCCAAGTGTCTCCACAACAACCGGTCATGTGCGTCTCGCATCCATCGGCTAGCCGCGACCCTCACCAGGTCATCGGTCCACCTTGTGGGAAGCCTTCCAACGCTGCGTCTTCCGGTACGCGGTAACCACTTCAGAACTTCCCGGCCCCATCGACCATCTGTTCTGCGAGCAACGTGCCATGCCCAGTGCCGTACACCGTACTGCCGACCTGCCGTACAAACAAACGAACTTTAGTTTCGGAATTATTATTTATTTAATAATAATAATAACGTTTATTTTTGACCTACAAACGATCATAGCATACATTACATACACATAATGAGTATCGTTAAAAAGGATTTAATTATGTGCATTAGATTTAAAAAAGAATAAAACTGGCCAAGTGCGAGTCGGACTCGCGTGCAAAGGGTTCCGAACCAATTTCATGTTTTAACACTTCAGACTTCTTATAGGTTTCCAGTAATCTTTAGGTAAGAACTATTATCTGCTTTTTTTAGGTTTCCGTATCCGAAGGGTAACCAACGGAACCATATTACTAAGCCTCCGCTGTCCGACCGTCCGTCCGTCTATCTGTTAGCGGGCTGTATCTCAAGAACCGTAAGAGGTAGACTATTGAAATTTTAATAGATTGTGTATTTGTTTGTATTGCCTCTATACCAACAAATAATAAAAATAAGGTTTATGGCATCTACGGAACCCTTTCAGTGCGAGTTCGACTCGCACTTGGCCGGTTTTTTTTAAATTTTAGGCTCAGTATTTTTGGAGATAAGGGGGAAACCTTAGTAATATTTATTTATTTACGTAACGCGTCCGTGTTTGGGTCACAGAAGTCCATAAGTATACTTACCAAATTTCAACAGAATCGATCTTGAAGATCCGGAGAAACCTGGCTGTGACAAACTGACAGACAGACACCCGAGTGATCCTATTAGGGTACCGTTTTTTATGGATGTTCGGAACCCTAAAAAATTTATCAAAATTGCGGCGAAGGAGCTATGCCACAATAGTCCTATAATAAATAATAATAAAATCATTTAACTTCAGAACTAGTCCATATGCATAAGTACATATTCCCCCTATGCCCTTTCAAAACCTACACTTCTATTTCAGGTGGAATACCGTCCATGTGTAACAGCGAACGCCGTTTGGAACTTACTGCGGGAGTTCCTCCAAGGGTTGCTGGGACCCTCAGTGCCAGTGCAGCCGCCGGCGCACCTGGTCAGCAGGATGAACGACATCTACACCCCCATCGACACCATCTATCAGTACCTAGAACACTTCAGTGCGTACAGGAAGATCACGGGCATGCGGAGTGCGTAGCTGACGTGTGCTAGTGCAGTCGTTGTAAGATATTATTTAATAAATACTTTTAAACATAAATTGCTTTTTAATTGTCATCTGTCCCGCCACATACTTATTAGATACTAGTTGAATCGCGCAACTTCGTCTGCGTCACAATTTTCATTACTGCTCCGCTCCTATTGGTATTAGCGTGATAATCTCCTAAAGCCCTCCTCAATAAATGGGCTATCTAACACAAAGAATTTTTCAAATCGGACCAGTAGTTCCTGAGATTAGCGCGTTCAAGCAAAGAAACAAACAAACTCTTCAGCTTTATATGTTAGTATAAATTTTTTGCTGTAGCGACATCTATACCGCCAGATAGGAACTAAACATCAGGCAAATCCGACATCGCGGTATCGTAAGTTTTTCCAGCAGGCTGGGGTCTGTGTACGTCCGCGATGACATCTGTTGTCGTCGTCTCCGTTGCTTTGAGAAATCGGTTTTTGCCATATGGCTACTTGTGGACACTGGCGTGGAGAAACTTCTCTACATCGCATATCGTATACCGATCGCACAGCGGAGACAACAGCGCTGTTTAATTCCCTCGTGGAGTCAATCGACGTAGCCCAGCAACGGTACCCGACAGCGAAGCTCATTTTTCTGGGGGACACGTACCAGAAAAACTGACCATGCCGGGTTAGAGGCGCGCAAGTTTGCTATAACGCTAGATCTAACCCAGCTGGTCCGCCCATACACCCAATTGCTTGGACCTTCTGCTGACAACTGATCCGGGCAGTCATTCAGTATCGTTAACAGCCCGAACATTTGCATTCATCAGAAGGACGTCCGTAGGGTATTGCGTAACCAAGACGTGAACAAGGCTAGTGGTCCCGACGGGATACCGGCAATTGTTCTGAAGACTTGTGCGTCTGAATTGTCTCCGATCTTGACACGCCTATTTCACCTTTCGTTTTAGACTGGAAAAGTGCCGAAGGCTTGGAAGCAAGTTAACGCGCAACCCGTGCCGAAAAAGGGTAGTCGAGCTGACCCGTCGAATTATAGACCCATCTCGGTAACGTCCATACTCTGTAAGACTATGGAACGCGTGCTGAATCATAAGCTCCTGGCGTACCTAGAAGCGAATGATATCTTTAGCGACCGACAATATGGGTTCCGCCGAAATCGGTTACCCAATACGCCAGGCCAACAATACCTTTGAATTCCCTGTGACTTTTGCTGAAAGCTTTAGCCGAAAGAAAATTGGAAATGGAGCGACCGAAGCGAGCTCCACTTTTTAGAACCTTGTATCGGATAAGTTAGATTCAAACAAACAGATGTCCTATAGCTGACCCGAGAATGCTGGAGCGAGCAAAGCGGGCTCGAAAATTTTTAGCATCCCACCTGGGAATCTGGGTTAGATTAGTTCTTAACCAGCTACAGATATAGATATTACGAAAGTTCGAGAATTCATACAGCTATAAAAGTAAGAATCTCCACTTATACTTTAAAAAACATTACATTGAAGAATACAAGAGCGCGAGCGTAGCGAGCTCGAAATTTTTGTAAGCCAGCCCTAGCTGGAAGGCAACAATTTTTTCTGAATCGGGAAAGAAACATGATAGTGGCGACCCTCTCTTCCACGTTTTTGATTAATATTATTATAATTCGAATGTAAAAATACCCTTAACGATAACAACGAAGACCCATTGTACCAATCATTGGCATAATTTTTTTTTCTAGACCATACATGGGAAATCATTAGTTCTGGTGATATGGAACAAAACCTTACCATGGTTTAATTGGGAGTTTTACTTTTATGCTTAAATGCAAAAAATAGAATATCAAGGGCGAGCGAAGCGAGCCCGAAAATTTTAGCACTCCACAGCCACATCGAATAAGATCTTACCTGACTACGGCAAACCCAAAAAGATGAATTATTTATTACATGTGAATTTGGCGCCTCTTGAACTTGCCCCTCTCTGGATCCCGGGGTAAAGATCTTCTTTTTGCTGTCCATACAGATATAAAAGTAGTTTCGTCGACTAACGAGTATTTATCATACTTATTACTTAGTTATCACATCTGATAACTAATGATGTAAGAACGAGCGAAACAAGCTTGAAATTTTTTGCACCTAGCCCAGGAAGAGTAAGAGCCGCTTATTATAATCCTCTTCTTTACTCTGCCCACGTTATTGAATATTTGGGTTGATTTATATCAAAGGCAAAACGAATAAGCATAGAAGTCGAGAGACGAATGACGCGACAAGGATTGCGCGCTGCGATTTCGTGGCTCTGAATGCAAACGATCATTTCACTCAAATATATTGTCAATTTTTAGGTGTTAATTTGACGTGTACGATTTGCGAGTCATATCCCATAAAGCTCACGAGCCTACTATTGGCATGGATCCTAAGAACAACCCAAACCTATACGCCTATGACCGAAACCAAAAAAACCACACCATAGTCGATCAAAAGTCAAACTAATGTTGACTGTTTTTTTGACTATCGCGGTGTGTGCACTCGAAATTCATGCCGGAAGGTCAAACGGTAAATAAAGAATATTATTTGAGCGTTATGTGGCGTTTAAGAGCGCAAATTAGACGAAAAAGGCCACATTTGTGGAAAGAATATTCTTGGATTTTGCACCAAGATTTTGCGCCTTCACACAAGGCCGTAAGGCCATCATTGTGAACGAATTTTTGACCAAAAACTCAACAAATACCATAACGCCAACCACCGCCAGATATGGTTTCAGCTGACCTCTTTCTTTTTCCTAAACTCTAATTACGTGGCACCCGTTTTCATCGGGTGGAAACCTTAAAGGAGAATTCGCAGCGAGAACTGACCTGGATTCCGGAAAAAGCGTTTAAAACATGGTGGCCGCCGATATGTTTACAACAAAAAAACTATTCAATTGTTGTTGCGTCGCAACGGCTATTGCGACCAGGTAACCACAGGTTAAGCCAGCGCGAGGTCTGTAGCAAATTTTACCAATTATAGCCCTCCCTTTATTATTTCATTCTAGCCCCGGACCCCTTATGTAGCGCCTAGGTCCATAGGTCTCGCCTAGATATTGTCTGTATAGACCGGATCGGGAGCTATTAAGATTTCAGACGGTATGGTTGCTTGAAATAAAAGAAAGAAAGAGTTTATTTGCGCGTACCCATTATCAACCAAACAAAACACAAATACCAAATTAAAGACTTCATCCGCACAAAACTGCTATCACAGTATAGCAAGAGTCACTTGCATCAGTATGTGAGATAGATCCAAGGCGTTGGTTTTCAGAGAAATGTTTTTGTTAGTGAAATAAAGAAAAGAAAAAAAATGTAAGGCCTATTTACTATTTTTACCTGACTACGGCAAAGCCAAAAGAAAGGGTTATGAGTTTAGCTGTCTATGTATGTATGTTCCACTGTAGCGCCTAAATTACTGAACCGATTTTGATGAATGGGGTATCAAAAGATACTTTAAAATACTCCGGGTGACATAGAATATGTAAATTTTTACTAAATTTAATATACCTATGCAAAAATTAACACGTAAATTTTTGACCCTGAAAACAATGAAATTGAGATAATCATGACATGTTTGGTATCAAAAAGGGTCTACAAGCACGTTTATAATAATTATGTAAATATCTGGTATTAAGTTAATTAATATGTTTATGGTCCATTATTCTGTAGTCGCGTTACAGTTTTGTAAACTTTATTCTTGTTGTAGTATCGAAACGGACAGCTTGGCCGCTGTTGGTTACTTCAGAAGTTCAGAATGTTTTTAGGATTCCGTACCTCAAAAGGTAAAAAAGGAACCCTTATAAGATCACTCTCTTGTCCGTCAAAAGCAAGGTCTTACAGCACAAATAAAGAAAAATTCCAAAAAATAAAATAAAGTTAAGGTAAATGGTAGGTACTTATAAGTTTTCGCGAAAACTCTTAATTTACCCATATTTATTTATCTTGTTGACTCAGAACCTTGATTTTTATACACCTTAGGGACTAACATGGTGGTACGGAACCCTCGGAGCACGAGTCCGACTCGCTCTTGATCGGTTTTTTTCAGTAACCTGAGCGGAGTTTTGCTGAGTAATTTTTTTGGCACAGTTTAGCCTCATGATGACAAGGTTTACGGATTACGGGCAACTATTGCCTACCAGTCCGCAGTGTATCTTACTTGTATCAATTGGCAACAGGTAACGAAATTTCGCCTATGTTTACCATCTACTGTGTTGTTGTTGTTGAACACTGAAGAATAAATAATCCGTTTATTTATTCTTCAGTGTTCAACATAGGAAAATACCTAAAAAACTAGTCTAGGGATGTCATGATTATTTCATCCGTTTTAGTAGTGAAACATAATAAACAAATAGCGGATTAGTTCGTAAAACAACAACATTCAGTTGTATAAAAGCAGTTGTCTTTGGTAATAGTGTGATTGTTCGTGTGAAGTGAGCTACTGTGGGTCTACATTGTAGAGGTTAAGTTAAAATGTTGGTAGCTTTAATTATTTTGCTGCAAGGTATGTATCTACTTTTTGGTTATTTTTAAGGGTCTGTATTCGATGGGAAAGTAACCAACGGAACCCTATTACTAATACCTACGGCCTTTATCTCAAGAACCGTAATAGGTACCTTGAAATTTTCACAGAGTGTGTATTTCTATTGCTGCTATAAAAAAAAAACGGCCAAGTGCGAGTCGGACTCGCCCACCGAGGGTTCCGAAAACATATGTAGCTACAAATTACTTTATATTTTCAGATTTTTACCTATACGTGTAGTATAAGACGGTATTACTTGCCAAATTTCAACTCGATACCTCCATGCATTCTCGAGATAAAGGGTCTTGACTGGCAGACGGACGGACGACAAAGTGATCTTATAAGGGTTCCGTTTTTTTCCTTTTGAGGTACGGAACCCTAAAAATATTACTTTTCGTGTGAGAGTCCGACTCGTACTTAGCCGGTTTTATTACTTAAACAGTTCTTTCTCCAGTCTTACATAAACTCGAGAAATATTATGTACATTTTGATGTAAGTGGGGAAAGTTCAACACTAACTTTAGTAATGTTTTTATTCGATAAGTGAACAATGTACGTTCTTTTAGAATAAATAAAGAATCTTTAAACCGTTTGCCATTGCAGTCGAAGCGGGCAATGACAATTTGAAAGTCCACACACGGGCATCAAACGACGTTTTTCAGCAAAATTACTCGACATTGGGCTTATTTACTCTCTAGCAGACGTCACGCGTTTCACCCGCGTAGTTCCCGTTCCCGTGGGAGTTCGGGAATAAAATATAGCCTTTGTTACTCCCTGATAATGTAGCCATCCATTGCTGAAATAATTTCTTAAATCGGTCCAGGAGTTTTTGAGTTTACTCATAACAAACATACACACACACAAAAATACAAATTTTTTCTCTTTATAATATTAGTGTAGATGTAGATTCATTTAGGTTTGCCTACTACAGGTACTGATTCAAATTAAAAAGCTGAAGAACAAAAGAAAATTAATGTTAACTAAGGCTTGCTTCACGCGTCGTGGCACAACCAAACCACACCGCTTCGCGACAAAAGGTCTTTCTCTCTCAATGGACTGTGTCTCTGTTTTCTTTTTTGATGATATATTAACCGCACAGCACTAGAACCCCCAAAAAATGCTCATAATACGGAATGTGCATGCGATTTTTTTATTTATAAAATGAAATACCTACTTATTAGCTCTAGTAAACTATCATGACATTATTATTGAAATACTTTCATCAGGGATGAAGTTATAAAGCTTCAAATATTACAATTAGAAAGAGAAGTCCGATGTAAACTTTGACGTCATCGTCTATGACGCCTATACAGTTGCCATAGAAAACAGCGTTTTTGCGAGAGGAAAAGATTTATCTCCTTCGTTTTTCCAGTAATATTAATTCTATAATCACTGTTAGTATTATATTTTTGTATATTTTTAATAAACTGTAGGTATAATGATAAATAGGTTTTTCATATATATTCCCTATTGTCCGATAAATCGCTGTCTACAGAGCCCTAGTGTACAAATTTGGCAACTATTAGAAAAACATAGGCCCTTCTAATTCAGTTTGTGAAATATCTTACCTATGTCCATCAGTTTAATATTGAAGGAAGAAACAGTCGAGAGCCAAACCACGAATTATGACTTTTTACATACAAGCCTCGCCGCCTGTCTCCTCTTAAGTTACGTGTGAAAAATGTCGGTACAATACGGATTTTTGCGGTTGCGTTATACAAATGAACATGTCACAAATGCCGCCGATAATGACGGCAAAATGTGCTCCGTGTAATAATTTTCAAACACATTAGCGCCTTAGAGATAGCGCTCACCCACATGTTGTGATTTGTAAGTGTTTAACAAGCCTAATAAACGTAGGAAAAAATCTTTTTTGCATCTTCTGGGCACGCCCGCTCCATCATAGACCTCATCTATCGCTTTCCATAAGGCGTGATTGTGGTCAAGAGCAAGCCCATTACCTAATATTAAAAAAAGGGTATAATTTAGACGGTCACCAAAAATGGATCAATGGTCACCAAATGGTTGATGGATCAATGGTCACCAAATTCTATCCAACTCAACTGTGATTGCCATAAAATGTAGGCTTGGGGTTACAAACTGGATAAAATAGGTTAGGTTAGGTTAGAATTGTGACCAACCGCGCGCGAGCCGAGCGAGCGAAGCGAGCGGTGCCGTGGCAGCGGCCGGCGAGCGCGTTTTTCTCGAATATTATTTGGTGACCATTTATCCGTTTTGGTAACCGTTTAGAACTTTTTTGGTAGTAAAATAGGTACTTTTTTGGGCGGTGTTTAAATACAAGCCTTAAAAAAAACACTACAAAGTATAAAATAACTTTCATTTCGGAAGTCGATGACTAAAAACTAAATAACCAAAAACACAGACTTCCGAAATGAAAGTTATTTAATACTTTGTAGTGTTTTGTTTTTGGAAGTCGGTTGTATTTTTTTGCAAAAAAACTTTTTTATTTCCCACTTTTAGTGGTAATAAAACCACTAACCTGCGTAATGTTATGTTCCTGGTGTAAACAATCAACAGACATGCGGTTTCAGAAATCTCGATCCTTACATACAGTCGAACATAACCTTCTCCTTTTTGAAGAAGTCGGTCAAAAACACGTACAGTTGTAGGATTAGGTCACCATGTCATACAAACAGGTTTATCTGAAGTGTTTGCTCGCCGTTTTTCAGTCGATTGTCCTATTATTCGGCAACTTGCTTTATTCCAGCAAGCAGAACATGGTCCGTAGAACTGGACGTGATCGACTGCGGCATCGATCACGCGCTGGACGTGGCTGAAGGAGACGCGGACGTCAAGCAGTACCCCTGGGTCGGCATACTCTTCTACAGTTTCAGTGAGTCCCGTTACCTATCTCATGTCGCTAAGAGCCGGCACACTGTCAGTACAAACGGATGTGATTGACCGCGGCGTGGATCACGCGCTGGACGTGGATGTCAAATGGATCCTTGGGTAGGCATACAGTAGCTGTCTACTGTGAATCTAGTTCTAACTTTCGAATTAGGGGAAAAGGCGTAAGCTTCCTTCGACAGACAGAGGACATCCAGGAGCCAGCCCACAAAGAACAGGTGTCTGGGCACATGAAGCACTCCAACATGAAGCACTCATGTTTTGAACAGGGGCCAAAAAGACACGCAAACTGTGGGAAAAAATGCATCTACCGCTTCACGATTTTATGAAACCCAAAGAGCAGTTGCCTCCAGGGAGTGAGTTGACCTGTTTGGAAAGCTGTGAACCATCTGCGCACCCAGAAAGGCCGCTGCAAACACAACTTGGCGAAATGGGGTTTCAAAGACTCGTTGGATACTCAATTTGAGTTCGGTGCCCCTGTTCAAAACATGAGCCACATGGTTAGAATGCCCCAAGTGCCCATACACCTGTACTTTGGGGGATTTAATGAATGCCACCGACCACCGATGCTGCAACTAACGTAGCCACCTACTGGACCCAAACGATCTATGGTAGTGGTTCTTAACCTTTTAGTCATAAGGGACCATTGCATTTGACCAAGTTAGAGGTAATAGATAGTAGGTCGCTTTTTTTACTGCATGATCTTGACCAACAGATGCTCGAGGCCAAACGCATACCAATACTGACATCCAACCGATTTTGGTACGCGGACCACCAGTTAAAACCACTGATCTAAGGAGTTGTCCATCGATTCGAAAAGAAAAAGATTAAGACTTAGTATGAAATTAATGCCCATCTGACCTCCACAAGTCAGCATCGGGTAACACGCTGCCTATTGGCAAGGCTGGTGCCTTATTTTCTGGCTTCTGATTACCGTAATGTCTGCAAATGGTAGCCGGAATCAATGACGTAAAGGGCTTAGCAGAGACTAGTATGGTCGTCTACTGAATGACCTCGGTGCTCGTAACTTAGCTTCTGGCAGAGGCGGATTAAATGTTGCTAGCGCCCTTGGCAAACCTCATCGGCGCCCCTAAGGTAAGGCACGAGCAGGCGCGTATCTAAAATTACGCACAGGGGGCTGGGGAAAAATTTGTCTATATCTGGAGGGGGAAGAAAAAAAAAAATGCGGCTTGACAATTTATACGTAAGAAAATTATAGCGAGCACGAAAAATTACTAATTGAAAACAGAATGAAACTGCCCAACCCGCGAATCGAATCCAGGACCCCACGCTTAGCAGCCGTTGGTTGTGACCACAAGATCAACGAGAAAGTCATAAGCAAGAGAACTACTGTGAATGTCGTAAAACAGTTGGCAGATGATTGGTTTTTGGGATCGGGTCATATTGGAGTAATCAAGTAGTAGTAGGGGCGTAACTACTTTGAAATCTCTCTACATATTAATTTTCCGCGCATGAGGAAAATTAATATGTAGAGAGATTTGTAATCTGGC
The DNA here is from genome assembly GCA_950371165.1 of Lacanobia oleracea. Taxonomy (NCBI): domain Eukaryota; kingdom Metazoa; phylum Arthropoda; class Insecta; order Lepidoptera; family Noctuidae; genus Lacanobia; species Lacanobia oleracea. The sequence continues at coordinate 1,760,264 of OX493409.1, forward strand.
GCCCCTAGGCAAGTGCCTACTTTGCCTTAAGGGTAATCCGCCCCTAGCTTTTGGTATAAATTTTATATTTAACTAGTTTTTGCCCGCGACTTCGTACGCGCATATTCCGTCTTTACCAGTGTCCGTAGGAATTTCAGGACATCCTCTCTTAGCCCCTACACTTCCCAACAAACCTACAAGCCAAACAGCTTTCTACGACCAGTAGTTTCGGCTGTGCGTTATCTGTCAGTCACTCAATCGGTCATCAGTTACGCAAGAATATTATATATTAAATGATATGCCCAAATGCAAAGAAAATAAGATTTATGCTCGAATGTTTTTTTTTCAGACGGCATGGAAGGCGACAGCCGTTCTGTAACGACGGTGGTCCTGATACAGAAGGAGTTTGTCATAGCCGCGGCGGCTGACATTGGCCCCATGCCGAAGCATAACTTCCGGTAACAATTTTTTTTTTCTCCTGTATCGTGGGTGGGTTTACAAGCATAAATACACATGCACAAACAGTCAGTCCCGGAGCAACTATCTGTAGGCCATACAAATATTTGTTGCGTGCGGGAATCGAACCCGCGACATGCAGCGCTGCAGTCTTCTTTCCCACTAAAACAAGTACAAACTGGGGACGGTCGAGCGTTTGTCAACTGTCATCTGTCTTTAGGCATTTGTCTCACCGCCGGCGAGGAATCGAGTAGCTATCGACCATTTGCTCGCTAAGGAAAGGGACAAAAGATATAGATCTAGTGCGAGTAAAAGAGACACATACATTCATAGTCGATAGCTGGCTGTTCACACTGCGGCGAGCAGTTCTTAACTCTAGTTGATCGCAGCGAGTGTCGCTTGGCGGTCAGAAGAACCAAACTGCGGTAATTTCTACCTATAGTGCCGGCCAGAGCGAGTATCGCCGGGTATCTGCGAGTAGCGAGTAAAGCTTCAAACTCGAAACAATTGGCGATCAAAAGAAAAGAAAGAAAGAATAGTATTTATTTAGCACATACATGAAACACGCACGGTACATAAAAATAAATAATGGTAGCTAAGCCAAAAACTAAGTGTGTCTCACGGCTGCACTACAAAGGTTCATTTCAGCGATATGTCAGACAGCCTGAGACTGTCTGACGCTGGTTTTCTAATGAACCCTAAGGATGAGTGGCGGTTCATGTGAATAAAATATGATATGTAAAAAATATCATAAAAAAACGTACATAAAAGAATAAACAAATATAATGATCTCGAATTAAAAAAGTTTCGATAGTTTTGACGCTCGGCTTTCAGCGAGTGCTTTAGTGCGACGGGCTTTCAAGCGAGCATCGCCGAGCGAGTGTCGCTGAGCGAGTACAATTTTTAAGAGCTTTTTTCGCTGCGATTAACTAGAGGTATTGTAAGAGCTGCTCGCCGTCAGTGTGAACAGTCAGCTATCGATTATGAATGTATGTGTCTTTTTTACTCACACGAGATCTAAATCTTTTGTCCCTTTCCTCAGCGAGCAAATAGTCGATAGCTAATCGCTTCCTCCCGGTGGTAAGACAAGAAAAGTTGCCGATTCTCACCCTTATACAAAAATGAAATGAACTTGATTTTGATGCTTACCTTTCTTTCATTATCGGTAGCAAGAACAGTCGCGTCCTACTGGGCGAGGGGTGGGAGCGGCCGGGACGGCGCGTGCGCAACTACGTGTTACACCCAGAGTACGGCGAGACGTACAACACGGTGGCGCTCGTTCAGCTTAGCTCACCAGTCAGAGACAGTGAGTGACTACTTCTTCTTCATTCATAAGCCGTTCTATGACCAGTGACACACAGGCCGTTCAAGTATTACGTAACCAGAACTTAAGTCCTTTTGGATACCTAGTAAAAAAACTCTTACCCCTCCCTTCTATGCTTACGTAAGCATTGAAATAGTTTTTTCGTTACTCATACTCTGAAAGTAAGCCTGAAGTTGCATGAGGAGCGGGTTGAAAGTATTAATTTTCAGCTCTGGGGAGAATCGTTTTCAACTGACAGCTGTCAAATTATAGAAAGAAACTTGTTGAATATTTCTATAGAACCGTGTCCCAACTTTCTATACAGTTAGTCAATTACAGCGCGATGTAAAATTGAATAATAAAATTATAAGAAAAAAACCTTTTTTTTAAAAGAAGAGTTTTTATTTACCTATCAACTTATAACCTCATTATACACAATTTATATGATCATAAAAGCATGTCGCGAGGTTTGATTAATTAAATACTTATAAGTATTTACGCAAACGATAAGTTGAGAGACACGATAAGTTCATCAGATTCAGATATGGGTTTTATTTAGCTAATTCGTGTTTTTATTTTTAGTTTCCTTGTGTAATGAAAAGCACAGTGTTTATCTTGGGTGAAAGACTTATATTTAGTCCCTCGAACTATTGGCGCCCTCGCTACATTCGGGCGCCATACGTCGTGTCGGGACTACATCAGTTACTTTCAACCCTAAGATAACAATGAACTATTACTCGCGCGGGACCTATTTCCCCCACTTCTGTTATTTCTTACTTAACTATAAAATATCGCGTGAGAGTAAAGCCAACTACATAATAAGACATAATTATTTCAAATCAAAGTTTACTTACATTTGCCATCAGGTGAGATAGTGGCCAAACGCGTGCCTATCAATAGCAAAAAAAAGTAACCTATACATTACTGACGTAATCAACATTCGAACAAGTCCCCCATGTCTCCAAAAATAAGCATAGTTAAGATATATAGATAGCTTACGTAATATTTGAACACACAAACAACGAAAACGTTAACAGCTTTTGTTCAAAGATTTAAATGAATTTTGTCGGGGGTTCCTTGTGCTGCATTTTTCTCTCTTTTTACAGCAACAATCAAGCCAGTATGTCCGCCTCCTGACCTTCTAAGAAATCCAGTGTTTTACGTCATTAAAATGAAAGAAGGTAAATCATTTCTTATTTATTTATATTATATGTATATGCTTTATTGTACACTAAAAAGAAACAGAAAACAATATACAATTGGCGGCCTTATCGCATTCCGCGATCTCTTCCAGGCAACCTAGACCTGGAACCTTATTTTGTCTTTCAAATAATATGGGTTACTAGAGTGAACCGTTATGTCATTTAAACAGATTAAATGTTACGTAACCTTCTGGAAAGGTTTAGGTAGTTAAATATCTTGATGTGACTTCTTACACAAACAAATAAACTACTGCTTAAACTAATAGTTGATTTAGCCATCGTTATTGTTGTACTGGCCCGCGACTTCGTACGCGCATATCCCGCTTATTTAACGTTCCCGTAGGAATTTCGGGAAATCCTCTATTAGCTAGTGTAAGCAATGAACGTTCCTGACTTCACATGTCTTTCAGATGTGGACGTCTTGGAAAAGGAAGTGGTCAACGTAATGCATATCCCTGGTAAGATGTGCAGAGAGTTCTACATGGCAGCGAACGTGAGTTCACATTCCCTTTCTCGGTTACACCAAAATATGTGCGGTAGCTAAGCTACTTAGGTTTATATACGGAATAGTTTCTGTGTGCTTGTGTGTGGCCGGTATTTTTCAGGTTGATTATAGGTATAGCCTATGACACTCACAAATAACGGGGCTTTCTATTGGTAAAAGAATTTTCAAAATCGGTTCAGTAGATCCAGAGATTACCCCCTACAACCTCACAAACTTTACCTCTTAATATGTAATATTAGTAATATTAGTCATCATCATCATCTGCCTAGCCTTTTTCCCACCCAACTACATTGGGGTCGGCTTCCAGTCAAACCGGATTCAGCTGAATACCAGTGTTTTACGTGGAGCGGCTGCCTACCAGACCTCCACAACCCATTAACTGGGTAACACGGTACATGGCAAGACTGGAGTCAGATTTACTGGCTTCTGACAATCCGTAACAACTGCCAAAGATATAAAAATGACAGGCGGGACCAACGGCTTAACGTGCTTTCCGAGGCACGGAGGACGAAGACGGTCACCCATCCACAGACCAACCTTGGCAAGCGTTCCTTAACCTTCAAGATCGACCCGTGCGGCTGTTATTATTTAGCCACGAGCTCCTCCTAATGCTACGATTCATACCTACTTACCGAAATTAAATGAATGTGATGTTATTTCCCAGCTATACAGCCGTAAGATGCGTCCCCCCTTCGTCGCGTGCGCCGTGTCGGTGAAGTCGGACGGCGTGTGTGTGTGGGGAGCGGGCTCTGCGCTAGTGTCGCGCGACGTCTGGGGACGGTGGCAACTGGTAAGTTATTGTGTAGCCAGTAGCGTACCGAAGGGAGGGGGCCGCACCGGGTGACACCCGACCGGTCGTTTACTGGTTTTATCACGGGCGGGTGTCACCCCTAAATGTTTGACGCAATGAAACCTGTCAGGAGTGGGGTGCAAACATTTTTGAGCTCACTAAATTTCTGCATTCTGTAACTTCATGAGCTTTTCTTTATAAATCAACAAAAGATTTCTATTTAAGTATGAATGATCAAAAGACAATAAAACCTTTCGACATGAGGTGCTAAAATTTCTTTACTTTTTGAAGTGTTCTGCATTTAAGGGTAACACTCAACCGTTCGTTGACTTTTGGCGTAATGAAACCTGTCCGAGGTGGGGTGTAAAATTTTTTGAGTTCACTTCGCTCGCTCTTACATTCTGCACTCTCTTTGGTCTCCAACTGTATAACTCAACAAAGTAACTATTTTTATAAATGAATGATCTAGCTAGAGAAAATAAAACCTTTCCGGGTGCATGAAATTTCGAGCTCGCTTCGCTGGCTCTTGTGTTCTGCCTGCTTTCTTGCATCAGTTCATAAAGTTACTTCTATTTAAGTATAAATGATCAAAAGAAAATAAAACCTATCCAAGGTGGAATGCGTAAAATTTTGTAGTTCGATCTTGCGTTCTGCCCTCTCTTAGATCTTGAGTTTAGGTACTTGCGTCAGTCAACAAAGTTGAGTTTAGATAATGATGAAATGATGATGAAAAAATCAAAATAATTCACAAATTTTCGTGATTTTGTTTATAAGTGTCATAATTATGTAAGATCAATCCTGAAAAGAAAACATGTAGCACAAATGGAACACCTCCTCCTTTCCAGTAAAACGGCTTGCGACTACCGTCACCAGAACGAAAGGTGCAGGACTATTACTAAGGGACCAAAACTGAAATAAAAAAAATCTACTACTTTGTACATTTCCCGCAGATAAGATTCAGTTGTCTTAGATCCCGCAACTAAATTAATCAAAAAAAGAGGAAGGATGAGAAAAACATAATTTACACTTCCCTCGTTAACAAGCAAGAGACAGAACTTGCACTTCATTGACTTTGCGTTTTTCTGGTGGTCGCCACTGTTGATTCTAGTTCTCAGGAATAGCAGTGGTTGGGAATGTGTGGCGGACTTGTTCGTGTGGCATCGCTGGCCACTGGTAATGTGCCCAAAAGGCTGGCAGCATTGCTAACTTGTATGGCAATTCTTATCCTTTGTTCGAGGTAAAAGCCAGCCCTTGGGTCACGCGAAGTGTCAACTAAGCGTCTTGACAGTTCTTTAAACCAGCAGCTCTCGGACCCTACGCCCCGAGAGTTTCAATCCCAAACGGCTCGAAAATAAAACTACCAACGAGGTTATTATATTTCCGCCGCTGGCAACCGATCTATCACGATCTTTGCATGTTGATTAAAAACACACATACCCTTCCATTTCTGTTACAAGTTGTATATTTAGAGTTTGCGTCATTGTTTAGCTGGGCCTGGGTGTGCGCGGCCCCGGCTGCGGCGCACCGTCCCGCTACCTGGACATGATGAGCTACTACCCCTGGGTGGAGCAGAGCCTGGCGAAGTTCAACCGGATCACCATCTCCAAGATCTCCAAACAGAAATATGTACTGCGCGGTGAGTGTACCCCAACGATTATGTCCAGTGGTCTATGAAGTCGTGGACCTCATACAGAATCGACAGTTAAATTTCATAAATTATGGTCACGTGTTTAGACTTTTCAATAATGAAAAAAATATAACGATAAAGCGCATCCAAGGACTTCTGTGCAATGTAAACTTGTCGAAGTGAACGACAAGTGAGCTGTCAAACTATACAACAAGACATAATAATAATAACATTTATTTCAGACCAGATTATCCATATGTTGTTAGTATAAGTCTTAACTCTAATGTTAGTACAAAATAACAAACACAATTGAAACGACTGACACCTACGTGTGCAGCCGTATCCAGTGAGCCAACATGGGGCTGTCCCACTTATCACACAATGCACTCAGGATGCTGTGGGAGCTAGCACGTACTCTACTGAGAACAGAAGCGCACCTTTTCCGTATAACGGCATGAAAACCATCAACCCTGGCCTCGGTGAACATCCCAGAAGCGCTACAAAAACGTGGTAGACCCAACAGCATCCTGAACACATTGTTGTACTGGACACGCAAGGCATTGTATGCCCTCAGCGTATACCTGACCCACAGACTGCACGTGTAAAAAGTCTGGCAGTATGCTCTGAAAAGGATAATGGCAGCTAAGTTATCGTTCACTCAACCTACGTGCAGGTACACGAGCGGCGTAGTTAGTCTCAAAAGGGCCCTGAATCAAACTGTTTTCAGGGGTATTGTTTTTTCAAAGTCGGCCCTACTAGCTAAGGACTGTCTTGGAAAGCCACGAAGGAGGCGGCTAGACTAAATGTAGGTATAGCTTTGCGTCCATTCCTCGGGGCCCTTGTAGTCCGGGGGCCCCTATGGGGGGGCCCGTACCTTCGAGACGGCTGATACGGCGGTAGCTAGCCCCTGGTGTACACGGTGAGATGCTGATAGAAAAGATCGGCTGTGTGGGCTTTGTGATATCATCATCATCATCTGCCTAGCCTTTCCCCAACTACATTGGGGTCGGCTTCCAGCCAAACCGTATTCAGCTGAATACCAGTGTTTTACGTGGAGTGGCTACCCACCAGACCTCCACAACCCATTAACTGGGTAACACGGTAAATCTTGGCAAGACTGGAGTCAGATTTACTGGCTTCTGACTATCCGTAACTACTGCCAAAGATCTACAAATGACACCCGGGGCCAACGACTTAACATGCTATCCGAGACACGGAGGAAACTCGGTATGTTAAGATGGTCTCCCATCCACAGACCAACCTTGGCAAGCGTTGCTTAACCTTCAAGAACGACCCGTGCGGCTGCTATTATCTAGCCACGAGCTCCTCTGGATGTCACTTGTTTATAAAAGGGTACCAAATCGGAAATTCAATGCACCGTATCGTCTTAATGGTTTGTTAACGCAATAAAACATAAAATCGTGTAATAATAATAAGACATCATAATTTACTTACCCTATGTGATGTGTTAATGTATATTTTAGCCAGCACCGCGTACCAGAAGTTTGGCGCTTGCGATGAGGAAGAGAAGCTGAACTTGGTATACAGAGAGTCGATTGTATTGAGAACCGACAACAATCAGTACCAGTTTTTGAATTACAATGTAAGTACACCTAGTTATTGAAGTAAATACAGTGAAACCTGGATCCAAATTCAAATTCAAAGCATTTTATTTCAAATAAACCATTCACAGGCACTTTTGAAACGTCAAGGTCGGTCAGTCAAAAACATGGAAGCTATTTGCACGTTCCAAAGCGTAGATCTCTATGGAGAAGAACGTGCAAGAAACTCCACGGACACTCTTTTAAATCATGTTCTGTTTTACAAAATTCCAAGTTACATATACTTGTTGCTTCTGCATGTGAGGACAATGCAAAGAAAAAAAAAAGGGCTTATTATAAGAATTTTAAATATAAAGATTAAAATAAGCCAATGGCAGTTAAGAGATGACCAGTCTCAACCGACGGCGCCTGTTCACGAACATGACGCGTGTATCGGCACCCTTCAGCTCAACCATTTCGAAGGGAACCGAATGATCAAACCCACGCGCCGCCATCAGCGAGACATTTGAGTGAGCATGACATGCTCTCAACCACCATGCTCGTTCATGTCCAACAAGTAAAACTATAACTACTCACATAAAATGTAAATGGTTTCATGGTACTCACATTTACAAAATTTGAAAAATATGCTTCTACTTTACACAAAACTATGGTTGTCAATGACCAAATAATGAAAAATAAATTAATAAAGAGAACGATTAAGTTCTTACATTAAAAAGAATAAATAAGTAATTAATATAATAATATAATTTGTATGTATATAAGAATAAATAAACAAAATAATGTAAGAACCTCTAAAAGGAGCGAGCATCTCTTCCAAATATAAAAACATAAAAACCTAAAAAGTGGACCTAAGCAGCTGTGACTGTGGAGCAGGACCAGCATTTATGCCAACTGAACACTATATTCATGATAACTGGTAGGTTAAGGGACCTGCAAATGTGTCTCACTTAAAAAGGTATTCCACTTACCCAGTGTCTCAGATATCCAGCTATAAATACATATCTGTCTCATTTACAGAGGGTTCCAGTAAGAGAGGTGAGGACAGAGGTTATTTCAGTTATAGAGCTGCAATTAGTATTACATAAAATTACGTATTTTCTAAACATTTTCAAATAAAGATCCGGACGATAGCAAAACCAAACTAAAACCGGAGGTTACTTTTACAAAATTAGCGAAGTGCGGAATTTCCGGATAGAATAAGAATTAGTAAACAAAATGTACCGTTTTACACAAATATAATCTCAGTAAAAGAGGTAAAATATACTCGCTATATCAATTACTAGTTGACCCGCGCAACTTCGTCTGCTCCGCTCCTATTGGTCTTAGCGTGATGATACATAGCCTTCCTCGATAAATGGGCTACCTAACACTGAAAGAATTTTTCAAATCGGTCCAGTAGTTCCTGAGATTAGCGCGTTCAAGCAAACAAACAAACAAACTCTTCAGCTTTAAATATTAGTACTTATAGAGTATATAGAAGTATATATATAGAGGTTATTATGACGAATAAAATCGAGAAAACTAATCCCTAAAATATAGTCTCAGTAATAGAGGGAAAATATAGTCTCAGTAATAGAGGTAAAATACTCTCGCTGTCTCAATTGTACAGGTAATTATGACAATAAAATCGAAAGAATTAATCCCAGATATAGAGGTTTGTTTTGTCCCACTAACAGAGGTAATTTCTAAAGTGTTGAGGTTTAGGAACTATGGAGGTTTCTCACTTATCCAGGTCCTACTTAGTACCGAGGGTTCCGTACCATTGTATAAAACGAGAATTGTTTTTATTAAATTTTCATCGGCGAGGCCTTTATTCGTTGAGAATTTTAACATTGCGGTGTTACATATTGCAGTCTTAGATCAGCGACATCTCTTGCCCGCTAGTGGAAGTAATGTAACGTTTGTTGATGATTTCTGAAAAAGTGCGCTTTTTTTTTATTTGCAATGGGTTTGCTCTTGACTCTAGTCTATGTCAGAGATCTATTGCTTTTTACAGACATCGTTTTATTGTCCCTGTAATCTTTACATAAATGCTTATATCACATAGAATAATTCAGATTTTTCTCTTTGCAAGCTTCGGAGATAAGGGGGGAAATAGTCATCATTTTTCTACTCTTTTTCGTCAAAAGTGAAACACTGAAAAACTAAACAAAAATAAAACATGTCTGAGAATGTACAAATAGCGCTCTTATATATTACCTACCTATCATATGAAAGAGAGCTATTTGTAAATTCTTAGACAACAAGCCCTAGCTCCACTTCGAATTTTTAGAACCCCTTTCAGTCGCTGTTGCAAAAATGTTTACCTTTCACTTCTTTATTATTTGCCAAATAGTTGAGCAAACGTAATCTTAAACTATTAGTTCTGAGATATCCAGCTGTGACTGACGGACAGACTTAGTCACACCATAAGGGTTCTTTTTACCATTTTGGTACGGAAACCTAAAAATTAAATTAAATAAAAGAGTTCGAACTTTTTGCTATGGAAGCTGGTACAGCTCCCCGCCGCCATTTTCGAAGTTGTGTGTAAATGGGTAGAGGACACTTAAATAAACAAAAATGTTAGCAAAATGGTGCCCTAAAGTGTCTGTTGCCCAGATATGTGAAGGTAAAGTAGCCGTAAACTGGTATTCAGCTGAATCCGGTTTGAATGGAACCCTAATATAGTTAGGAAATAATGATTAATTAAAGATTCCGTGATGTCATTATAAATAACCTTGTATAATCTTTCACCAGATCACAATAATTGATAGAGTGGAGTACACGTGTCTGACCATGGAACTGGTAAACGCGTCGGCGGTGTCGGAGATGCGAGTTAAGCACTACTGTCCCCGGGTCAACTACGGACCAGCCTGTTACTACTACAGGGGTACGCAAATACTTTTGTCTTCACTCCTGTGTAAAACCAATCACTCGACAAAAAAAATCTAATTAGTCCGTCCGTCCGTCCAAAAAAAATGCACACATATTGTATTTATTTTTTCTTTCACGTAAGTACCTGAACAAAAAATGAAGTCGATTCAGTGCGTTGAAACTTCGTGTGACATTAATCACATTCAATATTTTTCGATAATCTAACTTATGGACTAGGTATATAGAATTATATTTGTTTGCTCAGGAAACTATTCGATCCAATTTTTTAAAGATTGATTGGTGGAGTTTTTTTTTTTTTTTCTTTTTGTTAGGTTTGGGCTTTTATTATTTATTGCGGATTCTTCACCGAATACAATTGGCACCTTGCACTAGCTTCGGAAATAAAAACGGCTATTGTGAAATAAAATTCTTTGAGTTACCATTTCTTTCGAAGAGGTTCACATCTCTATAACATTCTCGAAACAGGTACGGTGTTCGACGTCGCAGTCTATTTAATGTTCTCCGACAAATGCCTCTTCGAAATGTTCGCATGGGGCTTCAAGAAGAACATGACTCTACTGGACATCCAGGAGTGGAAGTGGGAAGAGGGGACCTACTACGAGGACTTCACTATGCAGAGAGTGGAGTACCGGGGTCAGTCGTATATGACGGACTTTGGTTTCGAACCTCTGGACATTGGGATGTGGGTGCCAGAGTACGATGTCTGGACGACCACAGAAGACTACAACCGAACGTCAACAACTGAGATACCTATTAACGGTAAAATATTCTCAAATACTCTTTTTTCAGGGAACGTCCGAACGCATGAACAATAAAATTGTACCCTTATAGGATCAGTATAGTGTGTGTGTTTGTCCGTCTGTCACAACCCGCATCTAATAGACCGATGGAGTTGAAAGGTACACATAATTATGTACGTACTTCTGTGACCCAAACAAGTACACTTTTGGGGGCAACTTCACTATCACTATCATCACTACCTACTACATATTATAAAACACAGTCCTCCGCCGCGTCTGTCTGTCTGTTCGCGATAAGCTCAAAACATTGTGCACCGATTTCATGCTGTTTTCAACAATGAATCTAGAGTGGTTCTCGAGGAAGGTTTTAGTATATAGGTAAGCTGTCTAGAAAAAAATTAAGAAAAACCCCCGACGGCAAAAAAAAAATCAAATATAAAAAAAAATAGCTTTTTAATTTAATATAGGTACGAATCTTTTGGCCAAGCGTCATCGCGTCGGGAAACCACAATTTTTTTAATTTCTTATGTACGAGTACCATTATTAGCGGACCCCCAACGCGATGACGCTTGGCACAAAAAACGTACCTATATTAAATTAAAAGGAACAATACGTATTATTTTTGTTGTCAGGGGCTTTTTAGATTTTTAATTTTATTTTATTTAATGTTTTTAAACTCAATTTACCTGATAGGTACTACTAGAAAACCTATAATCTCACCATCTTCCTGCCCTTACCCCATGTTACTTGGGGTCGGCGCGACACGGTTTTTTACTTCCATTCTGTCCTATCAGCCGTCACGCTATCACTAACTCCCTTTTTTTCATATTGCTCCTCACACAATCCATCCATTGTTTTTTTGGCCTTTCTCTCCCGCTGCATCCATCCACATATGATTTACACCTACACTCACCTAAACGGCACTACAGTAGAACGAGTAAAAGCAGCTTTTGCATCTCTCTCTAATGTATTCATTCATTTCTCTTTTCTGCTTAATCATCAGACCCTTATCACAATCTATTTATGATCTATTCATTGCGTACTAAAACGGAAGCTCTGCTGTAAGTAAGTGAGGAGTTGGGTATCCTGCAGGTTTCAGGACATGCTTCAGCATCAGGTTAAGCTTACTGATCTAAATATGTATAATCTGTTAATTGAAACCATTCCAGAAAATTCAAACACGATACCTCTGCTGTAACTCAGTGAGAAGTTGGGTATTCTGCAGACCTCAGGCTATGCTACAGCAACTGGTCAATATAACCATGTTCTTGCAATATCATTGAAGTAGCTGAATACCGAATTTCTCATCGAACTCGTAAAAGCTGGTTAAATGCCTTCATCAACTAGAAAAGAGCTGATGATCTTCAAACGGCTTTACCGATTTTCATAAAACTTATCTAAGAACCACCGCCAGAAAACATGCTAACAAATAAAAAAAAAACGCATTAAAACGCTTAGCACCCCTCTTTTTTGGTAGGAGGTTAAAAAATTAGGGATCCTTAAGAAAATTGCAGCGCGGACGAAGTGCTAGTAGAATATAAAAATAGATCGACGGGTCGTTTGGCTGCAGCCAGCAGCGGTTTAGGGATAAACTGAACATGAAGTAAACCATCAATCGATACAACCTGCAGTGTGATTCTGTAAACATTTCGAAGTGAAAACTTAGGCGAAGTGAACGACAAGTGAGCTGTCAAACAATACAAACAAGATGGAATGACAGCACACCTGCCAGAGTCTGTATTTTTTTTAATAGCTACAACCTGGGAGTCTATAAGTCAAGAGTGAATAGGTTACTTCTAGGCAGGCGTGCTACATCTTCGACCACATCATCGCATACCAACAGGTGAGATAGTGGTCAAACGCGTGCGTATCAGTAGTAATAAAAAAATTGTCGTTCACTCCATCAAAGAGCACACGGTGAGATGTCGACATAACAGACGACAGTACGATTCTGTAAACATGTCGAAGTTCAGGCTTGGGTTAAGTGATCACGAAGAAGCTGTCAGTCCATGTAAATAAGATGGAATGATAGTTCACTTCGCGCTTATTCCACCGAGTTTTCTCGGTTAGAGGTTTACAGAATAGACAGGCTGTACATAGTGCATAATTATAAACAGGGAGCGTGCAGAAACTATAGGTCATCATCATCATCATCTGCCTAGCCTTTTCCCAACTATAGGTATTGGGGTCGGCTTCCAGTCATGCTGGATTTAGCTGAATACCAGTATTTTACGAGGAGCGGCTGCCTACCAGACCTCCTCAACCCATTAACTGGGTAACACGGTACTTCATGGCAAGACTGGAGTCAGATTTACTGGCTTCTGACTATTCGTAACGACTGCCAAAGATCTACAAATGACAGCCGGGACCAACGGCTTAACGTGCTTTCCGAGGCACGGAGGAAACTCGGTACGTAAAGATGGTCACCCATCCACAGACCAACCTTGGCAAGCGTTGCTTAACCTTAAAGATCGACACGTGCGGCTGTTATTATCTAGCCACGAGCTCCTCAGAAACTATAGGTGGCAGCACAAAATTGTCACTGTCAAGTATGTTTCAAGTATAAAGATCGAAATAGTTACGCTAGATGGCACAGTCTTCTTCACGCACGTTCCCCTAAACTGAGCGTGCAGGAACCACAGGTGGCAGCACAGAAGCGTCAATATCAAGTATTCTGACCCTTAAAACTTCGAATATGCGACACTAGATGGCATAGTCAACGCCGTGCACGGTCCCTATAATATGTCAATTGAACAAACGGCATCTAGTGGCGTTCGGCGGAGTCTAGGACGTGGTGCTCGACAGACGCTAAGCTCGGTCTACTAACATGTCGAAGTGATGGCTTAGGTGAAGTGATCACGAAGTCAGCTATCATTCCATCTTGATTACTTGGATCGATAGCTCACTTCGTGATCCAAGTTTTCACTTCGATATGTTTACAGAATCGCCCTGCTGATTAGTCTATGCTGCTGGTGGCGATCGAGCAGTGCACACGTCTAGAACGGTCGCGTGTTCAATTTCATATGGTTAGAACGAAAAAGTGTCGTCGCGCATTTTATGAGAAAATTACTTCGGAATTTTGGTATTTTCCTAGTCGGTAAGCTCGCTCCATCGTGGACTTAGTCTCTGTCATCTTTGACCTAGACTAGAGTCAAGAGAAAACCCGTAACAAATTAATATAACAATAAAGATAAGACAAAATTGCGAAAAGTGAGGCCGCTATAAACTATACTTATTCTCAACTACCCAATAAACCCTAGGTACTTGACTTAATATTTCAGTTTCTAAGAATAAGAAAGCCAAAGTGGGCCATTATACGCCAAAAACACAGTCTAATTCTTATAGGCATATTAAAAGCAAACGATTTTTCTGTTGCGCACACTCCCCATAATATTGTATTTGCAATATCCTGGCTGATGTAGGTAACCTAGAGAGTTGTACCTTCACCGACATACGTTATGCTTTGTTGTTCCAGTGTCTCGAGAGCGACCGTCGAGACCGACCCCGTCCACGAAACGAACAAAAAAAACACCGAAGCGAAAAACTAGGACTCGCAAAATCAATACCGATAGTAACTAACAATTACAATCAATAACAATAATAACAACTGGAAATCTCCAGGACCGGACAGGCTGCACAATTTCTGGATTAAATGGTTCACAAGATCCCACGCTTGCTTGGCGTGTCAATTCCAGTCTGGGTCGCTACCCCAGTTTTTAAAACAGAGCGGATTTTTTCACATTAGGCTAGACGCAGCGCCATCTAGCGTCTCTACGGCTGACAAGACGTCTCTACGGCTGACAAGATGTATCTACGGCTGACAAGATGTATCTACGGCTGACAAGACGTATCAACGGCTGACAAGACGTATCTACGGCTGACAAGACATCTCTACGGCTGACAAGACATCTCTACGGCTGACAAGACGTATCTTTTTTTTTTTTTTACTAATGATAGGCACGCGTTTGACCGCTATCTCACCTGATGGTAAGCGTGGATGTGATCGAAGATGGAGCACGCTTGCCTAGAAATAACCTATTCACTCTTGATTTAAAGACTCCCAGGTATCTACGGCTGACAAGACGTATCTATGGCTGACAAGACGTATCTACGGCTGACAAGACGTCTCTACGGCTGACAAGACATATCTACGGCTGACAAGACGTATCTACGGATGACAAGACGTATCTACGGCTGACAAAACGTCTCTACGGCTGACAAGACGTATCTACGGCTGACAAGACGTCTCTACGGCTGACAAGACGTCTCTACGGCTGACAAGGCGTCTCTACGGCTGACAAGACGTCTCTACGACTGACAAGACGTCTCTACGACTGACAAGACGTCTCTACGGCTGACAAGACGTCTCTACGGCTGACAAGACGTATCTACGGATGACAAGACGTATCTACGGCTGACAAAACGTCTCTACGGCTGACAAGACGTATCTATGGCTGACAAGACGTACCTACGGCTGACAAGACGTCTCTACGGCTGACAAGACGTCTCTACGGCTGACAAGACGTCTCTACGACTGACAAGACGTATCTACTGCTGACAGTCGCGGCTGATAAGTGTGCACAGCAGGCGGAAACAAACTATCGGACGACAGCCAGGGTTCCCAACTTAGGGGACTTCTCCCCAAATTTGGCGATAAATAATTGGGACGGGATTTTTTTAGGGGATGTTTATTTTTAGAGGTATATTTAGGGGCTTTTTACTTTCAAGTTTTGACCCTGAGAAAACCTATTCCAGATAATTTATTTTATTTATTGACCTAGCGACACGTTATGATGTCCAGAACAAGTCCTTGTGAGGAAGAATACAGATTTTAATATATAAAGAAACAATATCGCTAGTGTTAACCATAAAAAAGGTTTTTTCCGTCATCTGCGGTTACTTTGTCGATGCTTACTGTTTTGTACAGATTTTCAAGTGCATTAAGTACTCTACAAATATAAATAATTTATTAGCTGGAATATGGGTACATAAATGTGGTGTTACAAACCACAATAGAAGAATGGTCACACAGATCCTAGTTTGTTTGTCGTCTGAAATATGAGAGAAATACGTTTTTTGTTTCGAATTCGTTGGCTAACACATAAATAATTATGGTGTAGGTACTGTCGTTCAAACGAAGTATAGAAAAGCTTTTCATACGCCTCACTAGCATAATCATCATGTTGGGCTCATTTGAATCCGTCTGATAAGCACTATTCATTGTTGTTGGGAGCAGAGATCTGGTGATGCAGACTAGAAAAGTGGATAGTGGATCCCTTATTTGGCTACTAGTATAGCCATCGTGTTTGGGCTCATTTGCATCCTTCTGATGAGCACGGTTCATTGTTGTTTGGAATAAGGATCTGACGACTCTTAAACACTTGTCGCTCATTTGAATTTTTCTAACCAGTACGATTTATGATAGTTGTAACTAATAGTACCTATACATCACGACGATTCAAATGAGCACCAACACGGTGGGTATACTAGTGGCCAATTCAGATATCCACTATCCACTTTTCTGGCCTCCATCATCTGATCCTTGTTCCCAACAATAATAAATAGTCCGCATCAGAAGGATTCCAATGAGCACGAACGCGATGGGTATAGTATTTAGTCAGCTAAGTGAGCTACTAGGTATTCACCTTTATGGTTTCCATCATCAGACCCTTGTTACCAACTACAGTGAATGGCACCCAACAGTACGATTGAAATGTGCACTGACGTCACAGGCATACTCAAGCTGATATAGTAATAGTAATATCTATGTGATTTGTCGATGGCTAACCATCGAAATAGAAAAGAAAGAAAAATACATATATTCTTGCTCTTTTTCAAATGATGAAAAAACTACGATAGGTCCCAATTCTGTTGGACTCTGGGTCTGAAATGACCATTCTTCTTTCTGCCATATTCTACCTCAATAGGTGTGCAAATATCTAATAAATGCAAATATCAAATGTTATTCATAATTATAATTAATAATCGATTACAAATTTGAATATTAATTATTGATATAAATTTATTACATTTTTTCATTAATAGTCATTTACATTATAATAATCTTTTTTATTATTTTTTTTTTATTTAAGAATTAAAAAGATTATTATAATGTAAATGACTATTTTTTTGCTGGAAGAGGCCTACGTGTCACAGGACACGCTGATCACTAAACTGGAAGTTTTAAATATTATTAGATTATATTTGTGTTTAGTACTTCAGCAATAAAGGCTTAATAATAAACTTTTTTAATTAGATAAGTATTTAATTTATTTTTAAATAATATAAATTTCTCAGCATCCTTTATATTATTATTGATTCTAGGCTCATACAAAATGCACTCTGGTCAAACAGCCGTTCTATGGCGTATTGCACGAAGTGTACTGGCCAGACTGGTACTTTTTAACGTTTTATATTTATCAATATTATTTCTAATTAATATTGTATTATATTACTTATTTATTATATTATCAATGTTATTTATATTGAGACCTGCAACCTTAGTGCGAGTTTTTTAAAGTTCTTGATCGCGTTAGCATAAAAGTCAAATTGTATTGAATAAGCGCCGTCTGGTAACAATAACGGAAAACCTTTTTTTCTATACAGTTTGACATAAGCAAACGTTTACGTTAACGCGATCGAGTGCGTTAAAAAACTTACACTAAGCCCTCTGTTTGTTATTGTCTGGTGTCGCCACTACCTATATGGTAACGCCAATGTGATAGGAAATATTACTTTAAAAAGAAATTAAGTCATCACAAAGTATATTTAGATGTATAAAAAAATAAAAGGTACATAAGTAATCAGGTTTAATTTAAACCTATATATATAAGTATAAGTTCTTTTTTCACCTTAACAAAATTGAAGACGGTACAGCGCGTTGAAGACACGCATGACGTCATGTGGCTTGGTAAAATAGGGAAGATATGCAAATACAGAATGTATGAAAATGTTGTTAATAAATAACGAAAAAGTATAAAATAAAGGCCATTGCAACGTTTTTAGTTAATATCGAGTTTTAACAGAAATAAAAAATTAAAGTAATGTGAAACGGAACGTATTTAAAAACAACAATCAGCGTTTAGTGACGTCACCGCTGTTATGACAACGAAAAGGCAACCAGGACAGTTCTTGACCAGTGGCAGACAGGACTGATGTCATCGTCCGTTTTCGCGCAGTTTAAACTGTCGGTTTAAAAACGCAAATTTTTCATTTATTATTTATGTGGTGGTTTATTCTAAATCGAGTTCTTTAAAATTAAAGCAAATAAGGAAATATTGCATGTTTCCTATTGTACCATCATGGTGACGTCACGCATGTATTTAACGCACTATATTGTCTTCATCTTTTGTTTACGTGAAAAAAGAAAAATATCGGGTCCAATATTTTTTGAAAAAATATCTGATGGACTAATTAGATTTTTTTAGTAAAATACCTTATTGTGTAACATTTAAGACTTGAATCAACACTTCTTATGACCGCTCTTCTGTAGTAAATCTGGAATGTATTAGCCGATTGCCAATTTCCTCAAGGTAGTACTCGTATTTCGTCAAGGAGATGATTTTCTAGCTAACTTTTAGAAGCTACTGCAGATCGTGTACTTCCTGGAGTTGCTACGATGTAATGCTAGCTTTATTGAACAGGGGTTTTACCATAGCAAAATAGTTTTTAACCAGCCTGCGATGACGGTGCGCGAAGCGGGCTTCGGCACATCTCTGACTGTAATACACAAAATTAAATGATTTTGCAGCATTACGTCTTTCATTTAATAATTGCGTAGTCCACCACCCACCAGTCTCCCACAGTATATTGTAGCTCTTACGTATTTTTTATTGATACCTCTCTAATGTACCTATATTGTGGTAAGAAATAAATCATTTATTATTTATTTATTATTGATTAGTTATCTCTAAGAAGAAAATAGGATTTAGGTTACAATTGTTGGGATTTACAAGTTTACAAGTAGTTTCCAGCCGGACTGTCTGTGATTATTGCAATCTGTGTTCAAACCAAATTGAGGTCATAATATAACTATCATCTGATTTAATATAATGTATTGACAAGTGGCTTCATACTCTTACTTATGGGGAGCTAGAAAACCTAGTTAAAACGTAACATACACGTTAACACCCACTTACAACGCGACTCCACACACACGCACAACTCAACACAATAGGTAGATACATCACACGCATTACACATCGCACACACACCTGCTTTTATTTTGATTACCATACCTTTTAATTTTATTTTTTTTTTTTTTTTTTTCGTCTATAAGTTAGTATTATTTTTGTGCGCTGAGCACTGACGCATAAATCTTTTTTGTATGGGCGTTAATGGCGGCTACACGGTTTACAACTAATGCAGTCATTATCAATTACATTGTAATTCGTGTTTTTAGTTCCAATCAATATTAAAATATTATGAAATATTAATGTTCAGGATCAACTCTAAGCAGCGTTAAGTCATGTATGCGTCTTCCTGCGCAAAGCAGTAAAATAGTTGCAGCATGACGCGATACTTGAAAGGGATTGTTTATGTCTACAGTGTACTAAGGAAGGTAAATAATTTACTAACATCCCAAATCGGTGGCTTACAAGACTTATTTTGCTTTTTCCAGAGCAATAAAATTGATTTTAATAGTTATTTGTGCAACAAGAGAGCAAAGTCGTTTTTAGCTGCGAGTGCTGACTTTGAATCCTGAGTGTGGCGAGGGATTCAAAGGCACGAGATGCAAAAAACTTTGCTCTCGTGTAACACACATAACTTTTCACTTCAGCAGCGAGAACACTTTAGGAGATAAAATAATAAATAGGAATAGATTGAAATAACTATTTATTTTGAATTAAAATAATGAACATACCATAACGTAAAGGTACCTACCAATTCAATAAAATGGAACATTTTAAAAGTTAAAAGTAAAATTACTACGATTCTGCACATTACAAGTAGGTACCTAACAGATTTAAGGTTTCTGTTTCGGTGGCGGATTGAGAAGGAACAACGGTGAACGTTGGTGACTCTGATCGGCTTTCTGTATAAGTACACTGTGCGTCGATGGAAGTGGATGGGCGTCGTCGGTGAGACCAAGGTGATCCGAGGTCGAATTCAGACTTATTGTTTCCACTATACGCTTACAGATTTTCGACTTATTTTCTATTGAGTCTTCAATATAGCCTACTGCAACCGTATTGGTCTTCCACCCGCCCCGTGACGTTTTAAAGTGGTGAGATCGGCTCCGGAATCAGCCAAGAGCGTTGCCGAAGTTCTCCGAAAGCAGTGACCCGTGTATAGCTGAGGCTCTTCCAGTTTTAAGAAAGTGGCAATTTCTCGCGGTATAGCACCTATTTTATTTACTCCCATAGGCTGTCTTGAGCATTTATTATTATGGTATTGTATGAAAAATCGGTCGGTTTTTATATTGGCTGGACGTAAATTTTGGTATTTTTCTACAATAGTTACATATTCTTCGCGTACGACAAAAGAACTGTCAAGGTTCGTCTTCGTATTTATCAATTTTACTAACAGTAATTTATCTGAATGCTTTTCGATATTATTTAGATAAACTTTTAGCTCGTTATTGCGATACACTCCACTAATTCCTATGATCAGTACAACCTGTAATGAAAATATTACATAATTAATATGCATAATTTAACATTTACAGCATCTTACATACTTACGTAATAAATATTTTAACAATATCGCTAAGCCCACAGAACAGATAAAGTAGGTTAGAAAGGGAATAGTTCCCGACTTGTATTAGAAGTTAGAACATTTAGAACGCGTGTCGCCCAGTGTCGCCGCTTGTCTCCCACTCTCCATCTCCACTACAAGCAAGAGGCCCATACGTACGCGCATTACGCACACAAATAAACTACACTTACTTAGATCGCGAGTTTGCTATTGGTTCTCACACTAGCGCAAACACTGTGCTTGACGTACACTCACACACGCACAAAAGCAATTTATTTCTTATACATGTTACGGCGACCAATCGGTCGAAAATTATATCGATAAAATTAGTTATTCTGTTAGTTTTAGTTTTGCAATTTTTCGCTTTAATTTGAGGACGGGGGATAGGGTACGAATAGTGTGTACTTCCGAAATACATATAAATAATAATATCAAATCAAAGGGGAAGATACAATATAACCTCGACATTATCACACGATATCCGAATAATACTATACGAACTTAGGCTGTCTGTGTCCGCGATAATAGTTGTTTTTGATACTTGTGCGGGAAGTTGATTTTTACAAATGAGTAGACGAATGTAACCCCTAGACGAAGTCGAGGGCTTACCATAGTCACGAGTTTTTAAATACCAATATCCGCACGTGTACCTTACAACGTTTTACAACACATTTGCGAGAAAACAGCACAATGAGACAAACTTTTTGTTCTTAGATATCAGTCGGAAAGTCGGAACAATCTTTACAATATCAAAATGGCTCAAATTTGCAAATTTAAATTAGAACTACGTCTTTCGTCCCGACTCACAAACGTATTGAGCAAGAGCGCTTCCAAGGAGGTTGGATCAGTCAGCTTATTAACTGTTATCTTTTATTATTTTTCTGATATTCTATAACTGAACTTCAAAATACTTAAAATGAAAAAGCTTTAGTAATTTCGTACGTTTCCTTTTTAATTTATTTAAGTTTAAAGTACTTACCTACATAAAATGAATGAGCTTTAGTTTTATGCGGCAGTCATTTTAGTCTGTAGTTTTACGATTCTCCCGCCGTGAAAAGTATTATTATCTGTGGCTCGACTGTCAACTGCAGTGATAAGAAAAAAAATTCTCCAAAAATTTTACGTAAAGTGTATGAACAATATGAAACCACACGAAGATAAATCAACAGCTAAAAATAATTACGCTATTTATGCATGCAGACTTATGTCTTTGTACGCATAAACAGCGTTATTATTTTTGTATCATTTATTTACTTACTAGCTTTAGCTTATGCTAAAATCTACTAAGTAAATAAATGAAACAAGTAAATAATACAAAAAATATTGTAATATTGAACAATACTTTTATTTAAGATGAAAAATGCACTCAGAAACTAATTTAATAACCCACAATAAACAATAATTGGAAGTGATAAACATTAAATTATTTAATCATCATTTTTATACATTCACGCATATTTAATATCGACATTGTTTACAACTTGGTGCAACACTATCGCATAGAGGCATAGTTTTCGCTCAGTGCTCATGCTTTGGTTCGTCGCACGCGATGTTCGCAGTGAACGAAATACATTACGCATTTACGCAATCGCCCACGTTGTACAATGTGGTACTCACGTATTGCAAGCAATGTATAATTTTGAATCTGCTTGCGATATTATCATTTTTGTCTACAAACTACATAATACTATTGCAGTAATTACAAATATCTCTTGTATTTTCAGGTTTTTAAAATAACCGGTGAAAAGAAAACCTTTCTCAAGCCACACTACACACCTGGCTTCTTGTCCGACACCTTATGATAGCACAAGACGGCATAATTCTTTTTTTTTGCGGAGCTTCGTACGCTGCCACAATATGAGCGCGATTGTTGGCCGGTGATTCAAATTTTGTCGAAATACGAGCTTCTGTTCATATGTTATGTGCGCCTGCCACGCCCACAAGGCCCTTCTAACCTCCTTTATCTGTTCTGTGGCTAAGCCAGACTAGGATTCATTGCGCCTCCAAAAATTAGTAGTAGGCAGTAAGTACTTTTATACATAACAGTCTACACACAAATAACTAACAACATAGATTCATAGGACTGCAATTTTCTTGCCGCTAAAGTACCTACCTAAGGTACTTTAGAGGCAAGAAAATTGCAGTCCGGAGCTTCATTAAGAAATTTTTCTATGTAAAGGGCCGTGAAAATTTTGGACTTTTTAGCCTTATGCCCAACTGACATTATTTTTAGAAAAGATACGAGTTTTGCGTATGTTTCAATATGCACGTTATGTTTTGTTTTCAACATTGAGTTTATCCTCTTGGCTCACCAATGCCCCACCGTTGTATCGCAAATGAACTAAACAATAAGATAGCAACTAAACAACTTATTGTTTAGATTTATACTTTAATCCTGAAACTTGCTTGTAGAGTCTGTACCTACTGTTTCTTTTTCCCAAAAAGTTAGAAACTACTTTTAAGCATTTCTTCTTTTTCTTGGCTTGTGGGGCAAGCCGCAAGCCGCAAGCCGTAAGCCGCAAGCCGCAAGCCAGGTGATCGGTGGGCTAGGGGTACGGCTTCCATCCGTCCGGGTTTCCCCGGATTTGTCCTAGTTTGGAGGGCGTTCGGAGAGGGTCCGCGCGGGGTTTTCAAAAAGGGGTTTCTTGCCTCTGAGGAAGCTCCATTGATTGAAAGGTTAAAGGTAGAAATTAGTTATTAATTATTTCGTAATTATTGGCTTTTTCGTCCCTCATACTAAGAGATTTTTATAACACTTGGTGGCAAGCGCTAGTAGTAAAAAAATCTAATCTACTCAAGCCTGGCTGTAAAAATTTTCGAGCTCGCTCCGCTCATTCTTACATCATTTTCTCACACTTTTTTAGGCATATGTTGAGAAGGAAACTTTTATCGAACTAGATATGAGTGGTTAATATAAATTCTCTATCTGATCCGAAACGGGGTTCTAAAATCAGGGAGCTTACTTTGCTCGCCCTCGTGTTCGAGTTGGCTTCCGCGTTTTTGTGCAAATGGTCAAAAAACCTATGGTATTAAACCTACGAGTTCCTAAAATTTTCGACAATAAGTTACGTCTGTTTGATATTAAGGCAGAAAATGAAACTATCCGATAAAGGGTATAAAAATTTTCAAGCTCGCTTCGCTCGCTCTTACATTATACACTATAAATTTTTGACTTTTCCTGTATCAGTTAACAAAGTTTTTTATATCGACCCGGGCCCCAGGATCACGGGGAGCTGAGACCAGGGCCTTCTAACTATGACTGGCCTATAATTCCATTTTTGATCGTGCACACCGCAACGATTTTTTCTTGACGTGTAAAAGTGTTATGTTTAACTTATTTACAAAACAAATATCATTTATCATTGGGCGTCGCATCTCAGTTCGGGGGCCAGGCCCCTCCTAGAAAAAATCCCTAGATACGCCAATGCCGGCACCGTCATAGAACCTTAACAATATTTTTATCGTAGGTACTACGTTAATGTTTGACACATCTGTTCAAAAACCCGTTTCGATAGCAGCGTCGCGGCGTGGACGGACATCGATAACGCCTCTCTGAAAAGAGTGGTTTCGTGAAGAAATCGCGACGAGACTTCGAGACAGCAGTGGACACGCGGCGACGCAGTTCCTCATTCACGCACGCAGAAATCATGACTTGACGACGCCCGAAGAAAAGATGAGTTCTTTTTTACAGTTCTATGGACTCGGGTTCCTTTTTTACCTTTTAAGATCACTCTCTTGTCAGTCTGTCTGTCCGTGTGTCACCACCGATTTTCTCAAAAACGGGTGGACCTAGCAAGTTGAAATTTATTCCAGATACTGAGGTCTATATAGTCCCTATTAGGTGTATAATAATCAAGGTCCTGAGTCAACGCGATAAAAAGATATTTTTTTGGGAAAACTTGTAAGTACCAAAATTCACTGTAATTTTCCACTTTTTTATTTTATGGAATTTCCCCTTTACTTATGCTGTAAGACCATACTTTTAACCAAAATTGACCATTCTAGGTCAAGCGGAAGTACCCTGTAGGTTTTTGGGACGAAAACTTATATGATAGTTCCCGATCCACTATCCACCTTTCTGGTCTCTATCATCAGACCCTTGTTCAGAAGGATTCAAACGAACTCACATACGATGGCTAATCTAGTAGCCAATTAAGAGATCCACTTTTCTGCTCTTCATCATGAGATCCTTGTTTGTTTTGCCCAAACACGATGGCTATACTAGTAGCCAAATAAGGGATCTACTTTCCACCTTTCTGGTCTGCATCATCAGATCCGTTTTTCCAACAACAATAAATAGTGCTCATCAGACGGATTCAAATGAGCCCAAACACGAATACGCGATCATGATTTTGGGTAGCGACAGTGTATGAAAAATAGCTTTTCTATAGGTACTTCGTTTGAATGAACAATTTGCACCATATATTTATGGGTTTACCTACGAATTCGAAATTAAAAAACAACGTTTTTCTCTCATACTTCAGACGGCAAACAAACTAGGATATGACGTGTATCCTGTCGGTTTTGTTTGGGCCGTCCGTAACCATTCTGCTTCTTCTTTGTAGAAGTTGGTAGCAGTGTATGTCTGTCACTGTCATAATAAATAGAGATGGGATCGTCCGATGATTATGCAGATATAGATCCGGATCTAGCACCAGAGTCAGACCATCTCGCGTCGGTTCCTTATACATATTACAAACAGCGATCAGTGGATTAGATCGGATTTTTAGGTTCACTTGAGGAATTCTTAATTTTCGTTGGATATCTGACGTGCAATTTAATAATATGCCATTACTGTCATTAAAGTCGCCTAGTAAGGCAGCGTAAACCATAAAAAAGATAAAAGTTATTAAATTAATTCTGAATTTACGTTGTAAAACGCACGTAAGTTAACGAAACCTCGGTGGCATCAACTGTTGAGCAAGAAAAACTGGTATCAGTCGCGCCGTCCGCCAGTAAGTATCACACAAAGGAACTAAATCGACAAACGACGGACTGGAGCGGTTAAGATGCACGGTCAGTTAGAGTGGAAGTGTGTGGAGTGATAGAGATTGTTTACTTTCTAATGCCGCGAAATTGGAAATTGTATTGTGCTGTCCCATTTTGTTAAAAGAAAAGGAGAACAAAAGTTTTCAAAACATAAAACAGTGGCTAGACGCTAGAAGAACCGGATCTTAACTATAAAACGCCAAAACCAAGTCCAAAACGTGACATTGTTATTTCGACTTGACACACTCTACACTAGGTGTTTATGTCGTTCGGACTCCATATTAAAACAATGATAGCCTTGCGGGTTTGCGGCTCCGCGGATCCATTTTAAAACGGAGCTACCGACCATCACTACTGTCAACAAATGTCACGTCACGCCAGAACACGTAGTCTTGACGTAGTCAAATAAAAACATTCGTTATCGCTGTAGGTAATATGTGTTCTGTGAGCGCATTCTTGTTTATCTTTATGCACCCGCACGCGAATCGCTGAGCTTTTAAATAGTGTTATCTCGTAGTCTCTTCCCGCATTATCAAATTTATTCGCGCGCTTTTAAAACTTTAAAAACGTAAACAGTAAAGAAAAAACAGAATTGTATGCGGTGTTTCAGAATATCAATAATTTATCGGTGAGTCTTGTTCATTGTTATTAATATTCTACAGAATTCGATCAGTGGATCATCTTAGAGTAAAAACAAAGCAGCAAAGGATAAAAAATATCGCTTTTTTGCATGGTTTAACCGCATGTATTTAACTGTAGATTTTAATACTGTTATCATAATATGTGACAATATTTATTACACACCTGTACGACTAATTTGTAACTAGGTACTGGTCTAGGTATTATTATATATTTTATTTCTCAGTTTTTTTATAATCTTCATAGAGGTATTCTATTGCCTGTATTAAATATGATGCTATAACTGACATTAAGCGAAGGCCTTAATATTTACCGATTAATATCCATCATCAGCCACATCGCTGCTCACCAGGTGAGATTGTGGTTGAAGATGGTTATAAACACAGATTATAAAAGTTAAGTAGAATTTTCGGGACAAAATGTAATGTATCCTGTGACACACTACAATGGTTGAACATTCTATCAGTGAGAACTGTAAGAAATCTCATTATAATCTTCTATATTTATAAAAACTTATTGCTGTTCATTAGTCTCGCTAAAAGTTGAGAACGGTGGTGACGATTTAAATAATTATTTTTAATTAGTTTCGCTAGAATACAGAGAAGGTTTAAAAATAAAAAAAAGGTAAGTAGGTAGGTAGGTAGAGTAGCCAGTAGAAGGAAACGAAGCCGCTTGGGTCCTGATCCTGTGAGATAGGAACCATCCAGTTCTTTTGACTTAAGTCATGGAAAAAGCCGATCCTGACTTTGTTAGCGCCAGATAAACTTGCAACAAAGAATATTGACCTTTCCTTAATATCCCTTCATAGATAGCTGAACAATAAATTATGAACCTTTTTCATTACTAGAGAACATAACAAATCATGATAAAAGTTAATTGAGGACAGCTTAGTCTTTATTTCCTTTTTTTTCTTTGTTTATCTTGCTATCGGTTGTAAACCTTTAGCAGATCATTTGTGCAATTATTTACTGCTGAGGTCCATTTTTCCACCGAAGAATCTCTCTCTGAAAATTGTTTGGGCTTTATTCAGTAAAGTCCCATATGTGGTGGCGTTTGAGCCTTTTCATGGTTATTGTTTCACACAGGGATATTGCTAAGGTGTTGGTATGTGACTTTATTCGATGCTTCTATGGCCGAATCATGTGTTCTATTTCCTCTTTAACAGTTTTGATTTGTAGATGCTCATGAAATTCTGAAGTCTTTAGAAACCACAGAGCATTTGATATTATTCAGAGCTTTATTTTGAAATCAATGAAGAATTTCCACATTTGAGTTACTCGTAGAGCCCCACAGCTCGATTCTGTACATCCAGACAGGCTTTAATACTGCTTTGTAGACGAGTACTCGGTTTTCTATTGATACGTGTGATGTTCTTCCAAAGAGCCAGTTCAGTTTTCGGAGTAGGATGTTAAGCTTGTCACATTTCTTCTCTATTCACATAGATGACTGATGATTTTATGTTGTTGGCTTACTATACGCTTTGGTGAAGACTGTAAGTATAGTAAGCAATTGTTAAAAAATAAATAATAAATGACGATATTCTATCTCCGCGTCTGTTTCCTGTCGAGATGTACGCCGAGGTACTTAGCTGTCCCGCGAGGAAGTGTGTCATCACTAAGTTTAACTGGTGGACAGTCATAATTTCTGAGAGTAAATGTCACACGAGTTGACTTGTTGGTGCTAGCTTTTATTTTTCAGTCTCTCATCCTTTTATGTACTTTGTTGAGGTGATTTTGTTGCTTTAGTGAGGCTATGTGAGGGTTTTTAGGGTTCCGGACCAACGGAACCCTATTACTAAGCCTCCGCGTCCGTCCGTCTGTCTGTCAGAAGGCTGTATCTCAAAAACTGTAATAGGTGGACAGTTGAATTTTTCACAGATTGTGTATTTCTATTGCCGCTAGGTACGTAACCCTTCGTGTGCGAGTCCGACTCGCACTTGGCCAGTTTTATTTTTGCTAGAGCATAAATTAGCTGTATCATCAGCGAAGGTGGCAGAGAGAACTTCTTCTAGGTAAAGCGTAGGACCTAACACGGAGCCCTGAGGTACGGCCGGCCTGTATGTTGTGGAATTTCGAGTACGAGTCATTTATTTTTACTCGGAAAAGTCTGTTTTCTAAGTACGATTTCAATAGTACATACAGGTTATGTGGCAGCTGTTTCTTTACCTTAAAGAACAGGCCCTGGTGCCACACCTTATCGAACTGCTGTAAGTCTAGGATCGCAGCAGAGCAGTACTGTTTTCGTTCCAGCCCTTCTCGTATCTTATTCACCACTCTTTGCTCCTGTTCCACGGCTAAGTACAGTTCTGAATCCGAACTGATGTTGTGGGATGATGTTGCCTTCTTTGAGTATTTCATGAAGCCTACGTGCAGCGACTTTCTCAAAAAGTTTGGACATAACAAGCAGTTGGCTTATTGGCCAGTACGATTAAACAAGGCTGGGTGGTTTTCCTGGCTTTGGGACCATTATGATTTCCGACACTTTCCAAATTCTCGGAAAATTGCCTGTCCTCAAAATTCCATTAAAGCTGTGTTATAAAGGCTATGGGTTTTCTTGGCAGTTGACTCAGGATTTCGGCAGTTATAATGCAGTATCCAGGAGCTCTTATTTAGTTCTAGACCTTTTATAATCCTCCAGATCTCTTGAGGTGAGCAGCACTTCAGTGGTAAACTGAGTTGTAGATCTGTCTCCAAATAGTTTTGGATCTCCTTATCGCTTGATGTATCGCCGGAATTGGGAGTTAATAGATCGACCAAGAAATTTCCGAAAGCCTCAGCACGATCTTCGTCCTTTTTTGCCCATGTATTATTTCCCAGCTCTAAGGGACGCTGAGCCGTTTGTAGCGTTTGCTATGCTTTACGGTGTTCCAAAGCGAGTATTCGTTTTTAGCTGTGGGATCCAGTTTTTCCAGTTTGTTTTTTAAGGTCTCGTCATCGTTTGATTTAAATGGTACTTTCAGGTTAACGTTTGTCTCGATGTATTATCTGAATCCAACCCAATCAGTATTCTTGTTGTAAAGTTTTTCCTTGACCTGTCTTTCTATTATTGTTGTGCTTATATCATCATCATCATCCGCCTAGCCTTTTCCCAACTATATTGGGGTCGGCTTCCAGTCAAACCGGATTTAGCTGAATACCAGTATTTTACGCGGAGCGGCTGCCTACCAGACCTCCACAACCCATTAACTAGGTAACACTGTACTTCATGGTAAGACTGGAGTCAGATTAACTGGCTTCTGACTATCCGTAACGACTGCCAAAGATCTACAAATGACAGCCGGGACCAACGGCTTAACGTGCTATCCGAGGCACGGAGGAAACTCGGTATGTTAAGATGGTCACCCATCCACAGACCAACCTTGGCAAGCGTTGCTTAACCTTGAAGATCGACCCGTGCGGCTGTTATTATCTAGCCACGAGCTCCTGCTTTACGGTGTTCCAAAGCGAGTATTCGTTTTTAGCTGTGGGATCCAGTTTTTCCAGTTTGTTTTTTAAGGTCTCGTCATCGTTTGATTTAAATGGTACTTTCAGGTTAACGTTTGTCTCGATGTATTATCTGAATCCAACCCAATCAGTATTCTTGTTGTAAAGTTTTTCCTTGACCTGTCTTTCTATTATTGTTGTGCTTATAGTGACTATCAAAGGGGTGTGATCTAAGCTGCAATCCAGGCAACTTTCAGCACTAAGGTACATGTTAGAAAGTCCCTTAAACACGAAAGAAGTCCAATAGGTCAGGCAGTTTATTCAGGCCAGTATGAAGGTTTGCCGGTACTAAGGACGTGTAGTTTATTTACGTCAAGGCTTTTTTTAAGTTCTCTTTCGCGTTCGCGTTACAGTCCCCACCGCAAATAAATCTTTGGCCAAGAGTTTTGAAAAACTCTGTAAAACTATCTGCCTTTAGGATGTGCTTAGGGGAGGGGGGGGGGCTGCAATATATAGCGGATAAGGTTTGTGAACTCTGCTTATCCTGTACCATTAGCGTAGCAGCCTGTATTTTGTCAGTTTTGTGCTCCTCCAGAACTTCATGTTTCATGTGCTTTGTTTCGTGCCAATTCTTTCCGATTCTGATGAATTTGGGTAGATAGATGATACTGGAGACTTTTTAGGGTTCCGTACCCAAGGGGTAACCAATGTGGAACCCTATTACTGAGGCCTGTGCCTCGAGTTTTGCGGGCAGCGGGGCGAAACGGCGGCGGCGGCTGTCGAGATATTTGTATATTATATTCGCGAACGAAGTGTGTGAAAAATGGCGATAGCATTTTTTTTATTAAAAATTCTTAACGCTCGATTTGTTGTGGGGAAAAGAAGAAAATAAATTGCACACCATTGCAATGCAGCCACGCGGGCGGTCACCGCTCGACTGGCGTGCACCGCTCGTTGCCCGCCCTCGCGCCGCTACCTCGCTGCTCTTTTCGAGGGTCGGTTCATTTGATTTTACACATATGATACTGCCGCTACCGCGCTGCCGCCGCCGCCGCCCCGCTGCCCGCACAACTCGAGGCAGAGGCCTAATACTCCGCTGTCCGTCCGTCCGTCTGTCTGTCAGTGTCAGCGGGCTGTATCCCATGAACCGTAATAGGTAGACAGTTGAAATTTTCACAAATTTTGTATTTTTTCTATTGCTGCTATAACAACATCATCATCATCATTATCATCTGCCTAGCCTTTTCCCAACTATATTGGGGTCGGCTTCCAGTCATACCGGATTTAGCTGAATACCAGTATTTTACGCGGAGCGGCTGCCTACCAGACCTCCACAACCCAGTAACTGGGTAATACGGTACTTCATGGCAAGACTGGAGTCAGATTAACTGGCTTCTGACTATCCGTAACGACTGCCAAAGATCTACAAATGACAGCCGGGACCAACGGCTTAACGTGCTTTCCGAGGCACGGAGGAAACTCGGTATGTTAAGATGGTCACCCATCCACAGACCAACCTTGGCAAGCTTTGCTTAACCTTGAAGATCGATCTGTGCGGCTGTTAATATCTAGCCACGAGCCTCCCCCGCCGCCCCGCTGCTCGCACAACTCGAGGCAGAGGCTTAATACTCCGCTGTCCGTCCGTCCGTCTGTCTGTCAGTGTCAGCGGGCTGTATCCCATGAACCGTAATAGGTAGACAGATTGTGTATTTCTATTGCTGCTATAACAACAAATAATAAAAATTAAGGTATATGGTACGGAACCCTTCGTGTGCGAGTCCGACTCACACTTGGCCGCTTTAAGGACTAGTACTTTTAATCTTCTTACTGTTATTAAACATTTTATATATTTTGTAGCTCTAGCCATACCAACTTAGCATTTACTAAGGAGTTAATCGCCAATCAATTTGGTATAAAACACTGAAGTTATTATATAGCTTAATTATTTTTATATTATTATTTATTTTATTAATTTTTGAAAAACTTACAGCTAAACTTAAATAAAAAACTATATATTTATCTAGGTATATAGTATAAATATTTTTTATTTTTTTAAGTGTTCATGTACTTTGCTTTTCATTCTCGATTTTAATTAAATGGTGGATGTTTTCAGAAGTAACGCACCATGACAGTCGATTTCAGTACGTTGACCCATGTGTCACCGGCACTGACAAATGAAAAACTTAGTGACGCGCTCACACAATGGTTCAAAGAACCGTCCACGTTCACACATTGGGAGGTAAGTGTTGAACATCATCATTCTGTTGCCGTTTTTTTTTTTATAGCCACTAGCTGACCCGCGCATCTTCGTCTGCGTCACAATTTTCATTACTGCTCTGCTCCTATTTGTCTAAGCGTGATGATATAAAGCCTATATATAGCCTTCCTCGATAAATGGGCTATCCTAACACTAAAATAATTTTTCAAATCGGACCAGTAGTTCCTGAGATTAGCGCGTTCAAGTAAACAAACAAACTCTTCAGATTTATATATTAGTAAAGATAGATATTTAAATACCTACAATCATGTTAAGATTGTATTGCTTTTTGCGTTCCTAATTCAGGGTTCCGTACCCGAAGGGTAACCTACGGAACCTTATTACTTTTTATTACTTACTACTTTTCAAAATGTGACCATTTTACTGAATAAACATTACAACAGTACCCCCTTTGTGTTGTACACCTACTGGCTCTTGACCAGGTTTTTTACTGATGAAAGGAGTTAATGCCTGTTGGAGGAAGGGGACATTTTGCGAAAGAGACACTGGCTCTTGACCAGGTTTTTTACTGATGAAAGGAGTTAATGCCTGTTGGAGGAGGGGACATTTTGCGAAAGAGACACTGGCTCTTGACCAGGTTTTTTACTGATGAAAGGAGTTAATGCCTGTTGGAGGAAGGGGACATTTTGCGAAAGAGACACTGGCTCTTGACCAGGTTTTTTACTGATGAAAGGAGTTAATGCCTGTTGGAGGAGGGGACATTTTGCGAAAGAGACACTGGCTCTTGACCAGGTTTTTTACTGATGAAAGGAGTTAATGCCTGTTGGAGGAGGGGACATTTTGCGAAAGAGACACTGGCTCTTGACCAGGTTTTTTACTGATGAAAGGAGTTAATGCCTGTTGGAGGAAGGGGACATTTTGCGAAAGAGACACTGGCTCTTGACCAGGTTTTTTACTGATGAAAGGAGTTAATGCCTGTTGGAGGAGGGGACATTTTGCGAAAGAGACACTGGCTCTTGACCAGGTTTTTTACTGATGAAAGGAGTTAATGCCTGTTGGAGGAAGGGGACATTTTGCGAAAGAGACACTGGCTCTTGACCAGTTTTTTTACTGATGAAAGGAGTTAATGCCTGTTGGAGGAAGGGGACATTTTGCGAAAGAGACACTGGCTCTTGACCAGGTTTTTTACTGATGAAAGGAGTTAATGCCTGTTGGAGGAAGGGGACATTTTGCGAAAGAGACACTGGCTCTTGACCAGGTTTTTTACTGATGAAAGGAGTTAATGCCTGTTGGAGGAGGGGACATTTTGCGAAAGAGACACTGGCTCTTGACCAGGTTTTTTACTGATGAAAGGAGTTAATGCCTGTTGGAGGAGGGGACATTTTGCGAAAGAGACACTGGCTCTTGACCAGGTTTTTTACTGATGAAAGGAGTTAATGCCTGTTGGAGGAAGGGGACATTTTGCGAAAGAGACACTGGCTCTTGACCAGTTTTTTTACTGATGAAAGGAGTTAATGCCTGTTGGAGGAAGGGGACATTTTGCGAAAGAGACACTGGCTCTTGACCAGGTTTTTTATTGATAAAAGGAGTTAATGCTTGTTGGAGGAAGGGGACATTTTGCGAAAGAGACACTGGCTCTTGACCAGTTTTTTTACTGATGAAAGGAGTTAATGCCTGTTGGAGGAAGGGGACATTTTGCGAAAGAGACACTGGCTCTTGACCAGGTTTTTTACTGATGAAAGGAGTTAATGCCTGTTGGAGGAGGGGACATTTTGCGAAAGAGACACTGGCTCTTGACCAGTTTTTTTACTGATGAAAGGAGTTAATGCCTGTTGGAGGAGGGGACATTTTGCGAAAGAGACACTGGCTCTTGACCAGGTTTTTTACTGATGAAAGGAGTTAATGCCTGTTGGAGGAAGGGGTCATTTTGCGAAAGAGACACTGGCTCTTGACCAGTTTTTTTACTGATGAAAGGAGTTAATGCCTGTTGGAGGAAGGGGACATTTTGCGAAAGAGACATTGGCTCTTGACCAGTTTTTTTACTGATGAAAGGAGTTAATGCCTGTTGGAGGAAGGGGACATTTTGCGAAAGAGACACTGGCTCTTGACCAGTTTTTTTACTGATGAAAGGAGTTAATGCCTGTTGGAGGAAGGGGACATTTTGCGAAAGAGACACTGGCTCTTGACCAGGTTTTTTACTGATGAAAGGAGTTAATGCCTGTTGGAGAAAGCGGACATTTTGCGAAAGAGACACTGGCTCTTGACCAGTTTTTTTACTGATGAAAGGAGTTAATGCCTGTTGGAGGAAGGGGACATTTTGCGAAAGAGACACTGGCTCTTGACCAGTTTTTTTACTGATGAAAGGAGTTAATGCCTGTTGGAGGAAGGGGACATTTTGCGAAAGAGACACTGGCTCTTGACCAGGTTTTTTACTGATGAAAGGAGTTAATGGCTGTTGGAGGAAGGGGACATTTTGCGAAAGAGACACTGGCTCTTGACCAGGTTTTTTACTGATGAAATGAGTTAATGCCTGTTGGAGGAAGGGGACATTTTGCGAAAGAGACACTGGCTCTTGACCAGGTCTTTTACTGATGAAAGGAGTTAATGCCTGTTGGAGGAAGGGGACATTTTGCGAAAGAGACACTGGCTCTTGACCAGGTTTTTTACTGATGAAAGGAGTTAATGCCTGTTGGAGGAAGGGGACATTTTGCGAAAGAGACACTGGCTCTTGACCAGGTTTTTTACTGATGAAAGGAGTTAATGCCTGTTGGAGGAAGGGGACATTTTGCGAAAGAGACACTGGCTCTTGACCAGTTTTTTTACTGATGAAAGGAGTTAATGCCTGTTGGAGGAAGGGGACATTTTTTGAGTTGGCGGACCTTCGCGAGTTGGGGGACCTTCGCGAGGCCTGTATTATTGCCAGGAGGCACTATTCGCAAGTGCGTAGACTACACCGTCGTAATGAGGAGCTGGAATCCCAACTGTATGAGGAATACCGAAGTGCCAGAAAAGCTCTACAGGTGGCGATATCCCAAGCAAAGGAGCAGGCAAGAAGTGAGATGTTGGAGAGTTTAAATCGCGATCCTTGGGGACGCCCTTATCGTGCGGCACGGAATAAACTCCGCGCCCAAGGACCCCCATTAACGGAATCCCTCCAGCCTCAGCTCCTCGCTGAAGTCGTGGAGGCACTTTTCCCGACCCAGGCGGGGTACACCCCTCCGATGATGACTCCACCGCCTGATGACTGGGACTTCGAAGAGGAGACTCCTGCAATCACAGATGTGGAGATGGAGGCCGTGATTTCACGGGCGCGTTCAAAAACCACCGCCCCGGGACCGGACGGGGTGCCTGCAAAGGTACTGGCTCTTGCAATGGATGCAATGGAGGACAAGCTTAGAGAATTGTTTGATAATTGTTTGACATCGAGACAGTTCCCTAAGCCTTGGAAGGAAGGTCGTTTGGTTTTACTGCAAAAAGCTGGACGGCCTCCAGAATCCCCTTCGGCCTACAGGCCAATAGTGTTGTTGGACGAGGTGGGGAAGATGCTAGAGAAGATTCTCGCTACCCGCATCGTTCGGCATTTGGATACGGTTGGCCCAAATTTGTCAGACGCCCAATTTGGTTTCCGGGGCGGGCGTTCGACCGTGGACGCCATTATGCGTTTCAAAACCCAAGCGAAAGATGCGGTCAGACAACGCGAGGTAATGTTGGCGGTGTCATTAGACATCGCCAATGCGTTTAATTCTTTGCCATTCGGCTGCATCGCAGAAGCGCTCCGTTTTCACAGGGTGCCCATGTACTTGAGGCAACTGGTGGCAGACTATTTGAGGGGGCGCTATGTAAGTTACCAGGGACGCAATGGCGAAATTGTGCGGAGGCCTATAACGTGTGGTGTTCCACAGGGGTCAGTCCTAGGGCCACTACTGTGGGATGTGGGTTACGATTGGGTCCTTCGCGTTGCTCTCTCACCCGGGTTGGGCGTCATTTTTTATGCTGACGACACTTTAATCACAGCCCAGGGAGGAAATTTTGAGGAGGTGGCGTGTCTGGCTACTGAAGGTGCGTCTCTGGTCATTAGGCGCATCGAAGCGCTGGGTCTTAGGGTGGCGCTCGAGAAGACCGAGGCCCTGGTGTTTTATGGACCCCGACGTCGACCACCGGCGGGTGCTTTCATCACGATAGGTGGTAATGAACAAATCGTGGTACGCACGCACATGAAATACCTGGGCCTCGTCCTAGATCGCAGGTGGAACTTCGGCGAGCACTTCTGCCAACTTGCCCCAAAGCTGATTGGCACAGCTTCCGCCCTAAGTCGGCTACTGCCGAATCTGGGTGGAGCGAGTGTGAGTTGCCGACGGCTTTACACGGGGGTGGTGCGTTCGATGGCACTGTATGGTGCCCCAGTGTGGGCGGACTCCCTGACTACCCAGAACAAGGCTCATCTGCGGCGACCGCAAAGAGTCATGGCAATCAGGGTAATACGCGGATACCGCACAATCTCAGCTGAAGCGGCGTGTGCATTAGCAGGAACACCCCCGTGGGATCTGGAGGCGCAAGTGCTTGCCGAAATTTACCAACATAGTGTGCAAGTTCGGGCGGAGAGCGGCAGTGGTCCACCGCCTGAAGTGGTGATGAGATGGCGCAGAGAGGCGCAAGCTACCATCATGAGGCAATGGGCGGAGAGGCTGGAGACGCCTAGTGCCGGTCACTGGACTGTAGGGGCTATCCAGCCAATCCTAGAGGAATGGGCACGAAGGCGACACGGGACGTTGTCCTTCCG
This sequence comes from Lacanobia oleracea, assembly GCA_950371165.1. Taxonomy (NCBI): domain Eukaryota; kingdom Metazoa; phylum Arthropoda; class Insecta; order Lepidoptera; family Noctuidae; genus Lacanobia; species Lacanobia oleracea. Next base: position 1,797,049 of record OX493409.1, read on the forward strand.
TTTAGTGCAGGTTTTGTCGGCGCATGGCTGTTTTGGCAAATACCTCCATACAGTGGCAAGACGGGAGGTGACTCCCGTGTGTCACCAGTGCGGCTGCAGCCAGGACACGGCTCTGCACACTCTCGAGCAGTGCCCTGCCTGGGAAGCGCAGCGCCGTGTCCTGGTCGCAGCAATTGGAGAAGATCTATCGCTGCCGGTCGTTGTTAGGGGTATGGTCAGCAGTGAGACGGTATGGGAGGCGGTTGCGTCTTTTTGCGAAGACGTAATCTCGCAGAAGGAAGCGGCGGAGCGGGTCAGGGAGGAAGACTCTCTTGCTGACCCGATTCGCCGCAGAAGGACGGGACGGCGCAGGCGGCGAAATGCCGACTTGATGCCGCCATAGGAGGGGCCAGCGGACGATAGATCGGGGACTCTATCGTCCACGCTGTAAGGTCCCTGGAGTCGTGGTGATGTCCCAGTGCACCCGGACATCGCTGAAAGAAGAGGGAGCCCGAACGGGCATAGAAAAGGGAGCCCAGAAGTAGGCCACGCTGGATGGGTCGCGAATGTCATGCGTAGCAGTCCTCGCGACCCATCCATCAAGGCGAAAGTAGGTGCACAGGCGAAGTTTTTAGTGGGTGCAAGTCCCACATAACCACGGTCTCCCCGGATGATGTGGTATGCGTTAGGCATTTTCTTCGCAAGGAAAAAAAAAAAAAAATAAAAAAAAAGGGGACATTTTGCGAAAGAGACACTGGCTCTTGACCAGTTTTTTTACTGATGAAAGGAGTTAATGCCTGTTGGAGGAAGGGGACATTTTGCGAAAGAGACACTGGCTCTTGACCAGGTTTTTTACTGATGAAAGGAGTTAATGCCTGTTGGAGGAGGGGACATTTTGCGATAGAGACACTGGCTCTTGACCAGGTTTTTTACTGATGAAAGGAGTTAATGCCTGTTGGAGGAAGGGGACATTTTGCGAAAGAGACACTGGCTCTTGACCAGTTTTTTTACTGATGAAAGGAGTTAATGCCTGTTGGAGGAGGGGACATTTTGCCAAAGAGACACTGGCTCTTGACCAGGTTTTTTACTGATGAAAGGAGTTAATGCCTGTTGGAGGAGGGGACATTTTGCGAAAGAGACACTGGCTCTTGACCAGGTTTTTTACTGATGAAAGGAGTTAATGCCTGTTGAAGGAAGGGGACATTTTGCGAAAGAGACACTGGCCCTTGACCAGTTTTTTTACTGATGAAAGGAGTTAATGCCTGTTGGAGGAGGGGACATTTTGCGAAAGAGACACTGGCTCTTGACCAGGTTTTTTACTGATGAAAGGAGTTAATGCCCGTTGGAGGAGGGGACATTTTGCGAAAGAGACACTGGCTCTTGACCAGGTTTTTTACTGATGAAAGGAGTTAATGCCTGTTGGAGGAGGGGACATTTTGCGAAAGAGACACTGGCTCTTGACCAGGTTTTTTACTGATGAAAGGAGTTAATGCCTGTTGGAGGAAGGGGACATTTTGCGAAAGAGACACTGGCTCTTGACCAGTTTTTTTACTGATGAAAGGAGTTAATGCCTGTTGGAGGAAGGGGACATTTTGCGAAAGAGACACTGGCTCTTGACCAGGTTTTTTACTGATGAAAGGAGTTAATGCCTGTTGAAGGAAGGGGACATTTTGCGAAAGAGACACTGGCTCTTGACCAGTCTTTTTACTGATGAAAGGAGTTAATGCCTGTTGGAGGAAGGGGACATTTTGCGAAAGAGACACTGGCTCTTGACCAGTTTTTTTACTGATGAAAGGAGTTAATGCCTGTTGGAGGAAGGGGACATTTTGCGAAAGAGACACTGGCTCTTGACCAGGTTTTTTACTGATGAAAGGAGTTAATGCCTGTTGGAGGAAGGGGACATTTTGCGAAAGAGACACTGGCTCTTGACCAGGTTTTTTACTGATGAAAGGAGTTAATGCCTGTTGGAGGAAGGGGACATTTTGCGAAAGAGACACTGGCCCTTGACCAGTTTTTTTACTTATGAAAGGAGTTAATGCCTGTTGGAGGAGGGGACATTTTGCGAAAGAGACACTGGCTCTTGACCAGGTTTTTTACTGATGAAAGGAGTTAATGCCTGTTGGAGGAGGGGACATTTTGCGAAAGAGACACTGGCTCTTGACCAGGTTTTTTACTGATGAAAGGAGTTAATGCCTGTTGGAGGAAGGGGACATTTTGCGAAAGAGACACTGGCTCTTGACCAGTTTTTTTACTGATGAAAGGAGTTAATGCCTGTTGGAGGAGGGGACATTTTGCGAAAGAGACACTGGCTCTTGACCAGGTTTTTTACTGATGAAAGGAGTTAATGCCTGTTGGAGGAGGGGACATTTTGCGAAAGAGACACTGGCTCTTGACCAGGTTTTTTACTGATGGAAGGAGTTAATGCCTGTTGGAGGAAGGGGACATTTTGCGAAAGAGACACTGGCTCTTGACCAGGTTTTTTACTGATGAAAGGAGTTAATGCCTGTTGGAGGAGGGGACATTTTGCGAAAGAGACACTGGCTCTTGACCAGGTTTTTTTACTGATGAAAGGAGTTAATGCCTGTTGGAGGAGGGGACATTTTGCGAAAGAGACACTGGCTCTTGACCAGGTTTTTTACTGATGAAAGGAGTTAATGCCTGTTGGAGGAGGGGACATTTTGCGAAAGAGACACTGGCTCTTGACCAGTTTTTTTACTGATGAAAGGAGTTAATGCCTGTTGGAGGAGGGGACATTTTGCGAAAGAGACGCTGGCTCTTGACCAGGTTTTTTACTGATGAAAGGAGTTAATGCCTGTTGGAAGAAGGGGACATTTTGCGAAAGAGACACTGGCTCTTGACCAGTTTTTTTACTGATGAAAGGAGTTAATGCCTGTTGGAGGAGGGGACATTTTGCGAAAGAGACACTGGCTCTTGACCAGGTTTTTTACTGATGAAAGGAGTTAATGCCTGTTGGAGGAGGGGACATTTTGCGAAAGAGACACTGGCTCTTGACCAGGTTTTTTACTGATGAAAGGAGTTAATGCCTGTTGAAGGAAGGGGACATTTTGCGAAAGAGACACTGGCTCTTGACCAGTCTTTTTACTGATGAAAGGAGTTAATGCCTGTTGGAGGAAGGGGACATTTTGCGAAAGAGACACTGGCTCTTGACCAGTTTTTTTACTGATGAAAGGAGTTAATGCCTGTTGGAGGAAGGGGACATTTTGCGAAAGAGACACTGGCTCTTGACCAGGTTTTTTACTGATGAAAGGAGTTAATGCCTGTTGGAGGAAGGGGACATTTTGCGAAAGAGACACTGGCTCTTGACCAGGTTTTTTACTGATGAAAGGAGTTAATGCCTGTTGGAGGAAGGGGACATTTTGCGAAAGAGACACTGGCCCTTGACCAGTTTTTTTACTTATGAAAGGAGTTAATGCCTGTTGGAGGAAGGGGACATTTTGCGAAAGAGACACTGGCTCTTGACCAGGTTTTTTACTGATGAAAGGAGTTAATGCCTGTTGGAGGAGGGGACATTTTGCGAAAGAGACACTGGCTCTTGACCAGGTTTTTTACTGATGAAAGGAGTTAATGCCTGTTGGAGGAGGGGACATTTTGCGAAAGAGACACTGGCTCTTGACCAGGTTTTTTACTGATGAAAGGAGTTAATGCCTGTTGGAGGAAGGGGACATTTTGCGAAAGAGACACTGGCTCTTGACCAGCTTTTTTACTGATGAAAGGAGTTAATGCCTGTTGGAGGAGGGGACATTTTGCGAAAGAGACACTGGCTCTTGACCAGGTTTTTTACTGATGAAAGGAGTTAATGCCTGTTGGAGGAGGGGACATTTTGCGAAAGAGACACTGGCTCTTGACCAGGTTTTTTACTGATGGAAGGAGTTAATGCCTGTTGGAGGAAGGGGACATTTTGCGAAAGAGACACTGGCTCTTGACCAGGTTTTTTACTGATGAAAGGAGTTAATGCCTGTTGGAGGAGGGGACATTTTGCGAAAGAGACACTGGCTCTTGACCAGGTTTTTTACTGATGAAAGGAGTTAATGCCTGTTGGAGGAGGGGACATTTTGCGAAAGAGACACTGGCTCTTGACCAGGTTTTTTACTGATGAAAGGAGTTAATGCCTGTTGGAGGAGGGGACATTTTGCGAAAGAGACACTGGCTCTTGACCAGTTTTTTTACTGATGAAAGGAGTTAATGCCTGTTGGAGGAGGGGACATTTTGCGAAAGAGACACTGGCTTTTGACCAGGTTTTTTACTGATGAAAGGAGTTAATGCCTGTTGGAGGAAGGGGACATTTTGCGAAAGAGACACTGGCTCTTGACCAGTTTTTTTACTGATGAAAGGAGTTAATGCCTGTTGGAGGAGGGGACATTTTGCGAAAGAGACACTGGCTCTTGACCAGGTTTTTTACTGATGAAAGGAGTTAATGCCTGTTGGAAGAGGGGACATTTTGCGAAAGAGACACTGGCTCTTGACCAGTTTTTTTACTGATGAAAGGAGTTAATGCCTGTTGGAGGCGGGGACATTTTGCGAAAGAGACACTGGCTCTTGACCAGGTTTTTTACTGATGAAAGGAGTTAATGCCTGTTGGAGGAGGGGACATTTTGCGAAAGAGACACTGGCTCTTGACCAGGTTTTTTACTGATGAAAGGAGTTAATGCCTGTTGGAGGAAGGGGACATTTTGCGAAAGAGACACTGGCTCTTGACCAGTTTTTTTACTGATGAAAGGAGTTAATGCCTGTTGGAGGAGGGAACATTTTGCGAAAGAGACACTGTCTCTTGACCAGGTTTTTTACTGATGAAAGGAGTTAATGCCTGTTGGAGGAAGGGGACATTTTGCGAAAGAGACACTGGCTCTTGACCAGTTTTTTTACTGATGAAAGGAGTTAATGCCTGTTGGAGGAAGGGGACATTTTGCGAAAGAGACACTGGCTCTTGACCAGGTTTTTTACTGATGAAAGGAGTTAATGCCTGTTGGAGGAGGGGACATTTTGCGAAAGAGACACTGGCTCTTGACCAGGTTTTTTACTGATGAAAGGAGTTAATGCCTGTTGGAGGAAGGGGACATTTTGCGAAAGAGACACTGGCTCTTGACCAGTTTTTTTACTGATGAAAGGAGTTAATGCCTGTTGGAGGAGGGGACATTTTGCGAAAGAGACACTGGCTCTTGACCAGGTTTTTTACTGATGAAAGGAGTTAATGCCTGTTGGAAGAGGGGACATTTTGCGAAAGAGACACTGGCTCTTGACCAGTTTTTTTACTGATGAAAGGAGTTAATGCCTGTTGGAGGCGGGGACATTTTGCGAAAGAGACACTGGCTCTTGACCAGGTTTTTTACTGATGAAAGGAGTTAATGCCTGTTGGAGGAGGGGACATTTTGCGAAAGAGACACTGGCTCTTGACCAGGTTTTTTACTGATGAAAGGAGTTAATGCCTGTTGGAGGAAGGGGACATTTTGCGAAAGAGACACTGGCTCTTGATCAGTTTTTTTACTGATGAAAGGAGTTAATGCCTGTTGGAGGAGGGAACATTTTGCGAAAGAGACACTGTCTCTTGACCAGGTTTTTTACTGATGAAAGGAGTTAATGCCTGTTGGAGGAAGGGGACATTTTGCGAAAGAGACACTGGCTCTTGACCAGTTTTTTTACTGATGAAAGGAGTTAATGCCTGTTGGAGGAAGGGGACATTTTGCGAAAGAGACACTGGCTCTTGACCAGGTTTTATACTGATGAAAGGAGTTAATGCCTGTTGGAGGAGGGGACATTTTGCGAAAGAGACACTGGCTCTTGACCAGGTTTTTTACTGATAAAAGGAGTTAATGCCTGTTGGAGGAGTGGACATTTTGCGAAAGAGACACTGGCTCTTGACCAGGTTTTTTACTGATGAAAGGAGTTAATGCCTGTTGGAGGAAGGGGACATTTTGCGAAAGAGACACTGGCTCTTGACCAGTTTTTTTACTGATGAAAGGAGTTAATGCCTGTTGGAGGAGGGGACATTTTGCGAAAGAGACACTGGCTCTTGACCAGGTTGTTTACTGATGAAAGGAGTTAATGCCTGTTGGAGGAAGGGGACATTTTGCGAAAGAGACACTGGCTCTTGACCAGGTTGTTTACTGATGAAAGGAGTTAATGCCTGTTGGAGGAAGGGGACATTTTGCAAAAGAGACATTACGAGAAAGGGACATTCTGCGAAATGGACATTTTGCGATTGAGCCGCCGAATGTTGCATTTTAGTAAAAAGTGGTAGCATCGATATTCAGGGTACTTCTCTTTCAGTGTCCCCCTTAAACATTCAGTTTTGTGTAGAAAACTATGTAATACCGTATTTTACTGAAAAATCTGTGTAGTCCGTCTGATAGTTTTCCAAAAAATAATGGACACGATTTTTTTCTTTTTTCACGTGAACTAAAAATGAAGGCGATCACGCGATAGTACTAAAACGTGATATCACCAGACCCCACTCTTAAACTTTGAAGCGCTTTATCTCGATTTGATATGGCAAGAGATAAAAATGTTAATGTTATCCCAAGTAACATGGGATAAGGGCAGGACAAAACATACGTGCCGTGTTTGGAAGTGTGACGTCCGTCCGTTAGACTTCCAAACACGGCACGTATGTTTCTTCTTCTGATAACACCCTAGTGTCAGAGTCTCTAAACCGTCTCAAGGGTCTCTTATTCGTGCCTAACGGACGGATTAAATAGAATTATTAGTTTTTAACCGACTTCTTCAAAAAAGAGGAGGTTCTATGTTCGGCTGTATATATGTTTTTATGTATGTTCACCGATTTCTCAGCCAATTGTGGACCAATTTAAAAAAATCGTTTTTTATACGTAAGCCTATACTCCTGAGGTGGTCCGATTGTCAAGAAGTCAGAATCTGATTATGGGATCTCATGGAAATCGAGGGAAACCCTCAAATTAAGCACATACAATGCTTGTCATAAACTTTCTAACGCGATTCAGATATTTGTGCCTGGTAATCATCATCTCATGTTGCTGAGCTGATGATGGAAGGTAAAAGTCAGGATCTGATTATGGCATCCCATGAAAAATGTTTGTTCAGCGATATTTTCGCCAGTTGTTAACGATTTGGATGAATCTTTTTAGGGTTCCGTACCTCAAAAGGAAAAAACGAACCCTTATAGGATCACTTTGTTGCAGGGCTTGTTAATGTTACTAAATAACAAAATAATAACCGTTAAGTAACGTTAATTCCAATGTGATACCTTACTAACGTTACAAAAATATAACGTTACTTACATTAAAGGGTACATTACCAGTAATTTAACGTTAATTAACATTAACGTAAAATACACAACTAACGTTACTTTTACCGTCTGTTGATTGATTGTTTGAAAAATAAAAAACTTTTTATAAAAATATACAACCGACTTTCTAAAACAAAACACTACAAAGTATAAAATAACTTTATTTTGGGAAGTTGGTGTCAAAAAACGAAATAACCAAAATAACCAAAAATTCCTAAATTAAAGTTATTTTGTTGTATCTGGTTTAATACCCAATTCTGAATGCTAAATAAATCAAACTACTTGTTTCAGTACGTCAGCGAAACAGGGAAGGGTGACTCCTACCTGAGCGAACTGATTCGCATTCGAATACACGGGGTCAACCAGAACAAAGTCCCCAACCACATCCAAGTGATACTAAAAAACATACCTAAAAGCGTCTCCAGAAGACTTACTTTCCGTAATCACGAGTTCTTTGCAAACGAGATTAATTTCTACGAGAAAGTTCTACCGGTGTTACTGGCCTTCCAGTCTACTAAGGATGTAAAGGATCCTTTTGATAAGTACGCTAAACTCTTCCTGACATACTCCGATGGGACGAATGATGTGATATGTCTAGAAGATGCGAATGTCGAGAGCTTTGGAAGCGCTGTGAGGCAGGAAGGTATTGATTTAGAACATTGCAAGCTGACTTTTAAAGTCTTAGCGCAGTTCCATGCCCTCTCCTTCGCCATGAGAGACCAGAAACCTCAAGAATTCAACACCATAAAAAACCAAGTGACGGAGTTGTACTACCACGACCGCCTATGGGGCTGGTATGAAAGATTCTGGAAGCGAATCTCAGGGATAGCAATAGATGCTGTAGAAAAGGAGTATCCAGATTCAATATACGTTGAGAAGATTAAAAAGTTTGCCGTTCCTGAGAGGTATAAGGACATGGTGGCCGCTGCTACGGGGACGGGCGAAAATGGTGTGATATCTCATGGAGATTCTTGGACGAATAATTTCCTGTATAAGTACGTGGACGGTAAGCCCGTTGACGCGAAGATCATCGACTTCCAACTGACTCGGTGCGCCTCGCCGGTTTTGGATATATCCTTCATGATATATGCGTGCACGTCCCAGGACTTGAGAGATAAATATTATGATGAGCTGTTGAAGTATTACTATGAGGTAATTGTAATATTTAAGGTGAATGCTCCAGGGTAGCCCGCGAAATTCAAATATTTTTATGTTTTTTGCAATTTGCATACTTCATCATATGAATACTTCAGAAATAATCATTCTTTCGAACTACATGAACTTAGAGGGCTATATTGATGATTAAAATTGTTATAATTCTTTAGATAAATACGCGTTACGGTCGCGGATCGCATTTGGTCCACATACAGCTTCACACTGACCGTCAAATTGCAAAAAACATAAAAATATTTGAATTTCGCGGGCTACCCTGGAGCATCCACCTTAAGTATTTTTCTAAAATTATTTTTTAATGTGAAACATCTATAGGCGGGCCTTGGCAATAAAACCAACAACTAAATGAGGAGCTCGTGGCTAGATAGTATTAGCCGCACGGGTCGATCTTCAAGGTTAAGCAACGCTTGCCAAGGTTGGTCTGTGGATGGGTGACCATCTTAACATACCGAGTTTCCTCCGTGCCTCGGAAAGCATGTTAAGCCTGTGATCCCGGCTGTCATTTGTAGATCTTTGGCAGTCGTTACGGATAGTCAGAAGCCAGTTAATCTGACTCCAGTCTTGCCTTGAAGTACCGTGTTACCCAATTAATGGGTTGTGGAGGTCTGGTCTGGCAGCCGCTCCGCGTAAAATACTGGTATTCAGCTACATGCGGTTTGACTGGAAGCCGACCCTAATATAGTTGGGAAAAGGCTAAGCAGATGATGATGAAGTATTTTTCTAAATATTTTTTTTTATGTGAAACATCTATTGGCAATAAAACCAACTCGTTTGCCGGGACAGAAATGTCGCTGTCATGTCGTGATGCCTCCACCACGCCGCCTGTTACGGACGGCAAGCTTTGGAACTAAATGTGCGAAGACAGTGCTTACCCCACATTATCTAAATTCGATTTTTAAAACGTTGGTTTGCCATATAAATATAAAAAATAGCCTACAAACTATACTCAAACCTACCAATAATACACAAAAAATTTCATAAAAATCGGTCAGTTCGTTTCGGAGGAGTTCGATAGCAAACACAGGGACACGAGATTTTTAAGGCACACTTAAAACAATCACCCCGTATATTAGATTAGAAGATACATACCACTTTCCTTGTCCATATGCTCACAAATAACCATATTTCATTAACTTCAAGGTGCTGTCGACACAGATCAGCGCGCTGGGCAGCGACCCAGACAAGGTGTACTCCTGGGACCTGTTCATGAGTGAAATAAAAAAGTACTCGTACTTTGGGCTGGCGTTCAGCTTTGAGTCCACGCCGTTCATTGTGCTGGCGCCAGAAGATGCTGTCAATATGGAGATGGAGGTGAAGACTTTCCTAAACTAATCACTATGGTCGAGAACGTGGTCAAGGAGAATTTCTGTCTGTCTGTTTAACTCAAATAAAAACCGTCCGAGTGCAAGTTGAACTCACACACGATGGGTTCCGTACCTTAAACTTATTTTTTTAGGGTTCCAAACAAAAAACGGAACCAGGATCACTCGCTTGTCTGTCTGTCCGTCTGTCTGTCACAGTTAGTTTTCTCCGGATGAATCCACTGAACCGTTTCTGTTGAAATTTGGTACAAATATGAAATTCTGTGACCCAAACACGGACATGTTACTTAAATTATTAAATTTTTAGAATGAGGGCCACTTTTGGGGTCAAACTAAAAAACTAAAAATTAGATTTTTTTATCAATTTCGTGTGACATATCAAATTCACATGTGGCTTACTGTGAGGGTTTTAATTATATACAGAGTTGATACGACAGAGGGGCATTAAATTAAACTACGTATACTATACGTGTTCAGTATTAATTCGATACTGTACAAAAACAAAAAGCGCCATAAATACGAAAATATTTTTTTCAAACAAAGTAAATAGCTTGCAAATCCGAATAAAACGCAACCACCCTTTGTAAAAAAATGACACTGACCTTAGATACCGCTAGGTAACAAAGCGGCAACGTCGCGCGCGCGCCGGAGCGCGGTGTGCGGTATCTCGTGTGCTCGGCGGGGGCCGGGGCGGGGGGGCAGCCGGCGACTTAGGTAACACAGTGACAACGTCGCGCGCGCGCCGGAGCGCGGTGTGCGGTATCTCGTGTGCTCGGCGGGGGCCGGGGCGGGGGGGCAGCCGGCGACTTAGGTAACACAGTGACAACGTCGCGCGCGCGCCGGAGCGCGGTGTGCGGTATCTCGTGTGCTCGGCGGGGGCCGGGGCGGGGGGGCAGCCGGCGACTTAGGTAACACAGTGACAACGTCGCGCGCGCGCCGGAGCGCGGTGTGCGGTATCTCGTGTGCTCGGCGGGGGCCGAGGCGGGGGGGCAGCCGGCGACTTAGGTAACACAGTGACAACGTCGCGCGCGCGCCGGAGCGCGGTGTGCGGTATCTCGTGTGCTCGGCGGGGGCCGGGGCGGGGGGGCAGCCGGCGACTTAGGTAACACAGTGACAACGTCGCGCGCGCGCCGGAGCGCGGTGTGCGGTATCTCGTGTGCTCGGCGGGGGCCGGGGCGGGGTGGCGGCCGGCGACTTAGGCCTCCGCTCGCACTGGCTTTTATGTTAGGTAACGTTTAGAAGTACGCGCACAAAAACAAACACACAAAATTTTAAAATTTTCGATGTGTCCTCCATTCACATTGATGCACAAATTATACCGACGGAGAATATTGTTATTTATTTTTCTAATTAGATCACTGTCCGTCGCTAAGCACTTTAATTTGTGAAATGCTAAAATAATCCAATTTTTTAACTCATCAATTGTGTTTACCTCTGAGGCATACACTTCACCCTTAATGTAACCCCACAAAAAAAAATCCATGGGAGTGAGGTCCGGAGATACTAATACTAAATAATAATAATCCCAAGTTACGTGTCCTATCACCATAAAAAACAGTCAATCACAAAAAAAAAACACTAATACTAAATAATAATAATCCCAAGTTACGTGTCCTCTCACAATAACAAAATAAAATTACAATTGTTTGCGCGCGAATTCCACAAACCATACGTTCCGAAAAACAAGCGTCGGCGCACTGAGGCCCCACTTACCGATCGCAAAAAACATGGATGCAACAAACTGACCTATCTCTATTTCTTTCGCTCGCTTTATGTTAGTCGCTTTCGTAGTGAAAGTGCAAGTGTGTGTGTATTGATTGTTTCCTTGTTTGCATTGCCAATTTTTAGTGAATGTCGACATGCGTCAGAGCGGCAACAACGCATCGTAGATTTATCGTTGTAAGGTGCATGACCTATGCTTAGACGATAATCAGATGTTAGAAAAGATACATCGTGTTCAAACCGTGCAAAAACTTTAAAAATCATTTGCGACTAAACTACTGCTCCTAATTAATTTATTTTTGGTACAGAGCTTGAAAATGGTACCTAGTATAGGCAGTTTAAAGGAAAGCCCCTCTGTCGTATCAACGTTGTATAACGTTATAACGTTGCATCCGTTTAGAAGCCGAGAACTGTAGTTTTACTTAATTTAAGATGTATATTTCTCTAAAATTCTTTCATATTGTGTTACAGGGCGACAAAGGATTGAACATAGACGACGTATGGCAGATAGGCCCTTTCAAAACCAAGGAAGGGAGACTAAGGGAGGCGAACAACGTGAAACATTGCGTCGATATGGGATACATATAATATTAATATTGTATTAACTGAAATTCTTGTATTTAAAAAGCGTTCAAAAGTAGCAAATCATCTCAGCAATCAATATCAGAAAATTGACAAGATGCAGGGAAATTAGATGTTTGTTTTTGACAGTTTTCGATGCGAATGTGAACGCTTCTTAAAATACCAGAATTGCCCCTCTGGTTTGTATATTTGAATTCCGAATTGAAGATAATTGCGAAATTACGCAACAACAAACTCTCTATGTCGTACGTGTCAAAGTTGATATTCCATTGCAGCTTAAACTTGTTCCACGACCTTATTGATACTGCTCCTTAAAAATACGAGAATTGCTTCTCACTTTTGTATTTTGTAATTCTGAATTCAAGACATTGCCAAATTATGGAAGAACAAACTATGTCATTCAAGTCAAAGTTGAAATTCCATTGCAACTCATCCATGTGGGGTTTTTCTAAATAAATGTTCACTTAAAAACCAACTTAAAAATAAACAACGTTTAAGTCGATACTTGTATCGATACCTACATTAGTTTAAAAATTGTAATTATCTCGAATAATGGAATTAAATATGGGTTCAACTCGGGGTGACAAAACTGTAGTAGTATTTGTATAATTCTTGTCAGACGGTAAGACCATGTCCTGGGATATATGACATAGAATAATTTTCACGTTTATCTAGTCCAGTGGTTCTGAACCTATTCACAATGGACTATTTCAAAGCACAAGTCCGATCCTGCATGGAGTAAAAAAAAAAAAAAATTAAAAAGGGTTTATTTATGAAAAAAAAGCAGTTAACAATTTATTCTTACTTCTGCCAAACAGCAAATCAGTTTGTTGGCAGATGTACCTAGCTCCTTTTATCTATCTCATGCACAGTAGTAAGTACAAGTTTATATTTTCTCCACAGTGAGGCTCTGACAATATATATTGAATAGGTACTTGTTTATTTTATTTTTATAAGAGGCTTTTGTGACAGCTATCTATATCGACCGGAAGGTTATTAAAAATAGTTGGAACCAAGTAGTTTCGACATCTTCGACCATAATAATTAGTACAAGTGGGTACAACAAACCTTTTCAAATTATTATTCCTTTGAGTTCTAACCCGAATAACATTGTTTTTAAATATACTGTAAACCATACTGTTCTACAGCTACTGACAACACAACCCTCTCATGAGCCGGCAGCATTTTACATTCCAAAAATAACTCTTCGTAATCACTACTTTTACAACGTTTTTTGTGTTTTTATCTACTAGTAGTTTCATAAATCTGATTTGTATTTTTTTTATTTTATCCAAATATGTCTTAAATGTGTTACCATAGCATGCCAGCCCATAAGAAAGCAATGAGTCCACCAACGCATAGTAGACCATGAACAATGTTGCCCTATCCAGCACAAAACTGAGGTGGTGGAATTTCACAAGCACGTATCTGAGCTTGTCACATAATTTTATAATGTGTGTTTTCCATGAGAAGCTGTTATCTATGACTAAACCCAAGTACCTGTATTCCTCCACCACCTCAATATTTGCACACTCACACATCGTCCGTTCACCACTGTGCAGACACTCATAGCCATGCCCCACTATGCGCGGCGGACGATCGACTTTTTTACTATAAGGAGATCGTATATGCATACACTTGGTTTTGTTTATATTGATAATGATGCCATTGTCGTGTGCCCATTTGATTTGTATTGTAGCCACCTTTGGGATGGCTCAGCTAAGTATCAGCTTGCCGCGCTTGACTCGGTGAAACGCAGAGATAAGAGGCTCATCGGCGACGTAAAACTGGTGGATGCCAAGCTTCATAGCTTGGCTCATCGCCGTAAGGTTGCCTGCCTGTCGGTATTCTACAGATTGTACTTCGGTGAGTGTGCCCAAGAACTCCACGACCTCATCCCACCGGCCGCCTTCTACCAACGGACATTCAGACGCACTGTTTCTTACCATCCTTACCTTGTTGCTATTCCACCGATTCGCACTAAGCGTTTGCAAACGTCTTTTATAATGCGCACAGCAAAGGAGTGGAACTTTCTGTCTGCGTCTGTGTTTCCAAAAGCTTACAACCCTAATCTCTTCAAGTTAGAGTGAACAGGCTCCTTCTGGGTAAGCTCGCTCCATCGTAGACTTTGTCTCTGTCATCTCTGACATAGACTAGATTCAAGAGCAAACCCATAAAAAAAAAACAAAATGTCTGATTTGCCACGGATCAGCATCTAGGTAATAATGCAATTAATGTAAATCAATAAAAAATCTATTCTTAAATGAAACACCGCAGAATTTAAAGAGGTTTTGTCTTTATTAATTTCTGCTCAAGGACAAATACACGAACATCCAATCGGTTTCGGTGATAGTTTTTCTAATGATCAATAGTGCTTAAATATAGAATTTAAGGGTAGGTTCGCGGACCACTTCGGGTGCTACCAGACCACCAGTGGTCCGCGGACCACCGGTTAAGAACCACTGAGTCCATATCTCGCCATTTTGGGTGACAGGCGTCCACTGCTGGACTGTCTTCCCAACTTTTGCCCAGATTTATTGCTTCTGTGGGTCTCTAATAAAATCACAATATCACGTCTCTAATAAAATCACAATATCACGTCTCAAAATCACAATATTACGTCTCTAATAAAATCACAATATCACGTCTTTAATAAAATCACAATATCACGTCTCTAATAAAATCACAATATCACGTCTCTAATAAAATCACAATATCACGTCTTTAATAAAATCACAATATCACGTCTCTAATAAAATCACAATATCACGTCTCTAATAAAATCACAATATCACGTCTCTAATAAAATCACAATATCACGTCTCTAATAAAATCACAATATCACGTCTCTAATAAAATCACAATATCACGTCTCTAATAAAATCACAATATCACGTCTCTAATAAAATCACAATATCACGTCTCTAATAAAATCACAATATCACGTCTCTAATAAAATCACAATATCACGTCTCTAATAAAATCACAATATCACGTCTCTAATAAAATCACAATATCACGTCTCTAATAAAATCACAATATCACGTCTCTAATAAAATCACAATATCACGTCTCTAATAAAATCACAATATCACGTCTCTAATAAAATCACAATATCACGTCTTTAATAAAATCACAATATCACGTCTCTAATAAAATCACAATATCACGTCTCTAATAAAATCACAATATCACGTCTCTAATAAAATCACAATATCACGTCTCTAATAAAATCACAATATCACGTCTCTAATAAAATCACAATATCACGTCTCTAATAAAATCACAATATCACGTCTCTAATAAAATCACAATATCACGTCTCTAATAAAATCACAATATCACATCTCTAATAAAATCGCAATAATCGAATGTCAGATCCATTGCTTAATATGTTTTAAAAATCGTCTGCTTGTCAACGTAAAACACGCAATGTATACGGTTGCAATGTCAAAATTAAAACATTCGTGCAGTGGTGGCGGACGGGAGTTTTGGGGGACTCGTGTTTAGTGTTTCGTACCCAAAAGGCAGCCAACGGAACCCTATTACTAAGCCTCCGCGGTTTGTTCGTCCTTCCGTCCGTCTGTCGTTCAGCGAGTGTCGTTGAGATACAGCCCGTATCTCAAGAACCGTAATAGGCAGACAGTTGAAATTTACACAGATTATGTTTTTCTATTACCGCTATAACAACAAATAATAAAAATTAAGGTTTATGGTACGGAACCCTTCGTGTGCGAGTCCGAGTCGCACTTAGCTAGTATTTTTTTACACTACGCCGGTAAAAGGTTTTTCTTTGGTTTGTTACAAAGAAAAAGTTGTCCATAACGATAATTATAATTAAGTAAGTACTATGTATTTGTATAATCTCAGTAGCCGCTCAAATTGCAGTATTAAAATGGTGATCATAGCATTCCGACATCCGATAATCATCTTGCCATGACGTTAACGCATAAATTGTTATAAAATGAGTTAGTAGTATTAAAATTATTTTGTTGTATTATTAAAACTACACTTTAGGCCTTATGGCTGAGGAATATTATCTGGTTTACAGCTTTTGTATGGAATATAATTATGTGAAACCGCACGATTTATTCTTCAGTACGTTTACCATGAATTTTATCCATCTATACTCGCTAGCGACTGTAGTTAAAAAAATGTATGGATACTGAAAAATAACAAGTTTCTAATTTATTTGTTGTGTTGTTAATTAAAGTTTTACTTGCAACTAGCCGATAAAATATATCTGTCACCAGAAAATTGCAAACGTCGTAGAATTGTAAAATATCGCGTGAAATTGTAAAATATTTTTTTCTTAATAAGCCACTGATATATTGGAAACTATTGAATTTGGGTTGGATTTATTGTATACTACAATTTTTTCATAATATATCGAGAAATCATAAGCTAATAAAGATTTATTACAATGTTACGGAATCTGCAATTTTCCGGTGACATATCTAACGATTGGAAATTCAATCTTTAGATACTTTATATACGTTTATGTATAGACTAGAATTCTAATATATGGCCTCCATGGAATTTTAGAGTATTCTATTCTATTCTATTCTATTAATCTCTGAGATAGAATTCGAATATACGGTCAGTTTAAAAGCCTATGCTATGTATGTGTTACCTCGAACAGTAACGTTACTCAGTAATAGAACGAATAACATGACAGAATACTTTAGGAAATAATTTGTTGTAATACAGAGAACCAATTCTAAAAATGTTTAGCTGACGTTCGCATTCGTATCTCAGTCGCAACCGGTAAGAATACTCTAAATTCCGTACATTTTGACAGATTACGCCTGAGATGTTGCTCAAAAATGAGTAAAATTGGCCCCTTGATCAATGAAATGCAATATCGAAAAAAAAACGCCAAATTATTTCCTGGACGAAAACTATTTAAATAGTTATAAATTCATTAATCAGAATCATTCATTTGTCTATTTTGCTTTACAAATTTGCTAACCGACTTCAAAAATAAGGAAGTTCTGTGTTCGTCGTATAAGTTTTTTTTTAT
The DNA here is from genome assembly GCA_950371165.1 of Lacanobia oleracea. Classification (NCBI taxonomy): domain Eukaryota; kingdom Metazoa; phylum Arthropoda; class Insecta; order Lepidoptera; family Noctuidae; genus Lacanobia; species Lacanobia oleracea. The sequence goes on from OX493409.1 coordinate 1,814,129, forward strand.
TCAGCAATAATTTTACTCAGCCCTTGCGGCTTTGTTGTGAAGTTTCCCTGATAACATGATTTTTTTCTAAAAAGGGATGGCGCTAACTGTCATGTATAGATAGCTCTGTTTCTCTTTCGCAATGTTATCATTGCAACTGCTCATTAGTATTGGCTCAAATTGGCTTTAAATTCGTGAAATTATGATAACCTCCGTCCCAGTTCAATATTCTAATAGATTAAGTTTTTTCTTATATTATTATAAATTACAATATAATTACACACACACACACACACACACACACACACACACACACACACACACACACACACACACACATATCGCGTAATAGATAAACGCGAATGGGTTTTAGTCAGTAAGAGTCTGACTCTCCCGCACGCTCCGCCCAGAGAAATAGGGAGTCATTTGATGATTTCCCATCCTTAAAAAAAGGGTTGCAGCCCACTCCCTCTCACAGAGAAGTGACCTGCCTTGTTCCAGCATCTTTATCAATTATAAATACACAAGTTTGGATGGAGGGATGTGTGTATGTTACTCAATCAAGCTAGAACGGCTGAACGGTTGTGTATGAAACTTTTTCCTATTTGAGCTGGCATAGCCCCTCCGCTTTACACCTTTCCGCTTTACCTCGAAATTTCTCGGCAACCTGACACTTTAGGGCACCATGTTCCTAACATTTTTTGCTTTTTGGAGTGTGTAACTATAAGCTTTATATCCCTTGGGATAATTTCCGATATTCAAGCAGACGGAGCTGCGGGTAAGCTAGAAAAATATAATAATTAGGATGAATATATGATTAATAATGTGAGTTCCTTTAAATAGATGTGACAATATTATTTAAGTAGTAAAATATTTTATTTCAATGACAATATTTTTTATTAGAAATTATGTTATTATTATTCTAGTATTTAACTTAATACATAGCTACGTTTTATTTAAGTTCAATGTAATCAATTATACAATTTTAAATAAATAAATAAATGTATAATATTTATTTTTTTGTTTCAATTTCCTTTTATCCGACATGTTTTTTTCAGACAGCAAGAAAAAAGGGAAATTCGGTCAAGTGGGAGTCGAACTCGTATACGCGGGTTCCCTACCGCCCGATCTTTCGAGAACTCGCTTGAACGGTTTTTACTACCGAGTTTGAGAAAAAAGGGTTTTCTTTTTTTTCTAAGAAGTTCACCAAAATGGCCTTCTTCACCAGAATGGTCAGATCTACCTATAATATGATGATAAAGGGGTGGGGGGGGAGACTTAAAGTAACACTAGGACATAGAAAACGTTCTAGTGACGCATTCACCGCTGTATTATGGCCGCTCGCTTTATGACGTCACCGTTATCCTAGGAAACCAGAACTTAAAAAGGCCACTTTAGTAGAATCACCCAGCACCAAAATTGACAAAAAAAATCAACCTTTAACCTAGTGCTTTAGCGATAAAGATGAAAATGAAATTATAAAAAATATTATAAATATAATATATTTAAATTAATAAAATATATTACTTATATTTAATTAAAAAACATTATATTTTAATTAATTTAATTTAACTACTAAAGTGGCCTTTTCAGCCTTTTCAGATCCGCTGGACGCTAATAAAAATAGTCGAAGCATTTAGAAAAAGAGTGCAAGACAAATAATAATGCATTTGTTTATGGTCGTCAATGGCCGACCTTTGATTACAATAGATGCAATGTCCTCGGTGCAGTTAGCGCGATAACCCTGTAGTGAACAACACTTTTACACTTTATTCGTCCATTGTTGTATGTGCTTATGATATTGTTGTATGTTTTACGTACGTACGTCTAATGTGTTGTGTATGATAAAAGGGTTTTGCTCGTGATAACCACTGCTGTTTAATGCCCGGTGCCTATAATAAACGATTAGTTATTTTACAAAAGGTACTATTCGTTTCTCAGTTACAAATAACAATCGTTACTAAGCGTTCTTAAAAAAAATTGCGTCATCTACCGGCGACGAACGGCTGTCGGTTACCAACTTACCGACGCCCTCCGTCGACACATGGGTAACACTATTATTATTGCTTGAATTATGAGTTATGACTGACCCCTGTCTTAAATCCATTGTTTGAATTTTTTTGTGAAAGTGTTATGTCCGTACCTATTAACAGAATGATGTATTTGTTTCTAATATTATTAACATCCGGCAATAACCCTTTTTTAATCTGCGCCAATAATATATACCTGATGAGAAGATGTGAGTAAATTTCGACTAGTAAACTTTGGACAGACGGTTTATCTAGCCGAAATTTAATTCGGAATTCGCTATTTTCCAAGATTTTATATTGATCGACTCTCGTTTTGTAATTCCTTCGATAAGAACTATTTTCTTCATCTGATAAAGAGTTACTCCAGTCCGATACACTTTCTCATCATCTGCCTAGCTTTTTCCCAACTATTTTGGGGTCGACTTCCAGTCAAGCCGGATTTCGCTGAATACCAGTATTTTACGAGGAGCGGCTGCTTACCAGACCTCCACAACCCATTAACTGGGTAACACGGTACTTCATGACAAGACTGGAGTCAGATTTACTGGCTTCTGACTATCCGTATCGACTGCCAAAGATCTACAAATGACAGCCGGGACCAACGGCTTAACGTGCTTTCCGAGACACGGAGGAAACTCGGTATTTTTAAGATGGTCATCCATCCACAGACCAACCATGGCAAGCGTTGCTTAAACTTGAAAATCGACCCGTGCGGCTGTTACCTACTATCTAGCCACGAGCTCCACAAACCGTCCGAAGTCCAATAACCTTTCTAAATCACTTAATTCACTATCTGAACGGGACATTTTATAATTATTTACAGTTGTTAGCGCACAATAAGTAAAACTTGTAGAGACAACCGACCGAAATCAAGCGGTAAAATATTTCTTAACGACTCGTAACTTTGACAATTGCTTTTTTTTATAGGCACATCATAGCCCGACATCTGCATACACTTGGCCTTTTTTTTTAAGGATGGGAAATCATCAAATGACTCCTGGCCTTCATAACCCAATGACTGGGTATAACCCCAAAATAACACCAACATAGTACAAACTTAACATTTAATATCCGACATCACTACTACAAACTAAAAAGATCAGTGGCCTTCTTTAAAATTGGACGAACAGAAAACATGAATAATCCTAATGTGATCATCATCACGATCCATGGTCCGACTTCGCCCACTGCTGAGCATAGATAGGCCTGTCTTTTCTTGTGCCAATCCCTCGTTTCAGTTGCAGCCCCATCCCTCTTTCCGCTCTGGGCGAAGCAGGAGAGTGTCAGACTCTTACTGACTAAAACCCATCCGTGTTCCTCCTAGTGCCTTTTGCGTTCCAGGGTACGGTACCTCTTTCGAACAGATTTTGCAGCGCGTACATTTGGCTTACTATCCATAATTCGTTACCCTCCCATTCGTAGGTAGCAAGCTATTGATAACTTACGAGGCGTTTTTTATAGGCACGATTTTGAAACACGCCTCGTAGAAAATCCTACTATCCGTAAGAAAAACGAATCGTTTCTTATTTATAGGCACCGGGCATTAGTGGAGAATTCACTATAGTCTGTTTTTTAATCCCGGAGACTAACGGTACTAACATAGATTATATTAATATTTAAGTCAGTTCTGACATTTGCACTTGTCTATTAGTTGGTCTTCACAAAGATTGTTTTTTCGTTACGGAATTGTAACCAACGGAACCTTATTAGTAGGTAAACCTACGCTGGACGTCCGTCTGTTTATGGCCGGGCTCTATCTCTATATTATATAAATATTTAGAGTAGAATAGTTTAAATAAAGTGACTTAATGTAATGGGTAGGATGCCCCATGCTCAAGGACGTACCCAGCTAGGGGCAGGGGGGGGGGGCAGCAGCCCGCCCTTGAAGTAAATATAAACTTAAATTTTCTTGGCAATTCCATTACTGGAAACTAGATCGTGAGGATTAAAAACGTTTTAGCTCTGTGCAAAATGAAGTTGTTAGAACATAAACATCTTTTTTAGGATTCCGTACCCAAAGAGTATCCAAGGAAACCCTATTACTAAGACTCCGCTGTCCGTCTGTCTGTCAGCGGGTTGTATCTCAAGAACCGTAATAGGTAGACAGTTGAAATTTTCACAGACTGTGTATTTCTATTGCCGCTATAACAACAAATAATAAAAATCAAGGCTTATGGTACGGAACCCTTCGTGTGCGAGTCCGACTCGCACTTGGCCGGTTTTTAATTGTTTTATGTAGGTACCTATGAGATAGGACATAATTATTATACCCGACCGTCCCGAAATGGGTAAGAGCTGCGACCCCATGCTCAAATCCTGGGCGCGCCCTTGCCCATACTGTAGATAGGTATCTAAGAGGAAATGCAGGCGGAAAGACTTTGTACATTCAGTCAAAAAAGTATCGGGAATGGATGATTTGTTTATGGTTCCAAATTCAAATTTTTGTTTTTTTTAGTTGTTAGTTTGTGAAGTGGACTGTATTGGTTGGTGATAATTGTTCAGGGTGTCGTCAGGAATCTCCAAAAGAAAAATACTACTTGTGATCTCGATGCTTGTATTTCTCTATGATGTTATTCGTAGGAGATCTGGAGGCCGAATGAGCTCTGAACCACATCTCCATCTCTTTTATATTATTCCGGGTTAGCGTGGGTAACCCAGGTAGCGGGGGCGCAGAGCGCGGCTCGATGGACTTGCCCACGCTATGTGCCCTCTTACAGTGATTTTTACTTATATACTTAAATCTAGGGAAGTAAAAATAAACCTTATCTCGATCTTATATGAAACCCTACCTAGAAACCATAACTAATTATGTGTAAACCCTTAACAATAGTACTTTTAATGCACGTGGTATTTTATACCTACATCTAAGCTGAATTTATACAATTGCTATTTTCTTAAAGTAATTCCCTAATTCTACCTAAGAAAGCTATACAAAGTACACAATCCAACCTAGATATTAGCCTTATCTACTATACATGATTTATCAGCTACGTGCCTATTAGCCTATTTATCCTTATTACACATTACTTAGTTACTTTCAGGTTTTATCCCGGTACTACTTTGGAATAAAACACTGAAACCTACTTTTATGAAGAACTAAGAAACTTATGTCTATCCTACTTGCTTCTGACTATGTTTATTATAGATTTCTTAGTTATTTTCAGGTTTTATTCCGTTCCTACTTTGAAATAAAACACTGAAACCTATCAAACTACTCAAACTAAGAAACCTACGTCTATCAAACTTAGTTCTAATTATGTACCTACTTATTTTAAAATACCACGCTACACTTCTCTTAAAACATTGCGCGCTATCCCGTTAGGTACTCTCTTTGTTTCTAAAATCACCACGCGCAGGTGCGCTATGCCATTTGCCACATCTGTTGACCAAATGTGGGGACCCTTGTCTCGCTCGAATAAATCCCACGTGATGATTCCTACTTTCTAATGCGAGATACTTTATTTACCTAATTTAAAAATACCTCGTGTTATCCTATTATATTTACATAACTTATTCCTAGTTTAAGCTATGCTCGGCGTCCGCTACAGTTCTCCCCCCGGCGCAGCTCGCGTAGCCTCCTCTCCCGTTGACAGGACGACGAGCTTGCTCACGGGGCGTCGGAAGATGCCGGTCCTGGTGCGCACCTCGACGACCCTGATGCCGCCGTCCGTACCGCGATGCGTGCGCTCGACGACTCCCATCGGCCAGGTGTTCCGGGGCAGCGTGCTGTCGACCACGAGGACTACGTCGCCGGTTTGTACTGGGCGCGTGTTGTTTCGTGGCTCGCCGCGAGGTACCAAGGTTGGAAGGTACTCGCGTAGCCACCGTCGCCAGAAGTGGTCGGCGAGCGCCTGACTGGCTCGCCAAGTCCTCCTGTCCGCCTCGTCGCAGGGTCCCGTTGATGGTAGACCCTCTGATGAACCCAACAGGAAGTGGTTTGGGGTAAGGGCCTCGGGGTCGCGGGGTGTGGCGGTGCTTCATCTTCGTTGCTCTCCGCCGGCAGATGTCGGTGAAAGTGATTGCCCGAGCGGTGGCTCTCACCAACACTTCATACTTTGAGATGCAGGCCGGGCTCGGTAGCCAGCTATCTCGTTCTACCTTCACACTGCCGTGGAGCACTTTTTCCTCCTCTGGATGGTATGTCGACGTCGTGGGTGCGAACTGTGGGTCTGCGTCCATCTTCTGCTCGATCTTATTGAGACGACGGAACGCCTGGCTGTAGCTAGGTGGCAGAGTGACATCCTCTCGTCGCCACTGCCCAACCTCGTACCCGGAGTCGACCTTCTTCTTAGTTTGCTCGACTATGTTGATGGCCCGTTGATCAGACGCCTTGACTCTCGGCTCCCCTTGTAAGCCGAGCGCGTCGATTCTGGACTGGACCTCGACGAGATCGTTGAGCTCCTGGCTGCCTGTGCCGGTGGTTCGTTCAGGCTCGTATATGTGCAGCACGTTCTCTTGTCGATAGATGGCTCTCCGTGGTGCGGTTCCGTGCACCACCCATCCCAGTTGCGTGCGTGATGCGGCCGGTTGATTAGGGCCGCCGACTCTGAGCTCGCGGGACACGATGCACTCCCAGTGGTCTGTTCCCACTAGGAGTCGGGGGCGCGCCAGATCGTAGCACACCTCCTCCGGTGTCAGGTCCCTCAGGTGCTCGTAGCTCAGCAGAGTGTTGGGAATGGACTGCTGGTGAAGACAGAGATCCTTTATGGTCCTCGCTCTGACCTTGTGTGTCTCGTCGCTCTTCAGTCCCCTGACATTGATGTTCACCAGTTGACTCCCCATTTCATGCTGCGACGTGTTGACCCCGCTCAGGTGAAGAGGCTGCGTTGGTCCTTCCACCCCGATGCTCGCCGCCAGTTCTTCGTCCACAAGGGTGATGGTAGCTCCTTCGTCTAGGAGCGCGTAGGTCTTCACCTCCCCCCGTGGACCGGATACGATTACTGGGCACATCTTCAGCAGGACGGCTCGCGGTCCGGTAGCTGTTCGTGTAGCTACGGACAGGACCGATTCCTTGGTTGGTGGTTCAGCCCTCTCTGGTTCGTCTGTCTTCACGTCGCGCACTTGATGTAGAGTCGCATGATGTGGGCGGCGACATTGATCCACGCCGCACAGCTTTGCTTTGCAACTCATGCGCATATGTTGCTTCTGGGCGCACTTGAAACAAATCCCTTTTTCCTTTAAAAACGCCCAACGCTCTTCCACTGTGAGTGCCTTGTACTTTGAGCACTCGGTTAGGACGTGAGCTTCCTCGCATTTAGGGCACTTTTCCTTATCCTCCACGGTGGTGTACACTCTTGCCTTATTCTTAGTTACCACCGGAGGGCGCACTTCTCTGTTCTGATTTGAGGAGCACGTCACAGGAGCGTAGATGTAGCGAAGCGCTCGATCCGCTTCTCTCATCAGAAAATGCGATAACTTGACTATTTCCGGATCCGCCGTGCCTTCTTGATCATACGCGTAGTCGCACCATCTGGACTTTAAGTGTGGACTGAGCTTCTCCAATACCTCCCGACTTAGCGTTGGGTTGTGGAGGTATCCTCGTCGGTCGATTGTTTTCAGAACGCAGACGATGTTTTGTACTTTAATCGCAAAGCTGTTTAGGTCTGTTGCCGCTGCGCCGGGTTTGGGTAATTTCCTGAGCTCGTCCAACGCCCTATCAATTATTACCTCCGGCCGCCCGAAACATTGCTCCAAAGTCTTTATGATCTCCTCTGGATCCGTGGCGGTGTGTAACAGCGCAGCGACGGCGTCTCTAGCTTCACCTTTGAGGCAGCTTCGCAATCGTAGCACGTTTTCGGCAGCGGTGATTTCATACATTTTGCTGGACTCTCGATACGACGCGAAGAATAGCAGCCACTCGTTGACAGCGCCGGTGAACGTAGGCAAGTCGACGTGACGTAACCTCGGTCGCGCTATTCTCTCTAAAATGGCCGCCAGTTGCTCAATGTTGTCTTTCGGCCGCGTCGGCGTCGGTGACCTCGCTCGTGCAGCTTCGAAGCGCAGCTGTTTATGTTCTTCTTGTCGGGGCCCCTCCTCCCCCCGTGCATTTGCAGGATGCTGCCTCAGCCAGTCGTCGACCTTTTGCCGTGGCTCTTCGCTTGGGTGGGGCTCCGCTAGCTGCTCTTCGTACACGCTGTCGTCGTCCTGTATTGCCGACATTTCCACCGCCAAACGCTTCTTTACTAGGTCCGCCTCGAGCTCCAGTTCCCGCCTCTTTATTTCGGCCAGTTTCTCTACCGCCACCAACTCTGCTATTCGTCGCCTCGTGGTGATGCTGGTGGTCGACCGCTGTGACTTTACTGATTTGGCTGGCAATCGCACTCGTTTTCTCTCCTCTGTCGTTTGGAGCTCCGATGGACCCGCGGTACTTATTTCCGCCAACCTTGAAGAAGGTGACGCCGACGGGTCTAGCGTGATTCTCCTCACTAGCTCCTCCTCAATTCGTGCCGCTTCTTGTTGGTCAGCACAGCGTTGTTCCTCCACGTCTGCTGCGCCTCCTTGGCTTCTTGTAACTACCATCTTGCAGCACGTTTAAAAACTCGAACAACGTCCCGACAGTGATTTAACAGGTCTGACGGTTCTTTCAGTACCGCCTCTTAAATGCCGCTCGATGATTTCAATCTCCCCTCTTGAGCGACGACCTCGAAAATCGCGTTCTGTTTCTAGGACCGGACGGGCTTCAATAATTCACCTCCAACGGGGCCTCCGTTCTGTGAGACCGGTGAATTCTTGACTTGTCAGCACGTGTCCTTTTTTCTACGCGCAGCACGCGATATTTCTGTGTCTCTTCACACGTCGGAGTTGGTTTCTTCCTTCTTTGACGAGACGGCTCCGTGTTACGACGACCGCTGATTGTTGATTTTGATCTGGCGAACGATGGACCAGCCTGAACGTTGATCTAGATCCGGCTCGAAGGACCAGACTGAAGTGGACTGTATTGGTTGGTGATAATTGTTCAGGGTGTCGTCAGGAATCTCCAAAAGAAAAATACTACTTGTGATCTCGATGCTTGTATTTCTCTATGATGTTATTCGTAGGAGATCTGGAGGCCGAATGAGCTCTGAACCACATCTCCATCTCTTTTATATTATTCCGGGTTAGCGTGGGTAACCCAGGTAGCGGGGGCGCAGAGCGCGGCTCGATGGACTTGCCCACGCTATGTGCCCTCTTACAGTGATTTTTACTTATATACTTAAATCTAGGGAAGTAAAAATAAACCTTATCTCGATCTTATATGAAACCCTACCTAGAAACCATAACTAATTATGTGTAAACCCTTAACAATAGTACTTTTAATGCACGTGGTATTTTATACCTACATCTAAGCTGAATTTATACAATTGCTATTTTCTTAAAGTAATTCCCTAATTCTACCTAAGAAAGCTATAGTCAGGAATCTCCAAAAGAAAAATACTACTTGTGATCTCGATGCTTGTATTTCTCTATGATGTTATTCGTAGGAGATCTGGAGGCCGAATGTGCTCTGAACCACATCTCCATCTCTTTTATATTATTCCGGGTTAGCGTGGGTAACCCAGGTAGCGGGGGCGCAGAGCGCGGCTCGATGGACTTGCCCACGCTATGTGCCCTCTTACAGTGATTTTTACTTATATACTTAAATCTAGGGAAGTAAAAATAAACCTTATCTCGATCTTATATGAAACCCTACCTAGAAACCATAACTAATTATGTGTAAACCCTTAACAATAGTACTTTTAATGCACGTGGTATTTTATACCTACATCTAAGCTGAATTTATACAATTGCTATTTTCTTAAAGTAATTCCCTAATTCTACCTAAGAAAGCTATACAAAGTACACAATCCAACCTAGATATTAGCCTTATCTACTATACATGATTTATCAGCTACGTGCCTATTAGCCTATTTATCCTTATTACACATTACTTAGTTACTTTCAGGTTTTATCCCGGTACTACTTTGGAATAAAACACTGAAACCTACTTTTATGAAGAACTAAGAAACTTATGTCTATCCTACTTGCTTCTGACTATGTTTATTATAGATTTCTTAGTTATTTTCAGGTTTTATTCCGTTCCTACTTTGAAATAAAACACTGAAACCTATCAAACTACTCAAACTAAGAAACCTACGTCTATCAAACTTAGTTCTAATTATGTACCTACTTATTTTAAAATACCACGCTACACTTCTCTTAAAACATTGCGCGCTATCCCGTTAGGTACTCTCTTTGTTTCTAAAATCACCACGCGCAGGTGCGCTATGCCATTTGCCACATCTGTTGACCAAATGTGGGGACCCTTGTCTCGCTCGAATAAATCCCACGTGATGATTCCTACTTTCTAATGCGAGATACTTTATTTACCTAATTTAAAAATACCTCGTGTTATCCTATTATATTTACATAACTTATTCCTAGTTTAAGCTATGCTCGGCGTCCGCTACAGTTTGGCACAACTGTTTTCCATTTTGGCGCGGAGTTTGAGTTGCATCTGTTATTTATATTAAATACAGTGCTGGTTTTAGTAATATCATACATAGTGTGTATTGCGAATTTCATAATGGACAAAAATATCGAACAAAGAGTTTGTCTTAAATTTTGCATCGCCAATGGAATTTCGTGTTCGGAGTCACTGAAAATGTTACAGAAGGCTTACGGTGAATCGACTTTATCAAAAACTCGTGCTTATGAGTGGTCCAAAGCGTTCAAAAGCGGTCGAGATGTGATGGAAGATTTGCCTCGCTTTGGTAGGCCGTCAACGTCTGCAACTGAAGTTAACATCGCAAAAGTGAAGGAAATAGTGACTGAAAATCCCCATTAAACTCTGAGAGAGATAGCCGCCGAACTTTCTGTATCTCACGAGTCGATCCGTACCATTTTAACTAATCATTTGGGTATGAAACATGTTGCTGCTCGGCTAGTCCCAAAAGATCTGAATTTTCTCCAAAAACTCAATCGCATGAAAGGTTACTGAAACGTTCTAGCATGTCCTCAGCGGGACATGCTAGAACGAGTCAGTTCGGACCCAACATTCATGAAACGCATTGTTACTGGTGACGAGACGTGGGTTTACGAGTTTGACATGCAAACTCGTCAACAAGCTTCGGAGTGGCGCCTTCCAACTGAACCGTTTTCAATCGATAGAAGACATAAAGGAGAATTCGCGGCGAGAACTCAACTCAATTCCGGAAGCAGCGTTTAAAAAATGTTTTGATGAATGGATTATTCGTTGGCGCAAGTGTATCGTTTCTAAAGGAGCATACTTTGAAGGTGATAAAATAAATTTGGATGAATAACAGACATTTTGTGTATTATTGATCTTTTCCCGGTACTTTCTTGACAGAGTAGTATGTAAAGTCTTAATTCAAGGTTTGACTGTCGCCTTTTTCCTCCTCCAATATTGGACCGATTTAAAAGATATTTCACTTTTTAGTGGTACCTGCGTGACTCTAAAAAGCGAAAAATAAAAAACTTTATAATAAAAAAATAAAACCGACTTCCAAAAACAAAATACTACAAAGTAAAAAATAACTTTAATTTCGGAAGTTGGTGTTCAAAAACGAAATAACTAAACACACCGACTTCCGTTTTGTTTTTGGAAGTCGGTTTTTATCACAGAAATATTAAAAACATGTATGGTTTTTATTAAGTCTCTTCGTCCGCGTTTCCTCTTACGTGGGTACTTACCTCATCCTATCACTCGAGACACAGGTAGGGTATCTTAATGAACTAATGATGCAGCATCTCCGGGGTGGCAGGTGCTTCTGTGTACCTATGGACTGCCGCTCAACGTGCACAACGAACTTCAAAAGCCGTTCTCGCCTATTACGTGTCTCAATAGCAATGGACATTCGTTCATTGTCTTTACTGAAATATCAACATCACTATGAATGTTACATAGGTCAGTAGATACTTACCTACATAAATAGTTAGCTATATTTTAGACTCAATTTATATTGTCGCGGACGTCAGCATTAATTTCGCCTCGTCTCGCGAATATTCGCGCGAATGCTCGAGAACTCTCGCGTCGCACGTTGGAAACTACAGTTAGTTGTTTAATGTTGATCTTTTACTTCGATTTTTCTACAAATGCAGCGGAGACAGTAGTAGTCGTTGTAGCTACGTGAGTCTAGAACTGCCGCACAGTCTAGTTTGTTCTATGAAAGAAAAACCTAGGTGAAAGATCAGGGCGGTGTACAGTCGCTGTAGGTTTTTGCTGGATTATTCTGTTAACCGAAATAATCTTAAGTCCAGTCTTGCGTGAGCCCACACATCTTTCTCTCAGTTGTGACTGTTGTGAGGGTAAGTAAGTAGGAAGCTGAGAATTAAAATAAATGGTCTCCCATCTCACGACGATAATACCCTGTCCAATTATCTCTTAGGCTACGTTTCCACCTAAAACCACCTCGTAGGCAGAGTATAGACAGGTATGTTTCATTACTTTGCGGGGGGCAGTGAGGAGCTTTTGAAGTGAAAACTTCTTTAGCGCTGTTGTGCAATTTATTTGTGATGGGTAAAAAATGTTAAACTCCCGTCAGGACACGTGACCTGATCGCAAATTCGTAAGAGGGAGAGGACGTTTTCACTTCTGCCGGCACTCCCGCAGTGCAACCCGTTGTGTTTTTTTTGGGGAAGGGAGTGTCTAATTAGCCTACTACTAAAACCCATCCGTGTTTCTCCTAATGCCTTTTGCGTTTCAGGGCCGCGGTGACTCTTTCGAACTATTCTGCTCGATTGTGCCCTGCAATGTATGTAGTTTAATTAATAAATTAAACTTGGATGCGAGTTGCTTGCAGGTGAAAACATGGCCTCACGAAAGCCAACAAACAATAGAGATTATTCCCCATAACTCACGTAATAAGGCTCTCAAGCTCTTCACGAGTTTCCCGCCAATTGGCAGAGTCACTGCGGCCGCGTCAAGTGTCTTCCATCTAAACTGACATCGAGTTAATTAAAGAGCGGGACGGAGATACAATGCCATTGTGTGGCGAAGAGGGACGGCTAATGTTCGAGTTTCAATTCCCTGTTCGATACTGTTGGTCGCAGGTCGTAGTGTATGCTATTAGTATTAGTGCTGAGGACACACTGCAACATTTTGTTGGGAGATATGTCATTGTTTTGGTACAAGTCCTTACACAATTCTTGTGGTGAAATGTGTCATTGCTTACAAGTTTTGAGGTATTATAAGGACAAATAGAAACTTGTATGGCTCTACGCACTTATGGCTGCTCTCTCTCTCTCTCGAAAACAATTTAAAATAGCGTGCAGGTGAAGCAGTTTTCCGTTTTCTTTCACTAACAGGGAAATTACATCTGAAACAAATATCTACATAACATGATTCGTAATTTGTTTTAGCCAAGATTTGTCTATCGCTATCACATAATAAGAAAAAAAACCATCAAACCACCTCCAAATCGTTTCATGAGATGAAACCATTGTAGTCCTTTATTTTTATCAAAAGAGTATAAAAATATTTGCTGCTTTTCAATACGAAAGAAAATAATTTGGTTTTGTTACTTTTTAAAAACATGTATTATTTTTATTATAAAAAAATAAAAATAGGGGTAGCAGAGTGGCTATCGACTATGAATGTATGTGTCTCTTTTACTCGCATTTGATCTATATCTTTTGTCCCTTTCTTCAGTGAGCAAATGGTCGATAGCTACTCGCTTTCTCGCCGGCGGTGAGACAAGTGCCTTATGGACGTTTTCATTAACAGTAGGTTACATAGGCTGTGGCTAGGTAAATAGGTAACATTCATCATGATACTAATGATCTCAAGCTCGCACCGTAGACATATCTCTCAATCTGTGAAGCCTGTTTTGGACTGTCATCATCATCATAACAGCCGAAAGACGTCCACTGCTGGACATAGGCCTCCCCTAAAGGGGGACGTTTTGCCATAAACGCCACGCTTGCAGGTGGGTTCGCGATCGCAGTGTATGGTGTTGCGTTTTACAAAGACGTTTAACACGATACCTACGAGTCTAAGGTAAGTCTATAAATTGTCGCCAAAATATACAGAAATCTTGTAAACGTAAAAACAGAGTCTGGCCGCAGAATGAAGCAAATGAAACGATTCAATATTTATTTGATAAATATAAGAGCTTGGCAATCAGCCGTCTCCTGGGCTCTGGTGACACCGATGTACAATGCAAATTGTTACTGGATGAGGCACATAATTTTTTTCGAATTAGCCATGGGCAAAATGTATCACTAAAAAGAAAAGATTGTAATGTATCTTTCGATCAGTGGGATATGTATCACTCTTTTGTATCTTTATATCCTTAAGAGGAAATGCTGGCGACGAGACTTCATAATTCGAGGTTTGGCTCTCGACTGTTTTCTCCTCCAATATTGGACCGATTTCAGAGATATTTCACAAACGGAATAAAAAAGATATATACTGTGTCCCTATGTTTTCTTTAGGAGCTCAACGAGTCAATGCTGCTTTCCAAGTATACGATGTCACAAGGTTAGACTGGCCTGCCGGCTCGCCTGACTTAAACCCAATAGAACACGCGTATGGCGAATCAGAAGGGTTTTTATGCCGTATTTTGACTAATTTCGATATAGTGGAATATCCGATTATCGCACCATTATTTCTGCGACTTAATATACCTCTCGACCCAGCCACCGCCACAGAAGAAGACGCCCTGGGCGTCGAGAGTCGCATGGCGATTTCCGGTCACCGTAGGCGAGGGCCTGCGGAGGGCGAGCATTGGGTGGATCGCCGATTGGGTTCGGCCCAGTCTTCGTAAAACTGTACTCCGTTAGTTAAGATCGCAACTATAGGAATCTCTTAAACTATTTCATTTATTTTCTAAATAGTCGCAGTCTTAAGGCCTGGGCCTCAAGTTTTGCGGACAGCGGGGCGGAGGCGGCGGCGGCGCGGTAGTGAGATGGGCAATGTAGACTCGTTTTCGAAACCAGCGGGCAGATCGCGCGATACTATAGCGGCTTAGTGTTGTGTTCGTGGATGTGTCGTCGAGATATTTGTTTTTATTCGCGAACGAAATTTCTGAACAACGGCTACAAAATTTTTTTGATTCAAATTTTTTCTTAACGCTCGATTTATAGTGGGCAAAAGAAGAAAATAAATTGCAAAACACTGCAATGCAGACGCGCGGAATGGTATATTATACTAAAAGACTATAAATACTCGTATAATAGAATATTATATTATAGTCCTTTAGTCGCCTCTTACGACACTCACGGGAAGTGATGGGATGGTATTATTCTTTTACGGCACCATACGGCACCGGCTGGCTCATCACTAACAACCAGCGTGATACCAAAGGAATAGATATACTCTTATAATCTCGAAAAACTTTACTTTCGTTCTAGGGCAGTCGAGTAATAAGAAACATTCTTGCTGTCACATCCCACATGACACAGCTATATCTTTGTCCCAAGAAGCGGTACGTAGCCAAATTAGCCAAACGCAGAGCGTCTCGCTAAATCAAGTGTAGTGTATTCCTAAGCTTTGACATGCCTCGCGCCCTGCCTCGTACCAGAGCGCCTCGCCTTGCCTCGCGTCTAGACGCGCCTCGCAAATTTTATTACAGCCCGAATTTATTTTATTTTTCACACATGATAGAACATGGGAAGGTTATGACTGGCGCGATTTTATGTTTTTTTTTTTGCGATGAGCAAGAAGTCTTGTTTGTTGATTCTAGATGTCGTCGTTAGGCCTGGAGAAATGGTTGGAGTTGGTGAAATAACGCTCAAATTACTCATTAATCTTCTTGCTTATCAGACTGCTGTAGACCTTGAATCAAGAGGTCCACCTTGCCATGCCCTTCGTGCGGTGGCCTTCCAACGCTGTAGCTTCCGTTACATGGTGCCAATTAAAATCTTTCAGCCCCAACCACCATTAGTTCTCACTGCCACAAAACTTAGCCGATTTTTCTTGTTAGGAACCTTTCAGCCAAATCAACGCAATGTATTGGGCTCAGCATATTACTTACTACTTATTATAGTAGGTACTCTGTGTTAAACAATGCAGATAAAAAATGAACTCGCACCAGACTCTTTCATAAGCATCCACATAGCAGCTCTTCAAAGCCAGCAAACGTTCTTTTTAAACATCTGAATGAAACTGTAGGCGAAGTCGGAATATTTATAACTAACGAAGTATGACACTAAGGAGAGGTAATGTTCAAGAATTTTTATCAATTTATTAGGGGAGCTTTTGGTAACTTAGTTTAGAAGCTTGTCGCGTTATTACTTACACGATCAGACACGGTTTCCTCCAGTATCAGATCAGAGACGCTCGGCTTTCAGCGAGTGCTTTTGTGCGCCGGGCTTTTACTCGCAATACTCGCTCCGGCCCGCACTATAAGATAGAAATTACTGCTGTTTGGTGAGTTCTGACCGCCAAGCGAGCATCGCCGAGCGAGTGTCGCTGAGCGAGTACAATCTTTGATAGCTTTTGTCGCTGCGATCAACTAGAGGTGAGAGCCGCTAGCCGGCAGTGTGAACAGCCAGCAATCGACTGTCAAAGGAGATCTATATCTTTTGTCCCTGATCAAATAGTCGATAGCTATACTCGCTTCCTTGCCAAGAGACACGTGCCCAAGGCAAGCGTGCTCCATATTCGACCGCGTGCAATAAAAAGTAAAAAAAAAAAATTAGATGGATCATCCATTACAAACCATGACCATTCCTTGCCTTGGAAAGTAAGTTAAGCAGTTGGTCCCGGCTCTCATTCGCAGATCTCTAACACTCTAGTCGAGCATATTACGCAGTACTGGGTTAGTGAATAGTCTAGGTCAGAGAGATTGTAACTACATGTTCTTTCTTTTTCTTCTCAGGTGGGCAGTCTAACGACCGCACATTCCCTAGTGTCTGAGTTTCCAAACCGCCTCAAGGCCTCTGACTACATGTTTAAAGGCTGGTATTCAGCTGCATTCGTAATCCGAGCCTAACGTAGTTATGAAAAGGCTAGATATATAGCTGGGTTAAACGATAACCCTTGGCAAGACTAGTGTCAGTATTTCTGGCTTTTAACTACCCGTTACAATTATCAAAGATGTACAAATGAAAGCCGGGACCAACGGGTTAACGTAGGTACTTCCCGAGGAACGGACGAGTCTTGGTATGCACTAGATGGTCACCTAACCATAGAATAACCTCGGCAAGCGTTGCTCGAACCGAGCAGCTCCTATTATTTAACGCAATAAAGATATTTTTAGAAGAAACATGTCTCCTAAACTACATTCGCCGAGTGCTCCCGTGAGGCAAGCTTATAGCAATCCGGCAATGTTGTTGACAAATGTTCGGCCCGACGGGCTTTACGAGCAAAACGGGCATAACTCAGGCAAACTCGGGCTAACTCGGGCACATTTGCTTACAAACTTCTCAGATATTTCATCTTTTTTCGCGCTGTGGTGTCGCGAATGTCTTTATTGATGACATTGTGTCTGCTCAGTTTAGCTGAGAATGTGATGATCGGGTATTACGGTATTTTATTGTCATGCTTAGTTTTGTTAAAAACATTATTTAGAATAGGCTTGCTATTTCCTTTGTATTGTCCTCACATGTATGTAAATCAGGCTGGTTTCCGCAACTTCACGACTAAGCGCGTATTTTGCGTGCAGATTGTCCTCACATGCAGAAGCATCAAGGATACGTAACTTAGAATTTTGTAAAACATAACATAATGAGTGTACGTTCTTCTCCATAGAGATCTACACTTCCGAACGTGCAAATAGCTTCATATTTTTGAATCAGCGACCTTGACATTTCAAAAGAGCCTGTAAACGGTTTTTTTGAAATAAATGCTTTGAATCTTTGTATCTAACTTCGAGACTCCTACGTATGTAGGATTTAAACTATCAGAGTCGGGGTGTCCTAAGTTCCGTAAAACCTACCCAAACCTAACCTCGGCCTCATCATGAAATGGGCGCCGGTAGGACTATTTTCGGGGGTGTGTAACTGCAAAACCCCTCCTCGAATAGGAAAGGTTTACTTTTGCCCAGAACTAAAGTAGACGGTCACAAGATAGAACGTGAGGGAGCTCGAAGTACTTCGTCCCGGATATGCTAGGTCTCTTTTACCGCATTCCTCATCATCATCTGCCTAGCCTTTTCCCAACTATATTGGGGTCGGCTTCCAGTCAAACCGGATTTAGCTGAATACCAGTATTTTACGCGGAGCGGCTGCCTACCAAACCTCCACAACCCATTAACTGGGTAACACGGTACTTCATGGCAAGACTGGAGTCAGAGTAATTGGCTTCTGAATATTCGTAACGACTGCCAAAGATCTACAAATGACAGCCGGGACCAGCGGCTTAAAGTGCTTTTCAAGGCACGGAGGAAACTCGGTATGTTAAGATAGTCACCCATCCACAGACCAACTTTGGCAAGCGTTGCTTAACCATGAAGATCGACCCGTGCGGCTGTTATTATCTAGCCACGAGCTCCTCCAAAATAATGTACTGAAGAGCAGATTTTTTTCGCGGTTTCTCTTATATTACTGCATCAGTCATCACTTTGTTCCCACATTGCACCATTATTCTCTTCAATATTTAGTTTTATCACTAGGAATAGAATCATTCGTTATGAACACACGTATTATAATACGGATACGTAACGAGTTTATACTCGGAAAAGAATAGCAATAGGTACTGTGATGGCACGCGACTTGAACTGTCGAAAGGGACAGGAAATGCTTTTTACAGCTTTCTAGTTTTGGAGAAGAGGAAGAAAGGTAAAGAGAGGGGGGGGGGGAATCGTACATTATTTCGATCGTCTTCCTTGATAGAGCGGTCGTGGTCACTGCGTATTCTGTGTGTCCAATCTCCAATCACTCACTGGTGTTGTGGATTTCGGCCATGGCCAATCGGGGCCTCAAGTCTGCTGTTACAATAGTGTCAGAATGGTCTATCGTTGATTTAATTATTGTTGGTTTTGACAAGTTTGGTAATCTACTAATATAAAAGCGTCATTATGACTATCCAATGGTCAACCACTGACACTCCATTGAAAAAAATGGCATAGAATGGTAATCTCGTACATAATGAATAAATAATATCTAAAAATATATATAAATGAAATCTGGCATAACCAGGGCATAAATCGATAGGGCGAAAATCATTTCTACGGTTTTATAAAATAATGGCAATACTAAAATGTCTTTGTCTTTTTGTCATGTGTGTTGTGTGTCACACTGACACACAACACACATTACACATTACACACCACTCATAACACCAATATCACTCAACATTCACCACATTTATTCACACCAGGTCAATACTCACCTCACTGGTAGTGGTAGATAGTATACCTACTTTTTTCTGATTTTTATTTTTCGTTAACTGTTATTTTGTTAATATTTTTCTTTATTTGCCTGCTGCATGCATTCTTTCATTTAATTTGTACTCAATAGATTTACATAACGAGAGAGCGCCTTGACTTCCATAATACAAGTCTTACTTAGTTTGGAAGTCAAGAGTTCCCTTCTTTGAACATTTTTTATGGCAATAAACCTTTTTATATATTTTTTTTTTATTTTTTTTTCTACCACGATTCTACTACGAGACCATTGACCGACCAGTGGTCGACGATGATGAATTAGCAGATTACGAACTTTTAGCAAAATGACAATGGGATCGTGTTGGAATGACGAATTTATAAAAAATAGCAGACTTGGGGCCCTGAACGGAGACTAGCCATCGGCGCGGGACATATTATAGTGCACAAGTTTGTGGGCAAACACAGCAAACCTTCTCTATCACTCTCGTATTCCGATAGGACGGAAACCCGACCGGAGAGAGACCGCCAGAGTTACCGCGGCCCTGGAACACAGAGGGCATTTGAAGGAACACGGATGGGAGGCAGAGCAGTGGTGGCCCGGTGGTAAAGGCTGCGACTTACGAGTTGTAGGTCGTAGGTTCGAACCTTTACTTCGAGTAAATTATTTCATCACCACTGCTCTCAAAACGGTGCAGGAAAACATCGTTAGGAAACGGGGATATCCTAGAACTAAAAATTCGAAGACATGTGACATCTACCAACCCGCACTGAGCCCGCGTGGTGAATTACGGCCAGTGGGCCGTAATCCACCTCGCGGGCGGTCCCTCTCACCGAGAGGAGGCCTGTGTCCCAGCAGTGGGAACATTTTAAGCTGATTATGCTCATGCTTATGCTGGGTGTGTGGGGTCCATACACAAAAAAAGTGCTTCCAAATGCGAATTTTATCTTATCGATGCACCTCATTGGTAACCTTCCGCGAGGCCTGCGAACCTTCACCCTGCCCTAGTAATTAGCCAATTGAGATATCGAGAAAACGCCGGGTATCTCAATTGGCTAATTACCTGGCCAAATTGAGTATTTATGTGTTAAGCTCTATCTTTATCAAAACTAATATTATAAAGAGGTAAAGTTTGTGAGTTTACCAATAGACAGCCACATATATATTTATGATCACGTCGTTTGTGGCTATATATTAACCCGAAAAATATCTCTCAACGAAGTGAGTGCGGGTCAGCTACTTTAAAATAAACAAAAGTAAGAATGTAAGTACCTTACATCAAATTCGTGATACTAAAATTGGGGGATACAACAGTTAGCATTATCTGTTTCCTGTAAACTACAGTGAAACATATCGGGCACAATTGCTCGGGTATTAGAAGCGAAGTGGTCACGTTACCCGCCACAAAGTTTGACCGCTCCGGGCGCCGTGTTTTGCATAAACTACAGACAGAATATTGATGGTCGCCGCGTGGGGAGGATTCGGAGGAACGGTTTTATTGTGAGTATTAAACGATATCTTGGAGGTCATCCCACCTACACGCACAAAACGTTTTGGGAACACATTTCCAAACTGCATGAAAAAAGCCATAGTGACTCCTGTGTATAAGGGTGGAGTGACTCACTAACTATAGGCCTATTTCTGTGCTGAGTGCATTATCGTAGATACTAGAAAAAAATCCTTAGTAACTGCTTGACTAAGTATCTAACTAAATTCAACATCATCTCAGAAAGCCAGTACGGTTTTAGGCCCGGTGTGTCGACTGAAGATGCTGTAACCAATTTCAGTGCCACGGTAGCTAGCAAGCTTGACAAAAGCTACAAGTGCTACGGTTTATTTTTGGATATATCAAAGCTTTCGATACGGTCTCTGTCCCAATCCTTTTATCAAAATAGGAGCACATTGGAGGCCGTGGTCTGTCATTAAATATATTTAAAGATTATCTGACCAATCGTACCCCGGTTAAAATTGATACAATGGTGAGTGAGCACGAAGAAATCAAATACGGAGTCCCACAAGCGAGTATTCTTGGACCCACATTGTTTATAATATACATTAATGACTTGTGCAAGATGAAACTAGAAAAGGCTGATATTTTTACTTATGCGGATGACACAGCTTTCTTAGTGTATGGGAAAAACTGGGTGGAGGCTAAGACACAGGCCGAGAGGAATCTGAGGAAAGTCATGCTATGGTTATCTTCTAATGTACTTACGTTGAATGTAGATAAATCGAAACATATTCGTTTTTATCTCCCCAACACCTCAACGCCATCAGAAGAAACTATAAAACTTACTGCCCACAATTGTACCAAATCAGCGATAGACTGTCGTTGTTTCCTTATATCAAATGTTGCCTGTATCAGGTATTTTGGTGTTTTAGTGGATGAACGATTGGACTGGCGTCCACAGGTGGAGACCGGAGACCCTCACCGGACGAGTCAGAAAACTACTGTACGTGTTTAAGAATCTTCGTCACTCTGCCGACCGTACGTTTTTGAATACAGTCTATCTGGCATTGTGTCAATCAATATTGAGTTATTGTGTTCCTGCTGTGGGGTGGGACTTATAAAAATTTTGTTTTTGAAATTAGAGAGGGCACAAAGGTCCATTCTCAAGGTCATGTATGGTAAGCCGCGCTATTATTCTACCACAGAACTGTACAAGGAGTGCAAGGTGTTAATAAGCACAATTTTAAAGAGAAATTAAGTAATTGGTTAAAGTTAATAAGTTATGATGAGTCTGAGTAGCTTTTTGAATAGAAAAATAAAAACAAACCCTTTTTTATTTTTATACATGTTAAGTTGGTTGCTAATTATGTCAAATTGTTATGTAACACAAAATAAGACGGTGATATGTATACGACATCTAAAACGGTCGACCACCGACTACCCAAGATGCGAGCATATCTCAGTTTGGGAGTCGTTGTCTCAGAATAGAATGCTTCTGTACATTCACTTCGCAAAATAGATAGAATTATTTTTTTTGTTTCTGGACATTCATAGTGCGTACAGCTAAGGAGTGGAATTCCCTGCCGGAGTCTGTGTGTCCTGGTAGATACAACCTGGGAGTCTTTAATTCAAGAGTGAATAGGTTACTTCTAGGCCAGCGTGCTCCATCCACGACCACATCATCTCTTACCAACAGGTAGGTATAAAAAAAAACCGGATGTATGTATGTATATTTCTTTGGTACGCCCTAGAGCTTAAACGGCTCAATAGATTTTAGCTTGAGAGGTGTCGTTAGATTAGTATTTACTGTGAGAGTGACAGTGAAAACCTATCAAGTGGGGTATCAAGATAAAGGGCTCAAGGAGACGATTCCATAAATGTAACTCACTAAAATGTAGACCGCTAAAAACGACTAAAAAGTTCGAAACAAGTCGCTTTTCAAGCAGTCTGATGCAGTTCAATCACTGATCTGATGCCACCAGCTGCATCAGACGGTTTGAAAAGCGACTTGTTTCGAACTTTTTAGTCGTTTTTAGCGATCGGGTTTTTAGACATAGTTAACTTTTTTATTCCTAGAGTAACTAGTATCGTCCCTCAGAATACAGGTGGTTATGTTTGCGCAGATTCGGCGGTCTGCTATTGAATTCCGTAGTCATACGGACCCGACACCCCGTAATTGTTGGCACAGACGGCGCAGGGTAGGATGTTCACACCGTTCACTTTTAAAGAGACTACCTTTTTTCTGCGGCTTTGCTTCGTGGCTTATCTCACAGGAATCAGGCATGCATTTTTTCGGGATTAAAAGAAGCAAATTATCATCTGTCTAGCCTTTTCTCAACTATATTGGGGTCGGGATTAGAGAAGCAAATGACACTCAGTAATAGTGAAGCTTTCCGTTACCGGAAGCTATGGCCTGAGTCCAGCAGAGATATTCTTTTTTACACGGGTTTAAGGATATTTTATAATTGCATTATTTAATTCCATCAAGCCTGTTCCATCATCGGACCATAAGACGAACGGCGATGCGCCACCGGTACATGGTGGACATCCGACTCACACGCACAAAACGTTTTGGGAACACATTCATAGTGCGTACAGCTAAGGAGTGAAATTCCCTTGCGGGGTCTGTGTTTCCTGATAGCTACAACCTGGGAGTCTTTAAGTCAAAAGTGAATAGGTTACCTCTAGGCAGGTGTACTATATCTTCGACCACATCATCGCTTACCAACAGGTGAGATAGTGGTCAAACGCGTGCCTATCAATAGTAAAAAAAAAAACATGGCGTGTAAAGTTAAGCTTTTATTGCAATCAAATGAAGTTTGAGAGATCTGATCGGAGGGATTCAAAATTATAAACAAAGTTCTTTTACGTGACCAAATCAGTTTCTGGTGTTTTACGAGTTGGTCGAAGACTGAGCCGCGGGGAAAAGCTAGCCAAAATCTCAACACGGCCTTCCTCGTCTGTTAATAAATCGCCATGAGATCCCCATAAACTCTTCATGATTCTCTGATTTTAGGGCTAATTGATTTTCTATTCCATGTTCCTTAGAAACGTATTCAAATAGGTCATTGAAGTATTAGATTCCAGTAACTATGCTTTCAATAGCGGCGCAAATACTGTAACCTTATTGGTAATTACAGTTTTGAGCCGTTTGGGGTCGAAACGCTGGGGTCATGGGGTCCGAGTGCGCGTCTCCTTTTTAAGGACATTTCTCGCCGACTGGTCGACACTTTGCGTGACCAGAGGGCTGGCTCGTTCTTTGCTCAAAGAGTTAGCATTGCCATTCAACGTGGCAATGCTGCCAGTCTTCTGGGCACGTTTCCGGATGACAGCGATGCGGAGGAATTTTTCGACGCCTGATCGTATTTGGTTTTGTATATTCTTAATGTATATAGTTTTTAGTAGTTATTTTGGAATGAAAATTGATATATTAATATTTTACATATATTGCTTTCAATCAAATAGCAATACAAACCTACCTAGTCCACCCCATTGCAAAGAAAAATGAGGCCTCTCCGTTGGAAACCAAAGCTTGTCAGTACAATGCATCAGCCAGCAGTCGCCGCCATCACTCAGTCACCCGATCGACACTCTGTCGAGTAAATCACCGTCATTCCGGTCCGGAACGGCTATCCGAAGCCATCCGGTGGTGTACGGCTCTCTCCGGTACCACGGGGTATGGAAAAGATAATGTCAAGTTCATTGCAATCAGGTGAGGTTTGAGAGAACTGCAGTGTGATTCTGTAAACATGTCGAAATGTAGGCTTGGGGGAATGATCACGAAGTGAGCTGTCAAACCAGTAATCAATATGTCAATCCTTCAAGGTCAGAGTTCGCGATCACATTCGCAAGAGGTTAGATGGAGGAGAGGAGGCAGTAGTATCGTCGCAGCGCTAAATTTTTTGTTATTGTTTGTTTGTATGAACTGGTAAAGTATATTCGTGTATTAGTTTGTTCATTGAGTTATATATTGTAGTACTTATTGTATGTATAGTTTATATATAGTGCAGAGATATATATATCTTTTTATTTATTAAATATCTATTATTGCACCTGCCACTAATTGTCTCTGCACCACCCAACGGTTGACTGGTAGAAAATGCCTAAGGCATTAAGTCCGCCTCTGTACGAATGACAGTTCACTTCGTGATCACGTCACCCACGCCATCACTTCGACATGTTTAATCGACCGGCTGTCATTACATTGACAGCTTAAGTTAACACGATAACACGCTGACAGAATAAAGCGTATAGTGTACGCTGTAGCGGTTTCCTTGCGTGATCGAGTCAGAAGATGAAATGAAGAGATCCGCATGAGAAGCAAGGTAAGGGTAACCGACACGTAGATGTGACGTGACATCACGCGTTTCAACGCACTGTTTTGTCTTATTTTTATGTGCCAAAGGAAAGATACCTACGTGTCCAATATTTTTGGTAATCTAACTTATATGTATGTATGTAAATCGGGCTGGTTTCCGCAACTCCACGACTAAGCACGTATTTTGCGTGTAATAATCTAACTTACGGGCTAGAGAAAGCCGCAGGAATTCTTTGGATGAAAAAACACCGAGCGGTCGGAGTAGCTACGTTTGTGGGAGCACTATGAAAAGATGAATGATTGAAATTTGAAAACTTGAAATTATATCTGTTCAGCGACTTCTAAATCTGTTATGTTTTTATTGGTTTAATTTATCGGATCTGAAGTAAATTTGTAATATTGTATGTCTGCTTCACTGATTCCTTAATAATATTATAAATGCAAAAGTAACTATGTTTGTCTGTCTGTCGCACTTTCACGCCAAAACTGCTGAACCGATTTAAATGTTATTTGGTACAGAGATAGTCTAGAGTCTGAGAAAGCACATGCTACTTTTTATCCCGGGAATATATTCCCTAGGGACTACGCGGGCGAAGCCGCTGGCAGAATCTAGTAATAATATAATTTGTTTGCTCACTGCACGAGTTGGTAATGGTGCCTCATTCCATTTGAAGTATATCTGTGAGTAGGTTTCGGCCCCTCGTACCTACGCTTTCCAAAGGTCCGAAACCCCAGGCTCCCGAGAAATAAAAAAAATAAATAATAAAAGAGATTTATCGTTTACTTTAACCTGGACTAGACTTTTTAACTATCGCAGGTTTTGGCCCATGCGCTCTGTATCTGTATTGATACCCAGTGTGCTGGTAGCGGGCGTTAGTAACACGAACTAAACTGATGATCGCTCCACGCCCATGTCCGGAATAATACAGACAGATTTGCGCTCGGTACTGTTGTCAACACAAACCTAAACAGGCCATACACTACACAGTGCACTTTGGTTCATTGGGTATCTTAGAACAGAAATACTATTTATTGTACACTACCAGCACTTCGCCCGCGACCTCGTCCGCGCTGCAATTTCCTTAAGGATATCAATTTATTTCGAAAATGCGCGGGTCATTTTCGTTATTAGCTTTCTTTGGGTGCAAACATGGTTAAATACGGTTCAGTAGTTACGGAGTAAACAAACAAAGAAAAATACCTTCCCTCGTTAAATATAGACTCATCATCTGCCTAGCCTTTTCCCAGCAATATTGGGGTCGGCTCCCAGTCAAGCCGGATTTAGCTGAATACCAATATTTTACGAGGAGCGGCTGCCTACCAGACCTCCACAACCTATTAACTGGGTAACACGGTACTTTATGGCAAGACTGGAGTCAGATTAACTGGCTTCTGATTGTCCGTAAAGACTGCCAAAAAAAAGACAGCAAAGAAAAAAGATCTACAAATGACAGCCGGGACCAGCGGCTTAACGTGATTTCCGAGGCACGAAGGAAACTCGGTATGTTAAGATGGTCACCCATCCACAGACCAACCTTCGCAAGCGTTGCTTAACCTTGAAGATCGACCCATGCGGCTGTTATTATCTATCTATAACACATTAAAATAAAACTTTAAAAAAACAGTAGCGTGTAGCAATGAGGATGTTTACGAACATGCTTTGCCGCGCTGGAGATAGGGTCGCTGTGTGTGTTTTGCTGCAGAACAACTTGCTGCTCTTGTCGCTACTGGGGCAGAACTAGCTTCATCTATTTTACTGATCGACCTTGACAATTCAAAAGTGCCTGTAACTGGTCTATTTAAAATAAAGACGAGGCTCAAAAAACGCGTAGCACCTTTGGGTTTGTGGCTGATCTCTCTCGGTCATTTGGATTGTCGATCCTTTATAGGTTATGAGAGTAATATAAAGAAACAAAGAGTGCACATAAATGTTTGCGCAAACACATCTGCACTATAACATCTCTCTCGCCGATGGAAGAAAGAAAGAATAAAAATTATTTAGCACATACATGAAACACGCACGGTACATAGAAATAATAAAAAAAGGGTACAGACTGACTGATGTTGTCTGACGCTGGTTTCAAATGAACCTTTTAAAAGGACGGTTCGACGGGTCATTTCTTACAATATTATTGTCAGGTAGTTGGGGATCCTTGCAAAAGTGAGACGGTACTTCACGCCGGAACAGCTGCTCAAACTCTATCAAGCGCAAGTTCGATCTATGGAGTACTACTCTCATCTTTGGGACGGATCTGCCAGATACCAGCTTGATGCCCTTGAGTCAATTGAGAAACAAGCCAAGAGGATCATTGGCAATGAGAGGCTCGTCGCGACGAAGCTCCAGTCTTGAGCATCGACGACGAGTTGCTGGCTTGTCGGTTTTCTACCGGTTGCATTTTGGGGAATGTGCGCTGGAATTGCATAATTTAATTCCGCCAAGCCCGTTCCATCATTGGACCACAAGACGAACGGCGATGCGCCACCGGTACATGGTGGACATTCCACCCACGCGCACTAAACGTTTTGGGAACACATTCATAGTGCGTACAGCTAAGGAGTGGAATTCCCTGCCGGAGTCTTTGTTTCCTGATAGCTACAACCTGGGAGTATTTATGTCAAGAGTGAATAGGTTACTTAGAAGTAACCTATTCACTTGGCAAGCGTACTCCATCTTCGACCACATCATCGCTTACCATCAGATGAGATGGTGGTCAAGCGCGTGCCTATTAATAGTAAAAAAATATATATATTATAATATAGATACTGTCGTAAACATATATATAGTTAAAAAACATGGTATAATTACAAAAAAAACAAAATATATATACTCGTAATAAAGTGACGAAGATATAAACAAATGTTTATGATTGTGCTTGTGCGTGTAATACATTCAGTCAAAAAAGTATCGGGAATGGATGATTTGTTTATGGTTCCAAATTCAAATTTTTGTTTTTTTGTAGTTGTTAGATTGGCACAACTGTTTTCCATTTTGGCGCGGAGTTTGAGTTGCAACTGTTATTTATATTAAATACAGTGCTGGTTTTAGTAATATCATATATAGTGTGTATTGCGAATTTCATAATGGACAAAAATATCGAACAAAGAGTTTGTCTTAAATTTTGCATCGCCAATGGAATTTCGTGTTCGGAGTCACTGAAAATGTTACAGAAGGCTTACGGTGAATCGACTTTATCAAAAACTCGTGCTTATGAGTGGTTCAAAGCGTTCAAAAGCGGTCGAGATGTGATGGAAGATTTGCCTCGCTCTGGTAGGCCGTCAACGTCTGCAACTGAAGTTAACATCGCAAAAGTGAAGGAAATAGTGACTGAAAATCCCCATTCAACTCTGAAAGAGATAGCCGCCGAACTTTTTGTATCTCACGAGTCGATCCGTACCATTTTAACTAATCATTTGGGTATGAAACATGTTGCTGCTCGGCTAGTCCCAAAAGATCTGAATTTTCTCCAAAAACTCAATCGCATGAAAGTCGCTGAGGACATGCTAGAACGAGTCAGTTCGGACCCAACATTCATGAAACGCATTGTTACTGGTGACGAGACGTGGGTTTACGAGTTTGACATGCAAACTAGTCAACAAGCTTCGGAGTGGCGCCTTCCAACTGAACCGAAACCGAAAAAACCACGCCAAAGTCGATCAAAAGTCAAAGTCATGTTGACTGTTTTCTTTGACTATCGCGGTGTTGTGCACTCTGAATTCTTACCGGAAGGTCTAACGGTAAATAAAGAATATTATTTGAGCGTTATGCGGCGTCTAAGAGAGCAAATGCGACGAAAAAGGCCAGATTTGTGGAAGGAAAATTCTTGGATTTTGCACCACGACAATGCGCCTTCGCACAAGGCTATCATTGTGAACGAATTTTTAACCAACCACTCAACAAATACCATCCAGCAACCACCATATTCACCAGATATGGCTCCTGCTGACTTTTTTCTTTTTCCTAAACTCAAATTACCACTTCGTGGCACCCGTTTTCAATCGATAGAAGACATAAAGGAGAATTCGCGGCGAGAACTGAACTCAATTCCGGAAGCAGCGTTTAAAAAATGTTTTGATGAATGGATTATTCGTTGGCGCAAGTGTATCGTTTCTAAAGGAGCATACTTTGAAGGTGATAAAATAAATTTGGATGAATAACAGACATTTTGTGTATTATTGATCTTTTCCCGGTACTTTCTTGACAGAGTAGTATGTTCATAAATAATACCACTGATGGAAACGAAACAAGCTATTTGGGTACTGTTTTGACAAAAAAAAAATGTAGATATACCTAACTAAAATGCGATGAAAATAATTACGTACTTAAATCCTGATACTTAAGTGAGTCAATTGAAATCGCTCCGGAGAGGGTGTAAAGTAGAGAAATTATTGGTAAAAAGTGCAAACGAGAGTAGATGAGGGTAAGCATCATCGATGGCTTGTAGTGTCCGGTGAGATTGACTGCCTTGCCCAAGATCTCCTAGAATAAATTGAAGGCCCTCTGCCTAGCACGAATATATTTGACGTATAGCGTTACGTGAAATTTTACCGTAGCCACAACACTCGTTTCGCATTTAATATTGTTTTGAAACTAGCTGACCCGCGCGGCTTCGCTCCCTCAACTGGCTACCCTACCTACCCTACCTACCTACCCTACCTACCTACCCTACCTACCTACCCTACCTACCCTACCCACCTACCAACTTACCCTTTTTTTTTTGTTTTTTAACCTTCCCTGTATTCTGGCGAAAATAACAAAAAAAAGAATTATTTAAATCGGCCCCGCAGTTCTCGAGTTTTAGCGAGACAAACGAACAGCAATTGATTTATATATATATAGATAGATACTTGATTCATATTTTTGAATTATAAAAATAGTGTTTACCCCATAAAATTAAACCAAAAACTATGGAGTTGTAATTTTTCACATTCAAAATACATTTACGTTAACGTTACTCTACATCAAAATATTCGTGCTAGGCCCTCAGTTGATGCTATGCTAGATTTATTTTCTATCGCAATCAACACTTCCGTACGCGTCAGTACATAGGTGTGACGTGTCAGTGTGTATGGGCGGCGACTAAGTTATAGTTTGGAGCTGTAACTTATACCGCTAGAGTTATGGCGGGCCCTGCGCACTGGGCCAATGGCATTGGTTTGCACGAGTATCTATCAGAAGGCTGAAGTCCTATAGACATCACAAGTTTAAGTATTCGTTATCATATATTGACGGCGATGTTGGACATAATATCGATTGACTGACTTTTTACCCGACTGCGAAAGAAGGAGGGTTATGTTTTTAATTTTCTACTTGCACCCCAAAAGTGACCCTCATACAAAAAAAATATAATTTACGTAACACGTCCGTGTTTGGGTCAGAGAAGTCCATATGTGTACCAAATATCAACAGAATCGGTCCAGTGGAACGGGAGAAAACTGACAGTGGTAGACGGACAGACAGACAGACTCGAGTGATCCTATAAAGATTCCGTTTTTTGTTCGGAACCCTAAAAATAACCAGTTATGTTTTTGATCCTCAGAAATGCCGACGTATGGTCACTACGGACAGTATTCCATTGATTCGTACCCCGCCCATCAGAATCCGCTGGATGTGAGAATCTCAGGACCGTTCGATGTATCTGCAGGATGCTGTTGCGGCTGCCGTGGCGCTGTAGTACTTCGGGCATGTTCGCTGAATCTCACACGGATTGTTATTTTTTTTTTTTTTTGTGATGGGTTTGCTCTTGTCTCTAGTCTAGATCAAAGATGACACAGAAAAAGTCTAGGATGGAGCGAGATTACCCAGAAGGAGCCTGTTCAGTCTAACTTTGAAGAGATAAGGGTTGTAAGGGTTTGGAAACACAGACGCAGGCAGAGAGTTCCACTCCTTTGCTGTGCGCATTATAAAAGACGTTTGGAAACGCCAGTGCGAATTGGTGGAATAGGCGGTAGGGATGGTAAGATGCAGTGCCTCTGGATGTCCGATGGTAGAAGGGGGCCGGTGGGATGTGGTCGTGGAGTTCTTGGGCACACTCACCGAAGTACAATCTGTAGAAAACCGACAAGCAGGCAACCTTACTGTTTTCACGTCATCATGCGTAAGAAAGCCGCTCCTTACTGCTGCGCTTTCGTAACACTCGGAACAGCATTCTGATAATAATTGTTAACAGACCCGACTGCCTAATCCAAAGAAACCGGATGGAGGTAGCTGCAGCGTTATGTAGGTAAATGAACAATATTCCAGTAATTTAAGTAGGTACCTAGGTACTAATAACACTCATGGAGGAGGAGCTCGTGGCTAAATAATATCAGCCGCACGGGTCGATCTTCAAGGTTAAGCAATGCTTATTGCCAGGGTTTGTCTGTGGATGGGTAACCATCTTAACATAGCGAGTTTCCTCCGTGCCTCGGAAAGCACGTTAAGCCTTTGGTCCCGGCTGTCATTTGTAGATCTTTGGCAGTCGTTACGGATAGTCAGAAGCCAGTCAATCTGACTCCAGTCTTACCATGAAGTAACGTGTTACCCAGTTACTGGGTTGTGGAGGTCTGATAGGCAGGCGCTCCGCGTAAAATACTGGTATTCAGCTAAATCCGGTTTGACTGGAAGCCGACCCCAATATAGTTGGGAAAAGGCTAGGCAGATGATGAACTACACTAATATTGAAATATACTAATATACGAAGGCTACTGCGTTGCTTGTAGTCTTCTCCGTTTCAAATCGTGGAGTAGTTTTCTTGCTTGACTTAAATGGTCAGTGGAACTCAGCACACTTGCGCCTCGCTTACGAATTTATGGACTTCTCAATCTAACTAGGGTGATCCGCTTCTAGGAGACCAACTAAACCGAGCCGCTACCGTAAAGAGACACAAAAGCACCAAGATCCGGCTCGAAAACCATAAAATGTACGGTTCGTACACTTGCAGAGTTGTTCTCGTTGAGGTTGAAGTGCGTAAAGAGAAGATCACTTAGTTTCCGTAAGGTTTATTACTGTAAATAGTGTTTACAAATAAAACTGTTGACGATTCCTTTCTCTAATGTTTGTCACCGCGTAGCAGTAATTGCACTCACTGATTGATTGGTATGTATGTTAATTTATAGTTATAAAGTGACGCACGGCGGGTTCAAGCCGCCGCGAAACATGTACAGTTTAAGACTGTACAATAAGCACAATCTATTTCTATGAAATCATGGGCTAATAATATAGTGTGAATTTTTGAAATAAAGATATTTTGTTTTTATTAATTGCTTCTGTGAGCGGCTTCGTCCGCACGATCCCTAGGGAACATAGGTACCCTCGGGATATACGTAGCCTTTGTGTTATTCCAGACCATAATCTACCTCTGTGCCAAATAACATGAAGATCCTTTCAGACGTTCTGACGTGAAAGAGTAACAAACATCCATCCATCCATCCTCACAAACATTCACATTTTCAGTTGGCCAGTGGATGTCCTACAGTACTGATGATAATGATACAGCTATTTTCATAGATTATGGTGTTGGTGGAGATTCGCTACATCAGAGGCATCGCCGGTGTTCTCCTTTGCCAGAGGTAACGTTGATGTCTCAACCCTCATGATTTCAGCTAGGGTTTTGGCTGATGAAGGAATCTTTTCCACAAACAAAACAAACAAAACAAAGTCATCTGATTTAATATTATACTACAGCTAAACATTTCGCTGCGTCAGAAAAAATCACGGAACATAATAATTTGTTAGAAAAACTCTAGTGTATTTTACGCGGCACCAATATACACCGCAATGCAGAAGTGCCATTCCGCCCGACTACACTGTCAACATCTCACTTTTACGGTGAATGACAGTGAACTGTCATTCTATCACGTTGACTACACCTAAGTTGGTGAAGGAGGATACAAACTTTCAGAAATCAGAAATCATTCATTTATTTACAAACATGGGTATAAATGTTTGATGTTTTTTTTATAAGTAAGTAATAATGTTCTCCATGTTTAACCATCACATGGGCATGCAAATATTGTAAGATAATTACTAAACACAAAATAAGATATGTCAGTCACAGTTATGAAATAGTGTAATGTTTTATCTCGTACTAGTTGACCCGCGCAACTTTGTCGGCTCCGCTCCTATTGGTCTTAGCATGCTATATAGCCTATATCCTTCCTCGATTAATGGGCTATATCTTTCATTGTTAAATGAAATAATTTTTCAAATCGGACCAGTAGTTCCTGAGATTGGCGCGTTCAAACAAACAAACAAGCAAACTCTTCGGCTTTATATATTTGTAATAAGTAATTTAAATAAGTTCTTTAGTTAAGGCTCTGAACGTCTGTATGAAACACGGAACCCTTTTAGGATCACTTTTTTGTCTACCTGTCTGCCACTGCCAATTATCTGCGAATCTACTAGACCAATTCAATTGAAAGGTACACATGAACTTCTGTGACCCCAAAATGCACGTTCAAGAAGATATTAGGAACGACTAAGCATAAACCTGTTTTGTCTCGTATAGGCACGAGCAGTGTTTTTTTTTGGAAATCATCGAAATATCAATACATGGAGCTCGTGGCTAGATAATAACAGCCGCACGGGTCGATCTTCAAGGTTAAGCAATGCTTGTCAAGGTTGGTCTATGGATGGGTGACCATCTTAACATAGCGAGTTTCCTCCGTGCCTCAGAAAGCACGTTAGGCCGTTGGTCCCGTCTGTCATTTGTAGATCTTTGGCAGTCGTTACGGATAGTCAGAAGCCAGTTAATCTGACTCCAGTCTTGCCATGAAGTACCGTGTTGCCCAGTTACTGGGTTGTAGAGGTCTGGTAGGCAGCCGCTCCGCGTAAAATACTGGTATTCAGCTAAATCCGGTTTGACTGGAAACCGACCCAAATATAGTTGGGAAAAGGCTAGGCAGATGATGATCGAAATATAAACACAAATGGCTGTTTGTACTTCTGTGTTTATTATTTCCGTGTATTTACGTAGTGTTCCCTCAGGCGTGGCGCCGACACTTTTTACCTAAGTTTTATTATTCTATTTAGCGGGAAATTGCTTTTTCAGTGTTTCTCAGCTTGGATTATTGATTAGCACGTCGAGTGCTGAGTTTTCTTCTGAAATGTATGAAACTATAATATTTTCACTTTGAAAGTTTTCTGGTTTGTTTTTCTTAGGTGTCTCTGTTTTTCTCACAAAACATTATTTTTTTCTTGTAAATTCAGGTAAACTTGGCTTTGGACCTGAATCAGTATCACTTATCTTTTTGTGAATAGCTAAACGAAAAAAAAATCTGCCCTTGTCGTCTACATAGGCAGAAATTTTTCGTTTCCTACATATCTACTAATATTATAATTGTGAAGGTAAGTCTCTGGATGCACTAGCTCAATTCAATACAAAAGAAAAACGCATAATTAAGGCTAGCTAACTACACCCCTACGCGCCACTGCGCTACCCGTGTCTTTAATTTTTTATAATGAAAATAGTACATATTTTTAAAAAGTAATGAAACTAAACGATCAGCAGTAAATATATTTTTTATACTCTTTTGTTAAAAAATGAAGGAGTAAAATGGTTTCCATTACTCATACACGGAAAGCTGGCCAGAAGTTAAATGAGGAGCGGGTTCAAAGTATTACTTTCCAGCCCTAGGGAGAATCGTTTTGCAACTGACAGCTGTCAAATTATAAAAAAAAAACTCGTTGAACATTTCTGTTGAACCATTTTTTTTTTTTTTTTTTTTTATAACGGGGGGAAATCCTCATGGCTGTCCTCCGCCCTGGGGCGGGCGGAGGGGTCTGTCAGACTCTTACTGACTAAAACCACCCCGGTGCTCCATCTCTCACCAACCGGGGATCGCGAAAACTAATGCGACTTCCGTAATCCCCGGCTGGTGCCGGCCCGCCTCTGCAGGCCACCTCGGGTCAGCGGGGGAAGTGAGGTGTTTGACTCCCCCCGCAACGTCAAAGAGGGGCGCACGGGAACACCACGCGCCGCCACCTCGGGTCCGAATGAATGGGGGGCGACGGATATCCCCAAGTCCGACGCCTCAGGACCCAGTTAGGGGGGGCCGGAAGAGGGCAGCGTATGCCCTCCTCCGACGCCCGGTGCGCCTACTGCGGGCCGGGAGAGAGGTGGAGATCTCCCTCTCCCTTTCCGCAGCCTCCTTCTGCGCGACAACTGCTTCACAGAAGGAGACCACCGCGTCCCAGGACTCCTCGCCGTCGACCATAGCACGAACTACGGCCGGCAGCGAGAGATCACTGCCTACCACAGAGATGAGGGCACGGCGTGGCCCCTCCCAAGCGGCACACTCTGCCAGTGTATGCCGCGCCGTGTCCTCCCGACAGTCGACGCAGTGGTGACACCGAGCGTCCGGCTCCCTGCCTATGCGACACAGGAACCTCCCGAAGCAGCCATGCCCCGAGAGGACCTGCGTCACACGAAATGTCAAGGAGCCGTGCCTTCTCCCGAGCCACAGGTCGAGCACCGGCCGGATGGCCTCGATAGTGACGAGGCCAGCGGAAGGGCGTGAGAGCCTGTTCCGCCACTCCGCCACCAGAACCTCGCGCAACTGCGACTGACGCAGCTCAATGTGCCGCTGCATCAGTCGCTCGCCGCGCGCCCGCGCGTCCTCACGCCCCCGGTGCAGTGACGCGAGGACTTTTGCCTCCAGGTCCCAGGGCGGAGATCCGGCCAGTACGCAAGCCGCCTCGTAGGAGATCGTGCGATAACCCCTGATGACTCTGACGGCCATCACCCTCTGCGGCTTCCTCAGAACAGTGATGGAGCCGGCCGTCAGGTCAGCCACCCAGATCGGGGCCCCATACAGGGCCATCGATCGCACGATCCCCACGTACAACCGCCTGCAAGCGGTGCTCGTGTCCCCCAGATTGGGAAGCAGCGTTGACAGCGCCCCAGCCGCGCCCAACAACTTGGGTGCCAGCCGCCGGAAATGGGGGCCGAAATCCCACCGGCTGTCGAGCACCAATCCCAGGTACTTCATGGTGGACTCGACAGCGATACGGGCCCCCCCAACAACTATGTGCGATCCCGGCGGTGGCGCCCGCCGGGGACCATGAAAGGCTAAGGCCTCCGACTTGTTGAGGGCCACCTCCAGGCCAAGGCGCCGTATGCGGCTCACCACCTGTGAGACCGCGGCCGTCGCCAGCAACGCTGCCTCCCTGTACGAGCTCCCCCGGGCAGTAACCAGCGTGTCGTCAGCGTAACACGTCAGGTCCACACCCGGCGGAAGCTCGCCCCTCAGTACCCAGTCGTAACCGATGTTCCACAGGGGTGGGCCCAACACTGAGCCCTGTGGAACGCCGCACGACATGGGGTGCTGATGTCTGCCATCACGTCCCAGATAGGTGATACACCTGTCCGCCAAATAAGCCCCAATGACGCGGCGGAGGTAGGGAGGCACTCGATGATAACGCAGTGCCTCCCGAATACAACTCCAGGGCAGCGTGTTGAAGGCGTTGGAGATGTCCAAAGCCACCGCCAACATCACCCCGCCCCGGGACACCGCTTCCTCCGCCAGGACTCTCACTCGCGATATTGCCGTGATAGTGGAGCGCCCATGCCGAAACCCGAACTGGCATTCAGCCAGGTCCGGCCCCTCTCCGCACAAGTGGGTGACGAGGCGGGCTGCGATTATCCGCTCAAACAACTTTCCCACCTCGTCCAGCAGCACTATGGGCCGGTACGCGGACGGCGAGTCCGCAGGGCGCCCCGCCTTCCTGAGCAGGACCAGACGACCAGATTTCCACTGAACGGGAAACTGGCCCTGCTCCAGGCACGCTGAGTAGAGTCCTCTCAGATGGGGCTCCAGCTCCTTCAGAGCGAGGGCCAACACGCAACCGTGAATTCCATCAGGCCCCGGGGCAGTGTTTTTCGCCCGGAGCCGCATCACGGCCGCCCTCAACTCTGCTTCTGTCACCTCTGGGACGCTGGCGTTCTCTTCATGATCTGCGGTTGTGGGTAGAACCATCGGCGGCGGAGTATGCTCCGCTCGTGCCGGGAAGAGGGCTGCGACCACGTCCTCCAGCAGCTCAGGTTCGAGACTCTCCGTAAGCGGAGGCGCCCAAGGTCCGAATTTTCCTCGAACCGAGCGGTATGGACGCCCCCACGGATCCCTGTTTAGAGTCTCTAACATCTCCTCCCTGGCACGCGTCTTTGCCTCGCCGATGGCCAGCCGCAGAGCCTCCTTAGCCGCGCGGTACACCTCATACAGCGCGGCTTCTTCGTCAGGAACCCGACGACGTCTTCTTCGGTATCGGGTGTACCGGCGCCTGACTCGCACGCACGAGATGCGCAACTGCTCAATCTCGGCGGACCACCAGTACACCTGGCGCCTTCTGGGTTGTGTGTGGACCCGGGGCATGGACGCGTCGCTAATTTGCGTCATCGCCCAGTGGAACCACTGCGCCCCCTCTTCGACGTTGACGGGTCCAGTCGTTGTCGACTCCCGGTTCCAGGCCTGCACAATAGCGGCCTCCTCGAGGAGCTCCCTATCGAGGCGCTTGCGCGCCCAGCGCGGACCGTCCGTTCGTGGAGCCGATTGACTGCGGCCGCCCGCGGTCTGGGGGGAGACGTCAAAACGGATGTATCGGTGATCCGATAACGTCTCCACCTCCACGGTGACATGCCAGTCGCGGACACGGCTAGCGACAGTAGGGCTAGCAAACGAGACGTCCACTATGGAACCGCCCCGCTGCCGCACACACGTGTACTCCGAGCCCCGATTCAGGACGGTCAAGCCGGTCGTGACCGCCCACTCCTCCAGTGCCTCACCCTTGGCATCGGTGACCGGGGATCCCCACGCCGCAGATTTGGCATTGAGATCCCCGAGCAACAGCACTGGGCGTGGGTGGTACCGGTTCACGACGGCACCTAACTCAACAAGGAAGCTCTCGAAGTCGGCGAGGCTCTTGTTAGGTGAGAAATACACTCCAATAGTGCCGATGCCGTCCGCGAGGGCGGCCACCCAGCCGTGACCTCGGGACGGGTCGGCAAGAGCCCCGCCAATAATGGCCACCGAGTCGTCCCGGTCACCCACCCAATCATCTCTGGGGGGGACGTAGTACGGTTCGGCGACCACAGCCACATGAATCGACCACTCTGCCATGCTCTGGAGTAAGAGATCCTGAGCCCTGGCAGAGTGGTTGATATTGCCCTGGAGGAAATGGAATTGTGCCATTATGCGCAATCCATTCCTTCGGCGCCATTCTCAGGCCGGGAGTCGGCCGAAGAGCAACCAGGCTGCGGGGGATGTAAAGAGTCCCCGGCAGCCTTGGTTGCTCCCTTCTTTTTCTTCTTCTTGCCTGTCTTGGGGGCGGGCGCGCCACAGGCCTTGCCACCCACAATGTGCTCCGCGGGCCTCCCTGCAGCTGTACAGAGGCTACAGTTTGGCGTCGCAGAGCATTGGGCCACCTTGTGGCCGGGCTTACCGCAGCGATAACATAGTTCACTGCGGTCAATTGCGGCGGTGCAACGTGCCCTGACGTGCCCAGCATCAAGGCATCGGTAACACCGCATAGCCCTGGGTTGCAGCAGCTTCACCCGTGCTGCCACCCACCCCACCAGAAGACGCCCGCTGTCGGCGATCTTTTTCGCCGCCGCTACCGGGCACTTTATCCAGATGATGCCGAGCCCGGCAGCGTCGGCGCGAATCTCGCCTGCCCGCACGTCACCCGGCGGACATCCCCCGCTTCGAGCGACGGCCGCCACGACCTCCTCCGGGGTCGTCGAGTCGTCCAAGCCATTGACGCGCAGTTCAGCGGTCTTCACGGGCCTGGACACTCGAACGTCCTCTCCATTGAGGACCTCCCTCAATTTGGCGGCCAGGACATCCGCCTTCTGGCTGCCATCAGGACCTGCCACTTCGAACAGCCGCGCCCCCGTAACCGCCGACTTCATTCTAAAGCCGGTCGGTGTGCCCAAGTCGGGGAACGCGACATTGGCCCTCACCTGCGTGAGGACCTCCTTGTAAGTAAGGCCCCTCTCGATGGCTCCGGGCTGCAGTGTGATTACCACAGCCGCGGAGCGTGGGACCCTACCCTTCCGGGACCTCCGCTTCTTCTTCTTGGGCGCGGGCTTGGACTCACTGGAAGCCAGCGTCGATGCCTTCTTCTTGCGGCCCTTTTTGACGACCGTCGTCCAAGCCTCTGAGGTGGGGCCGGAGGCGGTCGCCGGGGTCGCATTTAAACTGGAAGGGGTTGCTGACGCAACCTCCGCGGTCTTCTTGGGCCCCTCCGCGGGCTTTTTGCCCCCCTTTCCAGCTTTGGCCGCCACAGTCGATGGCCCTGGCCTTGCGGCCTCCTCCATCCTCCTTTTGTCCGCCGCTAGCGGTGGCCGGAGGTTTTGGGCCGGGAGAAGCCTCGTTTCTAAGGCCTCCAGGCGGGCATTCATCATGCCCCCACACTGCTGCATGCAGATGCGGACGATCTTCTCGATGTCCGCATCGGTCGCAAGTGCTGGGGCAGGGTCCGACGCTGGAGCCGTAACCACCGGAGAGCCGGCAGCTGCGGGAGCCGCATCCTTCTGCAACCGGGCTTCTCTTTGCGCGGCAACCTCCCTTCTGAGGTCCTCCAGCTCAGCTCGGAGACGACCGTTCTCCTCCCACAGCTTCGCCGTCTCCTCAGAGCTTGTTCGAACAAGGAGGACCTCAACCGCCTCCTTGATACCCTCAGCCGCCTCTTTGAGGGCGCGCGTGAACGTGCCCTTCAAGCTGCCCGATTTTGTGGCAACTTTCAGGACAACGTCCACGCCGTCCAGAACTTGGCGACTGAGTGCCGCCGCCGTCAGGTTCTCCCCGGAACCTGCTTGAGCGGCCCGCCGCTCTCGAGCCTGACGAGCCATTTCGCCGACCTCGTCAGCCGCTACCGCTTTCCGCTGAGCCCGCTTTGCTGCATTTGCTTCCGCTTTATTGCTGTCTAGCAGTAGCGGGGACGGAGACGCAGCGGAATCTCCACTAAAATCAGCGAGAGTGGTCTCATCGCTCTCTGCCTCTGGCGGCCGATCCAGGCAGACTGCCGGAATCGGCGTAGCAGGCCGCAAAAAGCGACCCCTCTGGTCCCGCTGTCGAGTGGATGCTCCACCCATCACTGCGCGACCTCTCTTTGCTGTCGGCACCTTTGCGGCCGAGAGTTCCTCCTCACTTGAGGATGGGTTTATACCCTCCCCGCGCTAACGCTTCCCCCAAAATTTTGAGAGGGCGCGTGAGCCTCCTCGGCTCTCGCTGCCGCTTCCGGCAGACTGGTCTACTTTCTCCGCCATATCTGGCCCATCGATGGTTTTATTTTTGTCAAACTTTTCCATATAGTTCCCACGAGCAGTGGAGGAATTAAAAGTCCACCCCGGCAGTGCCCCGTACCAAGGGTAAGCCTAAATACTGTAGGGGGTCGGCAGGTACCCTACAGGGGAAGCGCTAACGACTGGTAACCCCACCAGCCATTTATCCTCTCGCCGCGCTTCAAAACTTAGGATTGGGGGTTTTTTATCTTAGAGGTGTCCTTCCTCTGGGCCGGGCGGTTAAGCCAAGCCCCTGACGGCGGCATTATACATGCCTACGTCCGCTGTCCGGCCAACCCGGCTCAGCGGACCCGTCAGAAGCTCTCTCGACCGGATTGCTCCGTGAGGAGAGAGTGACTGCCGCGTTGGTGCGCCTGCACCGCAGCAGCATTGGTCACATCCTTTGCCTATCAACAGCTGTCGATGGGACAGGAGCGACCCCATCTCCGACGTTCCTCCACAGTGCCCTCTGTGAATCAGAGGGACACGAGGAGGAACCGTCGTGGAGCAAAACGCTCCCCCCCCCGCAGAAATTCGCCACAGACAATAGCCCCTCCGACATGGAAAGACTATTGCCCGTGCCCAGGGTGCACCGGCCCGATAACTGCTCTTTCCTCCGAACGCATTCGTAAGGAACC
Source organism: Lacanobia oleracea (assembly GCA_950371165.1). NCBI lineage: Eukaryota > Metazoa > Arthropoda > Insecta > Lepidoptera > Noctuidae > Lacanobia > Lacanobia oleracea. The sequence continues at coordinate 1,855,045 of OX493409.1, forward strand.
AGCAGCCGTCAGGCACACGAGGAGGTTTTCTGCGCGCACCCCATTTCTGTTGAACCATGCCCCAACTTTCTATACAGACAGTCAATTACAACGCGATGTCAAATTGAAATAACGTAAACGTGATTGTACACTTAAGATTATATTTTTTAAATGACTTTATTATAATTTACTTTCTACTCATCATCTGCCTGCCTTTTCCCAACTATATTGGGGTTGGCTTCCAGTCAATCCGAATTTAGGTGAATACCAGTATTTTACGCGGAGCGGCTGCCTACCAGACCTCCACAACCCAGTATCTGAGAAACACGGTACTTCATGGCAAAATTAGAGTCAGATTTACTGGCTACTGATTATCCGTAACGACTGCCAAAGATCTACAAATGACAGCCGGAACCAACGGCTTAACGTGCTATCCGAGGCACGGAGGAAACTCGTTATGTTAAGATGGTCACCTGTCCACAGACAAACCTTGGCAAGCGTTGCTTAACCTTGAAGATCGACCCGTGCGGGTGTTAATTTACTTTCAACTATTTCTTTAAAATAACATGGATTTGGGCAAAATATTTACCATTTCTTCAATGATGATAATGTAAAATAATGGCTGAATAACTGCCCGATCACAGAAATAAAAATAGACGGGAAAACGGCAGTCCGATCTTTATTTATTTATTTATTTATTTATTTATGTACACACAATATAAATGTACTTAAAAAGTAATTTTGTACAGAGAAAAGAGCACAAAAGTACTGCATATTTCTACAGAAATTTCTTCCAGCAGACCTGCGACAGAAGAATTAGATAAGAAAAGTAGACACAGTGTGTAAAGAAACAGAGAAGGAAACTTAAAATAAACTCTAAAATAATCTTTATTTGTATTTTCGAGAGATTTTTCACACGTCGACTAGTTCATCAGATTCAGATATGGATTTTTTCTTTAGCTGTTTCATGTTTTTATTTTTACTTTCCTTGTATTCGTAATGAGTGAGTGAAGTGTAATTTTTCAGTAAATGCCGGCGAAAAACTGCTTCATCTGCAAGCTGTAATTATTTATTTTGATAGCGGAAGCGTTTTTACTGAATTAGCGCATCTGCTATCAACATATTATTGCAGGAACTGTGTCTCAAATTCATGGCGTACTCGAGCGTTACATTGTATGTTTGTTGAATGCCGGCTATTCTAACCAAGCAGTAGATAATTTCGCGCTGCATAACACCAGTCAGGATGGCCGAGCGGTCTAAGGCGCCAGACTCAAGGGAACTTGCTCACTGAACGTGGGTGCGAGATGTTCTGGTCCTCTCTGAGGGCGTGGGTTCGAATCCCACTTCTGACATATTCTTTTTGTGTAGAAAAAAATCGGTTAATTAGACAAATGTGAATGATGACGCCGAAAATAGTTTCTAGTGTTTATTGTTACTCGAAAACAATTAGATTCTTTTTTCAAACATCGTAAAATTATATAAAGATTAAGCAACGCTTGCTGAGGTCATTTCTTGGATGGTTGACCATTTTCTTTTTATTCTTTTTATTTTTTACTTTTGATAAGCACGCGTTTGACCACTATCTCACCTGATGATGTGGTCGAAGATGGAGCACGCTTGTCTAGAAATAACCTATTCACTCTTGACTTAAAGACTCCCAGGTTGTAGCTATCAGGAAACACAGACTCCGGCAGGGAATTCCACTCCTTGACTGTACGCATTATGAATGTGTTACGAAAACGTTTTGTGCGTATGGGTGGGTGGTGAATTAAATTATGCAATTCCGTCGCACATTCCCCAACCGGTAAAAAACCGACAGGCTAGCAACTCGTCGTCGATGTTCAAGGCTTTGGAGCTTCGTCGCGACGAGTCTCTCATTGCCGATGATCCTCTTGGCTCGTTTCTCAATTGAATCAAGTTGGTATCTAGCAGATCCATCCCAAAGATGAGAGCAGTACTCCATACACGATCGAACTTGCGCTTGATAGAGTTTAAGCAGCTGTTCCGGCGTAAAGTATCGTCTCACCTTTGCTAGAATCCCCAACTTCTTTGCAGCCACTTGAGCTTTTGCCTCTATGTAAGGGCTAAAATTGAGAGTAGATGTTAATGTAACCCCAAGAAGCTCAAGTTGGTCGGTTATCGGCACGATTAAACCTCGGAAAGATGGAGCTGGGTGGAATTGGCTCTTTTTGGCGGATAATAGACACGCTTGGGTCTTAGCAGCATTGAACTTGACCAGATTGGCATCGCCCCATTCAGAGACAGCCTGTAAGGACACGTTCAAGCGCTCAACCATTGCCTCCCGGAGAGACCGGATCTGCGATCCACCAGCTCGTGCGTCAGACACGTATCTCTCAGCAACAGTGCTGTCGTCTGCATACCCAAAGGTACCGGGTTTAAGCAGATCATTAATATGCAGCAAGAACAGTTTCGCCGAAAGCACCGACCCCTGAGGAACCCCGGAGGATTTCTGTTTATTTAAGGAATTTTTATACATAAAGTACATGACAATTCCATCGTAACCTAACTTAAACTAAACTACAAATCTACTTACTAGTTATGGTTTACGACTAAATTACATAAACAGCGCTTTATCGGCTCCAGACAATGGAGAGGACAACGTCTCGTGGAACATACCCACATTAGTTCTGCTCAAGTAGTAACTTCTTATTAAGAGCTCTCGATCGGTATCGTAACGGACACATTCCACCAACAGGTGATGCACGTCTTCAATAACACCGCATACATCATAATTTGGAGAATCTGATTTTGTCATCATGTTTGCGAACTTGTTTAGTGGAACGTGACCAGATCTTAACCTGACCGCTGTTACAATTAAAGACCTACTCAATGTCACATTAATGAATCATGGTATTTGAGGAGGCTCACTGAATTGTTTTGTACCAAATTCCTTTTACCAGAGATCTCTCATTAAAATATTCCGCCCAGTTATTGTGGCAGTACTATTTGTATTCAGGCAACAACTCAGTGTAATTTGGCAAACTTAGGATCTCTTGTCCATCTACTGCTGCTTTTCTCGCCAATGTCAGCTTCCTCGTTACCTCTGATACCAATATGCGATGAAATCCATTGCTATCTCAACTAAATGTTCTTTAAATTGTTCTCATACATTTCAGAGAGGATGTCATAAGCTATCGATGCACCTCTGCCATCAGAAGCGCATCAAGCTATATGATTTAAAGCGCTTCTACTATCGGAACAAATTAGCATTTTATTCTATTGAATTATTCGCGAATACAAAAGCGCTTCTAAAATTGCTATGAGTTCCATCGACATAACTGAAAATTCGTAAGTTGATTTAAAACAGTTATTGTAAGAAGAATGATTTGCTACATCATCTGCCTAGCCTTTTCCCAACTACATTGGGGACGGCTTCCAGTCAAACCGGATTCAGCTGAATACCAGTGTTTTACGTGGAGCGGCTGCCTACCAGACCGCCACAACCCATTAACTGGGTAACACGGTACATATTGGCAAGACTGGAGTCAGATTTACTGGCTTCTGACAATCCGTAACGACTGCCAAAGATCTACAAATGACAGCCGGGCCCAACGGCTTAACGTGCTTTCCGAGACACGGAGGAAACTCGTTATGTTAAGATGGTCACCCATCCACAGACCAACCTTGGCAAGCGTTGCTTAACCTTCAAGATCAACCTGTGCGGCTGTTATTAGCCACGAGCTCCTAATGAGTTGCTACATGAGGATCATAAAATGTAGCACCGCGACCACTTGCGCTTATAGAGCCATCAGTAATAATATAACATACCAACCGTCATATTTTTCTCTTAACTCGGATATATCATTGTTTTTAAAATGTTGTAATCGTGGTACTTTTTTTGCGTGAAATAATTAAGGTGAAATTTTACTACACTATTGACATTGATGTTAGTCACCCATCTTTTAAGAGAAAACATTCTTAACGTTGATTACGATGAAATAATCTCGTTTTTAATTAAATTATAATGTCTACAAGTGGAGGTGTTTTTTTCCTGACCCAATAGCTATTATCACAAAGGGAACTTAGTTTGGATAATAAATTAATAGTAACATTTTCAGACTGAGAGAAAGCTTTCAAACAAACTTGGCATGCTAAATACTCCATTACATGTATGGGTGTACTTCTTATAAAACCACCTACAATCAGTAATGCTTGGTTCTGAACTTTGTCCAGCATATAAGTGTTGATTTTGTAACTATTATCAAACAAAAAGGAACTGTAATCTACTCTGCTTCCAATTAAAGATACGTAAAGTTTACGCAAATGTTTTGGATGTACCCCTCATGTCGACCCCACTAATAATTTAAGCAAATTAAGATGTCTGTGTCTTTTGGTAACATTCATTTATTTGTTTACCCCATCTTAAACAACTATCAAGCCAGAAACCTAAATACTAATACGATGTCACTAATTCTAGAGGATCAAAGATTAATAAGATCGGTAACTGGACATTTTTCCGTCCTCTGCTAAATAAACACAACTTGGTTTTAGTAGTCGACAATGTCAACCCCAACTGATTTAGTATAATGATTATAGCGTTGCGTGCATTTTGAATATTATTTACACTTTCTGACATGTTCTTGTTACAATATACTCGTACAACACGTGATAAGACCTGTCGTAATGTATGGATCAGAATATAGGGCTGCGAAAAAGACGGATGAAAATAGATTGTATGTAGCAGAGATGAGAATGTTGAGATGGATGTGTGGAGAAACGAGAATGGATAAAGTGAGAAATGAGTACATTAGAGGTACTTTAAAAGTGCTCTAAAATAACGGAATAGTTAAAAGGGAATCGCTTGTCTTGGTATGGTCATGTGAAGAGGAGGGATGAAACGCATATAACTAGAAGAGTTATGAACATAAATGTGGATGGAAGGAGAGGGAGAGGAAGGCTAAAGAAAAGATGGATGGATTGTGTGAGGAGCGATATGAAAGAAAAGGGAGTTAGTGATAGAGTTACGACTGATAGAACAGAATGGAAGAATAAAACGTGTTGCGCCGACCCCAAGTAACATGGGATAAGGGCAGGAAGATGATGATGATACTCGTAGAACACAAAATCGTCAGCGTATTGGCAAATAAAAATGTTGTTAATTTCTTTACTGACTTTAATTGTAGCTATGTTAAAAAGTATGGGAGACATTGGGTCATCTTGTGCGAGGCCCCTGCTGGCATATCGCATAATAAATTTATTTTCATCAAGACCATCCTTAATTTTTAGGTGTCTCTCAGTCAAAAATTTCCATAAATACAAACAAACAACCCCTGTTTCATCAAGATTACTATTAGTTCTTTAATCATTATTTTATTATAAGCATTCTCAATATCCAAAAAACATGTTGGGGAATTAATCGAAAATCTTATTTGTATTTGTGTGACAAGACGAGCTAAATTATCATAACATGACTATTTATTATTTATTTTTTCTACGTACCACTAGAAATGCTTTCAAAGAGATTGGACGTAGCTTAAGATCATTGTTTGAAGGGTTTTCTCTCTTTGGTATTGGCACAACTCGGATGATTTTTTAAATCAAATCAAATTTGTTTATCTGTTAGAACATGGTTCAATAGATCAAGTCTACGATGAAGCGAGCTTACCCAGAAGGAGCCTGTTTACTCTAAATTTGAAGAAATGAAGAATGTCACGCCATTGGACAGGAATTTCTCCAGCTACAAAAATTATGTTTATATCATTTTAATAAATATAATTTAGCGCACTGCGGTAAGTGATAAATCATCGAATATGTGATCCCATCGTCACCTGTAACAGTATCTTTTTTTTTAAACAATTATACATTTCTTGAATTGAAAAGGAGCTTTTAATGTCAATATCTGATCGTATGTCTGGTGAGCATGGATTCACATAATCAGGAGCCAGACTATTTAAAAGAACTTCATTTTTATCGTCAGAAATATACGTTTTAGTCCCTTTAACCATCCTAATTTTTTCCACCTTTCTGATATAGACGTTGTTTCATTAATGTCGTCACAGTATTTCTGTCAATTTTGACTCCTAGCTAATGTATTCTACTGTACTTAGATTTCTTGGACTCTTTATCATATAACGTTAGTTAAATACTTACTTAACCAATACCCAAGAATCTAAATCTGATGCAACGACCTTTTCAGTAAAATTCCGATGGAGTTTTACATGAGCGCCGCTGCTATTATATGCAGCATGCCGCCGTTGTTATATGGGTAATGTCCTCATGTTTGTATTCATGGCGTACTCGAGCGTCACATTGTATGTTTGTTGAATGCCAGCTATTCTAACCAAGCAGTTGATAATTTCGCGCTGCATGACACCAGTCAGGATGGCCGAGCGGTCTAAGGCGCCAGACTCAAGGGAACTTGCTCACTGAACGTGGGTGCGAGATGTTCTGGTCCTCTCTGAGGGCGTGGGTTCGAATCCCACTTCTGACATATTCTTTTTGTGTAGAAAAAAATCGGAAAATAAGACAAATGTGAATGATGACACCGAGCACAGTTTCTAATATTTATTGTTACTCGAAAATGATGGACGCTTCTTTATTCAAACATCGTAAAATTATATAAAGGTAACGCAACGCTTGCCGAGATCATTTCTTGAATGGTTGACCATCTTCACATACCCTGCTCGGAAAGCATTTTAATCTCTTCAAAGTTAGACTGAACAGGCGTTCTTCTTGGTAAGCTCATCGTTGACTCTGTCTCTGTCACCTCTGACTTAGACTAGAGTCAGGAGCAATCCCATCTCCAATATATAAAAAAGTAGCAGGTTTCGTGTTACTCACTAATGCGTTGTATCCATTTAAAATACTGGTACCTACTCAGCTACATCCGGGAAAAGACCAGGTAGATTAATTGTCTATTTAGGGTTCCGTACCTCAAAAGGAAAAAACGGAACCCTATAGGATCACTCTGTTGTCCGTCCGACTGTCTATCAAGACCCTTTATCTCGGTAACGCATGGAGGTATCGAGTTTAAATTAAAATTATATACTTAATTCTATAGTTCCTGAAGCTGTGAAAAAATCAAATTTCTACGTTAACGTGAAAAAAGATACGGCTGTTCATACCGCAAAAAAAACATAGTTTTAATTTAAAGTAATATGTACCTACAAATTTGTTCGGAACCCTTGGTGGGCGAGTCTGACTCGCACTTGGCCGGTTTTTTTAAATCTTCTCCTCTTCATCATCTGCCTAGACTTTTCCCAACTACATTGGGGTCGGCTTCCAGTCAAACCGGATTTAGCTGAATACCAGTATTTTACGCGGAGCGGCTGCCTATCAGACCTCCACAACCCAGTAACTGGGTAACACGGTACTTCATGGCATGACTGGAGTCAGATTTACTGGCTTCTGACTATCCGTAACGACTGCCAAAGATCTACAAATGACAGCCGGGACCAACGGCTTAACGTGCTTTCCGAGGCACGGAGGAAACTCGGTATGTTAAGATGGTCACTCATCCACAGACCAACCTTGGCAAGCGTTGCTTAACCTTGAAGATCGACCCGTGCGGCTGTTATTATTTAGCCACGAGCTCCTCAAAATCTTCTCCTCTTCATCATTTTCACTTTTCCCATTACCTACATTCCAATACAAGTTTCCTTTCCCGTTCATTGGTGAAATAGGCCCTTTGTTGAACCAAAATAATGCTCTTTAATGTTGCACATGTCAAGCCTCTTTCTTCCCCGTCGCCGTATTTCTTTTGTGGCAGTAACGTGCATATTAGAGGGTGCTCTTGACCCGAAAGCGCGGTGGAATAATGAGGCGTGTGACGTCACGCGCCGACCCAGTGTTGCCATGCCCACATGCATGGCGGGAGAGTAATGAAGATTACTTTCTTGGCACGCTAATCTTTGAAGGAAAATCAGGAAAAGATTTTTCTTAATGCTTGTTGTACTGCTATGGTAGGCGCCTAATGAATTTGTAATAGCGGTTATTTACTCACTTACACTTACTGACGCTGTTATTATTTGTGTGCAGTCGAAAGCGATGCGGACGAATTTTTAGACTTCAAAAAAAGGAGGAGGTTCTCAGTTCGGTTGGTATTTTGTTTTTCACGCCATATTTTGGTTAGGTTAGGTTAGTATTTAAAATATGAAATAAACATGTTGCTACAAAATAAAGGTACATTTTCAATTTTTATTTATGTATACACAAGACATAGAAAATAAAAGAATGAATAAAGATATAAGAGCACAGCAATAGCGCAAAAGCATAAGTAGCACCATTTGCTGCTTATTTCAAAGAAATTTCTTCTTTAATTCTTTATTGTACACCAAAACAGCTTATTCAAAACACAGTAATCAAAGTTCATGTACAAAGGCGAGCTTAACTCAGAAATGAGTTTTCAACCAGCAAACCTTTGAGTGATAGAGAAAGATGACAATGGAGGGTAGGATCCAGTGCACATCATTACATTTATTTAATTACTTTTTATTAATATATAAAGATTAAAACATAAACCTACATACGTAACTATAAATATTCATACACATACATATATACGTATATTATGTCAAAAGCGAAAGGAAATGCTCTTTAATTTTCCTCTTGAAGACATCAAGAGAAGGGCTGTTGCGTATCGCGTATGGAGTGTGGGAGCGAGTTCCAGAGACGTACTGCAGTAACAGAGACAGAGCCACCATATCGACTAGAAGCAGTGTTTCTTCCGCAGTGACTGTTGTTTGCTTTCACGACCAAACCGCCTTACCGAGTTTGATGATGTATTTTTGTACATGCAACCCTAAAGACTATTAAAGGCTACTTTAACGCGAGCAAACATTTGAGTCTTTGAGAGAACACCTTGAGTCAATTGAGAAACGAGCCAAGAGGATCATCGGCAATGAGAGGCTCGTCGCGTCGAAGCTCCAAAGTCTTGAACATCGACGACGAGTTGCTAGCCTGTCGGTTTTTTACCTTTTGCATTTTGGGGAATGTGCGACGGAATTGCATAATTTAATTCCGTCAAGCCCGTTCCATCATCGGACCACAAGACGAACGGCGATGCGCCACCGGTACATGGTGGACATCCCACCCATTCGCACAAAACGTTTTGGGAACACATTCATAGTGCGGACAGCTAAGGAGTGGAATTCCCTGCCGGAGTCTGTGTTTCCTGATAGCTACAACCTGGGAGTCTTTAAATCAAGAGTGAATAGGTTATTTCTAGGCAAGCATGCTCCATCTTCGACCACATTCTCGCTTACCATCAGGTGAGATAGTGGTCAAACGCGTGCCTATCAATAGTAAAAAAAAAAACATCTATCGAACAAATTGCATTGTTAACTAAACCCTGTCTATCCTAGTTATATAAAATTCTTCAGTGACTGACAGACAACGCACAGCCGAAACTACTGGTCGTAGAGAGCTGAAATTCGGCATGTAGGTTCCTTGGGGAGTGTAGGGGATAACTAAGAGAGTATTTCCCAAAATTCCTACAGGAACGGAAAAAAAAGCGGGCTATGCGCGTACGAAGTCTCGAGCAAAAGCTAGTATTGATTATAAACCTTTATTAGTTTCCGGTTTCTGCCCTCGACTTCGGAACAAGTTTCTTGTTTTAAACCGACTTAAAATGAGAAGGAGGTTTTCTATGAAGTTGTGTTTTTTTGTGTCTTACCTCAGAACTCAATCTTTTAAGAACTGATTTGGAAATATCTTGTTTTAATTCAAAGTATTTACTAATATAAAACATATCCTATGACACTCAGCAAGAGCAAAATATATTTGTAATGAGACTAGTTGACCCGCGCAACTTTCTCTGCGTCACTATGTTCATTACTGCTCCGCTCCTATAGGTCTTAGCGTGATGCCTATAGTATTTCTGTCAATTTTGTCTCCTAGCTAATGTATTCTACTGTAATTAGATTTCTTGGACTCTTTATCATATAAAATAAAATAAAATAAAAATAAAAATAAAAATAAAAAAGCCTTTATTGCTGTTCTTAGTTTTACAAACTATATCAAATTACTTAAACATGCCAAAACTTAAATACTGAGTTCCTTATGGAATTAAATTAAATATCGGCAAACGGTGGTTGTGGTATCGCAGCTTGTCCTTCGACAAAGGCCTCCTCTAAAGATTTCCACTGTGTCCTGTCCTTTGCTGTACGCGTCCATGTAGTACCAGCTATTTTTATAATGTCGTCCTCCCATCTTTTAGTCTGTCTACCTCTATTCCTTTTACCATCTCGTGGATACCATTCAGTTATTAAACTGGTCCATTTCTCCTTTTTCTCTCTGATCATATGTCCAGACCATCGCCATTTTAGTTGTTTGTAAGTTGTGTATGCGTTCTTAAAGTTTGTCTTGCTCTTTATGTCTTTTAGTTTTATTCGGTCTTTTCTTTTTACGCCTATTGTACTTCTCTCTATTCCGTTTTGACAAATTTTTAATTTGTTTGATAGTTCTTCTGTCAACGCCCAAGTTTGACACCCGTATAGTAAGCATGGAAGAATACACATATTAAATACTTTTCTCTTTTGTTTTATAGGCATGTCTTTATTTTTCATCACTTCGCTTAGCGACCAGAACCGTTTCCAGGTATTAGCAATTCTTCTTTCTATTTCCTTTTGCATGCAGTCTTCTTGAGATATAAGTTGTCCAAGATATATATATTCTTGTACATATTCTATTACCTCGTCATTTATTTTTATTTCTATATTTGTAGAATTTGACATTATTTTAGTTTTTGTTAAGTTCATTGACAGGCCTGCTTTAATACTTTCATTCGATAGCTGTTGCAACATGCTTTCCAGAGTTTTTGGGCAATCCGAAAACAAAATAATGTCGTCTGCAAAGCGAAGATGACTTAGATTTTCACCATTTATATTTAGTCCCTTTGTCCATTTTAGGTTCCTAAATATCATTTCAAGAACGGCTGAAAATAATTTTGGTGATATAGGGTCTCCTTGGCGTACACCTCTTTTAATAGGGAATTCGTCTCCTGTCGATTCTAGCTTCACTCGAGCAGTGCTTTTTGTGTAGATATTTTTAAGTATTCTAATGTATTTTGTTTCGACGCCTTGTGCTTCAAGTGCGTTCCAAATAAAACTGTGTTCTAATGTGTCGAATGCTTTGTTAAAGTCAATGAACCCCAGGTAGTAAGTTTTGTTATATTCTTTAAATTTTTGTAGTATCTGTCTCAAAGCGTGAATGTGATCTATAGTTGAAAAATGTCTACGGAATCCAGCTTGTTCTTTGGGCTGATTTTCTTCAAGGGTATTTGTAATTCTAGAAAGTATAATTTTTGAGAAAACCTTGTAAATATTCGACATCAGGCTAATGGGCCTATAATTTCCTATGTCTCCTTTGTCGCCTTTTTTATGGAGCAATATAATTGTTGATTTAGTCCAATCATCGGGGATGTTTTCCGTGTTAAGTATTTCATTAAATATATCCGTAAGCTTTGGAGCAATCACTGGTAATGTAGTTTTTAGAAGCTCGTTTGTGATGAGATCTGCTCCAGGTGCTTTATCAAGTTTTTGTGTTTTAATTGCTTGCATTGTTTCAATAGTTAGTATTTTCGGTGTCTGCTCTGCATCTGTTGGTATGTTGTATTCTTTTTGAGTTTGTTCAAATCTTTGGCTTGTGTACAAATGGCGGTAATAATCCGTAGCAATCTTTAGTATATCGAGTCTGTTACCTGTCGTTATACTATCCTTCTTCTTCATCCTTGGTATCCACTCTTTCTTGTGGTTTAGTTCCTTCCTTGCCTTTTTTATTCCTCCTGTTCTTTCTATAAATTTTTCTATTGTAGATAGTCTTTTTGTTTTTCTTTCTTTTCTAAGTTGTTCACTTATCTTTTTGCTTATTTCTGTAATTTTTTGGCGGATTTCTTTACTTTTCTTCTGTTGTATAAGTTCTTTACGTTCTTGCAGCAAATGTTTAGTTATGAGTGATATTTCTTTCTTATTGTTTGTGTTGGTTTTTCTTGTTACAGTTTTTAGTTGGTTGATTAGTCCGTTGTATTTTTCTTCAGTTGATGTAAGTTCTTTTTTCCCATGTCTGTCTTTCTTTAGTGATGTTTGGAGGTTTTCAAGAAGTAAATCTGTATTGCCTGTATATTCAATAGTGGTACACTTATTGTGAAATTTTCTTAGTTTCTTGGGACGTCTTCCTGTCAGTGTTACCCGAACCATTCTATCCGTTTCCGGTGCTGGTCTCGTAAACATTGTAGTATGGTTGCTCCGAAAATAACCACAAAATTAAATATAAAGAACCTAAATTTTCACAATCACATCGTTTCTAAGTGTTAAACTAAGTGACACAGAGTGTTGGAAGTCATCTTCGCGGTCTAAATACTGGAATTCACATCATTTTGAGAAGAAAACCGAAGTAATTTTGAGGTTGGAATTTGATCTCAAGAAATTCATTCGATTACAATGTTGGCACTATTGATCTGTCAAACAAAGTGAAGTGACAACTGACATTGACGGCTACCAGTAAAGTTTAGTGTTGCCATCGTGAATATCCTAATCCCTACCAATTACTACTAAATTACGTTCCATCATACGCAGAAAAAATGGATGAACAATTTCAACTTCTTTTTGAAAAAATGAAAATCGAAATGCAGAACCAAGCCGTTTCTATATCCAATACAATAATGGATAGAATAGACGAAAAACTAAAACCCGTCTTAGAGGAAAATAAAAAGTTAATATTTAAAGTTGAAAACTTGGAAAAGAAGATAGAGTTTTTAGAAAGAGACAAGAAAGGCAACAACATTATAATATATGGTTTGAAAGAAGGGGAAAAATCTACAAGAGAACTTATAGAAAATGCGAAAAATAAATTCCAAAAGGAATTAAATTTAGTCTTAGAGGATTACGATATAAATAAAATCTATCGCATTGGAAAACCAAACAAAGGCGACAAACCGAGACCTGTACTTTTGTCCTTCACTTGTGGATGGAAAAAGAACGAAGTTTTGAAAAATAGAAAAAAATCTAAGGAACTATTTGTCGCGGAGGACTTCTCTAAAGAAATTCTAGAAAAGAGGAAGGCAATATTACCACAACTGATAGAAGAACGAAACAAAGGGAATATAGCCTACTTAAAATACGATAAACTCATAGTCAAGGAAGGTACAAAAGCCAAGGAAAATAGAAAAAGGGAACTTTCAGTTTCTCCGCTAACTAATGTACAGCCAAAGAAACAACAAACTGCCTCCTTTTCGAGGAACAACCGAACGAATGCATTTGACGTGATGAGGAATCGGTCCAACTCCCTTACAACCTACCTAACAGATAAAAAATAGCAATCAGTTATCGGCGAACGGAAACTAAAACAAACACTGAACCAAAAAAACAAATTAACAAATATAAAACACTCTCCCCCAAGCCGACTGGTCCTCGAGGGGGAAAATGACCAAGACTCTCTAAAGATGGATAAAAATACCTCAAACCACTCAGATATGAATATCATAGATACGGAAAAGAGAAGAGAAATAAAGGCAAAACATATTCACATAGCAACCATCAACTGTCGATCACTAAGAACATCAGAAAAACTTAAAGAATTTGAACTGGCAGTAAAAGAAATAAAATGGGATATTATTGGGATTAGTGAAATGAGACGGTTTGGTGAGGGCATACAAGATCGAGGAAACTACATATTGCACTATATAGGCGAGACGCCTGGACTCTATGGAGTTGGATTCATGATCAGGAAAAATCTTGCAGACAATATAGAAGAGCTCAGAGGAATCTCAGAACGTATTGCAATCCTTAATATCAAACTATCTATAAAAGGAAAAGATGAAGAATGGTCGATTATTCAGGCATATTCTCCAACTGAATCGGACAAAAAGGAAGATGTAATAAAAATAGAAAACTTCTATAATGATCTTCAAAATACTATGGAAAGCGCTCACAAAAATAAAATTGTCATGGGCGACTTCAATGGTCAGATAGGAACACAGAAAAATGGAGAAGAATACATCATAGGAAGATATGGATTTGGCTTCAGAAGTAAAAACGGCACAAGATTAGTAAACTTTGCAACTGAAAACAAATTAAGCATTCTGAATAGCTTTTATATAAAAAAACCGCAGAAAAAATGGACGTGGATCTCGCCTAGTGGGCTTTATAAGAACGAAATCGACTACATTTTATCTAACAATCAAAAACTTTTCCAAAACATAACTATAATAAACAATCTGAATTTCAACACAGACCTTTATCATATAACGTTAGTTAAATACTTACTTAACCAATACCCAAGAACCTAAATCTGATGCAACGACCTTTTCAGTAAAATTCCAATGGAGTTTTACATGAGCGCCGCTGCTATTATATGCAGCATGCTGCCGTTGTTATATGGGTAATGTCCTCATGTCTGTATTCATGGTGTACTCGAGCATCACATTGTACTACTCTGTCAAGACAGTACCGGGAAAAGATCAATAATACACAAAATGTCTGTTATTCATCCAAATTTATTTTATCACCTTCAAAGTATGCTCCTTTAGAAACCATACACTTGCGCCAACGAATAATCCATTCATCAAAACATTTTTTAAACGCTGCTTCCGGAATTGAGTTCAGTTCTCGCCGCGAATTCTCCTTTATGTCTTCTATCGATTGAAAACGGGTGCCACGAAGTGGTCTGGTGAATATGGTGGTTGCTGGATGGTATTTGTTGAGTGTTTGGTTAAAAATTCGTTCACAATGATAGATAGCCTTGTGCAAAGGCGCATTGTCGTGGTGCAAAATCCAAGAATTTTCTTTCCACAAATCTGGCCTTTTTCGTCGAATTTGCTCTCTTAAACGCCGCATAACGCTCAAATAATATTCTTTATTTACCGTTAGACCTTCCGGTAAGAATTCAGAGTGCACAACACCGCGATAGTCAAAGAAAACAGTCAACATGACTTTGACTTTCGATCGACTTTGGCGTGTTTTTTTCGGTTTCGGTTCAGTTGGAAGGCGCCACTCCAAAGCTTGTTGACTAGTTTGCATGTCAAACTCGTAAACCCACGTCTCGTCACCAGTAAAAATGCGTTTCATGAATGTTGGGTCCGAACTGACTCGTTCTAGCATGTCCTCAGCGACTTTCATGCGATTGAGTTTTTGGAGAAAATTCAGATCTTTTGGGACTAGCCGAGCAGCAACATGTTTCATACCCAAATGATTAGTTAAAATGGTACGGATCGACTCGTGAGATACAGAAAGTTCGGCGGCTATCTCTCTCAGAGTTGAATGGGGATTTTCAGTCACTATTTCCTTCACTTTTGCGATGTTAACTTCAGTTGCAGACGTTGACGGCCTACCAGAGCGAGGCAAATCTTCCATCACATCTCGACCGCTTTTGAACGCTTTGAACCACTCGTAAGCACGAGTTTTTGATAAAGTCGATTCACCGTAAGCCTTCTGTAACATTTTCAGTGACTCCGAACACGAAATTCCATTGGCGATGCAAAATTTTAGACAAACTCTTTGTTCGATATTTTTGTCCATTATGAAATTCGCAATACACACTATATATGATATTACTAAAACCAGCACTGTATTTAATATAAATAACAGATGCAACTCAAACTCCGCGCCAAAATGGAAAACAGTTGTGCCAATCTAACAACTACAAAAAAACAAAAATTTGAATTTGGAACCATAAACAAATCATCCATTTCCGATACTTTTTTGACTGAATGTATGTTTGTTGAATGCCAACTATTCTAACCAAGCAGTTGATAATTTCGCGCTGCATGACACCAGTCAGGATGGCCGAGCGGTCTAAGGCGCCAGACTCAAGGGAACTTGCTCACTGAACGTGGGTGCGAGATGTTCTGGTCCTCTCTGAGGGCGTGGGTTCGAATCCCACTTCTGACATATTCTTTTTGTGTAGAAAAAAATCGGAAAATAAGACAAATGTGAATGATGACACCGAAAACAGTTTGTAATGTTCATTGTTACTCAAAAATGATGGACGCTTCTTTTTTAAACATCGTAAAATTATATAAAGGTAACGCAACGCTTGCCGAGATCATTTCTTGGATGGTTGATCATCTTCACATACCCTGCTCGGAAAGCATTTTAATCTCTTCAAAGTTAGACTGAACAGGCGTTCTTCTTGGTAAGCTCATGGTTGACTCTGTCTCTGTCACCTCTGACTTAGACTAGAGTCAAGAGCTATCCCATCTCCAATATATAAATAAGTAGCAGGTTTCGTGTTACTCACTAATGCGTTGTATCCATTTAAAATACTGGTACCTACTCAGCTACATCCGGTAAAAGGCCAGGTAGATTAATTGTCTATTTAGAGTTCCGTACTTCAAAAGGAAAAAACGGAACCCTATAGGATCACTCTGTTGTCCGTCCGACTGTCTGTCAAGACCCTTTATCTCGGTAACGCATGGAGGTATCGAGTTTAAATTAAAATTATATACTTAATTCTATAGTTCCTGAAGCTGTGAAAAAAATCAAATTTCTACGTTAACGTGAAAAAATTTCATAGGTGAAATAGGCCCTTTGTTGAACCAAAATAATGCTCTTTAATGTTGCACATGTCAAGCCTCTTTCTTCCCCGTCGCCGTATTTCTTTTGTGGCAGTAACGTGCATATTAGAGGGTGCTCTTGACCCGAAAGCGTGGTGGAATAATGAGGCGTGTGACGTCACGCGCCGACCCAGTGTTGCCATGCCCACATGCATGCCGGGAGAGTAATGAAGATTACTTTCTTGGCACGCTAATCAAATGCTTGTTGTACTGCTATGGTAGGCGCCTAATGAATTTGTAATAGCGGTTATTTACTCACTTACACTTATTGACGCTGTTATTATTTGTGTGCAGTCGAAAGCGATGCGGACGAATTTTTAGACTTCAAAAAAAGGAGGAGGTTCTCAGTTCGATTGGTATTTTGTTTTTCACGTTATATTTTAGTTAGGTTAGGTTAGTATTTAAAATATGAAATAAACATGTTGCTACAAAATAAAGGTACATTTTCAATTTTTATTTATGTATATTATATTCAACACATAGAAAATAAAAGAGTAAATAAAGATATAAGAGCACAGCAATAGCGCAAAAGCATAAGTAGCACCATTTGCTGCTTATTTCAAAGAAATTTCTTCCGCAGTGACTGTTGTTTGCATTCCCAAATCACCTCACCGAGTTTGATGATGTATTTTTTTTTTTTTTTTTTACTATTAATAGGCACGCGCTTGACCACCATCTCACCTGATGGTAAGCGATTATGTGGTCGAAGATGGAGCACGCTAGCCTAGAAGTAACCTATTCACTCTTGACTTAAAGACTCCCAGGTTGTAGCTATCGGGAAACACAGACTCCGGCAGGGAATTCCACTCCTTAGCTGTACGCATTATGAATGTGTTCCCAAAACGTTTCGTGCGTGTGGGTGGGATGTCCACCATGTACCGATGGCGCATCGCCGTTCGTCTTGTGGTCCGATGATGGAAAGGGCTTGGCGGAATTAAATTATGCAATTCCGTCGCACATTCCCCAAAATGCAACCGGTAAAAAACCGACAAGCTAGCAACTCGTCGTCGATGCTCAAGACTTTGGAGCTTCGTCGCGACGAGCCTCTCATTGCCAATAATCCTCTTGGCTCGTTTCTCAATTGACTCAAGGGCATCAAGCTGGTATCTGGCAGATCCGTCCCAAAGATGAGAGCAGTATTCCATACACGATCGAACTTGCGCTTGATAGAGTTTGAGCAGCTGTTCCGGCGTGAAGTACCGTCTAACCTTTGCTAGGATCCCCAACTTTCTTGCAGCCACTTGAGCTTTTGCCTCTATGAAAGGGCCAAAATTGAGAGTAGATGTTAATGTAACCCCAAGAAGTTCAAGTTGGTCGGTTATCGGCACTGTTGCACCTCGGAAAGATGGAGCTGGGTGGAATTGGCTCCTTTTGGCGGAAAATAGACACGCTTGGGTCTTAGCAGCATTGAACTTGACCAGATTGACATCACCCCATTCAGAGACAGCCTGTAAGGACACATTCAAGCGCTCAACCATAGCCTCCCGGAGAGACCGGATCTGTGACCCACCAGCTCGTGCGTCGGACACGTATCTCTCAGCAACAGTGCTGTCGTCTGTATACCCAAAGGTACCGGGTTTAAGCAGATCATTAATATGCAGCAAGAAGAGTGTTGCCAAAAGCACCGACCCCTGAGGAACCCCGGCATTAATATCCAGCAGTCCAGACGAGCAGCCATCTATGACCACTCGGATAGACCGATCCCTCAGGAAGTCTGCGATCCAATCACACAAACCGGCGGGCAGACCGAAGGAAGGAAGCTTACTTATAAGGCTATCGTGCCAGACCCTGTCGAAGGCCTTCGAGATGTCAAGGGAGACCGCTAGTGCATCCCCGTGCTTCTCTATGGCTTCTCTCCAGATGTGAATGGCATACGCTAGAAGATCCCCAGTTGACCGATTTCGGCGGAACCCGTATTGTCGGTCACTAAGGATATCATTCGCTTCTAGGTACGCCAGGAGCTTATGATTCAGCACGCGTTCCATAGTCTTACAGAGAATGGACGTTACCGAGATGGGTCTATAATTCGACGGGTCAGCACGACTACCCTTCTTGGGCACGGGTTGCACGTTAGCTTGCTTCCAAGCTTTCGGCACTTTTCTAGTCTCAAACGAAAGGCGAAGTAGGCGTGTCAAGATCGGAGACAACTCAGGCGCACAAGTTTTCAGAACAATTGCCGGTATCCCGTCGGGGCCACTAGCCTTGTTCACGTCTAGGTTACGCAGTACCCTACGGACTTCCTTCTGATGAATGCGAATGTTCGACATGCTCGACTCGCATCCACCAGGAGAAGCAGGGGGCCTCGCGCCACCAGGATCCAGACGCGAAGATTCCGGAAACAAGGAAGCAAACAAATTCGCTTTCTCCTCAGCGGAGTGGGCAAGCGTCCCGTCAGGTCTCAGCAGTGGTGGTAGTGAGGGGCGGCAGAAGTTCGATTCGACCGACTTAGCCAGGGACCAAAAAGCCTTACTACCTGATGGGTATGAAGCAAGTTTGTTCCCTATTCGGCTGATGTAGTCAAACCGTGCCCTCCGCAACACCTTCTTGCAGGACTTGGCAGCCCTGTTGAAGGCTCTCTTCTTCCCAGTCACGTCATTTGCTTTGCGCGTGCGAGCGTCGACCCATGCCAGGTAAGCCGCGTGCTTAAGCGCATCAGCGCGACTGCACTCGGCACCAATCCATGCACGAGCTTCGCCAGACATAGTAATGTCAGAGAACGGAATGTAGTACTCCATTCCCCTCCGCAACACATCCGTCACGGCGTCTGCGCACGACGAAGCAACAGTCGAAGAAAAGCAAGTAGGCTGCCAAGGATAACATGCGGAGAAAGATCGCATGCTATCCCAATCAGCTGACCTGTACCGCCATACCCGCCGTGTGCCTCTTGGGCTAGGATCGGGCGGGGAGTCTACGGATACAGACTTCACCAGACAGTGGTTGGAACTACCCAGTGGTGAAGAAATCGAGACCGAATAGCGGTCTGGGTCTGTTGTCAGCAAAAGGTCGAAGCAATTGGCAGTGTGCGAATCAACATCCGGCACCCTCGTTGCCCCCTGGACCAGCTGGGTAAGATTTAACGCAAGCGCTAGCTTTCGCGTCTCTCGTCCAGCATGGTCTGTGCACTGGTATGGGAAGAGCCACTCCTGATGGTGGGCGTTGAAGTCCCCCAGTAACACCAATTGGGCAGAAGGGTACCGTTACTGAGCCGCATCCGCCGCCTCACTCAGGTGCTGTGTGAGCTCAGTTGTCTCCAAATCACCGCTGTGCGAACGGTAGTCACAAGCGTAGACAATTTTATCCAGGCCTGTGTCCACTAAAACCCACAGCGTTGAGAACCTGGAGTCCTCAAGGTTACGGAGACGCCGATAACAGATGTCGTCACGGGCGTACATACATACGCCCGCACGTGGTTTGAAATGGTGCTCCAGGGTAAACCCTGGGTACGAAAGGTAAGACACGTCTGACGGACATCTGATCTGCGTCTCGGAAAGGAACAGGAGTGCTGGTTTCTCAGTCTCCAGGTGGTGATGGACTGCGGCGAGATTTGATTGCAGACCTCGAATATTGCTGAGGTGCACTTTGTGGGGGAGGATGTGCTGCCGCTGTACAGCTTTTCTTCTTTTGTTCCTTTTAGCCATGTTCGAGTGAAGGAAGGAGAGGAGAAGGAAGTGAACTGAGGTTCCATGCTGCTACCCTCAGGCACGCTCTGACAGGACGACATCATTGGGGGACTAGTCTGGAGACTGCGGGGACGCCCGAGCCCCCCCGGGAATATCCATCGGGTCCTCCCCCGTCTGGTCGCCAGCCAGCACGATGGCGCACCCCGGGATTTTTCGACAGTTGGCGGGGCAGCCTTTCATGTGTGGCTAGCACACTACTTGGGCCCCCAACTAACTGCGGTCGGCCAGCGGCGCACCGTGCCTCGGATCCCGCTACCCTCCGCGACTATAAGTCTCCCGATACGCCCATATCAACGCGAGCCTAGTCGGTCTGCCTGCATTGGAACAACTATTTCGACCCAACTCCTCTGTACTGGCTACACTGGGCATCATACCGGAACACGGCTAGGCCGCTTGGCGGTACGTCTTTGCCCAGTGGGTGGTCACAAGCCATCGGCCGAAGTCTACCACCAGTTAGTGTCACCTGATTAGCACCACCCGGGGACCACGTGTAGGGTCTATCATTGGGTATTCTCCTACGGACGCGGGTGACTCGGCCCCCAATCGGCCCGACTTGCAACCCTGAAGACAATTAAAGGCTACTTTAACGCGAGCAAAGCATACATCTAACGAATAAATTGCAATGTTAACTAAACCCTGTCTATCCTAGTTATACAGGGTTATTTATAAATAATATATAGTACTATAGTATAATATAGTACTTTCACTGCCTAAGAGGTTTCTGGTTTTTTACAAATAACCCTGTATAAAATTCTTCAGTGACTGACAGACAACGCACAGCCGAAACTACTGGTTGTAGAGAGATGACATTTGGCATGTAGGTTCCTTGGGGAGTGTAGGGGAGCACTAAGAGAGTATGACCCAAAATTCCTACAGGAACGGAAAAAAAAACACGGGCTATGCGCGTACGAAGTCGCGAGCAAAAGCTAGTATTGATTATAAACCTTTATTAGTTACCGACTTCTGCCCTCGACTTCGGAACAAGTTTCTTGTTTTAAACCGACTTAAAATGAGAAGGAGGTTTTCTATGAAGTTGTGTTTTTTGTGTCTTACCTTCGAACTCAATATTTTAAGAACTGATTTGGAAATATCAAGTATTCAATATAAAGTATTTACTAACATAAAACATATCCATGACACTCAGCAAGAGCGAAATATATTTGTAATGAGACTAGTTGACCCGCGCAACTTCGTCTACGTCACAATGTTCATTACTGCTCCGCTCCTATTGGTCTTAGCGTGATGCCTATAGCCTTCCACGTTAAATAGGCTATCTAACACTAAAATATTTTTTCAAATCGGACCAGTAGTTCCTGAGATTAGCGCGTTCAAGCAAACAAACAAACTCTTCAGCTTTATATATTAGTAGGTATAGATAGATATGTATTCGCAGAGAAAAAAATTAACAATACTAAAATAAAAACTAAAATTAGCAAATGCACTAAACTAAAAACAAACTAAAATATTGCATTAAAAATTCGTCCCAGAGATAGATTACTTTATTCCGAATGATTTAATTAGGATTTAAATAATTCCTCCCTAAATCGCTTCCATGACATGAAAGTTCGAAGTTCATTGTGCATCACATACATATTTGAGCAAAAAGTTTTGTCAGTGGGATTCGAACCCACGCCCTCAGAGAGGACCAGCTCGCACCCACGTTCAGTGAGCAAGCTCCCTTGAGTCTGGCGCCTTAGACCGCTCGGCCATCTTGACTGGTGACATGCTGTCGGCTGTTATTTGTACATCTTTAGCAGTCGTTACGGATTTTCAGAAGCCAGAAACCTGACACCAGTCTTGAAAAGAAATACTGTGTTACCCTGTTAATGGGTTGTGGAGGTTTGGTTTGCAGCCGCTCCACGTAAAATACTGGTATTTAACTGAATCTGGTTTGACTGCCATGGAAGCCAAGAAAAAATATAGTTGGAAAAAGGCTGGGTAGATGATAGACAGTGAGTAAGCGGCATAATAGGAAGAAAATAAACCTACTGCCTACTGGTGCTCTACACAAAGTCACATTCTTTCAGTGAAAACGCTTGTCTAAGGAACTTGTCTCACCGCCGGTGAGGGAGCGAGTAGCTATTGACCATTTGCTCGCTGAGGAAAAGGACAAAAGATATAGATCTCGTGTGAGTAAAAGAGACACGTACACTCATAGTCGATAGCTGGCTGTTCACACTGCCGGCGAGCGGTTCTAAGCTTTAGTTGATCGCAGCGACAAGATTAAAGATTGTACTCGCTCAGCGACACTCGCTCGGTGATGCTCGCTTGGCGGTCAGAACAACCAAACTGCGGTAATTTGCGAGACTAGTGCCTAAGTACAAAATGAATGTTTGATTGATCACGTTGTGCATATTACTTTTGGACTTTTTACCCGACTACGGCAAAGCCAAAAGGAAGGGTTATGATTATCTGATACTAATATATAAAGCTGAAGAGTTTGTTTGTTTGTTTATCTGAACGCGCTAATCTCAGGAACTGCTGGTCCGATTTGAAAAATTCTTTCAGTGCTAAATAGCCCATTTATCGATGAAGGCTAGGCTATATATCATCACGCTAAGACCAATAGGAGCGGAGCAGGAGCAGACGAAGTTGCGCGGGTCAACTAGTAATTCATATTATTGGTGGATAGATGACCACATTACTAAGGCTCTCTTCATTATATTTGAAGTTCCTAGCGGTCATGATTGTGAGATTCGTAGCCAGATTTTTCCCAAAAACGAATTTTAAGTAATATTTGAAAGAAAAACTGTTTACTTATTGTAACAATAACTTTATGAAAAAAAAAAGACGAGCAACATGTTTCGAATTCCACTCCGAAAACAGTAAAAAGAAAATATTTCTTAATAAATTCGAAGCGAGGAGAGAAAAAATAAACATAAACATAATGATTCGAGTTATTTCTTATCGCGGAATACTTTCTTTGTCGATTCGCGTTTTTATAGAAAAATGTGAGGTGAAATTTTCTCAAAATATTGCGAAAAACAATTTCGTTTCTTATTGCTTTTACTGCTCTCAATGATGTTGTACCTTTAATATAAGATTGGAGCGGTTTTGGACCCGTTTGAGAAGTAACATGTTATGGCGCCAAAACCTCACATGAATGAGTTACGGACAAAAATATGTAGACAATATTAGTGAAATATAAATAGTGATTGCCGTATGGTGTCGGCCGGTGCCATAAAAGAATACTACCATCCCATCACTTCCCGTGGGTGTCGTAAGAGGTGACTAAGGGACTCTCCAGAGAATGCGCAGCAGCGTTATCTGTAAAACGCAACAACTGCGATCGTCAACCCGCCTGCTTTGGCAGGCGGGTTGACGATCTGCGACTGCGAGAATCGCAGTTGTTGCGTTGCGATTATGGCAAACCCTTCTGGGGGAGGCGTATGTCCAGCAGTGGACGTTTTTCGGCTGTTATGATTGTGATGAAATAGTAATAGCCAATTTTAAGCAATGCTTGCCAAGGATGGTTCGTCAATGGATCTAAACATACCTAGATATCTAAACACATTATGTCGTCACTTCCGGCTGTCATTTTAGGTATATCTTTGGCAGTCATTACGGCCTACCCGTAATTACTGCCAAAGATATAAAATATAAAAGCCAAGAAAGATATAAAAGCCAAGAAACACAGCGACTTCACCCTCAAATATCTCAGCAACGTGATACTTTAGGTCATCATGTTGCCAACATTTTTTGTTTCTTTAAGTGTACTCTATCCCTTATTTGTATGGTAGACCGTCGTCGACGCCACTTAGAAGAAAAAAATATCAAAATGGCGGCAAGGGCCAGCTCTGCCAGCTCTAATAGAAAAGAGTTCTAACCCCTTTTCATACCAGTCTTACCAAGGGGTACCGTGTTACCCTGTTACTGGATTCTGGAGGTCAGATAGGCATTCGCTCTATAAAAAGCTGGTACTCAGCTGCATATGGTAAGGTTAATAAATCATCAACATGAATGTTGAAATATTCAACGAAATCTGCTCAACCGTGGCGGCCATATTGCGCGTCATCGCGAGTCTTTGAGGCCGTTTCTGGTTTACACCGCGTCTGAATACAACGACGATATCTCGGATGTTACGATGGTTAACTTTCTATCAGTTAATATAATTGGAATCGTTATAAAATTAACTAATAGGTAATATATGGATTTAATAATATGGTTTTAATAAAAATTAGTAATTGTAAAGTGTGTCAAAATATCTCTTTTTCTCTCCTGCAACTCTGTGCAAGTTAGAGGGAGATAGCAAAAAAACCTAAAAACAAATTACGTCAAAACTGATGGCAGTGACAATGAAAGCCCCTGGGGCTTTAGCCACGGACACGAGAAAAAAGACGGAGCCCGTATGGGGTTCCGCCACATTGCGCGTAATTTGACACAGACCCATAAAGGGTTCTTCAACAGTTGTAACATTAACGTCGCGCAGTTGACCGATGCGGCCAAGTGCGCGACTTTCATATGGTTTCTTTAGTCAATCTGGTCGTTGCGGCCAAAGTAAAAAGCCAAAGGCAACGGTTACATAAAGACAGTTACCTAAAACACACAGCCGTCACCACTTCCTAGTGTTTTAGTTGAGAAAAAATAGAGGCGCATCAAGCTTCACAGCAATTTTGATTGAATAGTGTAATTCGACAAAGCGTAACGGAGACTCACATACACAAACATAAAAAAGTACATAAAACGCATAAAATACAACACAGAAAACATAAAACACATATACACAAAAGACAGTTACAGACAGGACTAAGCAAAAACGAACACGAACATTCACACCGTAACAATATGCCTGCAACAGCATTGCCGTATGTAATTCTAAGGTATTGCTTGATACATAGAATTTTTTTGCATGAAGGTTACAGCCACGGGAGTGAATCCGCGGTAAAAATCAAGTGCATGAATATTGACTAAAACCGCAGCGCAAAACCAGCTGTTTCCCTGATTACATCAAATACGTGTAAACACTGTCGGTGGGCGAATTTGTCAAATAATCACATTTACCGCTGATTCCAGCCGCGGCCATCATGTGGTCACCTCTAATTGAATCTGTACACACTGCGCTAATGTGCTGGAACCAAATACACTAGTAAATTTGTGAAATTATTGAAAAAGCTATCTTTCGTAATTTATAGTAATCTATAACTATATCCAGAGTCACACAGCCTAACAAACAAACTAACTTTACGCATTTAATTTTACAATAATAATTAGTACCTATATAGATAAAATTGCATTTTAAGCGAATAAAGAAAGCACATTTGGGTGTGAGCGGGATAAAATGGGGGAAGAACTAAGTAGGCATCGAAAAATTCGTCCACATCGCTATCAACGGGAAAAGCGCCGAAAACACTAGCAACATTGTCACGTTGAATCTCTGATTCTTTAGGCGGAAACAGCCTTCTGAGGGCCTTTTTTAAGAATGGGAAATCATCTAATGACGCCTCCCGCTCTGGGTGAAGCAGAAGGCTAAATGCATAAGACCTATCCTCTTAAAAAGCGTTCATATTTAACTCGTTATAAATGTTATTCTTCTCGTGTGGGCAGTAAGGTCTAACAACCCATCACACCCTAGTGTCAGAATTTCTAAACCGCCTCAAGGGCCTCTGACATGGTTTATTTGACGACCGTTATTTGGCGGCCGGGACCACCGGCTTATACGTACCTTTCAAAGCACTCCAACTTTTTTATCAGACAATCAGGGGATTTAAGTCTGCAATGTCCTAGCCAAACTAGAAAACAACTTCCCAAAGTATGCTTCCCGTAGAAATCGAACCCACGATCACCGAATCACAAGGCAAACGCCTAAACCACTCGACCACGGCGGTGGTTGTGTAATAAATAATATTATCAAAATGTAGAATTATTTGAGAGATTAAAACTGCGATTCCATTGCGAACTCTCCTTAAAAAGAAGAGATTTGTCCGTCAGTCACTATGCTGCTGTTACAATACAATTGATCAAAATCATTTAGACTAAGGACCCAGACTTCCTTTGAACATAGCAATGCTATCTCTCAGGTATACACATAGAACATAGCTTGTATCCTCCTCACACAGTGGAGCCTTTTGTGAGGCAACTCGGACGTGACAAGGGAGGGCACAAAGCCCTCTCAAAGACGTGCAACGTCCTCAATGGCGGCCAATACCCTCTCTATAGTTGTATTAATGAACCTAGTATATTAGTACACACATTAAGGGAATGAAGTAATACAAACTTAAAAGTTTCGGATTTGTAAAAATGCTGAAGTGTGTTTGTTTGTTTGTTACCTTTCACGTCTTTACGACCTTGTCCAGGAGTAGGACATATGATACTTTTTATCCCAGTACTACGTTTCTTGGGACTATGTTTCTTGAGGAGCTCGTGGCTAGATAATAATAGCCGAAGGGACGATCTTCAAGGTTAAGCAAAGCACGTTAAGCCGTTGGTCCCGGCCGTCATTTGTAGATCTTTGGCAGTCGTTACGGATAGTCAGAAGCCAGTTAATCTGACTCCAGTCTTGCCATGAATTACATTGTTACCAAGTCAATGGGTTGTGGAGGTCTGGTAGGCAGCTGCTCTGCGTAAAATACTGGTATTCAGCTAAATCGGGCTTGACTGGAAGCCGACCCTACTATAGTTGGGAAAAGGTTAGGCAGATGACTACGTTTCTTGGGACGTTTCTCGATATTTAGGCGGGCGAAGCCACGTGCCAGAAGCTGCTACTACTGTGCTTATAAAGACTAATATGTTACTAAGTATATATGAAACTGGTTTAACTGGTAGTCGACCCCAATAAAATTGGGAAAAGGCTAGGCGGATGATATATGAAACCTGATAATAATCATTATTATTATTAGGTTTATTTCAGATAAAAAAAATCATTCCATAACATTACAAATTAAAAACCGGCCAAGTGCGAGTCGGACTCGCACACGAAGGGTTCCGTACCATTAACCTTATTTTTTTATTATTTGTTGTTATAGCGTCAATAGAAATACACAATCTTTGAAAATTTCAGCTCTCTACCTATTAAGGTTCTTGTGATACAACCCGCTGACAGACAGACGGACGGACGGACGGAGGGACGGACAGCGGAGGCTTATTAATACGGAACCCTAAATATCAGAGAAATAAATTAAATTAAAAAACTTTTTAAAATTATAATTATCAATTATTATCGGTAACTATTGTGTTAGTAAATCTTAAGTACTATGTTAGTCAATAACCATCAAAATGAGCGTCCATTGTACTGGATAGGGCAATCCGCATATCGTCATCATCATTATGTACAGTCAACAAAGCTATTTGATATGCAGGCAGCTAACTTACAACAAATTTTTAACCGACTTCTTCAAAAAAGAGGAGGTTCTATGTTCGGCTGTATGTTTTTTTATATATTTTTTTTTATAAATGTTCACCGATTTCTTCGGCAATTATGGACCGATTTAAAAAAAAATTTTTCTTTATTCGAAGCCCCATTGTCACATGGGGTCCCATTGTCACCAAGTCAGAATCTGATGATGGGATCCCATGAAAATTGAGGGAAACCCTCATATTTTATAGGCACACACAATGTTTTTCATGACATTTCTAACGCAATTCAGAAATTGGGCCTGGTAATCATCATCTCATGTTGCTGAGCTGATGATGGAAGGTATAAGTCAGGATTTGATGATGGGATCCCATGAAAAATGTTTATTCAGCGATATTTTCGCAAATTGTTAACCGAGGATGATTCTTTTTTTGTTTAGAAGAGTATTTTCCCAAACTGGTCTCATTTTAATTTTGTCCTTCGTCCGTAATGAAGACCTTCGGAGGTAGGCAACGGAACTCTTCAATCAATGATAGCAAATGGATCGGGATTTCTGAAATTGCATGTTTGTTGATTGTTTACACCAGTTCATAACATAACATCACGCCGGTACGCTGTGTTTGTGATTTCACTTTTGAGTGGTACGCAGAAAACGAAAAATAAAAACTTTTTACAAGAAAATAAAACCGTCTTCCAAAAACAAAACACTACAAAGTTTAAAATAACTAATTTCGGAAGTCGGTGTCATAAAACCAAATAATACCAAAAACACCGACCTGGCGACTGTTTTGAGTTTGAAGCTTTACTCGCTACTCGCTGATCGCTGGCGGTGAGACAAGTGCCTGAAGCGCCTTTACAACACGGCTAAAATTACACCGTATATAAAGTCAACGGGATAAAGGTCCAGCACCAGCAGCATTATCATGTATTCTTTGGCGTAAGAAAAAACCAGCCCTCTGGCTATGGTACATTCTTGCATTAGCTAAAATGCACCCTTTGTTTGTGTGTGAATTTGTTACTACCGCCTGACTAGTTGCTCTTTGCGTTAAGGTTCAAAAAAGCCTGACAAGGCAAGGAATTGGCCAAAGGCGAGTCCGGCTGTTGATGGTGGACTAATTGTTTGATACTAAAACTTAGTTTGGTTTGGGACAAGCCCGCCATACATTCCCAACCACTGCAACTCCTGAAAGCCAGAATCAACAGTGGCGATCACCAGAAAAACGCCGAGCCAATGAAGCCCGACGAGTCCCGGAGAAACGATTCAACTGTCTTGGATGCTGCAATGAAATTAATCAGAAAGTACAGCGGAGGGGTTGGAAAAAAAACCTTAGTTTGTGTTTCTTTTATTTCTTTCCACGGTTAAGGGCAGAGAGCTCCATGTGGAACTGGTGTTCAGCTCAGTCAGCTCAGGCGGTTAGACTAGAAGTCGACCCCGTCGACGGAACATAGGGATAGGTCTTGCAAGCAAATCCGCGAGATAAAGCGAGTACTATATATTTTCTGGTATTTATAGATGTACGTATTTTATTAATTGATTCCGATCGTGTGTCAATAAACAATAATTACAATTGTGAGATGATTATTCATATTCATTCATATTGAGACTCAAATATATGAAAATACTGACGTTTTGTCATTATTGTGATGTTAATTTTCGTTTAAATGATTTTAATTATGATCCAAAATTGTATTATTATTCGAATAGTCTCACTTCCTGTATGGTTGAAACCTACAAATAAAGCAGTTTATTTTAAACTACGTTGTTAAACTTTTACGAATATATTTTATTGTGCCCAGTGGGATTTCCTAGTCAAATAATATGTCGAACTACTTTACAAATTTTTATACCCCTTTTTAAGTTCTATGAATTGTTTATTTAATATTGATTTAATAATCTTGTTATGGTGCTCACCTGCGTCGTTCACGGGTGGTCTTCAAAAGTAATACGAGTTTTCTTAAAGTTTAAATTGTAAAAACGGGCCAAGTGCGAGTCGGACTCGCACACGAAGGGTTTTATACCATAAACCTTAATTTTTATTATTTGTTGTTATAGCGGCAATAGAAATACACAATCTGTGAAAATTTCAAGTGTCTACCTATTACGGTTCTTGAGATACAGCCCGCTGACAGACAGACGGACGGACGGACGGACAGCGGAGGCTCAGTAATAGGGTTCCGTTGGTTACCCTTTGGGTACGGAACCCTAAAAACACAACAATATTAAACAAAATCCACAGAAACAAAGAAATAGGTAACTGATTTTGAAAAAAGAGTTCTATTTATATTTACATGTTAAAGTGGCCATTGCGGGAAGTCTCGACATTCTAACCGATCGCCTAGCGACCGAATTCGTTAAAGCTACCCGTACACAGTCAAAATCAATGGAGTCAGTAGATCGCGTTCGAAAACTGTGGACGGCCGGACTTAGGACTTAACGACCAAATTCGGTCGCTACGCGATCGTTATCTAAGTGAAGATCGGTAATGTTAGCCGTTATAAAAATAATGCATCAAATAGGTATAATTGAACAATTGTGCATTGCTTAGGAGTCTGTAATTGGCTGCTATTCAGGGGAGTATTTATCCTAGAGCCATCCGGGCCATGGCCCGGAGCGCCAATCCGCTAGGGCCGGTGTAGCCTCCCCTTTTTTTTTTTTTTTGTTTTTTTTTTTTTTTTTTTTTTTTAGGTTGGGAAATCATCAAATGACTTCTCCCGCTCTGGGTACAGCAGGAGGGAGTGTCAGACTCTTACTGACTAAAACCCATCCGTGTTTCTCCTAGTGCCCTTTGCGTTCCAGGGTACGGTGCCTCTTTCGAACGAAGTCCGCAGCCCCAGCAGGCACTGGCCCTAGTGGGCCCCGTCTTCCGTGCTGACACGTCCTTGAGGCGCGTTGGGATCGCAGCGCGCCGCCGACCCGGGCCTGGTTCTGATCAGACGGCGAGCCACCCAATGCTCGCCGTCCGCAGACCCACGCCTACGGTGGCCGAGAATCGTCCTGCGACTCCCGACGCCCGGGGCGTCTTCTTCTGTTTCGGCGGCTGGGGCGTGAAGTTTCCCTCTCTCTCACGCGTTCGGCTTCCTCCTTTGTTAGCATTACTGCTTCGCAGAAGGAGGTGACCGCTTCCCATGTCTCGTCGCTCCGGACCATGGCTTGAACCAGGGCCGGACGCGAGAGATCCCCGCCGCCGATCGCCTCGACGAGGACACGGCGGTGCTCCGCCCAAGCAGGGCAGACCTCCACCGTATGCTCCACCGTGTCCTCCGGACGATCCTCGCAGTGTTGACACCCGGGTGTATCCTCCCGCCGTATTCGAAAAAGGTACCTCCCGAAACAACCGTGTCCGGTGCGGTGTAGCCTCCCCTGCATTTTGATTTTTTCACTGCTTCAAGTGACTGTAGACCTGAGTATATAGTTTAAGTTTCAACTCGACATATAAAGGGCATTTCCCATTGATCTAAAACTATGAAATTTGGCAAGTGGTATCGTCTTATACTACAATTGTAGGAAAAGGTCTGAAAACTACACATTTGTAATTAAATAATCTTTTTAAAAGACAGTGTCATATGTACCTACTTTGTATGGAACCCTCGGTGAGCGATTGCGAATCTTACTTGGCCGGTTTTTTTTTAAATTTAAATTGTTTTGTTCCTTGACTTCTGGGACGGCGAAACTTATTGGCCCGGGGCAACAAATTTCAAAATACGCCCCTGCTGCTATTGGCTCTAAAAACTCAACGCACATCATAAAAATAATACATATTCCTTACTATATGACCCCGTTTGAAGAATTACCCTTTCGACACGTCCCGGGGCAGGGAAACGTATCTAAATCAAGTTGATTGAACCAAATTATGTTCAAGGAAATTGCAATAAAGTTGATTGAAGTAAATCAAGCGAGCGTCGGAGCGAGGAAGCTGATTTATATGGCTTCTCACATGTTTTTAGGCAGCCATTTTTATGAATGTCATTGCTGATTTAAAAGATCGCAGATATTTTTACTGGTCGTAATATTTTGACTCGTTTACATTCGCTCAGGTATGAATATGATGGAAAGCGATAAGAAACATTTGAAAATATGAACACACTTTTGACTGGTTTTCGTAACTTGGATTAGGTCGTATGTAAACTCTACAGACGAACCTACATTCTTACACTCGAATTTATAATTATGTAACGAGTTACAGAATAAACGCAATATTTGTTAAGGGGTCATTTTACTCATCATCAGTGAAAGTTGTTCATAATGATGAGTACAATCACCCCTTAAGAGGCATTGCATTTATTCTGGTACACATTGTATAAGAGCGTGTCCTTGCTTTTGCAAACTTACAGGTTTTCAGACAAACTATGGTGCACCGATCGTTGCAATATCACCAAAGACCACGAGGACATACAAAAGGAGTCATATCTACAGATACTGAATAGCAAGCAGGTCGAGAGCTGGACATGGGGACAACTGGACATCGACGCAGGACGTAAAGAGATCTCATTCACGATGCGCAGACTTTCTGGCCGTAGAGACAGCAGAACAGTGCTGTTGGTTGACTGTATGCTAACTATTTTTTTCCCAAGATTGTTTTTAGGGTTCCGTACCCGAAGGGTAACCAACGGAACCCTATTACCGCTGTCCGTCCGTCTGTCTGTCAGCGGGCTGTATCTCAAGAACCGTAATAGGTAGAGAGCTGAAATGTTCACAGATAGTGTATTTATTATTAAGGTTAAAAATTAAGATTAGGTTTTATGGACTCGCACACGAAACCCTTCGTGTGCGAGTCCGCCTCGCACTTGACCGGATTTTTTAAAAGACGAATCTTAAACGAGCGTTACCACTGGGCCATCACTGATGTACAGTCTGTGACCAACATAATATAATCCACTTGACTAATAGTCGAAGTGTGTTAGATAGTGTTGGTCCCAGACCCTAATAGCTACTTTTGCTCACGGCTTCACTCGTGTTAATATAAATATTTGCATTAAAAAATGCCTATAACAGTCTCTCTTCAATCTAATTAAAAAATTTGTTCAGCGATTTAGTCGTGACGCCGAGTTGCTAGCCTGTCGTTTATCTACCGGTTGCATTTGGGAGAATGTGCGACAGAATTGCATAATTTAATTCCGCCAAGCCCGCTCCATCATCGGACCACAAGACGAACGGCGATGCGCCACCGGTACATGGTGGACATCCCACCCACACGCACAAAACGTTTTAGGAACAAGTTCATAGTGCGTACAGCTAAGGAGTGGAATTGTCTGCCGGAGTCTGTGTTTCCTGATAGCTACAACCTAGGGTGAAAAGATAACCTCTAGGCAAATGTGTTCCATCTTAGATCACATCTCGCACACGAAGGGTTCCATACCTCAAACCTTAATTTTTATTATTTGTTGTTATAGCGGCAATAGAAATACACAGTCTGTGAAAGTTTCAACTTTCTACATATTACGATGCCTGAGATACAGCCCGCAGCACAGACAGACGGACGGACGGACGGACAGCGGAGGCCTAGAATAGGGTTTAGCCCTTTGGGTACGAAACCCTAAAAAGCGAAACACTGATATATTGGGGTCGGCTACCAGTTTACGGACGCACCTGAGTACCAGTATTATTTTACAGGGAGCGACTGCCTATCTGACCTCCACAACCCAATAACTGGGTTTTTGACCGACACCCAAAAATGAAAATTCCTAAGAACATGCAACTCCACACAAGTCAAGACTTCTTTAAGAACGTTCAAAAAACCTCGTTAATTTAGCAAGCAGTCCGCCATCGCATACTATTTAAAATTCAGTTTTAATCTGAAGCGAGTGTTTCTGCTGACGCTGGAGACAACGAGCTGGAGTGGAGATAGTGCTCTCAATAAGCGCAGTCGAGTAAAATCATAATACGGGGCGAGCGGGGCACGGCGGCGGAGCTAGTTATAGACGGAGGCGGGGCGGTATATTAATGAAAAGATATATAAACTGAAACTCTAAAACGGGATAAAAAGGAATAGAAAAAAATGTTTTTTTTTTGCATGAAGCTATTTTCTTTCGTACCCGTACTAGGCTGTTACTATTAATATACTTTTACTTGATACAACGGTTTAAGGTCAGATTCCATACATTAGTCTGCCAGTTGCAGCAGGCTTACTGTTGACTGGAGAGGAAATACGGCTTCAAAAGTGAGTAGCGACCTACCGCTGCCAATGGTGGTTCGTTCAAAAGTCGACAGTGCAGAGCCCTGGGATGCAGTCATCTCTTTCTGTTAGAATATCATCTCGCGGAAAAAGGCTGCAGAAAGAGATAGGGGAGTACCAATACTTCCTGTCCCGCATCAGGCGTTGGAGGCAGCTAAAGTCATTTTACAGCCGAGTGAGAGTGGGGCGACGGATAGTGATATATCCGTCGCCCCATCAATGACCCGAGCGAGATGTTCACGCGAGAACTAGTGGGGGATTCGACAACTCTACTTATATAGCTTACTAAATTTTGATATTTATATCGACAACTATGCTGTTGGTATTCCTTAAATAATCACCATAAAACCGCTCCCGCCCCTCCCTTAGTACCCACCTAAAATATGAGCGTCCCGAAGTGGACGCTGCTCTCAAAACGGAGCGGGTTCGTCGATCTATTCGATTATTTATACCCGCCCTCGATTGTGGTCCGGGCGCATTCAGATACACGCAGCGCCAGGGCACTCTGCCGTATGAAGGGATGCGCTGAAAGGAGGCAGGGCTCCTTTGCCTATTCACGATTCCAGTTTGAAAATATTCACAACGATTGTCAAGTTTTTGTGTGATAAACGGTGTTTTTACAAACTAGCAATTTTTTTTGGCAATTAATGAAGTGATTTTAATAAAGCTTCATACGCGTTCGCAAGATACTCAGGTCTTAAAATATGGTCATGGTCAGATCAGGTTTAAGAGGAGCTCGTGGCTAGATAATATCAGCCGCACGGGCCGATCTTCAAGGTTAAGCAACCCTTGCCAAGGTTGGTCTGTGGATGGGTGACCATCTTAACTTACCGAGTTTCCTCCGTGCCTCGGAAAGCACGTTAAACCGTTGGTCTCGGCTGTCATTTGTAGATCTTTGGCGGTCGTTACGGACAGTCAGAAGTCAGTACCGACCAGAATCTGACTCCAGTCTTGCCATGTAGTACCTTGATACCCAGTTAATGGGTTGTGGAGGTCTGGTAGGCAGCCGATCCTCGTAAAATACTGGTATTCAGCTAAATCCGGCTTGACTGGAAGCCGACCCAATATAGTTGGGAAAAGGCTAGGCAGATGATGGTCAGATCAGGTTTAAATGTAGGTGGGCACATTGCTCGCAAAACTGGGCCGAAAAGTTCTGGAGGATTACCTATCATAAGTTCGAAAAACATTTGACCGAATTTCATTTCACTTAAAACTTTTCAACTGTTATCGTAAAAAAATATTAATTAAATAACATTCGTTCGAAGTATTATGTTTCCGAACATTCATTAAGCCACTGTTTTATTAGTGGTGTAATGGTGGTCTTGTAGTCGTGGTGGTGGTGGTGATGGTTAACAAAAATGGTTTTGATGGTCCCAGTTAGAAGCATGCAAGCAGGCGTGTAGCAAGCAAGTAGGCGTGCAGCATCCAAGCAGTAGTGCAGCATGCAAGCAGGCCTGCAGCGTGCAAGCAAGCATGCAGCGTACAAGCAAGCATGCAACGTGCAAGCAAGCATGCAGCGTGCAAGCAAGCATGCAGCGTGCAATCAAGCATGTTACATGCAAGCAGGCATGCAACATGCAGCAAGCATTGTTTCTGTCACGGCTCCGGCGCTGTGGGATTTGGGCGGGCCCACTCGAGCTTATCGTCGCAGATGGTTTTAACTCCGCGGCGGCGGGCCTTCAAACCACCTGCTTCTCAGCTCGCGGGCCATCCCACCCCTGCGCGCCTGCAGGGGCTTAAATTACAATCTAGGGGTAGGGCAGATAAAACTGCGTAAAGTCAGTTTTGTAGCGATTCGTTTCTGTCACTAAATTTTGGAGCACAACATATTGACTTTTAATGACACTATTTTAATTTAAAATTAAAAATATCAAGTAACCGGCTATATATTTGTGGTAAATATTTCGTAAAATTTTGTTCCGGTGTGGTGAACATATGGCAAATAAATCATTTGGCAAATGAAAAAAGTTCAAAAGAGGCTTCGGCCAATAGCAAAAAGTTATAATGTAAATCGGCGAAATGTAGTTCGGTAAAATAATACTTATGATACATGATACTTCGATGATTTACAAATATGTCAAATAATGCATATATCTATTCTAGTTTTCGGTAAAATCAATTTCGATCAAAAAAGTTTCGGAAAAGTATCGGTTTCCGTTCTGGAGTAGTGACCGCGTACTGAAAGTCGCAGCGGTGGCGCGGCCTCCTACAAGGTGGACCGATGCTCTGGTGTTGCTCGCGGGTAGCCGATGGATGCGAGACGCTCAGGACTGGTTGTTGTAGCGATACTTGTGGGAGGCTTATTCCAGCAGTGAACGTCTTTCGGCTGATATGATAATGATGATGATGTGGCCCTTGAATCGTATTCATAGTGGATAGTGCACAGATGATTGCAGTAACGTCAAAGGAGGAGTTATATTATATTGAATATAAACCTTTTATTAATAAATTGTTGTTTAATTTTTGTTAAACAGTCTTTTTCTTTCTATCGAATTCCTGTTACAATTACATTCTGATTTATTAATTTTTGGGGTTCCGTACCCGAAAGGTAACCAACGGAACCCTACTACTAAGCCTCCGCTGTCCATCCGTCCGTCTGTCAGCGGATTGTATCTCAAGAACCTTAATAGGTAGACAGTTGAAAGCGGCAGACACAAAAAGGTAATTGCGTAGCACATTCGTAGAGGGCGCTACGAAAGTGCTACGCGGTCTACGAGCGCCTACGAAGTGCTACGTGGACCAAAAAAACAAATGTTTTGTCATAAAATATAACTATACTACACAAACTAAAAATACTAAAAGTTTAGTTAGTTAAATAAAGGTAATCTTGAAATGACTTTTTACACCAAAGTAACTTGAGTGAGATTTGCAGAATTTAACTTCAGCACACAATATAGGTACTTTTAGAAAAATTACATCCATCCCAATATTTAAGCCACGGGCGCAGCATACCACTAAACCAGTGCATAAATAAATTAAACACTTTCTACTAGATTCCACTGCGCAACGTGTCATAACCTGGATCTGCAGAATTTAGCACAAAATCCGAGGAAAGTATTAATTTATTCAGGCCTGCATACCTGCGCCGAGGCTACACCCACCACTACTTGCGACACGGAATACTAATTTGTGTAACGTCAGCTGCTGGTTTGTGCAATGCAGCCGATGACGTGACTTGCTGGACAATTTCTACTTCCTTTGACTTTGTTTAGAAATGATAGTAAAGGAATGGTTTACGGGTATCTGTTCCAAAGTGTGAGGGTAAGATGGTAACATAAGTGTCGCACAAACACGCTGCACATTCCCAACTACAGCTACTCCTGAAAACCAGAATCAACAATGACTTATGACTTATGACAACCACCAGAAAAACGCCGAGTCAATGAAACTTGACGAGTCCTGGAGAAACGGTTCTAGTGTCTTGGTTGGATCCCGCAACGAAATTAATCAGAAAATAACAACGGAGAAGTAGGAATAAATACATTTCCCACTTCCCTCTCTTTCAAGCAGGAGATAGAACAGAGCTAGGTCAATAAATAGGCAACAAAGACATATACAACTGGGTTTAGCCCAGTTACCAACATAAGCATGGCAACATTAGCTTGTTATGCACACTCTGCCTGTCCAGAAAGTGTAAGCATTTGTCAGTTACCGTGTGGCTCAACTCAAAACTTCAAGGAGCTCAACGATCCGACGAACAGTGCTAAAGTAAGGACAGTTGGGTAGACCGCATGAAGTACTCAAGCTGTCAGACAATTATGAAATCTACCGGCAATTCTCCACATTTTATTAGTTTGGAAATCTCGTCAGCGGCAGCGAGGCGAAGGCGATTGTCAAAACGTCAAAAAGTATGGGATTGACAAAAGCTATCGAAACGTCACGTGATCAATATCTTATATTTAGGCTCTAGCTAGCTTTTGCCCGCGACTCTGTACGCGCATATATCCCTTTTTTTTCCCCGCTCCCGTAAGAACTTCGGGAAATCCTCTTTTAGTGCTCCCCTACACTCCCCAAAAGGAGAAAAAATACTGCCCAAAAGCTTTTGGGGAGTGTTTTTTTTTTTTTAGGATGGGAAACGAAGTCCGCAGCCCCAGCAGGCCCCGTCTTTTGTGCTGACAGCTCTTTGAGGCGCGCGTGCAACACAGCGCGCCGTCGACCCGGGCCTGGTTCTGATCAGACGGCAAGCCACCCAAAGCTCGCCGTCCGCAGCCCTGCGCCTACGGTGGCCGAGAATCGCCTTGCGACTCACGACGCCCGGAGCGTCTTCTTCTGTTGCGGTGGCTGGAGCGTGAGGTTTCACACGTTCGGCTTCCTCCTTTGCTAGCATTACTGCTTCACAGAAGGAGGTGACCGCTTCCCATGTCTTCTCACTCCGGATTATGGTCTGGACCAGGGCCAGACGCAAGAGATCGCCGTCGCCACCCCAAAAGGAACCCAATTGCCAAATTACAGCTTTCTACGACCAGTAGTTTCGGCCAGTTACGGAAGAAATATATACTGATTTTGACAGCCACATTCACCTAGCGTCTTTCTGCTAAATCCTAAGAATGATTGTGCCTCCTCATATAACATCTGAACTCAACTGGAGACATTTTCTATCACAAACACATACATTTTTTCTCGTCTCGCAACATTGTAGCGAAAGTTTTAAGCTGTCCTAGGGAATCTTAAAACGTAGTTCGTCTTGCTTTTCTGACACCGAAACGTGCAATTGAATAACTATCGTCAAGTTCACCTAAATCGCTTCAAGGCTATATTTCGCCTAGCTGTGCCATGTGGTTTTTTTATTATGTATATTTGTATGTACAAGTAAAGAGGCAAACTGGAGGCACTCAATATCAACAAGGCTATCGCTAACATGCCAGGAGCATGCCCTCAGCTTTTGCGCTCACCCAAGCATAGTCGGGTCATTATGGATTGCAATAAACAATTTGAGATTTGAGGTGTGAGGTGTAAGGAAAAAGCTGTCAGAGCTCCGGCAAGATGGACAGATCGATGACGATTGACGGATAGTCTTGTGCCTCCAATGAGGCAGCATAAACAAAGCCGTCCACTTTGCAGAAGACCGCTTTTTGAGACGCTGTTATCGCAATCCTCAGCAGAGAGAGAACGATTCTGAAGAAGAAAATGAAAAGAGGAACTACTTATTTTCAGCGACAATTGATCTCAAAAACTACTCTAACACTGGTGAAATAAAGATAGGCTATTTTCGACTGATGGAGCGAATGTCTTAAAAATTAGTACAATTTCCCTTCTGATTACAGTCCGGTGTAACAGCGTGCCGTACTTACAGAACTCTACGGACGAACACAACTTGTTTGCATATCTGGGAGCACTGAGTCTAGTTCTACTGAGTGACATACGTATCTCAAGTACGTTAGGAGCATCAGTTTTATTGATTGGAGCTGTTTCCGTTGGTACACTGGGAAGTTTTATGTGGTGGGATGTTTTACGGTTCTTAGGAAAATCATCATCATTATCATATCAGCCGAAAGACGTCCACTGCTGGACATAGGTCTCCCCCAAGTGTCGCCACAACAACCGGTCCCGTGCGTATCGCATCCCTCGGAAGATTACTTACTTAGGTTCCTGTGTCCCCTAGATGGGGCAGAGGGCGTCCACAGTGCGCCGCCATACCGAACGGTCTTGAGCTTCGCGCTTTATTTCGCTCCAGGCCTTTCCTAATTGCCTTACTTCAGCAATGATCGTCCGGCGCCAGGTCTGCCTGGGGCAACCACGTTTACGCTTTCCTTGGAGATTCCAGTGTAGGGCTTGCCTCGGATGTGAGACGTGGAAGGTCACTAAGGACATTTCGCACAAACTCCAGGTCGTTATCAACCGATTTTTCTTTTCTTTCGTCGTATCCTCGGTGTTTACTGGCCCGAGAAAATCTCCAACCAAGATCTGTGGGAAAACGCGGTGAGACTCCGATCGACCAGCAGATCAAACGCCGCAAGTGGAACTGGATCGGTCACACGCTTCGAAGGGATCCTGAACACATCGGAAGATTAATGAACCATAAAAAGCCATGAACCGTGAAGAGTCCAGATACTCACTACTGGGTTTATCTTAAAAGTGGGCGTGGATGATCAAATCCGTAACTGAGGAATATGCAAAAATACTTAAACAAGTCTCAGAACCGACTTTGATTAGAACTAGACCTGCATCGTTGGACTTTGAAAAATTAATCAGATGAGGTTTGATAGGCGGTAATGGAAAAAAACCCGGTCAAGTGCGAGTCGGACTTGCACACGAAGGTACCGTAAAATTTATTTTTTATTATTTGTTGTAGTAGCGGCGGGGTGTATGGGGTCCGTTGCCATCTTAAAGACCCAAGCCAACCTCACCTGCTAGCGGTGCACCCTGCTGTCCAACGGACGAGGCTCTGGCGAACCTGGTTTCCCTCTTGTAGGGTTGTGGGGGTCAGACGGCTGGTCGCCCCACGTAAAACCAACTTCAGTCATATATGTATGGAGAGAAACAAGTTAGGTAAGGGTACTCGGTCTAGGGCGTCGCCGCATAACGACGCGCAGGCACATCGCCCTAAACCTGCGATAAGTGGGCTAGGGCTACCGTGTCAAGTACGGGCACGGCTAAAGAGGATAGTACCCAAGAAGAAGTTCCGCTTTGCCACCTGGAACATTGGCTCCCTAACCGGACGTTGCCAAGAACTCGCAGACGTACTTGCGAAGCGTCGGGTCCAGTGCGCCTTCCTTCAGGAGACGCGCTGGAAGGGAAATAAGTCACGTGACATCGGGCAGGGGTACCGGCTAGTGTACACCGGATCACCAGCGGGTAGGAGCGGAGTGGCCGTGGTGCTGTCTAAGGACCTTCAGGATGGACTCCTTGAAGTAGACCGATGCAGCGACCGGTTGATGCGAGTTAGGGTGCTGTTCGAAGGGTCGGTAACGAACCTAATCAGCGCCTATGCTCTTCAGACTGGTTGCTGTGAGTCTGAAAAGGAGGCCTTCTGGGATGAGTTCGAGGACGTATTACGCGCTATCCCGAATTCCGAAGGTGTTTTGGTTGGGGGGGATCTCAACAGTCACGTAGGTCAGTTTGCTGGAGAGTATGGACGTGTTCACCGTGGTTTTGGTTATGGCCAGCTAAACGCAGAGGGAGTCAATATACTTAGCACCTGCGCTGTGTCTGACCTAGCCATCGCGAACACATTCTTTCAGAAGAAGCCCCAGCATCTTATTACGTACCGTAGTGGTGCCTACTCAACCCAAATAGATTACCTGCTGGTGCGACGGTGCCACATTGGCAAGGTTACCAACTGCAAAGTCATCCCAGGCGAAAGCCTAACGGCTCAACACCGCCTCCTTGTCCTGGACTTTGCGGTTGTACCGAAGAAGAGAGTGACCGAGAAACGCAAACCCCGCACTAAGTGGTGGTTGCTTGATGGTCCTAGGCAG
The DNA here is from genome assembly GCA_950371165.1 of Lacanobia oleracea. NCBI lineage: Eukaryota > Metazoa > Arthropoda > Insecta > Lepidoptera > Noctuidae > Lacanobia > Lacanobia oleracea. The sequence continues at coordinate 1,896,096 of OX493409.1, forward strand.
TCGGACTTCATCGCGGAGGTCGAGCATCTCAAGATCAGTGCTCCGCATGAGTCCGCTCAAGAGATCTGGAGTAGGATCCATTCAGCAATCACCGGTGCGGGTAAGCGCGTCCTTGGCACTTCTCGTGGTGGCCGCACCATAGGAAAGGAGACGTGGTGGTGGGATGACGGGGTGCAGGAGGCGACTCGGAAGAAGAAGGTTTTATTTAAACAGTGGCAAGGGTCCAACTCTCCGGATGACAGGGAGGCATATGGAGCGGCTAAGCGCGCTTGCAAAAAAGCTGTAGCCAGAGCCCGCAGCAAAAGTCTGGCGCCCTTATACGACAAGCTGGAAACTGCGGAGGGGCAAAAGCTTATTTTTAAGCTGGCGCGTGGCCGGGAGAAAGCTACACGGGACATTAGCAAATGTCTGTGTGTAAGGGACGCCCAAGGTAAGCTGCTCTACGATGCCCCCTCTGTTAAGGAGAGATGGTGTACATACTTCGCGGAGCTGTCTAACAAACAGCATCCCCATAACCTTCCTCCGGAACCGCCTCCTAACCTTGGGCTTATTTCCCCTATTTCCCCCGACGAAACCCGCATTGCTCTTCGCCACATGAAGAACCGGAAAGCGGTCGGGCCTGACAATGTGCCAATTGAAGTGTGGAAGGCGATGGGCCCACATGGTGTGGACCTTCTGACGGATCTTTTTAACCGCATCCTGATCACCAAGGAAATGCCGAACCAGTGGCGATTTAGCCTGATTATCCCTGTTTACAAAGGCAAAGGTAGCGTACAGGATTGTGGTAGCTACCGCGGTATCAAGATCATGTGCCACACCATGAAGCTCTTCGAGCGCATCATTGACACACGGCTCCGTAGCGAGTGTACTGTCTCTGAGTGTCAATATGGCTTCCGGGCGGGTAACAGCACCATGGACGCAGTGTTCGCCTTACGGAATCTGGCTGAGGCTTACAGAGAGAGAAGGAGAGCTTTGCATATGGCCTTTTTAGACCTGCAGAAGGCCTTCGACTGTATACCTCGGCAGTCCATCTGGTGGGCACTGCGCTTCAAGGGCGTTCCCGAGGCCTATATTGACATTATCAGAGACATGTACCGCGATTCCGTGTCCTCTGTCCAGACCGCTGTTGGCGAATCGAATGGCTTCCATATCTGTTGGCGTTCACCAAGGCTCGGCTCTTAGCCCGTTCTTGTTTAACGTAGTGCTCGATGTAGTTACGGCAAACATCCAAGATCAGCCTCCATGGCTAATGATGTATGCCGAAGACATCGCCCTCGTTAATCAGAACAAAGCCCAACTTGAGCGCAAAGTCAACATTTGGAAGGACACGCTTGAAAACGGTGGTCTGAGACTAAATGTGGCGAAGACTGAGTACATGTCCTGTGGCAGCACGGATACAAACACCATCCGAATAGGTTCGGACCTGATCAGAAAGTCCGATACGTTCAGGTACCTTGGATCCGTGCTGCACGAGTCTGGCATCGTGGACGACGATGTCCAAGCACGTATTGGCGCGGCTTGGGCGAAGTGGCGCGAGGTGACGGGCGTTGTATGCGACCGCAAAATGCATCCGAAGCTCAAGGGGCAGATATATAAATGCATCATTCGGCCTGTCCTACTGTACGGGGGCGAGTGTTGGCCAGCACTAAGCAGACACACCCAGGAGCTTCGCGTTACGGAGATGAAGATGCTGAGGTGGATGAGTGGCGTAACGCGATCCGATCGCATACGCAACTCTTACATCCGAGGTAGTCTTGGTGTCTGTGACGTGGGGGAAAAACTGCAAGAGTGTCGTCTGCGTTGGTATGGCCACATCATGCGCCGCCCTATGGAGTACGTTGGTCGGAGATGCATGAATATGGCTGTTCTTGGGGCTAGGCCCCGTGGTCGCCCTCGCAAGCACTGGCTGGACGTCGTCAAGTCCGACATGAGAGCCAATGGCCTGAATGAGAAGGATGTTGAAGATCGGGCAAAGTGGAGGAAGCTAAGTAGGAAGGCGGACCCTGGCAATAGCCGGGATTAACGCCAGGTGGAAGAAGAAGAAGAAGTTGTAGTAGCGGCAAGATAAATAAAATCTGTAAAAAATTCAACTTTCTACCTATTACGGTTCTTGAGATACAGCCCGCTGACAGACAGACGGTCGGACGAACGGATGGACGGACAGCGGAAGCTTAGTAATAGCATTCCGTTGGCTTTGGTTATCCCTTGGGTATAGAACCCTAAAAAAGTGATAACAATTACCGTTTCTGCTTCTTTAGTTTGTCATGTGTTATTGTAAGGTCCTTCTCAAAATTTGATCCTTTTTAGCAATGTTTTCGTATGGTGTATCTAATAATACTGTGTGAGTGTGTATTTTTTTAAATCAATGCATTCGATTTCTGGCTAGGAACGTTAAGACTTCCATGAGTTTTTTCTGACGTATAGTAACGTTAACGTAAGTGAATTTTGAGTATAAAAAAACTACAACCCCATAGTATTTTGGATCAATTTTATGGGACATAGGGAATATGCATGCGATTTTTTAATTTGCAAATTGAAATACTTTTTAGCTCTAGTAAACAAGTATGACATTATTTTTTAAATACCTCCATCAGAGATGAAGTTATTAAGCTTCAAAGATTACAATTAGAAAGACAAGTCCGATGTAAACTTTGACGTCATCGTCTATGACGCCTATTCAGCTGCCATATAAAACAGCGTTTTCGCGAGAGAGACAGATATATTTGTTTAAAATAATTATATCTCCTTTGTTTTTGACTAATTTTGATTCTATTTTCACTGTTAGTATTATATTTATATATATTTTTAGATAAACTGTACAGATGATAAATATATTTTTCATGCATATTCCCTATTTGTATCATTCAAAAATATGAATATAGTATCCAATTCAAATGAATATTACGCGCGAATCGAGTATTTCAGCAACAGTAAAATTTAACGTTACGTTACTAAACGTCAAAAATATTCGTGCTAAGCCCTCTCGACTGGTTAAATCATCGCACCTCCGAAAACTAGACCTGTCAAGCCGTCCCAAAAATAACTAAATAAAAGGCACTTCAAAGAACTCGAGATAAACAATTTGTTTCCAGCCTCCTTGCTGTAGTATTACCGCGCCGATGTCTCGCCGATGTCGCGCCGATGCCGCGTCGTTAAATAGAGAACGTAAACTATCGACGGAAGCTTTCAAGTCGCTAATGATTTGGACATAGGGCTGTCCCGAGAATCGTGTCATATTTATTGAGAGATATAGATTTTACTCCTTTAAGCCGTATGGTGCTGGCCCGTGTCGTATTATGCCGTAAAAGAATAATACCATCCCATCACTTCCCATGGGTGTCATAAGAGGCGAGGGACTCACCAGAGAATGGGCAGTAGCGTTCTCTGTAAAACGCAACACCATACACTGCGATCGCCAACCCGCCTGCCAAGCGTGGCGATTATGGCAAACCCTCCTCTTTGGGGGAGGCCTATGTCCAGCAGTGGACGTCTTTCGGCTGTTATAATGATGATGATGATGATAGATTTTACGTTTGTTGAAATTATTCGTCTGTTCTCTTGTCTTACAGGAACATTAAAATGGCTTTCCAGTATTTTTATACTTATTATTAATATACTACAGGAATAAATAGGTATTTCTGCATTAAACATATAAATCTCTTCTCTGACATCTTGAGTGACGGTGAAGAAAATGCAGTAGCAAACGCTATGATCAAGTGACGAAAACCTAGCTTAGATATCATTCACAGCAGAATTATATTAAAGCTTGGTTCATGTATGATCTCTTGCTAGACCCTACATTACTTTCAGATGGGAGATGAATAAAATAAAAGAAGGTAAGTACTAGAACACTACTGTATTGTCCCAAAAGTACTTATAGGTAAAATGAGCTTAATGGACTGATGGTGTGGCAAATGAAGTGAGTGACGCTGCCCTTGTTGGCTGTTACGAGAACGCCTGGCTGACTTGATAGCCTGACGCGAACTGAACTGTATTATGAGTTGAATCGAAATGTATGTGCGGCGTGAACTGCTGAATTGCATTATGAGCGGTTGCACCGTACAGATCATTTCACTGCTGATTTTATATGCTCTCAGACACCCTGTGGTGTCTGAGAGCGTATAATGTCTGGCAAATCTTACAATCCAGAACTATCTACAATACTTATTATTAACATATATACATTTACCCACAGTAACTAATTATTACATACAACTTTTTTTTTTAATTCTACCGACTACCGGCCAAAAGTGTACTGTGCTTTTATATCGCTCCTCAGTAATAAATAGTTTTTATAAAGTTTTAAGTGGTTCTCGGTTCAGTGTTGGTGATAGATTTGTTTCTGGACATACGTACTAGCTGTGAGTGGAAGAAATTACACAAAAACATCACAAATAACACTTATCTTATGATATAATAAGTGAACTTTTTGTTAATATACCCAACCGCACACCGAGTACAGATCCCTTGCCGCAAACGCGTAAGCGACGCCGTCTTCCGCGCACTTAAGACTTTTTGGTCGCGAACTCCGAGTCGCTCACTTGGCGTGGGCCTTTATTAGTGTGCACTTCTCATGGTGGGCATTTTTTAGTGTGCGCTTTCCAATTAAACTAAAAATAGAAAGCTTTTTTTTTTAATTAATATGTCCGAATCAGAATCTTCACCTTCAAAAGAAAACTCTGGAAGTACTGTGTCCCCCACCAGACCGGGAGAAAATGTAACCTCGCGAGCCAAAAAAAGAATAGCCCTGTCGTCACCACCGATAAGCAAGCCTAGTACCTTAACTAAGACTGATGTACAAGGCATAGTAGAGACAGTAATAAAAACTGCAATGACTGACATGCTTGCGCAATTAAATGCTAATATGAACTCAGAGCTTAGATCAATCAGGGAAGAGTTGAAGGAGGTAAACGAGGCTATGTCTTTCATGAACAGTCAATACGAAAATGCTATTTTGGAAGCCAAAAAATCTGCACAAATAATAAAGGATCTTGAAACCAAAAATGAAATAATGTCCAACACCATTGTAAAGCTCACGAATCGCGTAAACCAGATGGAACAACATGCTAGATCCAGCAATATTGAGATTCAATGCGTTCCAGAGAACAAAGCAGAGAATGTTATTACCCTGACAAAACAGCTTGGATCGGTCATAGGCTGCGCCGTTACAGATAATGATATTTTAAGCTGCACAAGAATTGCCAAAGTAAACCGTGACTCTCCGAGGCCTCGATCAATCGTCACTCAGTTCAGCTCTCCAAGACTCCGTGATCAATTTTTGGCAGCTTCGATCGACTTCAACAAGAAAAACAGTCAGGATAAATTGAACTCTTCTCTTATAGGTTTGGCGGGACCTAAAAAACCTATCTACGTAATGGAGCATCTGTCGGCGACCAACAAGGAAATCCACGCCGCAGCAAGAATCAAAGCTAGAGAATTAGGATTCCAATTTGTGTGGATCAGAAGCGGTCGTATTTTAATGCGTAAGGACGTAACGTCGGAATATATTGTGATAAAAGATCTAGCCACCTTAGATAAGTTAAAATAAGTTGACTTTGTAGAAGCTTTTTATGCATGTCAATTGTATTACACAAATAAAATTCAACTTTTTTAATATAGAGATTTACTATCAAAATGTAAGAGGCCTGCGGACGAAAACGCACGATTTTTTATGTAAAATAGCAACATGTCACTACGATATTCTAATTCTGACAGAAACTTGGCTTAATAATAGTATATGCAATAAAGAACTGTTTGATGATAGATACTTGGTCTATAGAAGAGACAGGGAAAGCTCGGGCTACCACTGGGATAGGGATGGCGGAGGTGTCTTGATTGCAGTATCTAAAAAACTAGTTTCGAAAAGACTACTGCATAGACAAAGTAATTGTGAGGATCTATGGGTGTCTGTAGAAATACCATGCGAGTGCTCGAGGCAACTCCGACGTCTTGATCTTTGTGCAGTCTACCTGCCACCACCGGTCTCTAAATCAATGTTGGAATATTTTGTTGGTAATTGTAATTCTTATCAGGATAACCATAATGCATACACGTGTATTGTGGGAGATTTTAACTTGAGAACTATAAATTGGAATGACCTAAACAATCCCCTCAAAAAACAGCATATTAGTAGTCTCGATCAACTTCTTGTAGATTTTACATCAGCTAATAATCTCCGACAATGCAATAATGTTACCAACAAAAACGGTAGACTACTGGATGTTGTATTGGTGGACGTTCCAGGTTGTTGCGTTAGTGAAGCGGATGCTTTAAGTGTTATAGACCCTCACCATCCTCCATTAGATATACAAGTAACATTGACAGAGTCGCTAAAACTAAAATGTAATAGCATTGCAAAAAAAAACTTTCATAAGGCCGACTATGAAGCAATCAACAAGCATTTGAAGGATAAGGACTGGGAAGAGTGTCTGGGATGTTGCAGTAGTGTTGACGAAATGGTGGAAGTTTTTTACAGCGTTATTGGATCAGCTATCAATGCTTTTGTACCTATCGTCCGAAAGCAAAGTAATTTTGTTCCAATATGGTTTGATAAGAGACTTCTTAATTTATTAAAAGAAAAAAACAAACTTCGTATTAGGTATAAAAAGTACAAAAATCCTCTTGACATGCTATCACTCCGATTAATCTCTAAACGATGTGATAATTATGCTAAAAAGTGTTATAATAGTTACATTGAGAGTACAGAAGAATCTATTGGCAGATGTCCTAAATTTTTTTGGTCATATGTCAAGAATAAACGTGGTGGAGAAAGTTCATACCCCGCATCAATGACTAATGGTCCAATAACATCTTCGAATGGAGAAGGAATATGTGAGCTATTTGCTTTAAACTATAGCAGCATCTATAAAGAAGAAACAAAATCTTTTTCAGATCAAAACTATGTAGCCTCCGAATACCTGAAAGCAATAGCCACTCAGTCAGACAGTATAGCTTCCGTGGACATCAAATACGAAAATGTTGAGGAAAAACTAAAAAGCCTTGATATTACTAAGGGGGCCGGCCCAGATGATATACCGCCACTGTTTATTGCCAGATGTGCACCTAACCTGGCTGTTCCTTTGACGAAGATATATAACGCTTCAGTCCGATCTGGTCAATTCCCTAAAGAGTGGAAAAAGGCGAAAGTAGTACCGGTCTACAAGAGTGGAGACCCTTGTGACGTAAAGAACTATAGACCAATATCAATTCTTTCGATTTTTGGTAAAATATTGGAGTCGTTGATTTGTCCACAAATTCAACGCTATTTTTCCAAGTTCCTAAGCGACCATCAGCACGGCTTTGTGAAGAGCAGATCCACAAGTACAAATCTAGTGTCTTTTGTTGAGGCCTCATGCGAAGCCATGGACAAAGGTATACAGGTTGACGCTGTTTATACGGATTTTAGCAAGGCGTTTGACAAGGTTTCACATAAACTGCTTGTGAAAAAACTAGCTATGTACGGCGTCACCGGTAGTCTTCTAAAGTGGTTTAGTTCTTATCTGGCTGGTCGGGAGTTTTATGTGGTTGTCAATGGGTTCCGGTCAGGCAGGTATACAATTGCCTCGGGAGTCCCTCAAGGTTCTCATCTGGGCCCAGTATTATTTATCATATATATAAATGACGTGACATCCTGCTTTCACAATACTAGCATATTTCTTTTTGCAGACGACCTAAAAATTTCAAGACCCATTAGGTCTAAACAGGACGTAAACCTAATGCAAGATGATATCGACAGATTGTCTACATGGTGTGATCATAATAAAATCTCGCTGAATAGTTCGAAATGTAGCCACATAAAATTCACCAGGAAAGTTAATATAGTGAATTCGTCGTACCAAATAAACGGAGTGGGTTTATGCGAGGTGGATGTTGTACGAGATTTGGGAGTTATCTTGGACGCAAAACTCACATTTGTACCCCATATTGAGAACATAATCAGTCGATCCCAACGTATGCTTGGATTTGTCATTCGTAATGGAAAGGTATTTCAACGCCCACATACTAAATTAATTCTTTACAATAGCCTCATAAGAAGCATCCTGGAATACTGCAGTGTGATATGGAGGCCTCACTACGCAACCCACTCGCTACGGATAGAACGAATCCAAAAAAGGTTTGTCCGATACCTAGGGTACTCAAAGGGAAGGCAATTTAAATATCTCTCCTACCTTGATAAACTAGGGTGCTATAAAATGAGTACCCTGGAAGCTCGGAGGGAGCTCTTGGATTTGAAATTCGCATATAAATTACTTAATAACACCATTGACTGCCCACAATTGGTATGTAAGTTCAATTTCAGAGTACCCCGTAGACCACCTCGCAAACCTATAACACCCTTAGCTCCACCTCTTCGCCGTACAGTGTTTGGTGCTAATTCGCCTATACCCCGCATGTGCAAACTTATAAACGAACGCAGCGACCTGGTTGACGTCCACGCAGACTCAATATCCACATTTGTCAAATGTAATTAGTATTAGTATTTAATTTAGTTATCTAAGTATTGTACATAAAGTCTTTGTAAGTAATTTTATAATTACAAAGAGCATTTTGCATGTGGTGTTTGCCTGTAATTGGTTGTGCAGTTAGATTTAAGACACAATTACTTATATGTTCCTATCTGTGTAATATCTGTTACAACTGTTGGTGAACCTTAATTAAATAAATAAATAAATAATTTTAAAATAGAAACATTTACATTTTGTACCACAAACACACTATACACTCGTTTTCTGCATTAAGATAGACCTGTAAATCTAAAATCATTTAGAATTTTAAGTAATTTATTGTGACTTATGTTTTTTTTTCTATTTTCAAAGTAACATTTTTTATTTATATGCGCATTCAAACAATTTTACAAACACAGAAATTAACAAATAAAATAAACTATCAACAAACTCAATTTTGCATAAAAAAACCGATGTTTTAAATGACTGTGCCTTGCAGGACAACTGCAGCAAAATTACATACTTTAAAAAGACATTACTTGAATATTCGTAAAACTGGCAGCCCTGACGGTAGTTGGCTTCGTTTGAAGCATCGCGACAGTTTGGGCAGCACTCGCAGCCGCCGCGGAGAGGCCCCGAGGGGGGAGGAGAGGGGAAGATGCTGAAGATTTCAGATATGACTTCATTATTATATTTGTGGGAATAACGAATCAGAGTAGTGTTGCATCGGCTCCTGACGTCATCACAAGACATGTAACCAAAATCTTTTAAAAGGTAATTTTACTCATCTAAGTGAACTATTAATATAGTGTGTATCTAAGTACTTAATAATACGGGAACAATACGGAAAAAAAACTAAAAACACGTAAAAAATAATTTCGTTGAATTGAACAAAAATTTCTGCCATAAATTCCCAGCACGACACAACAAAATCTACGAAAAACATTTCACCACCCCCTTAAGAGCACCCTACTAGTCTACCCTCTGTAACCACCGCGACATCGCACGTACATTATCGAAGATGCCGCGATGTTCGAGTGCACTCCTCGCGGCATTGTAATTCTCTTTAGGTATGTAAGTATTTTCAGCAGAATAAATAAGGACTTTACAAGTGTTAATAGACGCAAGTAGCCAGTTAACACCACCAATAGACAGATATGTTGCTGGGGAATTGGTTGCGCCACTTCTTCTTCCTAGCTAAAACCCTAAGAAGTGGTGACGGGAGGCGTTTTAGGGGACGGTCGTTTTGTAAACGTTGATGTTCAAAAATTGCTGGCACTCAACCTAATTTGAACAAATGACTTTGAACTAAAGTACACTCCCATATTCCCAGCGCAACACACTAAATCCACAAAACAATTTCACCAACCTCTTAAGAGCCCACTACTAGGTACCTACTCTACCTACCCTCTGGAACCACCGCGACATCGCTTGTATATTATCGAAGGTGCCGCGATGTTCGAGAGCACTCCTCACAGCTTTGTTATTTTCTTTGGGTTGGTATGTATAGTAGGTAAAAAAGGGACTTATAAGGTTTTGAATGTAACTTTTAGTGTTCCATAGGTTCGATTGGTCTGTGGATGGGTGACCATCTTAAAATACCGAGTTTCCTCCGTGCCTCAGACAGCACGTTAAGCCGTTGGTCCCTGCTATCATTTGTAGATCTTCGGCAGTCGTTACGGGTAGTGAGAAGCCAGTAAATCTGACTCCAGTCTTGTCGTGTTACCCAGTTGATGGGTTGTGGAGGTCTGATAGGCAGCCGCTCCACGTAAAATACTGGTATTCAGCTAAATCCAGCTTGACTGGAAGCCGATCCCAGTATGGATGGGAAAAGGCTAGGCAGATGATGATAGACTTTAAGCTGACCCCAACATAGTTAGGTAAAGATTGAGAGATTAATTGACTTGTTAAACCTCAAGACAACAAAGACGCCAAAATGTCGTTGCAACTGAAATCATAACAAAAAACGCCTGCCATTCAACAGCTAATCAAAACCTTCCTCAAAATAACCAAAGAATTATCCCACAAAAACTTTTCAAAGCGCGTCTTGGGATCGAACCCCAGGCCCTTGAGCGTCGCCAGCCGCAGCGTCTATAGCGTCACATGATCAGCGTTCAGAGCCATCGAGGGCACTCGACATCTCTAGGCGTCGCATTATCGTTCTTCTCCACAGAAGATTTGACACTCAAGAGGTTTTGAGCAAACTTTCGTGTTGCCGATTGTTGTGTGTTGTATTTTTGGTATAGAAGCAACTGTAGAGTTCAGGGATTATTTATCTAAATCATAGTACATGGAGACAAAAATCCTCCACTGAGCAGTCTCAAGAATTCAATAATAGGGTATTTTACGGATAAAATGTAATAAGTTCGTCAGATAGATTTAAAAAAAAACCTTGAACACGTATTTTTTCTTTTTCACGAAAACAAAAAATGAAGAGGATACAGCGAGTTCAAGACACGCGTGACCTCATGTGGCTTGGTAAAATTGTACCATCATAGTGACGTCACGCGTATCGTCTTAATTTTCAGGGTTCCGTCCCCGAAGGATAACCAACGGAACCCTATCACTAAGCCTCCGCTGTCCGTCCGTCCGTCCGTCTATCTGTCAGCGGGCTGTATCTCTAGAACCATAATAGGTAGAGAGCTGAAATTTTCACAGATTGTGTATTTCTGTTGCCGCTATAACAACAAATAAAATAAAAATTAAGGTTTATGGCACGGAACCCTTTGTGTGCGAGTCCAACTCGCACATGGGCGGTTTTTTGATTTCAATATTTTTTGAGAATCTATCTGACGAACTAATTACATTTTTTTAAGTAAAATAATCGCTCAGCCCAGCCTTTTATCAACTATGATGAGAAGTCGATGTCAATGATGGGTCGGCCCTAAGTCCAACCAAGTGTCATCACGACTGGTGTCAGATTTTCTAGATTCTAACTATCCGTAACGACTGTCAATGATTTTCAAATGACAGCACAGGGACAAACGTCTTAACGTACTTTTCCGAGGCATGGAGGAATCTCGGTACGTACCTTATACAATATGGTTAACCATCTACAGATTACCTTCGGAAAGCATCACTTCACCCCGAACATCAGCCTGTACGGAAAATCTAGACACGAGCTGAAAACCCACAGATAAGTATCAATCCCCCTTCTACCATCGGACATCCAGACGCACTGCCACCCACCATCTCTATCCACCAATTCGCACTAAGCGTTTCCAAACGTCTGTTATAATGAGCATAGAAAAAGAGTGGAATTCTCTGCCTGCGTCTGTGTTTAAATAGTAAATCTTGAGGTGTATGTTTCCAATTGGCGCGAAAACTACTGAACAGATTTTCTACAAATTTTGCATAAATAATTCTTATAGGTACGGTCAACATATATGCTATATATATCTAATAAGTTAGAGTAAATCGGCTTCTTCTGGATAAGCTCACTCCGTCGTGAACTTTGTCTCTGTTACCTCTGACCTAGAATAGAGTCAAGAGCAAACCTACGTCCAGTAAAAGATTGCTTATTCGTAGGATACTGCTTTAATTTGCTAATCTAACAATACTTTAATTTGTTTTGGTGAAAATGGGCGATAAATTAAAATTATACAAAGTACCTAAGTAGCTACTTAATTGACTTCTCTGTTAGTAGGTAAATAAATATAACATTTAAACGCAGGCATTTTAAATATAAACTACAAACAAAGACTTTAATTGAACAACCAAACAAAAAAAAAACCAAAATGAGTATTTTGCAAGGGTAAAATAGCGGGAAAATAGCTGATTAATTCTGCCATAACTACATTCAAAATACAACCTCAAACCTTTCTTTTCAAAGTCTATTTTCCAACACCTTGTTTTCAGTTTAATTCCTTTTGGAAATTCGGTGTTTAATAATTGAGTGGTCGCAGATTATAAAGTTTTTTCGCTATTAACTTAAAAGCGTTTAATTCTGAATCTTGGATAAAGGAATTTCTGTCCATTTAAGTTGTATTCGGACAAATTGCAACAAATTACTGTTGCATTTGGCGAGCGGCTTTATTCTGAGGGGTTTCTCGTTATAATGTGAAAATAAATGTGACACAATGCCGAATTAACTTATATGTAGGTCAGATATGGTTGATGAGGGCCGATAGCCCTTTGTTTGATAGTTTGAATTCGCCTCTAGAGGCGCTAGTGTAGCGTGAGGTCTTCTAAATGTAAAATTTCACTGTTAGTTGCATATTAGAATATTTTACTAAGTAAAACAGCCTGACTATGGCAGATTGAGTTACGGATCTACCGACTACTGCATTGAACGCTTTTTTTTTGCCGGAAACGTGTATAATATATCCTTCTTTTTATCCATTATGATGAGTCCACGTTACACTGCGACACTATATTTGTTGTATTAAGTCGCACGTCGCCGTCTGATCAGAACCAAGCTAGGGTCGATAGCGCGCTGCGGTCTCCACGCGCCTCAAAGAGCTGTCAGCAAAAGACGGGGCCCGCTAGAGCAAGTGCCTGCTGGGGCTGCGGAATCTGTTCGAAAGAGGTACCGTAGCCCTGGAACACAAAGGGCACTAGGAGAAACACGGATGGGTTTTAGTCAGTAAGAGTCTGACACTCCCTCCTGCTACACCCAGAGCAGGAGGAGTCATTTGATGATTTCCCTTCCGATTTTGATTTCTTAAAAAAAAGGGTTGCTTGTGGAATAAAAGGCCCCGTTGACGTTTAGTCATACATTTATTAATACTGACAACTATGATACAGTTACAGACAATTAATAAAATGGCAATCCTAAGTGAAGAGTGAAAGGGACTGCGTGGTTCGATAACCACGCAGTCCCTTTCACTCTAGAGGAGGGAGGGAGGGAGGTTTGAAGGGCGATCCCTTCAAACCTCCCTAGCTGGCTAATTCCTGAAGACCGCTAGGCTATCGAACAGGAACTAGTCTTACTTAGGCTCAGAATTGGCTGCGTGGCTACCGAACTCGGTTCCTCTAGCTAGTCGAATGATGAAATAATCCAAAGCGTCGCTCCTCATAAAGTCAGCCAAGGCTTGTATGTGTGCACAATATTTACACATATTCGTGTGGTTGTGATGCGAAGATTCACGAGCGGCGCCGATCCACACTTTGTGCACGTGTTGTGCTCGTTGTTACCGACGACGGGTAGTATTACGCGCATGCAACACTAGATGGCGGTGGTAGTCCGTTACATTTGTCATTTTAGGACTCTCACACGAAGGGTTTAGTACCATAAATCAAAAAAAGCCCCCTTATTTTATTTTTTTATTTTATTTAAATTCAAATCTAATCAGATAGATTTTCAAAAAATCTTGGACACGTATTTTTTCTTTTTTTCACGAAAACAAAAAACCGGCTAAGTGCGAGTCGGACTCTCACACGAAGGGTTCCGTACCATAAACCTTAATTTTTATTATTTATTGTTGTAGCAGTAATAGGAATAAATACTTACTATGAAAATTTCAACTGTTTAACTATTACGGTCCTTGAGATACAGCCTGCTGCCAGACGGACGGACGGATGGACAGCGAAGGCTTAGTAATAGGGTTCCGTTGGTTACCTTTTGGATACGGAACCCTTAAAAAGAAATTAATATACACATATTCTTTACCTCATAAAGGAACCTCTTCCCGATCGGTTGAACTCAGACAATGGAAGTGTGCACTTATGTCATGAGTGACTTATCTGATGGCAGACCGGCGGGCAGGCACGTTCCGATGGCGGATAAGCCACAGAGTGCGCGATCCGCGACTGTTATGCTCTATCGCGATCGCTTCACTGTAGCTATATTTTTTATGCTGTGGCTTTTATTTTTGTTACTGTTTTATTTTAAAGAAGTTTGTTGCAAATTTGTTACAGCTGGTTAATGTGTTGTGGAGGTCTGGTAAGCAGCAGCTCTTGGAAAAATACTGGTATTCAGCTGAATCCGGTTTGAGGAGGCGAATTGTGATATATAGTATGTCACTCAATGTTAGTGTAGCTCTCTATTAGTTAAATAATTTTCATAAACGGATCAGTCTTTCTAAAGATTACCTCAAAATTGCGATAGTGAAACGATATTAAGAAAATAACTAAGTCATTTAGTTATTTAATTTTATTTTAAAAAGTACGTATACTACAAGTAATTAAAATAAGTCGGTATTTTTGGTAATTTTTTCGTTTTTTTAACACCGACTTCCGAATTAAATTTATTTTATACTTCGGAAGTCGATTGTATTTTTGTAAAAAAAAAAAACACTTTTAGTGATACCTGCATACCCTTTCACATCATATCGGCATGATGTTATGTTATGAACTGGTATAAATAATAAACAGACATCGGGATTGCTGAAATCGCATTCGGCAATCCCGATCCATTTGATATCATTTACTGTAGAGTTCCGTTGCCTATCTCCGAAATTTTTCATCAAATCTTCACCAAATTGAAATGAGACCAGTCCGACAAAATACTCTTCCAAGCAAAAAAAAAAAAAAAAAAATCATACAAGTCGGTTAAAAATTGGCAAAAATATCGCTGAACAAACATTTTTCATGGGATCCCATCACCAGATCCTGACGTATATCTTCCATCATCTGAATTGTGTTAGAAAGTTTATGAAAAACACTATGTGCTTATAAAATTTGAGGGTTTCGCTCGATTTTCATGGGATCCTATCATCAGATTCTAACTTGGTGACAATGGGACCACCTCAGGAGTATAGGCTTTCGAATAAAAAAATACTTGTTTAAATCGGTCCAGAATTGGCGGAGAAATCGGGGAACATACATAAAAAAAAATACATACCGCCGAACATAGAACCTCCTCCTTTTTGAAGAAGTCGGTTAAAAATTGGAGGGTTTCCCTCGATTTTCATGGGATCCCATCATCTGATTCTGACTTGGTGTCAATGGGACCACCTCTGTAGTATAAAAAAAGAATTTTGTAAATTGATCCACAATTGGCGGAGAAATTGTAAAACATACTTACATAAAAAAAAACATACATACAGCTGATCATAGAACCTCTTGATGAAGAAGTCGGCTAAAAAGTAGGATTCTCTAACAAAACAAGAGTTGTGTCTGGTGGGCAACTGCCCGATAGTTGACGTCGGACTGTTGTGTAGCTTTGTTCAAATTCAGTACTTCCAGAGATTACCTCAAATAATCAAAAGCCTCTTGAATAGAGAGAATATGCAGAAAAAGGTGTGCAGTCCCGATCCTCTGACAAGAGTCAGGTGTCTGGTGGGCAACTGCCCGATGGTTGACGGGGGACTTCTTTATCGTGTGGGCAGTAAGGACTAACGAGCCCACACAACCTATGGTCAGAGTTTCTAAACCACCTGACGTGAGACTGATGTGTTGCTTTGTTCAAATGGCGCGGAGAACTATGATAGCGCGATGTAGGATTATTCTAGTTTCCACTATTAATCAATTGCAAATCTATTTAGTCCGTCAGTTAGAGTACTGAAAAATAATAGACACGTATTTTTTATTTTTTAAATCAATGAATATTGACAAAGATAAAACGCATCAGAACTCGGGAGTGGGGGCTTGTGACGTCAGAACGCACTCAAAATTATACCACGGCGTGACGTATTGAGAATTTTAAAATCGTCGTATCTTCAAAATGAAATACTTATTAGCTCTAGTAAACAATCATGAAATAATTTTTTAAATATCTTCATCAGCGATGAAGTTATAAAGCTTCAAAGATTACGATTAGAAAGAGAAGTCCGATGTAAACTTTGACGTCATCGTCTATGACGCCTATACAGCTGCCATAGAAAACAGCGTTTTCGCGAGAGGGACAGATATATTTGTTTAAAATAATTATATCTCCTTCGTTTTTTCAGTAATTTTGATTCTATTTTCCCTGTTCGTATTATATTTTTTTATATTTTTAGATAAACTGTCTAGATGATAAATTAGTTTTTCATGCATATTCCCTATTTTGGTTTATGAAACAAAAGAAAAAAAATGTGTCAACTATTTTTTGATAATCTAATTGACGAACTAATTCGACTTTTTAGTTGACAAGCCTATTGTGTGACGTCAGGCCCATTTCGTAGTTCGAATGTGGCGGTATAGATGTCGCTACGATAATATTAGTTTTAGTCTTGATTGCTGCTTGAAATGTGCGAAAGAATGAACAATGAACATGACGGATTTCTATTGTTTCCACTATTACTCAATATAAACAATACCATGCTGTGAGAATTCTTAGAGTATTCGTAGAACATTCTTGTGTGTCATTAGACATTTTCTGTAAAGAATTTATAATTATTACTATAAAATAGTTCTTGAGTTAGTATTGCTTCCAATACGGTGTAAAAATTACAAAAGTTTTGTATATTTATTTGTTTTAGTGAAAAACATAAATTTATTTATAACAATTTATAGATGAAGTTAGTTAAAACAAGTGGAGTTATTTCAAGTAAATGCTAGTTTCAAGTTTGCTTGTTGTTTTGTTCGTGAGTGGGTTTTCAAGTAAGTGGAGCTATAACTTAAAACTTTTAGTTAAGGCGTGTATGCAACAAAAAGTCTTTTATAGAACACTAGCTGACCCGCGCAACTTCGTCTGCTCCGCTCCTATTGGTCTTAGCGTGATGTCTCAGCTCGAGTATTCAGTGCCAGTGTAGAATCCCTTCTACAATAATTATTCGGAACAAATCGAAAAGGTTCAAAGAAAATACCTAAAAGCCATGCATTGCCGTTGCTTCCATACAATTTTATCATAAAAGATGAATTACTTAGACAGTATAAGTTACCTATTTTGAAATCAAGACGCACTCTTCTAGAGACGGTATTTTTGTATGATTTGTGTAACAATGTATATGGCTGTATTGATATCCGCAATAAAATAAGTTACATAGTACCTAGGAGACCCGTACTGCGCGGGGTGCGTGCGCGTCCGCTGTTCGCAGTGAGTCCTTGTCGCACGCACGCGGGTGAGCGGGCACCTCTGCGTCGACTAACATATAATTATAATAAGTAATTCCATCACAACAATATTGCATGCATTGGACTCGGTTGAACGCAGAGCAAAAAGGCTAATAGTTACGAGACGTTGGTGGCTCAGCTTCACAGCTTAGGTCATCAGCGTAATGTTGCCTGCCTGTCGGTCTTCTACAGACTGTTTTTGGTGAGTGTGCGCAGGAACTACACGACCTGATCCTACCATCGCCCTTCTACCACCGGAATACCAGACATAGTTCAGGGAACCATCCGTACTTGGTCGATATCCCGACTAGTCGTACCCAGCGCTTCTCTTTCACATTTATTTTCCGCACAGCTAAGGTGTGGAACTCTCTGCCGGCGTCTGTGTTCCCGTCCACATACAACCCGTCTGCCTTCAAATCAAGAGTGAACAGGCATCTTCTGGGCACGCTCGCTCCATCATAGACCTCATCTATTGCTTTCCATCAGGCGTGATTGTGGTCAAGAGCAAGCCCATTACCAAATAAAAAAAATATGTTTGTTCTGTCTGCTAGTACATTCAGAATCAATGTACTCGGTGCATTGGGTCAGTGGTTTGTTTACTAGAGTTGTTTTGATCGTTTTTGATGTTTTACAATTCTAATTTTTAATTTCGCTTAAGTTTGGTATTTGGCACCAAAAAAGCAGTTGTTGTTGTTTTTGTTTTTGTATGAAAAATATTATGTTGTTTTGTTTATTTAAGGATTTAGTTAAAATCGCACGCTTAGCAAAGATGCTTTAATTGTATTTCGTGGAAAATGCTGTTGGTCACACATTTGATCACATTTTTTTGTATTTTTTCTAAAAAATGTAATGTATCACTGTTTGTTTTCCCTAATAAATAAAATAAGATATAAAGCCTATATATAGCCTTCCTCGATAAATGGGCTTTTTCAAATCGGACCAGTTGTTCCTGAGATTAGCGCGTTCAAGCAAACAAACTCTTTAGCTTTAAATATTAGTGTAGATTTGACAGGATTTTTTAAATACATTTTTCAAAACCTAAAGAGCAGATAAAAAGCAGTTAAAAATGTTGCTTCAAAAATTCAAATCTGATAAACAGAGACAGCACTAATGCCGTGTGACGTCACTCACAAGTCCCGCCATATTGAATTGGAGCTTTCTAGTACAAACGAAATTTTGTGTGACAAGGATAGAAGAATAATTTCAAAAGCGTATATAACTTCTTTTTTTTTACCAGGAGCTCGTTGCTAAATAATAACAGCCGCACGGGTCGATCTTTAAGGTTAAGCAACGCTTGCCAAAGTTACTCTGTGGATGGGTGACCATCTTAATATACCGAGTTTCCTCCGTGCCTCGGAAAGCACGTTAAGCCGTTGGTCCCGGCTGTCATTTGTAGATCTTTGGCAGTCGTTACGGATTGTCAGAAGCCAATAAATCTGACTCCAGTCTTGCCAAAGAGTATCGTGTTACCCAGTTAATGGGTTATGGAGGTCTGGTAGGCAGCCGCTCCACGTAAAACACTGGTATTCAGCTCAATCCGGTTTGACTGGAAGCCGACCCCAATATAGTTGGGAAAATGCTAGGCAGATGATATAACTTTTGTTTTTTCACCAATTTTATTTATTTTTTCATCAACCGTACTGTTTTAATAACATCTATCAAATAACTATTCATCTATACATATAAAATGCTTCCGTTACTGACTGACTGAGTGACTGACAGCCAACGCACAGCTAAAACTACTGGTCGTAGAAAGCTAAAATTTGGCATGCAGCTTCCCTACACTCCGCAAAGAAGCACTAAGAAAGGATTTCCCGAAATTCTTACGGGAACGGGAAAAAACGGGATAGGCGCGAATGAAGTCGCGGGTAAAAGTTAGTAGGCTTTATAACATCATAATACGAGAAGTGCATTAATTAATAATGTGACGCAGACGAAGTTGCACAGGTCAGTGTCTAATAAAAATGATCGCGTTATGCCCACTGCTGGGCAAAGGCTCCCCGTTTTTCACACACGTCTATCCTCTGCTATCACGGGCCAGTCTTTCTGGTAAGAGTTAAGTTTATCTCTCCACCTTTGCCTTGGTCTGCCTCGATGTCACCTAGCATAAGGCTGCAAATCTACCAAAGATGAGGATAGCGTAGCGAGGGATTCGTAACAAACGGAGGAGCTCATAAAGTTAGATAATAGCAGCCGCACGGGTCGATCTATAGTGAAATTTCCTGCCGGAGTCTGTGTTTCCTGATAGCTACAACCTGGGAGTCTTTAAGGTGGATGTAGTTCGAAAGAATGAATATTTCAGAAATAATCATTCTTTCGAACTACATGAACTTAGAGGGCTATATTGATGATTAAAATGGTTATAATTCTTTAGATAAATACGCGCTACGGTCGCGGATCGCATTTGGTCCACATACAGCTTCACACTGACCGGCAAATTGCAAAAAACATAAAAATATTTGAATTTCGCGGGCTACCCTGGAGCATTCACCTTAAGTCAAGAGTGAATACGTTACTTCTTGGCAAGCGTGCTCCAACTTCGACCACGTCATCGCTTTCAATCAGGTGAGACTGGTCAAAAGCGTGCCTATCAATAGTGAAAAAAATCCTCGCAATGTTTCTGGTAGAGACGCAGCCTTATAATGATAATGCTCATTCATTTTTCTTTCAACTTTCTGATTATTTACAGGCTCAACATCTCGCGACAGATATGGTCCAATACCCCCATCTTATTCAAATTGTGGGGATGATAGTCTACACGATGAAGTCCAGGAAGGGCTGGCTTTCATCGATAGCTTTCCCTGGCTTGGTTTGCTCATATATCCTGTTAGTAAGTACCTTTTGTTCTTCTTTATGAAATACTTTTCCAAGAGCTGGTTACCTAACTGCTTACGTCACTGATCCATCCACAAAGCTGTTGAAGCTTTATCAAGCGCCAGTTCAATCATGTATGGAGTACTTCTCTCATCTCTGGGACGGATCTGCCAAATACAAGCTCGATGCGCGTGAATCGATTTAGAAACGAACCAAGAAGTTGAAAGAAGTAGAGTGTAATTCCCTGCCGGAGTCTGTCTTTCCTGATAGTTACAACCTCAGGGTCTCTAAGTCAACAGTGAATAACTAACTTCTAAGCAAGCGCGTAATGGCATCATCGCTTGCCATCAGGTGAGCTAGTCTGTCAATAAAAGAAATATAGTATTATGTAGCGAGGGTCTTCGTCAGAATCAGCGAGATGGATTATCTTTACGTTTGTTGAATCACGGTCTTCACTAAAGACCACGTCTACCTCGACTGTCACCGGTTTTACTGTTAAAATGGATCATTATACGTTACCACAACTAGCTTATCCAGTGAGCAAGCGAGAGTCACTGATGTCCCATCTTCCTATAGTTTGTGACTTCAGTCTGCTTTACTTATTGTGCCCTATTGTTTTTACAGATAGTTTTTCTCCCACAACGACAAAAGTAATTTTGATCTCCAACGAGATCGCCTTATCCACGGCCCTAGAAATCGATTCTTACCCCAAAAAAGATTTCAGGTAAATAAGAACGAATTATGTTATAATTGTTCCCCAAATGTCGTGTTAGCCAATCACTGACATGTACAAAAATACAAAAATGTTTATTTCTTTACCAACTAGTTTAAATTAGTTTATGATTGGAGCCTTTTAAGCATGATAACGCCTGTGTTAGGAGACTCCGCTCCTCCATAGCTTTGGCTGTTTGTGCAACTTACAATTTTCTTTTTTACAAGATTAAAAATAATAGCTAAATAATACATTTTTCTCGAGGGCGTGTTGCGTTTACATAGAGAACAATTAAATTAATAATTTCGAACATGCTCGCTCGCTCGTGAATTGAGAAGAATGAATGGGTACATTAATGTGGGTGTGTTGAGTATGCAAGGTGTGTCGCGTGTTTGTGATTTGTGTTTGGTGTGTGATGTGTATGAGGTATGTGGTGTGTGATGTGTGTGAGGTATGTGGTGAGAAATGTGTGTGTGTGGTGTGTGATGTGTGTGTGGTGTGCGTGTGGTGTGTGATGTGTGTGTGTGTGTGGTGTGTATGAGAGATGAACGAGTGGCTGTGCAAATATGTATAACTAATTTCCACTTATTGTAACAATGATTCAATATCTGCATACCGTACGTGATTTTAACCATTCGATTAAAATTTTCTAGCCTTCATGAGTATGGAAATCATAAGCAGTCACCTTATGTAAATTACTGGTATTTACTGACGTGTTTTAAAGTGGAGGCCACGTATGGGCAAACGTAGTGTGGGACAGCCTGCGGGACGATGGATAGATGATTTGAAGAAGGTGGCTGGCAGCGGATGGATGCGGGCTGCTCAAGACCAGGGTGGTTGGCGCTCTTTGGGGTAGGCTTACGTTTAGCAGTTGTGGCTGATATGGTGATTAGACTGGAAGCTGACACCAACAAAAAGGCTAGAGAGATAAAAACCTAATTGACACCGTTTAGATTAGGATCTCTTAGATTGTCACCGCATGAATAACTTAGTGTCTCACCTAATTTCTTTGGTATGTGATTGGCCTGTTGGCTGAACGATATACTTTCTTTGAAGTTATTTAACACCCTCTGTCAATACTGGCAGAACTTTGGGTTCTTTTTCTTCTATATAGATATGGACGACCAAAATACGCTTGGCAGCACTGATATGTATGGAATGGGAACACACAATTGCTAGCACACTTGAACGAGGACCTGTACTCTTCTTTTCTTCCACAGAGCTCGCTCCCGTGTGATCCTGGGTAACAACTGCACGGGTCCTCTCATCCGCGTTAGAGACTACGCCTTCCACCCTGAATTCACTCGGAGTACCTTCAGCACACTGGCTCTCTTGCAGCTAGACACCAGGGCCTCAGGATTGCGTAAGACTTAGACAAATTAAGGGTAGCAACACAGAACCGGTTGTTGTGGTGAAACTTGGGGGACTTGGAGGAGGCCTATGCCCAGCAGTGAACGTCTTTCAGCTGATAGGATGTTGATGAACGGTGGCAATCTCTTAATGGACTATATTGTTGACATAGTGGGTAGGCTGGCACAGGAGCGGGGGGAATGACATAATATGAAGCCTTTGTTAAGCAGTCTACGAGTCGGGCTATAGATGATGATGATAATGTCATATTATTTGTTAAAAATAAGACAAATAACTCAAACATAATTTTAATCAGTAAATGGACTTCCAGTTTCTTAAGTCCTGCTTATAATATTAATATTATAAATGCGAAAGTTTTTGAGGATGGATGGATGTTTATCACTCTCTTGTTGTCGCCAGTTGAAGCATTTATCTTAATAATCTAACATGAATGCATCGTATTAGTGTATTGCACAAAAGTTACTGCTACTGATTCCCAAACTAAGCTTGAGCTTGTATTTAGATCTTCATGAAATTTGGTACGGCGGTAGATTATAGTCTGGTTCCTTTTTATCCCGAAAGTATGTTCCTTAGGAATCATGCGAGCGAAGCCGCTGGCAGAAGCTAGTATTTTATAGATTTGTTTTTTTTTTGCAGAATTATTTCCCATCTGTGCACCGCCAGAAGATTTCACTAATAGGAACGAGATCTACGCTATGGTTGTGGCCAATGGTATACTTATAAAATCCGTACTTATCAATCAATCAATAATTAATTATTGCTCTGATTTAGAACTAATCCGTTACTGAGTGACTGACACACTGCACACAACTGAAACTGCTGGTCGGAGAAAGGCATGTAGGTTCCTTGGGTAGTTTAGGGGAGCATTAAGAGAGGATTTTCCAAAATTCCTTGGGAAACGGGAAGAAACGGTACATGCGTGTAGGAAGTTGCAGGTAAAAGCCAGTAATAATATTATATGCGAAATAACTCAGTCTGTATGTCTGTTTGTTACCTCAAGACGGCTTAACGACTGATTCGACTAAGATGCAACTTGGGACAGGGGTAGATGTTGAAATAGGACATGCGGGTAGACTTAGACAGTTTTTATCTCGGGAGTATTTAATCTTGGAATAAATTACGACTTTCAGCCGACGAAGCCGCTGGCAGAATTTAGTTATATAAGTCCACTTCAGGGGTTTTTAGACTTACCTGTTCAAGGGTGGTCCACTTTAGCGGTTAATTGACGGTGTATTTGATACCTTTTAGATTGCTACAACAGCTCTACGGTGGCAGCGTATAAGATGGAGCATGTGAACACGACGCACTGTGGCGATTTCTACAGGAGAAAGGAGGTCAGTGCTTTTGCTTCTTGTAACATCTTTCTTTCTTTCGTTGAACGTTTGAGGTGAGGAACAAAAGCTTCTTGATCTGCCAGTCGATTCTGTAAACATGTTGTGAGGCTTGGGTGAACTAGGCTGATCATGAAGTGAGTGATCAATCCATGTTTCAAAAATTCATAAGTAAAAATTCATAAGGTATCTGTACATGAGACCTTATGGAGTATATCCTTATTATCCATTGATGTACCCAACATTGTTTGTTTTAGGCATGGTTGGGTACAACAAGCTAGAATTAAGAAGGGATATGGCTCTCACAATTTATATTTTCAAATTAATCAACGGTAAAATAAAAAATCAGGGGATTTTAAAGGAGGTGAATCTGTGCGTGCCCGAGTTATCGGTCATTTCCACCTCAGCACGTAGTTATACGTGCTGAGGTGGAAATGGCCGCAGCTGCGGGCTGTGCCGCGCGGCAGGACTAACTTACTTCAAAAAGCGCCAGTTACTCGCGCCTTACGTATACTCAAAGAAGTCGCCGAAACGATTGTCATTTCCTACTGTTCATTGAATGATGAAGACTTAGCTGGCGGCAACGAAGAACACCTTTGTAGTGTGTTTCGTATCACGCCCAGATGGGAGAGTGGTTAAGGGACACATGACGGCTAATTTGTAGGGATCAAGAAGCGCCTGCGGACTTTAAAGATGGCCAAGGGTGCTATGTCCGCAGCCGCCCCGAGATTCGGCCCGTATAACAAATATGTTGGTCGGGCCATGGGAAGGTTGGAGGGAGTGTTCATTGAATGAACTCGCAAGAATAACTGCATACCATTTATGTTACAATTTGTAAACTAGTTAAAGCCCACTCTATCGCTTTGGGATATCCTGTAATGATAGAAGTGTTGTGTTATAAATAAAATTTTATCAAGATGGAATGAAAGCTCACTTAGTGATCGCTTCACTCAAGCCTTCATTTCGACATGTATACAGAATCGCACTGGTGTTGTATTAATTTCTTGCCATGAAGTACCGTATTACCCATTGGGTTGTGGAGGTCTGGTAGGCAGCCGCTCCGCGTAAAATACTGGTATTCAACTAAATCCGGTTTGACTGGAAACCGACCCCAATATATAGTTGGGAAAAAATAGGCAGATGATGATAAATGGTGTTGTATTAATGTTCGAGCTATTTGCTGTTAGGTAATAAACATTCTTGAGTGGAGCCCGTGATTCAGTCATAGTGTGTTATCAGTGGTTAACCATTTTACGTAGACATAGGATGTCCTGGGTTTGGTGGTGCCAGGATTGCGGAAATTGTTTGAAAGAGTCACCGCGGCCCTGGAACACAAAGGGCTTTGGATTAGGAGGAACACGGACGGGTTTTAGTCAGTAAGAGTGTGACACTCCCTTCTGCTTCAACCAGAGCGGAAGGAGTCAATAGATGATTTCCCAACCTAAAAAAAACGGCCTTTTCGTCAAAATGAAACGGCGAACGTACACAAAGGGCTTTTGTGTTAGTGAACACACACGCACACAGCTGAAAAGCATTTTTTTTTTATTAACCTTCTGGCTTTGCCCACAGCTGGACATCAAGAGTATGTGGCCAACTTACTGGGTGTGTGCTCGAAGTCCTAAAAGCCAACCATGTGTGTGGCGCAGTGGAACCGCCCTCGTCATTCGGCACAGTGATCAATGGAAACTGGTGAGTGGAAATATGCCGTTTTTACCATTTTTTAAACCAGTCCTACTTATTCCTTAGTTGCACGAAAAACTTAAGTCCGACTTACTTGCTATCACGAGGCCCAAGGTATTTTTTTTAATCTATTTTTGGTTTGCGTCGACATGCTTGGCGCAAATAAACGCTTTTTCTTTCTTTCTTTTTTCTTTTAAATATCTTCCTCGGTTACCAATTTAACTAGGAGTTAAAAATATAACTTCAGTTGTAGTTGTAACCATAACATCTGGGCCCCAAGATAGCTATTTTCAATAAATTCGTCATTCCAACTCGATCCCATTGTCATTTTGCTAAAAGTTTGTAATCTACTTATTCATAATGGTTGATCAATGGTCGGTCAATAATAATAGAATCGTGGTAGAAAGACATTTTCGTATTGTCATTATTATAAAACCCGTTAGTAGAAATGATTTAAAAAAAAACTACTACTAAATTTGAACATTAAGTTATGCCAGATTTCATTTATATAATTATATTTTTACATATTATTTATTCATTTGTCATTATGTACGAGATTACCATTCTATGCCATTTCTTTCAATGGAGTGTCAATGGTTGACCATTGGAAAGTCATAATGACGCTTTTAAATTAGTAGATTACCAAACTTGTCAAAATCAACAATTATGAAATCAATGATAGACCATTCTGACACTATTGTAATAGCAGACTTGAGGCCCTGGTAATCTGCATTATGGCCAAATAAAGGATTTCTATTAAAAAAAAAAATGTTTAGTGCAAGTGGGCCTTATAGAGGTAGAAAGTGATAATGACAATACATGGTTCCATTTTAGTCGTCTTACAAAGGCGACCAACTTAATGTACCCGATATAAACTACCTCTAGGCGAGATATTTTTTTTTTAAATAAATCATAAAGATAATAGGCACAATAAAAATAAATAATAAATTAGAATTATGGAACACACTGTTTACATATTAAAAGAATATCATCGTTCCATTCCGCGTCGTCTTTGGAACACAAAGTTCGGACTGCGCTCGCTCTTTGATGTTTAAAACTACGTCATGCATCGTGATACCATCACCACTACATACGAGTAGAATAATACAAAGTCACTTCTGCTGTCTGTCTCTCCCTATGTATGCGTAGATCTTTAAAACTAAGAAACGGATTTTGATGCGGGTTTTTTTTAATAAATAGAGTGGTTCTTCAGACAGACGGACGAACGTCCGTCTGTCTGTCAGAGGGCTGTATCTCAAGAACCATAGTAGGTAGACATATACGTTCGCTATAACAACAAATAATAAAAATTAAAGGTTGTTGGTACGGAACCCTACGTGTGCGAGTCCGACTCGCACTTGGCCGGTTTTTTTTAATAAATGTGTAGTAGGTACATTGGATAGATGAAGTGGGCTGCTGTTGTTAGACGACTAAAGTGGGACCGTGTATAGTTTACATAATCAAAAGCCACAGGCGTATATGGGGGGGGGGGTCTAACCCAGATTCCCAGGTGGGATGATAAAAATTTCCGAGCTCGCTTCGCTCGCTCTCGCATTCTCGGCTCGACTGAAGAATATCTGTTTGTTTGAATCTAACTTATCCGAGACAAGGTTCTCTAAAGTCAAGCTCGCTTTGGTTGCTCAATTACCAATTTTCTTAAGGCTAAAAGCTTTTCAGCAAAAGTCACCCACGCGGTTTTGCTCGCGAGAACTCAAAGGTATTGTTGGCCTGGGCGTCATTTTTGTAAAGGTTGTGTGAATGCAATGATAGGTATCCATATCCACCCATCGATAGTGAGCTAGTCCGTAATCCAAATTTCTCGATTAATTTTATAAATTGAACCTTATCTTCTATTAATTTTTAACATGACCTCCAAAGTTCCATTTTTATCGTCATCACCGACTGAGGTGTGTGTGTTTGGGCGTCGCATCTCAGGTTACGGGCCAGCCCCCCCTGGAAAACAGTCCTAGATACGACAATGTCAAAAGCCAAGGATCATTTAAGACAAGATAAAGTACAAAGTTAGACTCCGTGTCCACTAACCAGGTGGTTGATAACTGTAATTTAAAAATAATTTCCATAATAAGGTATGTTTATCTATTTAGCTAGGTATAGGTGTCTCCGGCCCAGGCTGCCAGTCTCCATCCAGATTCCTGGACTATGGCATGTACCACTCGTGGGTCGTGCACTCCATCGCCGGGATTGGTCAGCCGATCATCTCCAGGATTGCACCCAACCAGCTTGTATTAAGGAGAAGTGAGTGTACTTTTCTTGGATTTGTCGCTGTTTTTTCCCATTTTCTTGGATGGTAGATAACTTCGGTCCAGGTAAGGTGTCGAAGGTGGCTCACCGTCTGATCAGAACCAGGCCCGGGTCAACGGAACGCTATGTTCCACGCGCGCATCAAAGAGCTGTCAGCATTAAAGACGGGGCCCGCTAGGGCCAGTGCCTGCTGGGGCTGCGGACTTCGTTCGAAAGAGACACCGTACCTTGGAACGCAAAGGGCACTAGGAGTAACACGGATGGGTTTTAGTCAGTAAGAGTCTGACACTCCCTCCTGCTTCACCCAGAGCGGGAGGAGTCATTTGACGATTTCCCATACTAAAAAAAAAGGAAGGTAAGGTGTCGAAACAGTGGGATTCTAATAGCGATGATGAGTTGTAAGAAACTCCAAATGACTTGCGTTACCGAAATTTCACGTAAACCCCAAACTTTTTAATGGTTTACTCCAGCTTTGAATAAGTATTCTTTAAGGTGATACTTTCCTATTGGTCCCATTTAATTTTCATCAAACTCAGTTCAGTTTAAATCAAAATAGCTGGAAAAAACGTCATCCAGGTTAACGAAATTGCGAATTTTACTTGCCTGTGGATTTCCAGTGGTGTTGTTAGGTGTGGGCTACCACTCGTCTTAAATGGCCAAAAACAGTTTAAGATCGTCCGCGAATGACAGACAACCGGCATCCCTGACAATTGAACTGAAATTATATGTGAATTTGTTTTCAGCAACAAGGAACATTCCAAGATACGGTCGATGTGACCCAGAGGAATCGAGCGTGAAGATATATTCAAAGAAAACCACTGTAGTGCCACCGTCTGATGATTATGGCGAATCGGATGAGCTGTCAGCTTATTTTAATGTAAGTTGCTAAACAATCATTTATTTTATAAGTCAGTTTACACCACCATAAATATTTTCGTTATTTTAGCAATGGAAAATATTATTACACGAAAAAACCGGCCAAGTGCGAGTCGGACTTGCATACGAAGGGTTCCGTACCCTAAACCTTAATTTTTATTTGGTTGTAATAGCGGCAATAGAAAAACACGCTTGCCAAGGCTGGTCTGTGGATGGGTGACCATCTTAATATACCGAGTTTCCTCCGTGCCTCGGAAAGCACGCTAAGCCGTTGGTCCCGGCTGTCATTTGTAGATCTATGGCAGTCGTTACGGATTGTCAGAAGTCAGTAAATCTGACTCCAGTCTTGCCAAGAAGTATCGTGTTACCCAGTTAATGGGTTGTGGAGGTCTAGTAGGCAGCCGCTCCACGTAAAAACACTGGTATTCAGCTGAATCCGTTTTGACTGGAAGCCGACCCCAATGTAGTTGGGAAAAGGCTAGGCAGATGATGAGCGAGAAGGACGAGAGAGAGCATCCGACCACGGTACGCAGTCAGGTTAGTTCCCCCTTCTGTAGCCCCAAAGTATGAGCGTATTATCATGTTTATTATTATTATTCTGATTTTATTGTTGAATGCGAATGCTTATTTCCTTTTTGTTATTGTATCCTTATTATTTCTCTTGAACTTGACATGTTGGATAACTGTACGTACTTGCGTCCTATCGTAAGAGGCTTATACTGCACCCAATTTCGAAGGTTTACTGGCTTTTAAGATACAGGTACATAAACCTAGTTTAGAAGTCAGGGTTTTCAATATATTGTCCATTTTAGCCATTTATTGTTGGTGTACAATTTTCGATGTAAAATATTGAGAAATAAATATTATTATTTTTTATTTCAAATAAACCATTTACAGACACTTTTGAAACGTCAAGGTCTATCAGTCAAAAACATGGAAGCTATTTGCACGTTCTAAAGCGTAGATCTCTATGGAGAATAACGTGCAAGAAACTCCACGGACACTCTTTTAAACCGTGTGATGTGTTATAGAAATCTCATTCTCGTACAACTGGAAAAGAAGATGGAAAACGGAGGGCCCAGATTGTAATAAGATGAGTTATGATCTAAAAAATTAGTCATATTTTTTATCTTAGAACATGAACAAACCACCTCCATCCTCGATCTGGAAGTGTAGAAATATGAGAAGAATAGAAGAGAATAGAAAAAAAAATTAGCACATTCATGAAACACGCATACAAAAACAAACATAGAAAAAAAAAAAAAAGTTAAGCCAAAAAACTAGTGTGTCAAAAATTGTTCTCGTGAAAGAATCGTTTTGAGGAATCGATATTAAAAAAAAAACATTTTACTGGGTTTCTTTTAATTTGTTTTAAGGGTGGGTGATCCAATGACTTCTCACGCTTTGGGTGAAGTGGAGTGAAGATGAATAAAATGTTTTATTTTTTGTTGTATAACTCCATACCTGATGACCACCCATGACTTCAAATTATCATGACGTTAATTCATATGACTTCAAAAGTTTTTCACTAAATAGGTATAATAAACATTAGTGAGCATCTTTTGCACTTCAGGAATCAGTTGTTAGTTAAACATTGGACCATAACCTTACTTTTACAAAACCTCTAATAACTCTGCTCTCAGATTGTAAAAACTTACAGAATTGACTACTTGACGGACTAAGAAGTCTGAATCTATGAATTCGCACCATTTTCATCTTGTTACATTTGGGCCCAAGATTGTATGTAATCAGTTCCGACTCCTTTCTGTAAGATTAAGGTGAAGTGAGCTGCTGGTCGATTCTGCTGCGCGTGTCTGTAAAAATGTAGATCCATGTAATCAAGATGGAATGACAGCTAACTTCGTGATCACTTCACCCAAGCTTTCACTTTGTCATTTTTACATAGGTACCTAGCATAGGGAGCGTGCAGAAACTATAGGTGGCAGCACAGAAATGTCACTGTCAAGTATGTTTCAAATATAACATTCAAAATAGCTACGCTAGATGGCACAGTCTTCTTCGCGAACGTTTCCCTAAACTGAGCGTGCAGGAACCACAGGTGGCAGCACAGAAGCGCCAAAGTTAAGTATTCTGACCCTGAAAACTTCGGATATACGACACTAGATGGCATAGTCAACGCCGTGCACGGTCCCCATAACGCAATATTTGTTAACGGGTCATCATAATGAACAACTTTTACCATGGGAATAACCCCGAAATCGCACTCCTCCACAATAATAGGGTAGTGAGCTAAAAAAAATCTAATTCGTCCGTCGGTTAGATTTCCAAAAAATATCCGACACGTGTTTTTTCTTTTGTTACGTAAACCAAAATTGACGAAGATACGACGCTTTTAAAATTCTCAATACGTCACGCCGTGGTATAATTGTTAGTACGTTCTGACGTCACGAGCCTCAAGTCCCGTGTTTTGATGCGTTTATCTTTTTGTAAATATTCATTGATTTACAAAAACAAAAAATACGTGTCTATTATTTTTAACCGACTTCTTCAAAAAGGAGGAGGTTCTATGTTCGGCTGTTTGTATTTTTGTATGTATGTTCATCGATTTCTCCGCCAATTGTGGACCGATTTTAAAAATTCTTTCTTTATTCGAAAGCCTATACTCCTGCGGTGGTCCCATGTCACCAAATCAGAATCTGATGATGGAATCTCATGGAAATCGAGGGAAACCCTCAAATTTAGTAATCACATTCAATGTTTTTCGTAATCTTTCTAACGCAATTCAGTTATTTGTGCCTGGTAATCATCATCTCATATTGCTGAGCTGATGATGGAAGGTATAAGTCAGGATCTGGTGATGGGATCCCATGAAAAATGTTTGTTCAGCGATATTTTCGCCAATCGTAAACCGATTTTCAATTCTCTAACTGACGGGCTAAATAGATTTGCAGTTTATTGATTGTGGAAACTAGTCTATTGGATTGACAGCTCACCGTGAATACTTAGATGAGAGTTAAACGAACGCGCTGATTGACAGATTGTGGTGAAACGTATATTCTTTTAGTAATTTTGAATATGTCACTAGCATTTACCTATTATTGTAATTTTAGTTGACGCTACTGGATTACATGGACTACCAGTGCCTAGTCCTGCACGTCTGGAACACAATGGGCTCGTATGACACGCCTACCATCAAGATTCGTCGCTGGTGCACTGGTTCCTCCTGTGCCCGTTGCTACACAGGAAATGTTAATTACTACGTAAAAATAAATTTTAGGGAAACGTGCACTTTCCAAATGACTGTGTATGGAGCAGCACATGACGAATAGGAATACAAATAAATCTCTGTTTTTGTTGATTTAAAACTTGTGAATAAAGACTCTGGTGTTATTAAATCGTTTCAATAAAAAAACCTTATTTTAGTTTATTTGAATTGCTTATATTACCAGTAGAGCAGTGGTGGCCCGGGTGGTAATGGCTGCGACTTACGAGTCGTAGGTCGTAGGTTCGAACCCAGGCAGGCACTATACTTTGTGTAAAATATTTCATCACCACTGCTATCAAAACGGTGAAGGAAAACATCGTGAGGAAACCGGCATGTCCTAGAACCAAATATTCGAAGACATGTGACATCTATCAACCCGCACTGGGACCGCGTGGTGGATTACGGTCCACTCCGTCTCACCGAGAGGCGGCCTGTGTCCCAGCCAACGACGATTTATATTCTCTTTGGTCCCAGCAGTGGGAACTTTATAGGCTGATTATGATTGTGTTATATTACTAGTAAGTAACAGTCCCGTTGATGATACAAAACTGTAGAGTCATTTTTTAGGGTTCTGAACATTCGTAAGAAACGGAAACCTTATACAATCACTCTGTCTGTCTGTCTGTCCGTCCGTCTGTCCGTCCGTCTGTCACAGTCAGTTTTCTCCGGATCTACTGGACCGTTTCTATTGAAATTTAGTGCACATATGGACTTCTGTGATCCAAACACGGACGCATTACAAAAATGATAAATTTTTAGTGGAGTGTTGCGTGTCGGACCACGCGCAGTTTAGGGTTCCGTAGTAGCCCGTTATCACTACTTATATATAACGATTCTGTTGTTCTTTATCCATACTAATATATAAAGCTGAAGAGTTTATTTGTTTCTTTGCTTGAACGCGCTAATCTCAGGAACTACTGGTCCGATTTGAAAAATTCTTTCAGTCATAGCCCATTTATCGAGAAACGCTATAAGCATCATCAAGCTAAGACCAATGAGAGCGGAGCAGTAATGAAATTGGTGACTTAATTAGTTCTGAATATAATTAAGGGTTAATAGGATTTTGTATTTGGAATAAAACCAACACCCAAGTTCAACGACTCATCATCTGCCTAGTTAACCCAAGTTCAACGACTATTACTGTTAAAATAATAAAGTTATCTTAACCGCTATAATTTTTCTTTAAAGTTCATGAAATACACTATCAAACCAACAGTTTAGTTTTTAAAGGTAGGACGCTCTACTGGAAAAAAAAATTGTACTTTAAAGTTTAATATTTCGTAAATGGAGCATTGCATCGAAAAATAGCATAAGCAAACTCTAAATCATTTTGAAAGACCAATTCAACAATACTTCATACAATGGGGTAGACGACGAAAAAAAAAAATCCTCACTTCACTTGCAATGGTGCTACTCTAAAAAAATATTTTCCAAAATTTTATTTTATCACTTTGTTGGCGTAATATACATACTCCTACATAATTACAGCTTTCTAGTAATAACGGTATCTTAGCAAAACTTCGGATAGACGGACATACAAACAGACGGATATGACGAAACTATAGGGGTTCCTTGTCAGGACTACGGAACCCTGAAAAAAGAACGACCAGCAAAAGAACTCGAACGTAACCCAAGCCAAAACAAGTGAATATAAAATATAATACAAACATTCCACTAACAACGCAACAAATAAACAAAATCAACTGTTTGCTGTTATTTTAATATCATTTGATAACAACTAAATAATTGTTTACATAATAATAAAAACAAAAGACTTGTTTACTTCACCACACTAGCTAGCCTCGTAGTTTTCATTGCAGACGTATCTGACCTGAAGTTGTAGACACCAGTGTCTTGTCGGGATATTCCTTATCATCATTTTCCTGCCCTTATCTCATTTTACTTGGGGTCGGCGTAACGCGTTTTTTTTTCTAAATTATTTCTAAATAAATAAATGCTGCCAGTGTTCTGGGCACTTTTGCCATCGAAATCGATGTGGATTACTTTTTTGACGCCCAATGATTTATTTTGTTTTATACGCGTTTTGCGTTTGTAAATAATTTCGTGTTAATTAGTGTTTATAGTTAGTTAAGTATTTATTATATCAGCTGTAAAAATCTATAAAAATAAATTGAAGAAGGATAAGAAAAAAAAAAAAATTTAAAAATAAATAAATTTCATTTCTTCTTCTTCTTATTGTCATGTGGGGGTCAGATAGGCAGTCGCTCAGCAGCCGGTAAGACTGGAAAGCTGACCCTGACATAGTTAAAAAAAATCTGGTCAGATTGACTGACCAGGTTGTGTACCAAAGTGCAATAGTACGTGATTATCTTGATAACATTTAAAGCACCATGCTTATCTTGAGTATTTGGTTTGGTGTCTCATCAGTTTTAAATGGAGGTAAGTTTTCTATGATACTTTGCTATAAAGGCTTTTACATACCAAACCTGCCCACCGGGTTTGCCCTGCGGGTTGATACCGGCGGATTAAGCCAGCGGCATTAGAACACTGTAAGCCAGAACGACCTTTGTCGGCGGCACGAGGGCCACATCTGTAGCCTGTAGCGTTCAGCGAATAGTGATTCCCGAGTTTACGGTCTGTGTGAGCGTCGTAACGCTTTCGTCGTAATAAAAGCTAGCGGGCAACTGAGCGAGCAAACTTGAAGGGCATGCCCCGGCGGGGAGCGCGCGAGGGTGCAACCCATGAAGTGCCGGCACGACTGTCGCAGAACAAGTCGCGGCATGTCCTGCCGGGCAGAGTCGGCGGGCCTGTGGGTTTGGTATGTAGAGGCCTTAACGCTTCCATTTTTCGTGAAAAGACCACTGTACCGGCTGAAATGATTATTTTCAGTTATATCCTTGTCCTGTGGCATTGACAATTCTCCAGAGCAACAGGTCAAGGAGGGTGCCGCCAGGATAGAGACATATCCATGGCTTGGGGTCCTGTACTATCCTTACCGTAAGTGTTCAAATACTGGTCAAGTGCACCTTATAAATGACAAGAGGAATGTGGGTTTACTGAAGCGGCACGTTTGTCATTGCCTTTTTTTACTATTGATAGGCTTACGCTAGACCACTATCTCACCTGTTGGTAAGCGATGATGCGGTTGAAGATGGAACACACTTTCCTAGAAGTAACCTATTCACTCTTGACTAAAAGACCAGGTTGTAGCTATTAGGGAACACAGACTCTGGCGGGGAATTCCACTTCTTAGCTGTACGCACAATTAATGCGTTCCCAAAACGTTTTGTGCGTTTGGGTGGGATGTCCACCATGTAACGGTGGCGCATTTCCATACGACTTGTGGTCTGATGATGGAACGGGCTTGGCGGAACTAAATTATGCAATTTCGTCGCACACTCCCCAAAATGCAACCGGTAGAAAACCGACAGGTCAGCAACCCGGCGTCGATGCTTCGACTCGACAAGCCTATCATTGCCGATGATCCTCTTGGCTCGTTTCTCAATTGTCTCAAGGGCATTAAGCTGGTATATGGCAGATCCGTTCCAAAGATGAAAGCAGTACTCCATACACGATCCAAGTTGTGCTTGACTGTATCAAGCGCAACTTCATTTTTGAGCAGCTGTTCCGGCGTAAAGTACAGTCTCACCTTTGCTAGGGTCCTCCATAGCCTTCAGCGAATACATGTATGTTGCTGTATGTTTGTGTATTTCAAAAAGCCGGTCAAGTGCGAGTCGGAACCACATACGAATAGTTCCGTACATCATCATCATATCAGCCGAAAGGCTCTCTGTCTACTGCTGGACATAGGCCTCCCCAAGTGTCGCTACAACAACCGGTTCTGTGCGTCTCGCATCCATCGGCTACCCGAGTTCAGTACAGTTCTGTGTAGAAAGCAGCACAAGTCGTGAGCATTCTCTCCATTTGTCGGTTTGACGACGACAGCTCTGACGCCGTCAGAGCTGCCGTCAGAGACGCCAGTAACTTCAATAGGTTCATCAGCCAATGCTCATCGACTAAGGCGCTTGCGAGTTTTGTTCGCCCACCGTACATTGGCGCGATCACCCCGCTGCTATTCATTTGTGCTCATGACTTGCGCCAGCTACTATAAAATAGTCTTGCGTTTCATGATTGTATGGTCGGTTTTGAAAATTTTCATAAAATATGTGTTCCTGTTGTCTGTTATATGATAAAACTAGCTTCTGCCAGCGGCTTTGCCCGCGGGTCCCTTGGGAACATATTCCCGGGTTAAAAAGTAGCCTATGTCCTTTCTCAGGCTCTAGACTATCTCTGTACCAAATTTCATTTATTTCACTATCGGTTCAGTAGTTATGGCGTGATAGCGCGACAGACAGACAGACAGAGTTACTTTCGCATTTATAACATTAGTAAGGAAGTAAGGATTAAGTATGGTCCCTATACAAACGAAAACAAATCAAAATAAACTTCATACAACACAATGTTACAAATGCGGTCTTAATGCTTTAGTCATTGTCTTCTAGTCAACCAAAGGAAGTGGAGAGATAACATGGCTGCCATAAAGAAAGGTCCAAAAAAAAGAGCATAAAACTGTGTTTAAGTTTAGTGCTAACACTAAAGCATAAAAATAAGTATTATAAAGATACCCCGGGCGTCGGGAGTCGCAGGGCGATTTCCGGCCACCGTAGGTGCGGGCCTGTGGACGGCGTGCATTGGGTGGCTCGCCATCCGATCAGAACCAGGCTCGGGTCGACGGCGCGCTGTGTTCCACGCGCGCCTCTAAGAGCCCGCTAGGGCCAGTGCCTCCCCACCGAAAGTGTCCTCACGTTGCCGTCGTGGTGGGGCTTGTGTGTCTCAGTGATCTTGGAGCTCTGCCGGTAGAGTTACTCATGCCGGAAAGGTTCAAGTGAGAGACCAGACAAAGAGGGACACGAGAAGGGCACACTGTTCGGAGACTTGAGCAGTACTCAGGTTTTCGGACGGTGTGCGTTTCACATGAAGGAATCTTGCTCACTGTTCTCTGGTACGCGTCTGCTCATCAGACGTGACTATGAGGCCAGTGAGCAAGCAAGAGAGGAGGAGGAGAAGGGACCGGGGGTCGTCCTCCAACGGAGAGATGGCCCCGGCCCGGAAAATTTCCACCAGAAGGCGGGGTAAGGGCCGAGAAGGAGGCAGAGGGAGGGGGCTCGCCTCCCAGGAGGTTGACCAGCGTGCTGTAAACCTTGCTGAGGAGGAGGGGTGCCACCCTGGAGCGAACGGTCGGAGGCGAGACCTCTCGGCATCTTCGGGCGGTGTACCGGACACCGGTGACGGCTTCGATGAAGGGCGTAAGGCCAGGTTTGTGCAGGTCGTGGAGGCTGCAGTCCGCGATGTGGCTTTGAAGAGGTCGCAAGCCTCTAAAAACAAGGCCATGAGCGCGGCAGCGGCCTTCATTTTGGCGGCAGCGGAGGCCAACTTTCGTGAGGCCTCGTCGGACGAAATGTTGCGGGAGGAGGTCGCCCGCCTAGCGGCCGCCACGGAGCTTCTCCAAGAGGAGAATAAGAAGCTCCGAGCAGACCTGGCCGGGCTCTGAGGAGCAGGCTCAAAGGAGGTGCCACAAAGGGGGCGCAAGCACGGGCAAAGCCCGTCCGTACCTGGGGAGAACCAGGTTTTGAACCAGGTACTTAACCTGGTGCGGCAGGAGCTGGCTCCCATCCGGGAACGATTCTCCGTCCTAGAGGGTATCGTCTTGCGCCCCCCCTAGCGGCAAGCCAGACGGTCTCAGACCAGAGAAAGTCGGCTTCGTACGCAGCCGCTGTAGCTGATAATTCGGGGCGGTCCAGCCAAGCCCACCGAGGGGCCGGACCAGCACCCGCGAAAGCAAAGAAAGGTGGGGCGGCTGCACAGGCGGCGAAGGCTCCAATGCTAGCGGTGCAACGGTTGCCCCCACCTCCAAACTCTCCTGCGGCCGAAGCCGGATGGCATGTGGTCGGGGAGAAGAAGAAGGCAGGCAAGGCAGCCAGGGCAGCCAAGAAAAGGCAGAAGAGGCGGCAGCGCAAAGCGCGAAGCGTCGAGGCTAAGCTTCGCGCCCCAAAAACCGCAGCTGTAGTGATGAAGCTACAGCCAGACGCGGAAAAGAGGGGCGTGACGTATAGCCAAGTGATCTTGAAGGCAAAGGAAACGGTGAACCTTCAGGAGCTCGGCATTACTGGGGGCCTCCGGCTCAGGGTGACTATGACTGGGGCCCGGATGCTGGAGATCCCCGGTGCTGCCAGCCGGCCGATCACTGGGCTGGGGGCAAAGCCTGCGCTCCACCCGCCAAGCCCGAGGCCAGAAAGAAGCCCTCCACCACCGCCGTCCCTGCCGCTGCCGCCGCCACTGCTGTAGCCGCCACTGCTGTAGCCGCTGCCGCCATAACACTACCATCACTGCCGCCGTCGCTTCGGTTGCCGCGAATGAGTCCCCACAAGGGACTCAGGAGGAGGCAGAAATGGAGTGTCAATAACGGCTCCATTACGCCTCCTCCAGGCGAACATCAACCACTGCGCCGCCGCTCAAGACCTGTTAGTCCAGAGCATGGCACAGTGGTTGATTAACATCGCCGTGGTTGCTGAGCCCTACTTTGTCCCGCCCAGAGGTGACTGGGTGGAGGACCTAAACGGCTCAGTGGCCCTAATTTCGTCAGCCGCTACCGGTACCCCATCCCTCGAAAGCGTTAGGAGAGGACAAGGGTGCGTAGCAGCACGGTTCGGGGAGATTGTCGTGGTAGGAGTATACTTCTCCCCCACCGCTGTATCTCCACGTTGTCGTCGTGGTGGGGCTTGTGTGTCTCAATGATCTTGGAGCTCTGCCGGTAGAGTTACTCATGCCGGAAAGGTCCTAGTGAGAGACCAGACCAAGAGAGATACCGGGAAGTGGTTGCTCCTGATTGATCGACGGTAGTCGATCGACAGATGACGTGACCATGCCGCTGCGGTGCAGGCGCACCAAAGCGGCGCACCTTTCTCTCCTTGAGGAGAGAATTTTCGGCGGGTTCGCTGAGCTGGGTTGGCCGGACAGCGAACGGAGGCATGTTTAATGCCGCCGCCGGGGGCTTGGCTTGACCGCCTGGCCCAGAGGAAGGCTACCTCTAAGATAAAAAACCACCTAATCCTAAGCTTTGAAGCGCGGTGAGAGGATGAATGGCTGGAGGGAGTCCAGTCGCGAGCGCTTCCCCTGTAGAGCACCTGCCGCACTCTGCAGTATGTAGGCTTACGCAGGTAAATAGGCTCTGTCTGGGTGGACATTTTTTCCTTACTACTCGTGGGATCAAAATGAATGAATGTTCTCAAAAAATTAAAAATAGAAAAGATGTTGTGGAGGTACCGCTTGCCGGTGACGGCAACAAGAGCCGAGGAGGCTCCCGATCCTCAATAGAGGATCGAAATATGTCTGACCAGGACTTGCGCGGTCGCTCCAAATTTTGGAGAAAACGATCGCGCAACGAAATTTCTTCGGACAGAGTGGGGTCGGTGGGTCTCTCCTCAAGTGAAGAGAACCTGCCGGCTGCTAAAGTGGCGACAACGAAGAGAGGCCGGGGTCTAGCGACGGTGAGCGGAGCTTCCGCTACTCTGCCAGGGCGTAACGTACGGGGTCGCTTCAAGCGCCCTGACATGACGGGAATTGGCGGGGAGAGTGATCCCGGAGTCTCATCAGGGGTCTCCATTGAGGAGCCGGGAGGAGTCTCCGTCTCTCTCGTAGGCACGAGGGTGGGTGGCGGCTCCGATCTAGATCTGGAGCGGAAGGCCAGGTTTGCGGAGGTTGTGAAGGCCGCGATCCGCGATGTAGCTTTGAAGAGGTCGCAGTCTTCCAAAAATACGGCTATAAGTGCGGCCTCGGCCTCCATTTTGGCGGCAGCGGAGGC
Organism: Lacanobia oleracea; assembly: GCA_950371165.1. Classification (NCBI taxonomy): domain Eukaryota; kingdom Metazoa; phylum Arthropoda; class Insecta; order Lepidoptera; family Noctuidae; genus Lacanobia; species Lacanobia oleracea. The sequence continues at coordinate 1,935,553 of OX493409.1, forward strand.
TAACTATTGCGGGCTTCCGTCTGACGAAATGTCCAAGCTGCAGGCGGAGGTCGCTCGCTTGACGGCCGCAACGGAGCTTCTCCAAAAGCAGAATGAGAAGCTCCGAGCAGACCTGGCCGGGCTCCGAGGAGCTGGCGCAAAGGAGGCGCCTCAAGGGGGGCGCAAGCACGGGCAGGCCGTGTCAGCGGAGGAGCAGGTCCTGCATCTGGTGCGGCAGGGCTGCATTCGCACAAAGGTTTTCGGTCCTGGAGGGCATCGTTCTGCGCCCCCCACTAGCGACGAACCAGAAGGCATCGGGCCAGCCGAAGGCGGCCTCGTACGCGGCCGCCGCGGGTGCCAAACCGAGGTCGTCCGGTCAGGCTAACCGAGGGGCCGGACCAGCACCCACGAAACCTGCAACCGCGAAGCAAGCCAAGCAGAAGAAGAAAGGTGGGGCGGCTGCACAGGTGGCGAAGACTCAAGCGCCAGCAGTGCAACCGGCACCCCCGCCTTCCAACTCTCCTGCGGCCGAAGCCGGATGGCAAGTGGTCGGGGAAAAGAGGAAGGCGGGCAAGGCAGCCAGGGCGGCCAAGAAACGTCAGAGGAGGCGGCAGCGCAAAGTGCAAAGCGTCGCGGCTAGGCTACGCGCCCCGAACACCGCAGCTGTAGTAATGACACTACAGACGGATGCGGAGAAAAGGGGCGTGACTTACCGCGATGTCATTACTAAGGCAAAGGAGGCGGTGGACCTCCAGGAGCTCGAGATAACGGGAGGCCTCCGGCTCAGGTTTACCATGACAAGGGCCCGGATGCTGGAGATCCCCGGTGCAGCCAGTGGCCCCACCGCTGACGCTCTGGCCGAAAGGCTCAGAGCGTCCTTAAATGCGGACGAGGTCCGAGTGTCCAGGCCGATCAAGTGCGTGGACATGCGCATCCTGGGCCTGGATGATTCCGTCACGGAAGAGGAGGTCGTGGCCGCCGTCGTCAGGACTGGGGGGTGCTCTGCTGAGCAAGTGAAGGCAGGCACCATACGCCCTGACAACACGGGCATGCGAACCGTTGTGGTAAGCTGTCCGGTGACGGCGGCCAAGGAAATCTCGGAGGGCCGAAGGCTTCTGGTGGGCTGGGTTTCAGCGCAGGTGAAACTGCTGGAACCCAGACCCCTGAGGTGCTTCCGCTGCCTAGTGGGCAATCACACGGGAGCTCTCTGCACCTCGGAGGTGGACCGCAGCGACCTTTGTTTCCGCTGTGGTCAGCCCGGACACAAGGCCGGCTCGTGTAACGCCACGCCGCACTGCGTTGTTTGTGCGGCAGCTGGCAAGCCGGCCGATCACTGGGCTGGGGGCAAAGCCTGCGCTCCACCTGCCAAGGCCGGGGGCAAAAAGAAGCCCTCCACCACCGCCGTCCCTGCCGCCGTCGTCACTTCGGTTGCTGCGAGTGAGCCCTCACAAGGGACTCAGGAGGAGGCTGAAATGGAGAGCCAATAACGGCTCCATTATGCCTCCTCCAGGCGAACATCAACCACTGCGCCGCCGCTCAGTACCTGTTGGTCCAAAGCATGGCACAGTGGTTGATTAACATCGCCGTGGTCGCTGAGCCCTACTTTGTCCCGCCCAGGGATGACTGGGTGGAGGACCTGAATGGCTCAGTTGCCCTAATTTCGTCGGCCGCTGCAGGTACCCCATCCCTCGAAAGCGTCAGGAGAGGACAGGGGTGCGTAGCAGCACGGTTTGGGGAGATTGTTGTGGTAGGAGTGTACTTCTCCCCGAACCGAACTCTCGCCGAGTTCCGAAACTCCCTTACGGAGTTGGGCGCCGTCGTCGCCGGGTGTCGTTCCCTCCCTGTACTCGTTCTCGGGGACTTTAATGCCAAGCACCTGGCTTGGGGTTCCCGTTACACCGATACGCGGGGTAGGATGGTAGGGAACTGGGCTCTGGAGTCAGGCCTGGTCGTCCTAAACCGAGGTTCTGTCCCCACGTGTGTGCGGATGCAGGGGGAGTCTGTGGTGGACATTTCGTTCGCTAACCCTGCTCTGTCACTGCGTGTTATTGACTGGCGCGTATTAGAGGAGGTGGAGACCTATTCCGATCACCGGTACATCCGGTTTGACGTCTCCGCCCAGACTTCAACCGCGCCAGTCCGGCAGGCCCCGAGTGGTCCGCGGTGGGCGCTGAAACAGCTGGACCGGGAGCTCCTCCTGGAAGCTTCGATCGTGCAGGCCTGGGTGTCACCTCCGGACAGGCCTGCTGACATCAACGACGAAGCGGAGTGGTTCCGGGAGGCCATGTCCGATATTTGTGACGTGGCAATGCCCCGGGTTAAGCCAGGACGCGCCCGCCGCCAGGTGTACTGGTGGTCGCAAGAGCTGGCGACGCTGCGTCAGGCTTGCGTTGCCGCACGGCGCCGGTACACCAGGCACCGCAGGCTCCGCATCCGCCCTCCGGATGCGCAGATCAGAGAGGCGGAGCTGTACGAGAGGTACAGAGTGGCGAAGGCCGCCCTCCGAGCTGAGATCCTGCAGGCCAAGGATCTGGCTGTCAACAAGGAGATGCTGGAGTCTCTGAACGGGGACCCGTGGGGAAGACCCTACAAAATGGTGCGGAATAAGCTTCGCACCTGGCCCCCCCCGTTAACGCAGAGTCTACGGCCCCAGCTGGTGGAGGACGTGGTGAGCATACTCCCCCGCCTATGGCTCCGCCACCTGCGGTGCCCTATGCGGACTACACCGATGACGACGATGACGATGCTCCGGAGGTGACTGAGGTAGACCTGAGAGTGACGGTTAATAGGCTGAAGGCAAACAATACCGCCCCAGGACCCGACGGGTTACCTGGAAAAGCCTGGGTCCTGGCCTTGGAGGCTCTCGGGCCTCGACTAAGAGGGTTCCTAAGCGCATGCTTGGAGAGGGGCCAGTTCCCACTTCGTTGGAAGACGGGGAAACTGGTCCTCATTAAGAAGCCGGGGCGCCCTGCGGACTCTCCGTCCGCATACCGGCCCATTGTGCTGCTCGATGAGGTGGGCAAGCTCTTTGAAAGAGTAATTGCAAACCGCCTTGTCGAGCACCTAGGGAGGGTGGGGCCGGCTCTGGCGGAGAACCAGTTCGGTTTCCGCACGGGACGCTCTACGGTGGACGCCATCATGCGCGTGAGAGCCCTCTCGACGGGGGACGCGGTTTTCCGGAGCGGGGTCGTCTTGGCGGTGTCTCTAGACATCGCCAATGCCTTCAAAACCCTGCCCTGGAGTTGCATCAGGGAGGCACTTCGGTATCACCGGGTGCCGACCTACCTCCGTCGCGTAGTCGAGGATTACTTGTCGGACAGAGCCGTCATCTACCCCGGTCACCTGGGAGAGTGGAACCGGCGAGAGATGTCGTGCGGTGTTCCACAGGGTTCCGTTCTGGGGCCGCTTCTGTGGGACATCGGCTACGACTGGGTGCTGCGCGCCGACCTCCCTAGTGGCGTCAGCGTTGTGTGCTATGCCGACGACACGCTGGTACTGGCGCAAGGGGGATCGCACCAAGCGGCGGCTGACGCTATGACACGCGGGGTTGCGATAGTCGTTGAGAGGATCCGGCAGTTGGGTCTCGAGGTGGCCCTACACAAGTCCGAAGCCATGTGCTTTCATGAATCTCGGAACAGACCACCGTCGGGATCCCAAATAACGGTAGGAGGGGTTCAAATCAGCGTCGGATCGACGATGACTTACTTGGGTCTCGTTATTGACAGCCGGTGGACCTTTGTTGAGCATTTCCGACGTTTGGCTCCTAGACTGGAGCGAGCCGGGGCTGCCTTCAAGCGGCTTTTGCCCAATCTAGGGGGTCCAAACGCCTCCTGCCGGAGGCTTTACGCGGGGATCGTGCGGTCCATGGCCCTTTATGGGGCGCCGGTGTGGGCGCCTACTTTGAGGAAGCGACCTGCCCGTTACCTCAACTCGTCCCAGAGGGTGATGGCCATCCGGCTTGCCCGGGGATACCGCACGGTCTCTGGCGAGGCGGCGAACCTCCTTGCCGGACTGCCGCCATGGGATCTAGAGGCGAGAGCCCTCGCACTCATTTACGAATGGCGCCTGGAAGTGCTACGCCGGGGCGAGACTCCTCTGCCGCGGCAAATCGCAGTACGGCGGGCGGAGCTCCGGCAGGATCTCATGGCAGTATGGAGACAAAGACTGTCCCAACCCAGCGCTGGTCACGCCACAATTGCGGCGATAAGTCCCCTCTTTGAGGAGTGGCTAGAGCGGCGCCACGGCGTCCTTACTTTCCGCTTGACGCAGGTACTCACCGGACACGGTTGTTTCGGGAGGTACCTGTTTCGAATACGGCGGGAGGATACGCCCGGGTGTCAACACTGCGAGGATCGCCCGGAGGACACGGTGGAGCATACGGTTGAGGTCTGCCCTGCTTGGGCGGAGCACCGCCGTGTCCTCGCCGAGGCGATCGGCGGCGGCGATCTCTCGCGTCCGGCCCTGGTTCAGGCTATGGTCCGAAGCGAGGAGACATGGGAAGCGGTCACCTCCTTCTGCGAAGCAGTAATGCTAGCAAAGGAGGAAGCCGAACGTGTGAGAGAAAGGGAAACCTCACGCCCCAGCCGCCGCAACAGAAGAAGACGCCCCGGGCGTCGGGAGTCGCAGGGCGATTTTCGGCCACCGTAAGCGCGAGCCTGCGGACGGCGAGCAGTGGGTGGCTCGCCGTCTGATCAGAACTAGGCCCGGGTTGGCGGCGCGCTGCGATCCCAGCGCGCTTCAAAGGGATGTCAGCGTGGATGATGGGGCTCGCTAGGGCAGGTGCCTGCTGGGGCTGCGGAATCTGTTCGAAAGGGGTGCCGTAGCCTTGGAACACAAAGGGCACCAGGAGGAACACGGATGGGTTTTGGTCAGTAGGAGTCTGACACTCCCTCTTGCTTTACCCAGAGCGGGAAGAGTCATTTGATGATTTCCCATCCTAAAAAAAAAAAAGGGTCAGTGCCTGGGTTGCGGAATTTGTTCGAAAGAGTCACCGCGACCCTGGAACGCAAAGGGCAAGGGCGACAGGAGGAACACGGATTGGTTTTAGTCAGTAAGAGTGCCACTCCCTCCTGCTTTACCCAGAGCGGGAGGAGTCATTTGATGATGTCCCATCCTAAAAAAAAAGTATTATAAAATCAGTCCAGTGCGAGTCACAAAGGTCGAACTTTGTGACTCGCAATCCTAAAGGGCACTTGCTAATGAACTAGAATCATGAAATTTTGCTAGAATATTTTGCGGAATAGATGAACCACGCAATAATAATAATATAAGAGAACAAATCGCAAAAGTGATTCTGTCTCTTGGAAAGTCACCAGTATACTGCTTTTCATCTCTCAAATTTTCTATCTTCAAAAAAATATAAATTTTATTTCTATTATTTTAGAACATAAAAGGTTGACAACTGCAGTGGTACTCATAACCAAACAGCTGGTGGTTGCAACGGCGCTAGAAATTGACAAGCTACCTAAAAAGGATTTCAGGTAAACGAATACTAATTCCGATTTAATAATGTTGTAGAAAAAGCCGACCAAGTGTGTGTTGGGTCAAACACAGTAAAGAGTATAAAATGTGCGTCACTGGCGCCAACATGGAAATAAGTTGTTGAAGGGCCTTCTCAAAGGAGGTCTCTTACTATAACTTTTGAGGGAGAATTACGGACACGTGCATTTTCCTCAAACTTACGCATGGTGCATAAACCTGGTCTTTGACACTTCAGCAGAGGTCCAGACTCGAGGTTCGCCAATGAGCCATAGAGCGCAATATCCTGAGAATTCGAATTTCGATCAATGTAAGGAACACAGTACTGCAGTACTGCGCACTGAAACTAAAATCACAGATGTTACACGGAAAGCTCCTTGTCTCAATTGGGATTGGGCCACCCATGTCTATCGTATGTCAGATGAGCTGTGGGCTAAAAGAAGCACTATTTGGGTCCCTTTCAATGCTAGGTGACATCGCGGGAGACCAAAGCGAGAGTGGAGAGACGAGCTCGAGTTTTACCTTAAGAACTGGCCCACAATGGCAGAGGATAGACGTATGTGGAAAAAGGAGAGGGAGGATCGACAATTATTCGTTAACATGTTATACCACACCAACTTGATCTAGTTAATTTTAACCACTTACAGTTTTATTTATTTTCCTTAATATTAGTTATTGTTTCCCCGTCTTCTACTTCTGTAATAGAATATTTCATAGTGCTTTTGTTTTCGCTATTCCCAGAAAACTAGCGCGAGTGGTGGTCGGCCACAACTGCAGTGCCGGCTCAGGTGTGGGCATTCGAGACTATTCTTACCATCCCGACTACAGTCGCAGCACCTATGGTGCAATAGCTCTGATTCAGCTGGAAACCGACCATGTCAAAATGAGTAAGAATATTTTAGACAGGAAACTATTTTAATGCGAAGCAATCGTTGCACTAAATTTTCGCTTCACTAAGTCAAAATAAAAAACATTGATTACCAAATAACCATTTACAGTCAGTTTTGAATTGTCATCGGCAATTCAAAAATATGGATGGGTGACCATCTTAACATATCGAGGTAGCTCCGTGCCACGGAAAGCACGTTAAGCCGTTGGTCCCGGCTGCCATTTGTAGATCTTTGGAAGTCGATACGGATTGTCAGAAGCCAGTAAATCTGACTCCAGTTTTGCCAACAAATACCGTGTTATATACAGTTAATGGGTTGTGGAGGTCTGGTAGGCTGTAACCGGTCCCCTTAAAATACTGGTATTCAGATAATAGGGAATATGCATGAAAACGATATTTATCATCTGTACAGTTTATCTAAAATATACAAAAATATAATACTAACAGTGAAAATAGAATCAAAATTACTCGAAAAACAAAGGAGATATAATATATCTGTCCCTCTCGCAAAAACGCTGTTTTCTATGGCAGCTGTATTGGCGTCATGGACGATGATGTCAAAGTTTACATCGGACTTCTCTTTCTAATTTTAATCTTTGAAGCTTTATAACTTCATCGCTGATGAAGGTATTTTAAAAATTATTTCATTATTTTTTACTAGAGCTAATAAATATTTCATTTTATAAATAAAAAAATCGCATGCATATTCTCTATTGCTAATTGGGAAAAGGCTAGGCAGATGATGATGATGATTGGAAAGTCAAAAAGATGAAGCTCGACGTTCCAAAGCGTAGATCTTTATGGATAAGAACGAGCAAAAACCTATACGGACACTTTTATCAAATCAGAGCATAGTTACAAAATCGTAAATAATTTATGCATGAACTTGTAAAATGACAAAGAAGTCTATATATATATATATATCTTTACTGAATTTTGAAGGTGAAAGAGAACATTTTATGTATTTTTACTTTACTTATTAACTTGCCTGCGGAGCGGCGCTGCTGGTGCACTGCTGGTGCGAAGAAACGGAGAAATTTTGACCAATGGATTTACGTAAATTCACCGCACCACGTAGCCACTAACATTTTAAGCAATTCAATTGGTTAATATTTCTCCGTTACTGCATAAATTATTTATGGTTTTGATTTTGTAACCGTGCTTAATATCACATAATACATTTGCACGCTTACTACATTAACATTGTGGCCTTTTGAAGAGTGCATATCCAAGAAGCTGAAAGCACTATCAAGACACGAATGGCTCCGTTAAGTGGTTCATACCAGTTAGGTGACATTGTCATACTACGTTTCAGAGTTGCGGCCCATTTGTCCACCACCAGAGGCGTTGCAAATGCAGAACCAGTCATTCCATGCTATGGTGTTATCTGACAGTAGGTACTCCTAAAGATCACGTAGTTAAAGTAAGGAACAAGGAAGTAGTTTGTAAGGGAAGTAGTCAAGATTTTGGTGGGGTACCTAAACACAGAGGACAACATGGATAGCGGGCTGATGACGAAACTATAAACAAGCTGGCGTATAAATTTCTACTTTTTAAGATCGCATGTCCGACGACATTGCGGCAGACCCACGTGGAGACGGCAGGACGAACTTGACGCCTATCGACACTTGGTCCGTGTTTGCCCATATCCGGGAATAATGAAGGGAAGGAGGTTTTTGCCCAGCAGTGGGATGGAATAGTCAAAAAATAATCATAGGATCAGAGGGCTTAGCATGAATGTTTTTGACATATAGTAACGTAACGTAACATTTTACTTTAACTATAATACTCGTTTCGCACGTAATTTTTGTTAGATTTTTTTTAAAACAACTACGCAATGGCCTTCTATGAACTAGTAGTTGCTCCTGTATCGTGGGTGCGTTCACAAAAATTCAAACTCACAAGAAACACAAACAACCAGACCCGGAACAACTATCTGTAGGACATACTATATTTATATTTCTGTATGATACAAATTGTGTATGTGGCTTAAAATTAAACCAAAATACTATTAGATAGTAGTTTTTTATTTGTGAAATTCACAGTTAACGATTCTGTCACGTATAATAATATACGTCAAAACATTTGTACTAAGCCCTCAGACCATAATTATGCCGCTGAATACAGTTAAAAAATAAAAATAAGCTATTGCCTTGCATATTGGATATGCTATGTGTATCAAGCGTTAAAATTTGTGTCTGTACCGATGAAACCTTGATACATAATTATTATGTTGACTGATATGTATTTTCAAAATTTATTTTGTAGATTGCGATCGATCCAAGGTGACCATACACGAGATGAAGTTCGTTTTAATGGAAGAGTGCAAGACTTATTATAGGCGGGCACAGGTATATACTTATAGTTATCACATCTACCCTATGCAGCTGTATAGGTGTAAGAAGACATTGACGGAATGGCTCTTCACACTTGATTATGATGCCGTGGAAGGCATTTTGGTGACTCTGGGTTGAACTTCATGCATACAGACACACATACACACACTCTCCAACACACACACACACAAACACTTTCCAGCGCACCTCTACACTCATTCACTCATTCACACATACAAACGCCCACTCACAAACACATCGACTCATACACACAAAATATACATTCACACACTCATAAACACACATTAATACAAACACACTCTAGTGTTTTTCACACACTGCCATAAACACGATTTTTACTTCTCTTTTATTGGTTTTATAAAAAAAAAATGTGTAACTTATACCAAATTAGCACAACGAATCAATTTGTAAATGAATCGAGGAAGAGCGAGGTTTATCCCATCACAAGTATCTTCGGATTACTTTCTGGGAAGCCCCGGCAACTGAATTGTATTGATTTAGATAATAAACACATTTTATTTTTATTTTAGTTATTTAGAGGTGGGTTAGAGGAAGGCAGCCTCAAATGTCAGCATAGTAGTTGGGGCCCGCTAGGGCCAGTGCGTGCTAGGGTTGCGGAATTTGTTGTTGTTTCGTTTGTTGTGTGTCAACGCAGCCCTGTAACGCAAAGGGCACTAGGAGGAACACGGATGGGTTTTAGTCAGTAAGAGTCTGAAACCCCGTAAACGTTACGTGATCAATCCCATAACATGCCGATTGACTTAAACATTCATTTGTAACAGAACATCGAGCATTCGCCGTTTTAAATTTGCCGTACTGAACAACGAACGGAGCCCAACATAGAGTCAAACATCGCCACGAACATCTCACAGCAACAAACAACAGCTCGTCAAAAATGTATTCTTCCCGAAGATCATTAACATCATCAACAAATCAGCCGAAAGACATCCACTGTTGGACATAGGCCTCCTTTAAGTGTCGCCACCCGCGACCCTCCACACACCACCACCACATCGGACATCGGTCCACCTTGTGGGAGGCCTACCAATTCCAACACTCCCATCTGTTCTGCGAGCAATGTGCCCTGCCCACTGCCATTTCAGTTAAGCTATCTTGTGGGAAGATGTCAAAAACAATGACAAAACGGCTCGGCTCCGCAAAAAGTTCGAAGTAAATTTTGTGTTGTTCGCGCGTTCTAGCTCACCAGAACTCTCGCTAGAGCAATCACTGGAATGCTCGATAAAACGTTTCAGCGGGTCTAAAAAAGCCACTTCGACAGAATCAGAAAGCACATCACGCTACCCATCTCTGATTTTTTTTCCAATCAACCTTGTACCTAACGCGTTAGCGATAAAGGCGAAAATGAAACTTGACAGATTTTCATGTGGTTAATATTATGATTTTACTAAAGTGGCCTTTTCAAACCCGCTGTTTATTTTAAACAAAAAGCATTGGCTACAATACTTATTACAAGTGAATGCTCAAGTCTATCAGCGGCTTTATATTTTGTCATTTCGACATTTGCTTTCGGCATCTTGTCTAGTGCCTGGCCAGAAAGACGATGACCACTGAACCAAGATCAGGAAGGTTGTTGATTAATTCATGAAGTTTATTTTATTTTTCTAGTTGGATATGGAGACATTATGGCCGGCCTACACTGCTTGTGCCAAGAGTGTGACAGGAGGTGAATGCATCTGGCGGAGTGGTGCTATACTTGCGGTGAAAGTGGGCAGACGCTGGCATCTGGTAATATATCGTCTGCATATGTCTATATTCATTCCTTCCTTATTCGCTTAGCATTGTCGGGGAAGGGTCATAGTCTAACCGGGTGCTGATGTATCCTAAAATTTTATATGGAGCGATTCGTAATCTGACTTTAACAAACCAATTTGCTCTTGCAGTATGGATTCATGTTTGTTACTCAATCACGCCGGAACGGCTGAACAGATCTGCATAGGACCATTATGGCAGAGCAACACCCCACCGATATTTTTTTTTTTTTTCAAAATGCGGCGCATAATCTACCATAAATATATAGTCGGTGGTTTTGGTATTTTTTTTGTTTTTTCGACACCGACTTCCGAAATTTTATACTTTGTAGTGTTTTGTTTTTGGAAGTCGGTTTTTTTAAGTTTTTTTTTTCACTTTAGTGTACTAGCGTGATGTTATGTCATGAACTGGTGTAAACAATCAATAGTCATGCGATTTTAGAAATCCCGATCCATTTGATCCCGATCAATTTTTAAAATCGGTCCAGAATTGGAGGAGAAATCGGCGAGCAAACATAAAAACATACATCCGATCATAAAACCTCCTCCTTTTTGAAAAAGTCGGTTAAAATAGCAATAACACTTTTTAATGTTACTGTTTTTAATATTACCTTCAAATATCTAGGCACTGGCAAAAGATAGTCATGCATCTGGCAGGAGTCCGCAGTGTTGAACGTATCCCCTATCATAAATTTGATCAAGACGTATAAACTCCTTACTAGTTTACGTTGGAACGTTTGCATTTATACTTTTACAGTTGGGCTTCGGTGTGTACGGCCCCGGGTGCCAGGCCCCCGCCAGGTTCCTGGACTATGGCATGTACCACGGATGGGTGCAGCGCAGCGTGGAGAGGGTCGGCAGACCTGCCATCACCAAGTTAGCGCCGAACTACGTCGTACTGAGAAGATGTGAGATGGAACATTTTTTATTACTAAGGGACATTTATATTTGGGTTGATGTCGCGTTGTATTTCACACATGCCTCAAAGAGATGACAGTTTATTGACGAGGTCTGCTGGAGCTAGTGCTTAAATTTACCAGCTACCGTGACCCTGGAACCCAAAAGGCATTTGAAGGAACAAGGGTGGGCCTTTTATCTGAGAACGTATCTGAGGCAGCTTTGAGTTGCTGGAAAAGTGTGGTCACCTACCGCGAGAGCAGTCTATCATGCATGACCTAAACATGAGTCCACTCTTTGTAGGGCAAAGAACGATATATCCCCGCCACCACTTCGTTTTTTTTTCAAAGTCGCGGTTCACTATTTACCATGAATAATATATATGGGTAGAAGATACTTCAATAAACAAAAAATGTTAGGAACATGGTGCCTTAAAGTGTCTCGTTACCAAGATATGCCACGCTACTTATTTATTTATTTATTTGTTGGTAGTTACGAGCGTAGGTTAATAATTTCTGACAGTTCAAAAGGCGTGATTTAGCATCCCTCTTCCCGAGCACACCGCATTCTCTCTTCGTACTTCCACACCAAAAGTTCGAAACATCTAATATAGCGACACCTCGTCAACTAATTTAATAATATTTTGAATCAAATAATACAAATTAAATGATCTAAATAAAGACGTCAATGTCTAATATAATCACAAACAAACTACAAGGAGGTCAGAATCATAAAGGAGTAAAATTTGCGGGACTAATTACTATTTTTTTAGTTTTCATTTCTTTTCAGTAGAGTTGTACATTTTTTTAATTATTACCTTCTTGTTCTGAAAATCACACAGACGAAGTCGTAGGCAGAAAATAGTTTCTAAACTCATTTTTTCGTAAGCTGGCAAGTATAATTACTTGACATGTTGATGTTTGACGTATGAAATAAAATAAATTAATTTAGTCTGTTTCTTGAGATAAAATGTGAGATTAATGCTATAAAAACAGACACTCTAGTTTAGAAAACAATATGCTTTCGCTATATTAATTTACGTGGAGGAAACTATACAGAAGTGAAGGTGATGATTTACCGGTGTTTTAGTCACTATTCATTTCCTGTGATGAGTCCATTGTTTCATTCAGGTAAGTCCCCCAAACGTAGTGCTTTCGGTAGTTCTAGTTTTTTATTTCATACCATTTTCATATATCATTTCAATGTTGGCACCAATAGAAAATGAATACGATTTTAATATTGTCCAAGATCATAAAAATACACACTGACACGGTGGAAATAATTTTATAACACTAATTTTAATAAATAACAACGTTAACCTGGTACATTATGTAAAATATTGTTAAAAAAATATTAAATTACGAAAATCTGACAGCTCGGATCTGCAAAAAAGTGACAAGGTTTTACCTTGACAAGGCCCACGGACCATCTGAATTGTTCTAAATCCATAGTGATGCAAATATTTTTAAAAGGCAAAAGAAGAGATGGCGATAGAATGACGGTGTCTCGGAATAAATCACCTAAGTGCCAAAATTATTTTTTAGATTTTAAAACATAAAAGTATAAAGTGTTAAGAATTTACCTAGATACAATTATTTTCTATGTTTAAAAGCAGTTTTCATAAAATCAATCTAATGCATTACGCCATGCAAATGAAAATGGCAAAAAGACAGATCGAACTTTGCATTTTTTTCTATGGAGAAATTTTCTTTGCGTCGTGTATTCCTTTAGAATTTAGGTAGATCATAAAGTCAAGAAACTTAAACCAAAATATCAAATCCCTATTACAAGTACTTTACGAGAAAAAACAATTCTCAAAACGGCCTTATTATTCGCTTATCGCCTTAATTAAAACGATACAAGTCCAATTTCATTAATTCACATAGAATTAGCAAAGAAAAAAAAGGTACAAAATGTGTGCGAATTTGAAATTGTAATACGAAATTGAAATTAAAAATTAATAACATGAAACAGTGGATAGTGTTCGCATATTGTCTCTCACAGAAAACCAGACAAGCTCGCATTATTTTTCTAATTTCTTCAGAAAACGCATCACATTCAGGATCGGCAGTCAGACAACGCCCTGAGCATCCTTAGAGTACGGCACACTAGAGATTGGTCGGCTTAAGCGACAGTTCTAGATGGCGATGGTGCGTACAGGTTGCTTCGTGTGTTCCTAAAGCAAATAAACGTTTATCTTTTCGTATCTTAAAAGGGTTCCGTTTTTCATTGAGAGGTTCGGAACCCTAAACTGAACATCGTTGTATCATATTGTTCTCAGCACTATCCAACATCCAAAGATTTGGTCCTTGCGACGCCGGGGAGGCGCTGACAGAGCTCTACACGGAGCTAGTTGACATAAGAGGGGCAAATGAGGGCAAATACGTTCTTAACGTAAGTCTTAACCATCAACCATTCGGACAGTATTGGTGTCGACGTTTCTGATCCGATTTCTGGGTTTCTTTCTTAGTTCGATGCAGTATACATTCAGTCAAAAAAGTATCGGGAATGGATGATTTGTTTATGGTTCCAAATTCAATTTTTTTGTTTTTTTGTAGTTGTTAGATTGGCACAACTGTTTTCCATTTTGGCGCGGAGTTTGAGTTGCATCTGTTATTTATATTAAATACAGCGCTGGTTTTAGTAATATCATATATAGCGTGTATTGCGAATTTCATAATGGACAACAATATCGAACAAAGAGTTTGTCTTAAATTTTGCATCGCCAATGGAATTTCGTGTTCGGAGTCACTGAAAATGTTACAGAAGGCTTACGGTAAATCGACTTTATCAAAAACTCGTGCTTATGAGTGGTTCAAAGCGTTCAAAAGCGGTCGAGATGTGATGGAAGATTTGCCTCGCTCTGGTAGGCCGTCAACGTCTGCAACTGAAGTTAACGTCGCAAAAGTGAAGGAAATAGTGACTGAAAATCCCCATTTAACTCTGAGAGAGATAGCCGCCGAACTTTCTGTATCTCACGAGTCGATCCGTACCATTTTAACTAATCATTTGGGTATGAAACATGTTGCTGCTCGGCTAGTCCCAAAAGATCTGAATTTTCTCCAAAAACTCAATCGCATGAAAGTCGCTGAGGACATGCTAGAACGAGTCAGTTCGGACCCAACATTCATGAAACGCATTGTTACTGGTGACGAGACGTGGGTTTACGAGTTTGACATGCAAACTAGTCAACAAGCTTCGGAGTGGCGCCTTCCAACTGAACCGAAACCGAAAAAACCACGCCAAAGTCGATCAAAAGTCAAAGTCATGTTGACTGTTTTCTTTGACTATCGCGGTGTTGTGCACTCTGAATTCTTACCGGAAGGTCTAACGGTAAATAAAGAATATTATTTGAGCGTTATGCGGCGTTTAAGAGAGCAAATTCGACGAAAAAGGCCAGATTTGTGGAAAGAAAATTCTTGGATTTTGCACCACGACAATGCGCCTTCGCACAAGGCTATCATTGTGAACGAATTTTTAACCAAACACTCAACAAATACCATCCAGCAACCACCATATTCACCAGATATGGCTCCTGCTGACTTTTTTCTTTTTCCTAAACTCAAATTACCACTTCGAGGCACCCGTTTCCAATCGATAGAAGACATAAAGGAGAATTCGCGGCGAGAACTGAACTCAATTCCGGAAGCAGCGTTTAAAAAATGTTTTGATGAATGGATTATTCGTTGGCGCAAGTGTATCGTTTCTAAAGGAGCATACTTTGAAGGTGATAAAATAAATTTGGATGAATAACAGACATTTTGTGTATTATTGATCTTTTCCCGGTACTTTCTTGACAGAGTAGTACTTATTATTTGGTTCCGTAAAAATTAAATTCAGATTAGTCCAGTCATTTTTATTTTATGAGCATTTTTACTTATTTCAATTTCTGCGTAGACGAAGACGTCGTCCAAGTACTCGTATCATCACTTAAAAGTGAAAAATAAAAATGTTTTACAAAAAAATAGGTAATATTTTTTTAAACTTTTTTTTTCAGTTAACAATCGTCGGTGATATAGAATACAGCTGCGTAGTCCTCAGAGCGGACTACAAGGATACGATTACAGATAGTAAGCCGACACTCCGTTTGCAGCGATTCTGCGCCGGCCAAGGAGACGCAACTTTTTGTTTCAGCTCAGTCCAGTTCATCCAGATACACTTTTTCGTCGAAATAACCTTCACAATGGGACTAAAATATAGCATCAAGGCTTACGGGAGACCTGTCAAAGCTATAGATTCATTTCGAGCACATAAATATGCTAATAGAGTTACCAATCGGAGTCTCGAACTTTTGAAGTATTGGGAATACAAAATGATATATAAACTGGTACATAAAGAGAACCGTTTGTATGGTCAAAAAAAAATGATATCAAGGAACGTCATAAGGCCATTGCCATCAAAACGTGATGCTGCAGCAAAAGGGTAAGGGGGGGGTAGGGGGTAGGGGTGGGTAACAATGAACCACCTACATTTCTAACCGCCATTACACCAAAGTTTACTTTCGAAATTAAATTTTATCTGAAATACTGGATTGGTAGTGTTAGGAGTGGTGCTGCAGGAACTAACACAGGCGAACTTCAAGACACACGTTTATTGAGCTTTTGCAAAAGAAACAAGATGGCCGCGTGCGTAAAACCTTACAAATAGGCGTTCGCATTGATTCGCGTTAGGTGGCAGACTGGCGGGGGGGCCACAGTGTGACAAGCATGTCAGCGTGTCCCGCCTCTTAAATACTGATGATGTTACTTTGCGATTAATCTATTTACCAAATATATTTTCTAATTAATTCTTAAAGCTACTGAGCGTTTCGCTAACAGGTAGGTTAGTAGACTACCTATTTTTATTTAAGAAATCTAACTATTAGCATTTTCTACGAAAATGATATTTGGCTCATTGTGTCTACCCCCTAGTGCACAACAAACCAGGGGAGCTGTTGCAGTTAACCAGGAGATACACATTGAACCAATAAAATATAAAATCGTCTTGAATAAAAAAATATAGCAAATCTTGTGTTTTTTTTACCGATATTATTTATGTTTAACGATAAATTCAAGGTTCAAGCCATGGTTCGGAGCGAGGAGACATGGGAAGCGGCCACCTCCTTCTGCGAAGCAGTTATGCTAGCAAAGGAGGAAGCCGAACGCGTGAGAGAGAGGGAAACGTCACGCCCCAGCCATCGCAACAGAAGAAGACGTCGCAGGACGATTCTCGGCCACCGTACACCATACAGTCGGCACCGGGTGGTTCGCCGTATATGAAGAATGGATGTACGTGGCACGTCGGGGTGTAAATTCAAATTCAAATTCAAATTCAAAATTCAAAGCATTTTATTTCAAATAAACCATTCACAGGCACTTTTGAAACGTCAAGGTCGGTCAGTCAAAAACATGGAAGCTATTTGCACGTTCCAAAGCGTAGATCTCTATGGAGAAGAACGTGCAAGTAACTCCACGGACACTCTTTTAAATCATGTTCTGTTTTACAAAATTCCAAGTTACATATACTTGTTGCTTCTGCATGTGAGGACAATGCAAAGGAAAAAGAAAAAGGGCTTATTATAAGAATTTTAAATATAAAGATTAAAATAAGCCAATGGCAGTTAAGAGATGACCAGTCTCAACCGACGGCGCCTGTTCACGAACATGACGCGTGTATCGGCACCCTTCAGCTCAACCATTTCGAAGGGAACCGAATGATCAAACCCACGCGCCGCCATCAGCGAGACATTTGAGTGAGCATGACATGCTCTCAACCACCATGCTCGTTCATGTCCAACAAGTAAAACTATAACTACTCACATAAAATGTAAATGGTTTCATGGTACTCACATTTACAAAATTTGAAAAATATGCTTCTACTTTACACAAAACTATGGTTGTCAATGACCAAATAATGAAAAATAAATTAATAAAGAGAACGATTAAGTTCTTACATCAAAAAGATTAAATAAGTAATTAATATAATAATATAATTTGTATGTATATAAGAATAAATAAACGAAATAATGTAAGAACCTCTAAAAGGAGCGAGCATCTCTTCCAAATATAAAAACATAAAAACCTAAAAAGTGGACCTAAGCAGCTGTGACTGTGGAGCAGGACCAGCATTTAGCCAAGCGTTTTTATCGAGGATATAATCTTCCAGTTTATAATACGCTTGTCTACATAGTGTGCGTTTTATGCATGCTTTAAATTTTCTCTCATTCAGTTCGAGAATATCAACTGGTATTTTATAATAAAATTTAATACAGTACCCCATAAAAGAAGTGTGTACTTTGGCCAATCTGAATCGGGGTTGATCTAATTTGTTCCTATTTCTAGTATTAAAATTATGCCTGTCACTAATCTTGCTAAAGAGATGAAGATTTTTCCGAACATACATAATATTTTCGTAAATGTATTGACAAGGTACCGTCATGATGTTGATATCCTTAAACAGTTCTCTTAGAGAATCACGCCGACGGAGATTGTAAATGGCTCTGATGGCTCTTTTCTGCAGGATAAATATAGACTCGATGTCTGCAGCACGTCCCCATAATAAGATACCGTAAGACATGATACTATGAAAGTAACTAAAATAGACCAGCCTCGCGGTATCTATATCGGTAAATTGACGGATTTTTCTGACAGCGTATGCTGCTGAACTTAGTCGTCCCGCAAGAGATGTTAAATGAGGACCCCATTGTAGCCTTGAGTCAAGCGTAATCCCCAGGAAAACCGTGTTTTTGACGAATTCAAGTTTCTCCTTGTTCAATACTATGTCGCAATCATTTCTTTTAACGTTCGGTAAGGCAAATCTGATGCATTTAGTTTTTTTCCCATTTAATACTAAATTATTAGCAGTAAACCAATTTTGGACCTGCTGTAGGGCGTTATTTACGTCGTCAAGATTTATGGAACGTCTATCTATCTTAAAAATTAAGGACGTATCGTCAGCAAATAATACCACATGAGGTTGATTTTTTAAAAGATGGGGTAGATCATTAATATATACTAGAAAGAGGAAAGGACCCAAAATAGAGCCTTGTGGTACCCCCATTTTGACTTTTAAACCCCGTGAATTGACACCATTTATTTGAACTTGCTGCTGTCTATCATTTAAGTAAGATTTTATTAGACTGAGTGCAAGTTTACCTAGTCCGTAATGTCCTAGCTTTAGGAGCAAGGTTTCGTGTTTTACACAATCAAATGCCTTGGAGAGGTCACAAAAAATTCCTATGGCATCTTGTGCCTCTTCCCACGCTGAGTATATGTGTTTTAACAACGTGGCACCAGCGTCAGTCGTACAACGACCCCTGGTAAAACCATACTGTTGATCGTGTAAAATTTTATTGATGTTTAAATGATTGAGCATCTGATTGAGCATTACTTTTTCAAACACTTTGCTAAAAACCGGCAAAACAGATACAGGTCTATAATTATTGGTGTCTTTGTTGTCGCCCGATTTAAATAGTGGTATAACCTTACTATATTTCATTATATCCGGAAAGACTCCTTGGTCCACACATAAATTAAATATTAAAGCCAAGTATGGTGCTATAGTTTCAATTATGGACGTGCACACTTTAATAGATATTCCCCATATGTCTTCGGTCAATTTGATATTGATTTGCCGGAAAGCTTTTATGACTGTCACAGGATTGATATGTTTGAACTGGAATTCAACCGTACAACCTGGAACGTTACCTTTTAATAAATTATAATTATGAGACCTCAGGTGAAGAATTTAAATATTCCGTAGTTTTAGTTGGTATATTGGTGAAAAAATTTACAAATTCTTGAGCTACTTCTAAATTAGAGCTTTTGGCACCATGTGTAGTCTCCAGTAAATAATCGGTGTTTCGTTCTTTATTTCTATTAGTTTCATTATTAATAACTTTCCAAACTGTCTTTATTTTATTTTCTGACGATTTGATCTTTTTGGGCTTTAGCTACCTTGCAAGTATTTCTGAACACTTTAGAATATTTGTTTACAAACTTATTAAAAGAATCAGTGTTTATGACAGGCTTAAGGCCATATAGCTCATATAGTCTTTCCCTACTTATCCTAATGCCTTTAGTCGCCCAGTCACTAAATACATACTTAGGGAAAGTATCCTTAGACTTCTTTTCAAAAGTTGCATTGAATTCCTTTAGAACCACTGAAAAGAAATTATCATAAAATTTATTAGCATCTTCAATGTTATGGCCTAGAAAATTTAACTTATTTTGTAAGGTACCATTGAATTTAGCTAGTTTGCCAGTTGTAATTGGCCTATATTGTATATGAATTTTTTCCAAGGCTGCTTTAAACTGAAATGTTACCAATTGACCACTATGATCAGAGGGAAGGTAATTAACTATGGCTTTATCTAAATATATATGCTTTATATAAACTTAGTTTACCTAAAGATAAACAACGTTATTCCAAAAGACCATGTCGTCATATAGATCTCCAGAATAAAAAAAGACGTGGCTTTGGTTGAGAACTTCATTGTAGAAAGACTCCAGCGATCGGAAATGGATGACATCGGAGCCGATTTGATACCACAAATGAAAGATACTGGTACTAATAATGATATATCTGATGCGGAGTCTACAACCCCGCCCTTACCTCAGACGGAAAATATTTTCCCGATTGTGAGTAACCTTTCTATGGACATTTTCTTTTTTTTTTATTTGTAATGGGTTTGCTCTTGACTAGTCTATGTCAGAGATGACAGAGGCAAAGTCTAAGATGGAGCGAGCCTACCCAGAAGGAGCCTGTTCACTCTAACTTTGAAAAGATTAGGGTTGTAAGCTTTCGGAAACACAGACGCAGGCAAGAAAGTTCCACTCCTTTGCTGTGCGCATTATAAAAGACGTTTGAAAACGCTTAGTGCGAATTGGTGGAATAGCCACAAGGT
This sequence comes from Lacanobia oleracea, assembly GCA_950371165.1. NCBI lineage: Eukaryota > Metazoa > Arthropoda > Insecta > Lepidoptera > Noctuidae > Lacanobia > Lacanobia oleracea. Next base: position 1,955,806 of record OX493409.1, read on the forward strand.
AGGGATGGTAAGATGCAGTGCGTCTGGATGTCCGATGGTAGAAGGGTGCCGGTAGGATGAGGTCGTGGAGTTCTTGGGCACACTCACCGAAGTACAATCTGTAGAAGACCGACAAGCAGGCAACCTTACGGCGATGAGCCTAGCTATGTAGCTTGGCATCCACCAGTTTTACGTCACCGATGAGCCTCTTAGCTCTGCGTTCCACCGAGTCAAGCGCGGCAAGCTGATACTTAGCTGAGCCATCCCATAGATGGCTACAATAATCCATGCAGGATCGGACTTGTGCTTTGTAAAGTGTTAAAAGTTGTCCAGACCTAAAGTATCGCTTCACCCTATTTAGGATGCCCAGCTTTTTGGCCGCAGTTTGGGCTTTGTACTCGATGGTGGCGCCGAAGTTGAGACTGGATGTCAACTCCATGCCGAGGAGCTCGAATTTTTTAAATTTCAAGAATCCCAGTTAATTTATATATTTTTTTATGATAGATAACCTTTAATTTTAAGAAAAAAATATTATTCATGGTTTCTAAGAAGCCATATTTTTTAATTTCTTTTTTATTTTGTAAAGTGCCATTTTTAAGTTAAAAACGGAACCAAAGATTAAAAGACATAATTTCAAACTTTGATAAAGTTGATAAATAAACGTCATTTATTTCATTTGTAGATCCCAAATAAACATTTTGGCTTATAGTTTGATGTTTATTATACGTATTTTCTTTAAAATACGGTGTTGTATATGCGGTCTCTCAAGCCCCACGTCGGTACTAGAGTGACAAAAAAAACACGTCGGTAGAAATAAAAAAAAACACTTCAGAGTATCTTATAACCGTTCTGAAATAAAACTAATTTTTGACCGCCGCACATACATAGCTGTTCCTGACTTCGTTGAAAAACAACTCTCGCTGCACTCACTCGGCAAAAGCCACCGTCACTCACACACTGCTCATCTGAATTGCTCACATACATCTCCTACTAGTCTAACACTTCACACAGCACTCATTCACACATTGTGTCACAACACGACTCAATAATTCCTGTAGATTTATAGGTAGGTGTTTTATATTTTATTTTTGTTATCAGTTCAGTTCAGAGCTGATTTAGAGCTACTGTCTCCATCCCAATTTGGCTTTCGCGCAAATAAATCAACGTCAGATGCTGTTCATCAACTGACGGAATTTATAATATCCAAACTTGACACTAAGAAAAAGATCTTTGCTATTTACCTCGATTTAGCCAAGGCATTTGACACAGTGTCTGTCCCCATCTTGATCAACAAGCTGGAACACTTGGGAATTAGAGGCTTGCCACTGGAGTTGTTTGCGAGTTACCTGACGGGTAGAACACAGGTTGTTAAATTGGATTCTTGGACCTGCTGCTGCAACTGCTGATTGAATATGGCGTCCCACAAGGTATTATCCTCGCCCCGACCCTTTTTCTAGTGTACATCAACAACCTATGTAACACAGACTTGACCAATAGGAAAATAATTACCTTCGCGGATGATACTGCATTACTTTTTTTATGGTGACACTTAGGAAGATGCCTATAAACACGCTCAGAATGGGTTCAACCAAGTATCTATGTGGCTTAATGACAATATACTAACCCTGAATGTTGACAAGACGAAGTTCATGATCTATACACTCAGAAAGCAAGACCAACCAAACCTTCCCATTTTCTCGCACGGTTGCAACTTACCATCCAACAATTCATGTAATTGTCCGCGTTTATCTAAAACTAACTCCGTTAAATATTTGGGTGTTATAATAGATAGCCAGCTAAATTTCCAACACCATATTACCTTCTGAAATTAGAGATAGCCCAAAGAGCCATATTAAAAGTAAGTTCTTTCCTACCCATTCGATACCCAACGTTTGATCTGTATCAGCGCTGTAAAGTGCTGACCGTTAGACAGCTCTTTATTCTCCAAACAGTTATTAAGAAGCACTCGGAGCTGTCTTATAACCTCAAAACCATCTCAAGTAACAGGAGAACGACTGATGTCTGCATGACAAATAGATATAAATTGAGTCTTGCACATTCGGTTTCCTGGGTTTTTTTTATAGTAATAAGATAAAAAAAAACTTATATTTCAGACAGAGTCCATTTTTGGTTAGTATTCAAAAACTTAGAAACAAACAGAAACTTAGGAACAAGCAGCTTGTAAATTTATCCTCTCAGGATTGCAATAAAAAAGTTTGTTCGTAGATAAACGGCATTGATTACAATGAAACAGAATGTTTATTGAAACCCTTAAGGTAACATGTACTGGTCTGGAATGATAATAAATTTAGCATACGTGCCCAGAGCACCATCACCCGAACTCTCACTCAAACACACACTCTTCCAAGAAAGATAAAATTAAAAAATATTTTACCAATATTTTTTAATTTTATCTTTTTTTTTATTTTTAGTAGTTTCTGTTTTCCTTTTTGGTTCACTTTTGTTATTATGTTATATTATGTACCTATAATTTATTTAATACAGTCATTAGCCTTAAATGAGTTGTCCGATGGAGGGTAAGCCTGGTGATCTGTTTCAGTTTCGTAATATGTGCTATAAAATGACTTTGAATACGAGAAAACAATAAATTATTATTATTCCATTTATTATTCATATACATAATTACATAATAACATTTTTAAATATTTCTATAAAAAACAAAAGACATTTAAAAATATAAAAAATAGTAGCCCACCGGTATCGGGAATAAGGTCCAAGCTACCTGTGGTCAGGGCTCTGGAGAAAGGAACCTCCTCACTATACGCGCCGTGTCCAGGAGAACTGCTGTCTGGATCAAGCCCTTTATCCAGAAAGATACTTGTCAGTTTCGGTAGAGGAGAGGGATCTAAGGTGTATGGTATCCGAGAGTTGGGTTCCCACCGATTCCATAATCCCCCGTCGTTTTTCATGCATGACTGCACATTTGGACAAACCAAATTCCATCCTGATGGCGCTACTGAAGGTTTCTGTTACCTTCAGTAGCTTCATGAGTTGCATGTTGTTAGGAGCAAAGAGTTTCAAGTCATCCATGTAAAGGAGGTGCGATATGACCTGACCACCTCATCTCAACCAGTAGCCTTGGCCCGAACCCTCCAGGAATGTACTGAGAGGGTTAAGAGACAGACAAAACCACAGTGGACTCAATCTGTCACCCTGAAGTATGCCACGCTCGATCCTTATCGGTGCGCTGTTTTCCTGGGTCTATCGATATTCTGGATAGTGAAGGACCGTCCTCCACTGCCTCATATACGACATCAGGAAGGTGCGTAGAACTGCATTAACTTTTTACAGCCCAACTTTGTAGAGCACCCTCATGAGCCATGTATATGGCACTGAGTCGTAGGCCTTCTTATAGTCTATCCAGCATGTCGACAGATCCCTTCGGGAACGACGAACCTGTTGGCTAATGGCTATGTCGATGAGGAGCAGTTTCTTACATCAAATTACTATCGATATGAAGGTTAATCTTTACTCTCAAAATGGATGTTAGAACTTTAGACCGTTGGTAAACACGCGATCGGTCTATAATTTTTAGGCTCCGCGGTACTACCTTATTGGTAAAGAACCGCTCAACATGTTCGTTTTATCATTTAATAAACAACAAAATCTATGGCATAAAATACATTTTAGGGTGTAAAATTGAAATACACCCACTTAAAGATCCCAAACTCATTCCCCAATGCAAATGATGTCAGGCGTATGGGCATACTCATAAATACTGCAGTAAAGAGCCAAGGTGTGTAAAATGCACTGGCAAGCATCTTACAGCCAACTGTACCAAATCTCCGCAAGAGAAGCCAAAATGTGTTCACTGTGGTCTACCTCACCCTGCAAACTATAGAGGGTATGAAGTAGCTAAACAGATACAAATGATGAAAAACATAAATATTAAAAACAAAGTTGTGGTGGCAACTACCCAACAGTCTCTTCCTTTACTAAAACCTGACAAACAGGTTATAAGGCGAGTTTAACACCAAAACCATAAATCAAGAGTCCAGTCAACTGCAAAACCCATGCAAGTAACCACCTATGCGGAAGCTGCAAAACAAAGATCAAGCCTTCGAACCTAGAGGATAAAATTAATCAGATCTTAAATTGTATTACGTCATTTGACAAGAGACTAGAGAAACTAGAAGTCGGTGGCGCAAAAATGAAGAATACCCTTAAATAATGGCGTGGAATACTAATGGGCTCCTCAAACATTAAAATGAGTTGCAGGCGGTCCTAGACACAGATAATATAGACATGTATTTGGTCTCTGAAACGCACTTCACTAAGCTATCTTTTGTCAAATGTAGAGGATACATAGTATATAATGTGCTCCACCCTAATAACTCTGCCAGAGGAGGTAGCGCGGTTATAATCAGACACAACATTAGTCACAACATGCAGTGTAAATACGGTGGACAAGACATTCAAGCCGTGGTAGTATCTATTAAAACCAAATATTGTCACGTATCCATTGCAACCGTATACTGTCCTCGATCGATAGATCGAAGATCGATATTTACATCTCTTTGAACTATTAGGCCAGAGATTTATCCTAGGCGGCGATTTTAATGCTAAGCATACGCATTGGGGATCAAGACTCACTACAACTAAGGGAAGGCAGCTCTTAAGTGCAGTTAAAAATACAAATTCTGAAGTTATGAGCACAGGTAAACCAACGTACTGGCCCACTGACCACCAGAAAATACCGGATCTTATAATGTGCGACGGAATTGCATAATTTAATTCCACCAAGCCCGTTCCATCATCGGACCACAAAACGAACAGCGATGCGCCACCCGCGGTACATGGTGGACATCCCACCCCCACGCACAAAACGTTTTGGGAACTCATTAATAGTGCGTACAGCTGAGGAGTGGAATTCCCTGCCGGAGTCTGTGTTTCCTGATAGCTACAACCAGGGAGTCTTTAAGTCAAGAGTGAATAGGTTACTTCTATGCAAGCGGGCTACATCTTCGACCACGTCATCGCTCACTCCGTCCCTGGCTGAGCCGGCGTAGCCACCCCCGGCCGATTGAAGTTTTTTTTTGGTTTTGGCGACATTCAACCAAATTTTTTACACATTATTATTTTTTCTTGTCAACCTCAATTTAAAATTAACATAAATAAAATAAGGACTACAGTTCGCGTCAGCGTTGTTTGCCCCTCGGAATTTTGGTTTGAGTGAAGTCCGCGCAGGTGCAATCGCGTAAAAAGTGTTACATTCCTAATATATTTTTTTGTTTATACGTATTATACTATAAACAAGTAACAAAGACTACCAGTAACAATAAAATATCAAAAAGTAACACAACAAACTCATACACCACAAGAACACAAATCAAACTGTAAGAAATAACCAAAATAAATAATTAAAAACAATAACTACGTGTAACACTTTTCGCATCCACAGTCGTATTGCATTGAGCAAACGGGACACACTTATGCATCGAACGTATACGAGCGAGTGAGATGCGATTACACCCGCGCGCTTGCGCTAATCCACGCATGCGCGAGCTACCCGCGCATGCGCGGTTGTATGTTTGTTGTCAAAGACATCCTGCGCAGCCGATTGCGGCGTACTTTGCGGAGGCAAACTTGCGTGATGGGAACTGTAGTTAGTCATTTCGTATAATCATACCCTTTGATAAAAAGCTATGATGAGCTAAATGGTTCCACTGTTATGCTGTAACCATATTCTATTGTTTTTTTGGCTAATAGAGTCGTGCTGCTACAGTTATAATATAAATTTATTGATTAAAATATTCTAAAACATTTTTGGAATCGTCACCATTGAGGTTCTTTTTTTTTGATGATACCCAACATGACTATCTATGTCACGAACATTTTTATGTGAAAATAGTTGCAAACCAACTTTAAAAATCGTTAACGTCTTTCAACCAACTACCAAAGCGTGGCCCGGGCGTACGAGGTCCCTTCAACCAACTACCAAAGCGTAGCCCGGGCGTACGAGGCCCCTTCAACCAGCTTTACCAAGTGCCAAAGCGTGGCCCGGGCGTACGAGGTATCAACCAGCTTTATACAACACTACTAAAATAGACAAAAAAAAAATATAAATATCGTACAAATCAAAGTAATTCACTCCGGTGTACTTGAGCTTTGTCCACAACTATGTGAAAATCTTTTTCCGAAGCCGAGAGCGTACCAGAACTGGCAGTGACAGTTTTTTCACTAGCACTGGATGCTGTTTCGGTTTCAGTGTCCGAGGACTCTATTAAGTCAGTTCCATTTTCATCGATCGCCAACACGTCATCCTCGTCATTTGTCAGTGCTTTAGGGCTTGTACACATGCCAATGACCTTGTGCATACAAACGGTGCTAACTAAACCTCTACACGCCACTCCGCTACCCGTGTTTTTATTTTTTGTAATAAAAATAATACATATATTTAAGAAGTAAGTTTTGGGGTGGTTTGGGATCTACCTCTTCGCGGTCCACCCCGGGCAACGGCACCACTGGCTTGCCTGTGGTACGGCAGAACGATCCCACTTAAAGCAGTGGTAGGCTCCGTCTGACACAGGTACTCACCGGACACGGTTGTTTCGGGAGATACCTGTTTCGGATTCGGCGGGAGGACACGCCCGGGTGTCAACATTGCGAGGATCGCCCGGAGGACACGGTGGAGCATACGGTAGAGGTCTGCCCTGCTTGGGCGGAGCACCGCCGAGTCCTCGTCGAGGCGATCGTCGGTGACGACCTCTCGCGACCGGCCCTGGTTCAGTCTATGGTCCGGAGCGAGGAGGCATGGGAAGCGGTTAGCTTCTTTTGCGACGCAGTAATGCTAGCAAAGGAGGAGGCCGAACGTGTGAGAGAGAGGGAGGCCTCACGACCCGGCCACCGCAATAGAAGAAGATAGCCCGGGCGTCGGGAGTCGCAGGGCGATTTCCGACCACCGTAGGCGCGGGCCTACAGACGGCGAGCACTGGGTGGCTCGCCGTCCGATCAAAACCAGGCCCGTGTCAGCGGCGCGCTGTGTTCCACGCGCGCCTCAAAAAGCTGTCAGCAAGGGAGACGGGGCTCGCCAGGGCCAGTGCCTGCCGGGGTGCGGAATCCGTCTACCCATCCGTCGACCTACCTTGAAGACAACGATTTCCTCAGTGACCGTCAGTATGGCTTTCGCCGGGGACGCTCAACTGGCGATCTTCTTGTGTATGTCACGCACTGCTGGGGCAAAGCCATTGAGAGACACGGCGAAGCACTTGCCGTGTCGCTTGATAGGACTCGAAGGCTTTTGACAGGGTCTGGCACGCAGGTCTACTCAGCAAACTTCCTGCTTATGGCATCCCAGCTGGTTTTTGCTGCTGGATATCAGACTTCCTGAGTGAACGGTCGATCCGAGTAGTCGTTGACGTCTGCTCCTTTGACCTCATGGCTATTGATGCTGGAGTTCCTCAAGGGTCTGTTCTCTCTGCAACTCTTTTCCTGTTGCACATCAATGACCTACTTCAGCCTGGTCTTGTTGAGTACGCAGATGACAGTACGGTTTCAAAGAGATACTTGTCCAGCGCAACAACCAGTGGTGTTGAAGTTTGTTCCTTGAGAGAGGCCATGGTAGAGCGGACAAATTAGACCTTAAGCGTTGTCTCCCAGTGGGGTGATGACAATCTGGTCACTTTTAACACCACCAAAACACAGGCGTGTCTTTTTACCGCAAAAAGGAGTCGTTTTGACTAAAGTTCCTACTTTTCGGGGTGCATCTGTTCCTGTGACTGATCGGCTTGAGCTCCTAGGCATGGAGTTGACATCCAGTCTCAACTTCGGCGCCACCATTGAGTACAAAGCCCAAACTGCGGCCAAAAAGCTGGGCATCCTGAATAGGGTGAAGCGATACTGGACAGCTAAACCTTTACAAAGCACAAGTCCGATCCTGCATGGAGTATTGTAGCCACCTTTGGGATGGCTCAGCTAAGTATCAGCTTGCCGCGCTTGACTCGGTGGAACGCAGAGCTAAGAGGCTCATCGGCGACGTAAAACTGGTGGATGCCAAGCTACATAGCTTGGCTCATCGCCGTAAGGTTGCCTGCTTGTCGGTCTTCTACAGATTGTACTTCGGTGAGTGTGCCCAAGAACTCCACGACCTCATCCCACCGGCCCCCTTCTACCATCGGACATCCAGACGCACTGCATCTTACCATCCCTACCTTGTGGCTATTCCACCAATTCGCACTAAGCGTTTTCAAACGTCTTTTATAATGCGCACAGCAAAGGAGTGGAACTCTCTGCCTGCGTCTGTGTTTCCAAAAGCTTACAACCCTAATCTCTTCAAAGTTAGAGTGAACAGGCTCCTTCTGGGTAGGCTCGCTCTATCGTAGACTTTGTCTCTGTCATCTCTGATATAGACTAGAGTCAAGAGCAAACCAAAAAAGAAACTAAACTTACAAATAAAAAAAAAGACGTAACTGAACTATTTTTTTTCTTTTGTATTAAAAGGCAGTAAGTATTTTTTTGTCTTTTGTTAAAAAATGAAGGAGTAAAATGGTTTCACTTCAACGATTTGGAGGTGATTGGTGCCCCCGCCAAGTCGAGCACAAAGCAAACACTGCCGTACCATCCTTTACTGGAACCATTTCGCCGCATTTTCAGGCCCTTATTTGAGAACCTCTGGATAAGACCAGGACAAAGAAATTTTCGTTATCCAGTAAGCTATAATCACATACTTAAAATCCAAAATTTCAAGTCTGTAGGTCATTCAGTTCCAAAGGTAAGCGAAAGCAAAGTTTTGCATTTCTGACACTCACTCACTCATGATCATCAGAATAGAACTAGTACTTCCCATAAACTCAGAGAGCTGAAATTTGGTACAGAGTTAGGGTTTAATGGCCACATAAAGGGAAAACTATAAAAACTAGGATAATCGAAGATCTGGAGTACCGTACCTGGTGACCCTGATTAGAAAACACAAGAACTCAACCAAACTTTTAGAGATCGACATACCTGATACCGCCTTTACAAAAATATTCAACTTGGTGGGCCGCTTCATTTGATGTCAAAAATCGAAGATCTGAAGTATCTGATGAAGAACCCTCAGCTGGTCTCAGCTGTATTAGAGATATGGTGATGCCCCCTTCTACTATTGGTCTAATAAAATAAATCAATATTGGGCATATTGATTTATTTTAAACAATATTATATACGTTTCTACAAAAAGCAAAAAGAAGTGAAATCCCAACAAAAACATTCTGTAAAAAACTAGCCAAGTCTCGATGGAGCTGCTTGTTTATCTCTAAAAAGTAATTAAATCTAGACAATGTCGTGCCATAAAGAAATCGCAGTAAGGAACCTTAGACTGGTTCCTTACTGCGATTTCTTTATTATTATAGTTAATGTTGTGTGACTTGGCCGTTGAAGGGTACACAAGGGTACAAAACCAGGTGCTCCATGACACCATTGCACCAATCTGTCGCCAGAACCGCTACCCATTGACGATGGAAAATTGCCACTTGGAAAACGTTGATTCAATAACCAGTCAATTGTAGGCTTGATAAAGCTGCTTATTTCAATAATACTTATGTATAGGTGAGCCTGAAACTAACAGTATAAAAAACTTTTTCTAGTACAGACGGACTTCTAATCATTGATAGAAGTCCGTCTGTACGTCTATTTTATGTTAGATCGGTGGTCGATTTGACGCTCTTAAAAGAAGTCAGCATTGTCAATGCTGCAACAACAGCCTAAAATGAGACACTAGCGTCCAATTACCAATGCCAGTATGGGCTATTATCTCGCTTACAAAACATAGGGAGTTACAACAGATATAACATTACGTGTAAACAAAATTGACTTGTACCGACTAACGTATAAAGAATGTTCAACGGCCAAGTCACACAACATTAACTGTAATAATAAAGAAATCGCAGTAAGGAACCTTAGACTTGGCACGACTTTGTCTAGATTTCATTACTTTTTAGAGATAAACAAGCAACTCCATCGAGACTTGGCTAGTTTGCGTCTTCCGGTACTCGGACGCGTTCGCCATTCGGTACGCGATAAATCTGCCCTCTCCAATACCACGTAAATTTGACATTTCTTTGTGCACGAAACATATGAATATAAAATTATTTTACATTCCAGTAACAACGCAACCAACAACAAAACACTCGACAGGTTGCTATAACTACATTTAATAAGGATGTTTACTGAATAACCAAAGAATTATTGGTTTAATAAACACAACACTAGGTAACAATCATCGTAATTTTCATTGCATTTGTAACTGACTGTCGATATAGGCACAGTATTGTCAACAAGTTTATTTTATCAAACAGACTATCGTTCTCGTCGTCAATGTTGTGTTCACTAGATTTACTAGTTCAGGCCTTAGGTTTTAAATTAAATAACGAAATTATCAGTAAGTTGTGTTGTGTACCAAAGGGCCATAGTTTGTAATATTATTTATTCGATTTAAATAATTATCAAACGTTATTTCAGATTTAAACAAAATTAAAATAAAACCAAAATAATACAAAATAAAATCATATAGAATCAAAACAAATCATAAGAATTACAATAACCTGAAAAAAATAAACATAACAAAATTTAAATTAAATAACATTACAATCAAGTACGTACAGAAGAACATCACAAAGCACTATGCTTATATTTAGCTGGTTTAGTTTCTCATCAGTTTTAAGTGAAGGTAAGTGTTACATGATGCTATGCTATGACATTTCAATTTTTATATACCTGATTACTAAGCCTCCTCTGTCCATCCATCCGTCTGTCTGTCAGCGGGCTGTATCTCAAGAACCTAACTAAAAACTTAATAGGTAGACAGTTGAAATTTTCTCAGATTGTGTATTTCTATTGCTGCTCTAACAACGAATAAAACAAAACAGGGTTTATGATATCCGTACTATAAACCTTTTTTTTTTATTTGTTGCCAACCAGCTAAGCGCAAGTTTTTCATTCCAGTTCCATAATTCCAGTTTCTTACCAACTGAAACTATGATGTTTTTCAGGTATGTCCTTGTCTTGCGGCATCGATGACACTAGGGTGCAACATGTCAACGAGGGTGTCGCCAAAATAGAGACATATCCATGGATTGGAGTCCTGTACTATCCTTACCGTAAGTCACTTTCGGAGTCTGAGTTTCCGAACGCACAACTTTCAACCCTGATCTCTTCAAAGTTAGAGTGAACCGGCTCTTTCCGGGTAAGGTCCCTCTATCGGCGACTTTGTCTCTGTCAACTCTGACCTAGACTAGAGTTAACAGCAAACCCATAGAATCTCAAAAAAAAAATGTTTCACCATTGTTCATCGTCGTTATCAATCAGCCTAAGCCTCCACTGCTGGGCGTAGGCCACTTTAATCTTGATTCGGCAGCTCTCATCCAGTTTCTTGATATATCGACCAGCTCTTGAAGGATCGTTTCTGTCGGTTTTATCATCTAAATTCAAATTCAAATTCAAAGCATTTTATTTCAAATAAACCATTCACAGGCACTTTTGAAACGTCAAGGTCGGTCAGTCAAAAACATGGAAGCTATTTGCACGTTCCAAAGCGTAGATCTCTATGGAGAAGAACGTGCAAGAAACTCCACGGACGCTCTTTTAAATCATGTTCTGTTTTACAAAATTCTAAGTTACATATACTTGTTGCATCTGCATGTGAGGACAATGCAAAGAAATTTAAATATAAAGATTAAAATAAGCCAATCGCAGTTAAGAGATGACCAGTCTCAACCGACGGCGCTCGTTCACGAACATGACGCGTGTATCGGATCTAGAGGCCGATGAGTGCAGAAGAATCAGCTAGGCCGTCCAGTATCAGCTGCAAGACATGAAGTTAACCCGGTTTTTATTTGCTGACATTGTATCTTTCATTTTATTTTTTATGACTTTTTGTACTATTTAAATTTAATATTGCTGACTTTGTATTTAATGAAAAATTGTACTTTTATAATTAATTTTGTGATAGTAATTATTGACTTTAGCAACACTATTTTGTATGCCTTTCGGCGGAACATAGGATGGACCAAACAATTTTGTAAAAGATATTTGTACCCTGTGTTCACAAAATTAATAAATGAATGAATGAGTGTTTGGGACATGTCGGTTACCTTGGTTTTACGGTAAATCTTGTGGGTTACTCAGAAATTTCGTAATTTCTTTGCTTTGCATATTTGCCTGTTTTTCCTCTAATAAGTCATTATCTATACATGTAATAAAATGATGTTTTTATTTGGATTTAGATCAGAAAAAGTTTACAACTGCAGTGGTACTCGTGACGAAACAGATGGTATTGGCGACGGCGCTAGAAATTGATAGGCTACCTAAAGAGGACTTCAGGTAAGAGTAATTTTAGTAGTTTTTTAGAAAAAAGTAGAATATTAGATATCTCTGACTGTTTCATCAGTTCAAGATTTATAGTGCGAGATCAAGCATTTAACTAAACAAATATCTCAAATAAGGTTGGATCTTGGTTTGTTTAGTGTGGTTCTCATATCGGCGCATCAAGTCAATCTATCGCACTCCTGGACATAGAACTTAAGTTTTTTCATCATGTCCGTCTCAGCCATCTTAAAACGTTTTGTTTTATCTTTGATTTCTGAATTTTTGGTGTTTCTGGTGTGGTGCATGACAAAATAATAATTAAAAAAAAATAATTACTTTTCACTGTTTTATTTATGTATGTCGGAGATGCAGAGGGATTTAAGGTTGAGTAGAATCAGTGCGCACAACCGGTGCGGTCGAGCTCTGGGTGTCAACTGTGTCGTAGACTAGCCCCACCTTGACATAGACAAATGTCAAACGCCACACGTGACAGTTCATTGACTACCCCCAATCGAACTACTGACTCTATGACAGTTGTTATCGATTTGGTTAATCGACTAAGGTATCTCAAACGTTAATAGATGGCCCTACTAGTACGTAAACAAGCCCTTTACTTCACTCCTCCGACATATATAAGTCTTGCCACATTGAGCTTCGACAGAGACCAATAGAGCGCAGCATTCTAGGCATAAAAAGAGCTGACAGAATAAGAAATGCCACGCTGCGTTCAAAAATGGGCATCATAGACGTAGGAAAAAACGCTGCAAGGCGAGATAAGAGCTGCAAGAGAGATTGGGCGGGTCACGTAAGCTGCATGCGCATCCAATGCGCTTTAGGATGGACGGGAGAATGAGAAGATAGAAAGAGAGAAGATGAAAAGGTGGCGGGACGACCTAGATGTCGTCTTTCGCATACTGCCAGGATTGGTTCGAGGTGGCTCGGGACAAAAATATCTGGAGAAGGAGTTGGGGAAGTCCTTTGCTCAGCTGTGGGACAGGTTAAAGGTTTTTTTCTTCCTCTTTATTTATTATTAGGGACTTTTATACAATGTACATGCCAGTCCTATCGGACCTTATAATTATGTAAAACGTAACAACACAAACTTAATTAGACTATGAGCAGCTCTAGAGTTAGGTGACGACAAAATATGATGGAACATGCCAACATCGTATATGTTTATCTCAAGCTCTCTAAGTAGTTCTTCTCTTGCAGACTGAAATCTGACACACTCTGTCAATAAATGTTTCACATCCTCCAGGGTGCCACACACATCACAATTGGGTGAATTAATTTTTTTCATAAAAAATCCAAAATTATTGAGCGGCATGTGACCAGATCTCAGTCTGTGAGCTGTAACAATCATTTTTCTGTTAAGTCTAAGGTTAAAGGTTGAAATTAAATGTAAAAAAATATTAATGACGTTTTTTCTCCGGATCCACTGGATCGATCCTGTTGAAATTTGTTCCACATAATTATGGACTTCTGTGACCCAAACACTGATGCGTTTCGTAAATAATTAAATTTTGAGTTAGAACATACTAGGTAATTAAAAATAAAGTTTTTCAAACTGTATTGTGTGACATCAAATGAAAGGGTTTACTGTGAGGGTTTTAATCATATTTTTTCATAATTTTGCAATAAATAGTTTAGAAGTTATTAAAGAAATTAGACCAAAAATTACCATTCCCCCCTTATCTCCGGGCCCTTAACTACTGGACCTAAAATTTTGAAAAAATCCTAAAGATTACAGGAAAAGCTATAAAAAGTCTATAGTCTTAAAATAATATACATTCAGTCAAAAAAGTATCGGGAATGGATGATTTGTTTATGGTTCCAAATTCAAATTTTTGTTTTTTTTGTAGTTGTTAGATTGGCACAACTGTTTTCCATTTTGGCGCGGAGTTTGAGTTGCATCTGTTATTTATATTAAATACAGTGCTGGTTTTAGTAATATCATATATAGTGTGTATTGCGAATTTCATAATGGACAAAAATATCGAACAAAGAGTTTGTCTTAAATTTTGCATCGCCAATGGAATTTCGTGTTCGGAGTCACTGAAAATGTTACAGAAGGCTTACGGTGAATCGACTTTATCAAAAACTCGTGCTTATGAGTGGTTCAAAGCGTTCAAAAGCGGCCGAGATGTGATGGAAGATTTGTCTCGCTCTGGTAGGCCGTCAACGTCTGCAACTGAAGTTAACATCGCAAAAGTGAAAGAAATAGTGACTGAAAATCCCCATTCAACTCTGAGAGAGATAGCCGCCGAACTTTCTGTATCTCACGAGTCGATCCGTACCATTTTAACTAATCATTTGGGTATGAAACATGTTGCTGCTCGGCTAGTCCCAAAAGATCTGCATTGGATTTCGCACCACGACAATGCGCCTTCGCACAAGGCTATCATTGTGAACGAATTTTTAACCAAACACTCAACAAATACCATCCAGCAACCACCATATTCACCAGATATGGCTCCTGCTGACTTTTTTCTTTTTCCTAAACTCATATTACCACTTCGTGGCACCCATTTTCAATCGATAGAAGACATAAAGGAGAATTCGCGGCGAGAACTGAACTCAATTCCGGAAGTAGTGTTTAAAAAATGTTTTGATGAATGGATTATTCGTTGGCGCAAGTGTATCGTTTCTAAAAGAGCATACTTTGAAGGTGATAAAATAAATTTGGATGAATAACAGACATTTTGTGTATTATTGATCTTTTCCCGGTACTTTCTTGACAGAGTAGTATGTATTAAAAAAATGAAATTCGTTCGGAATCCTCTGCACGCGAGACTGAATCGCAATTGGCCAGTTTTTTTCATATACCTAATGATTCGTCTTCCTTCGCCACTTTCAGGGCGCGCGCTCGAGTGGTCATGGGCAGCAACTGCAGTGCCGGGTCGGGTGTGGGTATTCGCGATTATTCTTACCATCCCGACTACACCAGCAATACCTATAGTGCATTAGCTTTGATTCAGTTGGAAACCGACCACGTGTCGATAGGTAAGAATATTCCTGAGGCTGTTTGATAAGGTGCGTAGACATATTTAAGGCTGATGTTGGGTAGCTGATACCATAATCTGCCTAGCATTTTCCCAACTATATTGATATAGGTAGTAGTCGGCATTTAACTGCCTCCGTGGTTGAGTGGTTTAGGCGTTTGCCTTACGTCTCGGTGGTCGTGGGTTCGATCCCCACGGGGAAAGTATACTTTGTAAAGTGGTTATCCAGTTTGGCTAGGATATTGCAGGCTTGAATCACCTGATTGTCTGATAAAAAGATGATGCTTCGGTAGGCACCTATAAGCCGGTGGTCCCATCCGCTAAATCAGCTTTCGTCAAATAAACCATGTCAGAGGCCCTTGAGGCGGTTAAGAAACTCTGACACTAGGGTGTCCTACACACCCTAGTGTCAGAGTTAGATCTTACTGCCCACACGAGAAGACGAAGAAGGGGTCGGCTTCCAGTCAAACCGGATTCAACTGAATACCAGTATTTTACGTGGAGCGGCTGCCTACCAGACCTCCACATTCTATTAACTGGGTAAAACGGTAGTACTTGGCAAGACTGTAGTCAGATTTACTGGCTTCTGACAATCCGTAACGACTGCCAAAGATCTACAAACGACAGTTAGGACCAACGGCTTAACGTGCTTTCCGAGGCAGTATCGACAAAATTTTTGTATACTAGATTTTGTAAAACATTTATTTGAAAAGAGTAACCATGAAATTTCTTGTTCATCCTTCTCCATAAGAATCTACTTTTGGACAGTAGAGTCACTTTATTATTATATATTATTTTATATGTAAATAATGACGTTCAAAAGCACCATTTAATGGCCTAATTGAAATAAAAGTTTAGACTTTGATGACACAGACCAACCAAGGCAAGCATTGTTTAGCTTTGAAGATTGACCTGTGCTGCTAAAAACCCTAATGTTCGCGCTTCTGGAACACCCTATACAGAAATTTTTGTCACATTTTTTATCACAAATTATAGTAATGACTGACCATTTATGTTACCTATTCTTCTTAGTCTTGATGAAAACTGCAAAAAGCTGAACAGCACCAGCTAGTCAAATGTGAACATTCAGTCAAAAAAGTATCGGGAATGGATGATTTGTTTATGGTTCCAAATTCAAATTTTTGTTTTTTTGTAGTTGTTAGATTGGCACAACTGTTTTCCATTTTGGCGCGGAGTTTGAGTTGCATCTGTTATTTATATTAAATACAGTGCTGGTTTTAGTAATATCATATATAGTGTGTATTGCGAATTTCATAATGGACAAAAATATCGAACAAAGAGTTTGTCTTAAATTTTGCATCGCCAATGGAATTTCGTGTTCGGAGTCACTGAAAATGTTACAGAAGGCTTACGGTGAATCGACTTTATCAAAAACTCGTGCTTATGAGTGGTTCAAAGCGTTCAAAAGCGGTCGAGATGTGATGGAAGATTTGCCTCGCTCTGGTAGGCCGTCAACGTCTGCAACTGAAGTTAACATCGCAAAAGTGAAGGAAATAGTGACTGAAAATCCCCATTCAACTCTGAGAGAGATAGCCGTCGAACTTTCTGTATCTCACGAGTCGATCCGTACCATTTTAACTAATCATTTGGGTATGAAACATGTTGCTGCTCGGCTAGTCCCAAAAGATCTGAATTTTCTCCAAAAACTCAATTGCATGAAAGTCGCTGAGGACATGCTAGAACGAGTCAGTTCGGACCCAACATTCATGAAACGCATTGTTACTGGTGACGAGACGTGGGTTTACGAGTTTGACATGCAAACTAGTCAACAAGCTTCGGAGTGGTGCCTTCCAACTGAACCGAAACCGAAAAAACCACGCCAAAGTCGATCAAAAGTCAAAGTCATGTTGACTGTTTTCTTTGACTATCGCGGTGTTGTGCACTCTGAATTCTTACCGGAAGGTCTAACGGTAAATAAAGAATATTATTTGAGCGTTATGCGGCGTTTAAGAGAGCAAATTCGACGAAAAAGGCCAGATTTGATTTTGCGCCTTCGCACAAGGCTATCATTGTGAACGAATTTTTAACCAAACACTCAACAAATACCATCCAGCAACCACCATATTCACCAGATATGGCTCCTGCTGACTTTTTTCTTTTTCCTAAACTCAAATTACCACTTCGTGGCACCCGTTTTCAATCGATAGAAGACATAAAGGAGAATTCGCGGCGAGAACTGAACTCAATTCCGGAAGCAGCGTTTAAAAAATGTTTTGATGAATGGATTATTCGTTAGCGCAAGTGTATCGTTTCTAAAAGAGCATACTTTGAAGGTAATAAAATAAATTTGGATGAATAACAGACATTTTGTGTATTATTGATCTTTTCCCGGTACTTTCTTGACAGAGTAGTATAGCTTTCGAATTGATGATAAACTCTTAGAGCGGATTTCACCTATTAAACTGAACGCGTTCTGTACATCTGAACTGCGTTCAAAATCTGTCAATGTACAATAAACGTGGTTTGTATGCTGATTGCGTTTAGTTTCATTGGTGAAATTCGCCCTTAATATTGTAATACGTGATTTCAGAGTTGCGGCCCATTTGTCCTCCTCCAAGAGCGCTACTTTACCAGAACGAAAATTTTTATGCCATGGTGTTATCTGACGGTAGGTAATTATCATCATTTCAGCATAGACATCCGTTGCTGGACCTAGGCTTCCTCTAAATATCGGAACACCGACGGGTCACGTGCATCCAGTGAATCTGTATCGGCATCTATAAGCATAAGCATAATCAGCCTATAATGTTCCCACTGCTGGGACACAGGCCTCCTCTCGGTGAGAGGGAGTAGGCCGTAATCCACCAGGCGGGCCCAGTGCGGGTCGGTAGATGTCACATGTCTTCGAATTTTTGGTTCTAGGACATGCCGGTTTCCTCACAATGTTTTCCTTCGCCCTTTTTGAGAGCAATGGTGATGAAATAATTTACACAAAGTAAAGCGCCTGCTTGGGTTCGAACCTACGACCTACAACTCTTAAGTCACAGCCATTACCACCGGGCCACCACTGCTCTCTTATCGGCATCTATACTACTACAAAAACTTATAGAGCGCCATCTATACAGCCCAATTAGAACTACGACAACCTGCATCACGGTATCAGTTTTCGTGCGATTTCAACACATACAACAGCTCAAAAATCATCAAACATTTGCCCCCCAGACAAAACACCCGTTTGTTCGGAGTATCCTCCCTTTTCAATGCAGGTCTGTGGGAGTTTACACCCTGTATCACTTACCTCTATAAATCCCCGCGGCCTTCACTATCTTGACTTGGTACGCGGGTCATCTTTTTAGCTCTATTAAATAAACTAGCTTCTCCCCGCAGCTCTTAACTCTGATCCTAAATTCATTAGGATTGATGTTAACGATTTAGGTGTAAAAGCGTTTCAAACTAACTCATTTTTAACCGACTTCTTCAAAAAGGAGGAGGTTCTATGTTCGGCTGTATGTATCTTTTTTTTTGTTTTTTTTTTTTTTTATGTATGTTCACCAATTTATCCGCCAATTCTGGACCGATTTTAAAAATTCTTTTTTTATTCGATAGCCTATACTCCTGAGGTGGTCCCATTGTCACCAAGTCAGAATTTGACGATGGAATCCCATGAAAATCGAGGGCAACCCTAAAATGTTATAAGCACATACACTATGTTTCATAAACTTTCTATCGCAATTCAGATATTTGTGCCTGGTAATCATCATCTCATGACACTGAGCTGATGATGGAAGGTATAAGTCAGGATCTGATGATATGATCCCGTGAAAAATGTTTGTTCAGCGATAGTTTCGCCAATTGTTAACTGATTTGCATGATTCTTTTTTTTTGTTTGGGAGAGTATTTTTTCGGACTGGTCCCATTTAAATTTGGTGAAGATGTGATGAAGAACTTTGGCGGTAGGCAACGGAACTCTTCAATAAATGATAGCAAATGGATTGGGATTTCTGTAATCGCATGTCTGTTGATTGTTTACACCAGTTCATAACATAATATCAAGCTGGCACGCTGTGCTTGTGGTTTCACTTTTTACCGCTAAAAACTGAAAAATAAAAAAAAAATTAACAAAAAATAAAACCGACTTGTTTTTGGTTATTTCGTTTTTGAACACCGACTTCCGAAATTAAAGTTATTTTTTACTTTGTAGTGTTTTGTTTTTGGAAGTCGTTTTTATTTTTTTGTTAAAAAGTTTTCACATTAATAATATTTGTTAAGACTAGCTTTTGCCTGCGACTTCGTACACGCAGTTCCGTTTTTTCCCGTTCCTGTTGGAGTTTTGGGGAAATCCTCTCTTAGTGGAACCTACGCGCCAATTTTCAGCTTTCTACGTCCAGTAATCAGTCACTCAATCTGATTTTTATGTACTCGTATTAGGAATGCTGAAATTTACAAGATATTTAAATCTTTCTAGATTGTGACCAATCTGTATTGACGATACACAAGATGAAGTTCGTATCAACGGAAGAGTGTAAGACTTTCTACAGGCGGATGCAGGTAAATCATTGTAGACCTTTTGATACCCACTTCAAGATAAGCCTTGACTTGATGCAAAGTAAAGAAATAAATATAGAGGAACCACAAGTTATAATACAATTTGAAAAAAAAATCCGGCCAAGTGCGAGTTGAACTCGTCTACCGAGGGTTCCGTACAAAGGTACATATAACTTTTATGATTTTTCGTTTTTAGCGTAATTTGCTTTAGTTTTTTTATGCTTAATCGAATGCAAAAACTCTCATGTGTCTTAACCCTCTGGTTCGTGATTTACATTTGTTGTTTTGTGCAAAACATCAGATTGCTATTTTTGATATGTGAATTTAAAACACTTAAGGTGGATGCTCCAGGGTAGCCCGCGAAATTCAAATATTTTTATGTTTTTTGCAATTTGCCGGTCAGTGTGAAGCTGTATGTGGACCAAATGCGATCCGCGACCGTAACGCGTATTTATCTAAAGAATTATAACCATTTTAATCATCAATATAGCCCTCTAAGTTCATGTAGTTCGAAAGAATGATTATATCTGAAATATTATTCGTAAGAAAATCTGCGTAAGTATTAAGAACTGGCCAAGTGCGAGTCGGAACGAATTTTTTTTAACATGTTTTTTAACACTATAGACTTCTTTTAATCTATAGGTAAAGATTTATTATCTCCATTTTTTTCAAACAATTTGGCTCAGTAGTTTCGGAGATAAGGGGGGGAGATGGTCATTTTTCATCTAATTTCTTGAATAACTTCAAAACCATTCATTTTAAAATTATGAAAAAAATATAAGTAATACTCACACACTACAACTTCTCGAACGCTGCCCAGCCGAGTCGGATTCGACGGTTGACCTCTTTCTCGAATTTAGCTTTACCTAACTGGACCGTTTACAATTTCGAGTGTGAGTCTCCGATCTTGACAGGAGTGGGTGTTACATGAGTATTTACAATGATCTTGGTTTTGTCCATGTTTATTTTAAGACCCACTCTTTCGGAAGCTCTAATGAAGTCATCGAGTATTGTAATGAAGTCCTGTGTAGTCCCAGCCATGACGACTATATTGTAGGCAAATCGAAGGTGACTGATGTACTCGCTATTGATATTCATGCCTAGCCTTCTCCAGTCCAAAACCCTGACGACATCCTCCATTGGCGGCCGTAAACAGTTTCGGAGAAATGTGGTCTCCCTGCTTCACACCCCGCTGCAGTAGAATAGGCTTCGAAGTCCGATCCTGAAGTCGGACTGACATGGTGGCGTTTTGAAACATTTCAGCACCTCGATGTACCGATAGTCGATCTGGCACCGTGGGAGAGACTTCAGCACAGCCCAAGTCTCGATCGAATCGAAGACTTTCTCGTAGTCCACAAACGCTTAACAGAGGGGCACTTCGGTCTTCTGCATATCCTGCCGCAGATTATTAACCCCAGACGCAAAAACGACGGGGTGTCCTCTGTTAATTGCATTAATAAATATTTTGTTAAAGAAAACCAAATTGTAAGTGGTTATTTTGTTACAAAGAGTTTGCTATGAAAAGAAGATGTTAGTTTCAATTTTTATGTTAAAATATCAAATTTTGATAAGTATTTTACTATAAAAAATTATGTAATCTCTGTCATTGTTGCTTAGAACGTTTGTTTAAAACATAAGTAGGAATCAAAGTGTTACCTTTTTATGTCAAACTAGATTTTGAACTAAATTCTTTAATTTCAAAAGATTTTTTAGTATTTTTTAATTTTTTGTTAGCGAAATACTTTGTGGAACTTACTTACTTACTTTGTGATACTTGTGGAATACATAACACAAAATAATTCGTTTGATTTAATAAAATTTGAATTGGACTTTTATTATTTTTTCCTTTGAATAATTATTTTAGTATTTCTTTGAGTTTAACACACAGACAACATAATTCAAGATTTTTGCTGTAGTAAAAATTTGTATGTGCGTAATTTTTACATAACAGAAAATATTCATGCGGTCAAATCTGACATGTGCCTCGAAATTAACAAAAAAAAATGTGCTTTAAGAGAGCGGGGAAAAACAACGATATTGTTGTCACTAAATGAAAGATAATTTTTGCCATAATACGGCATTTAAAGCTTTTTAAACTAAATAACTATATTTGTGTAAATATCAGATTTGGCAAGCACACCGACGATATGCCAGTGGTTGTTCAATTTATATGAAACTGTTCACATTTAGACGGATCCGAGTAATAGTACGAATCAACGATCCGTTTAAGGCTACGGACATGAAGTCAGCGGGAATGCGGTGGCTTTTTGAAACAAATTTTGAAAAGCATTTTGAAACGTCGTCGGTCGTAATTTTTTGCTAAAAAGCTAAAAATTAAATGCACAAAACTCCGTCAATGCAGACTCGCGGGCACCGCTAGACCGCTCGTAAGCCGCCGCTGCGTCATACCCCGCTCTGGTGCCTTCGAGTCCAGTACCCCTATTCTGTAACAACAATTACGTGTCTCGACAGCGGAATCCGAGGTGAGTATAAACATAAGACCTCTATGCTGTGTGCAATAAAGTTCACTTTGTGAGCTATCTCACTCAGGTGAAGCTCGATATCGAAATGGTTACTTACAGAATAGCCTTGCGGTTTCGTATTATAAATCTATGCATTGAAACGCGCCGCTTACTGCGCCGGCGCCACCTCTGCCCCCCGCTCTCTGACTTTATGTCCGTAGTTTTAGTGTGAACACGCACGTTCGGCCGCCGTCTTCCATTCAAACGGACGGGGCGTCTGAGTGGGGACGGGCCCACTTTTATCGAAGGGTTTCGTAGTTCTTAGGTCCTATCAGGCAAATTGTCACTCCTCAGAATGACTACAAAGCTAATAGCAAGCTTTTAAAAAGAGTCTAAGTATCCGTTACACCAATATGTGCGAGATATGATCTGGGAAGTTCTAAAGCTAGTGTGATTTTCCAGCTGGATATGGACACGTTATGGCCGACCTACACATCTTGTGCGAAGAGTGTGACGGGAGGGGACTGCGTCTGGCGTAGCGGGGCTATACTCGTGGTGAAAACGGGCAAACGCTGGAGTCTGGTAATCAGCATTTTTCTGTAATCTGTAAGCAGCTGAAACGATCAAAAACTGCTACCGATGCCAAGGAAATGGTGAAGGTTGTGCCACTAAAATTTGACACAGAGAAGAAGGATCTGTGTCCCGTTATAGGGAACCGGAAGCCGAACTGCTATCACTGCGTCCACTATTGAGGACACAAAATACAGGGGTGGATCCAGGATTGTCTTTTGAAGGGGGGTTTGCCACTGAGGGTGTGTTTTAGAAAATTTAACACGTAAACATACATACCATTTTATTTAACCCATAACAAGCCTTCGTGGGATTCTTTTTATAAATTCCTCAATGATTTCGTTAGATTGTAGACTACCAAAGGAATCTGGGTCTTTTGTGGGGGGGGGGGGGTATTAGCTGTATCGTCATGTTTTACAGTTGGGCTTCGGTGTGTACGGCCCCGGGTGCCAGGCCCCCGCCAGGTTCCTGGACTATGGCATGTACCACGGATGGGTACAACGCAGCATCGAGAGGATCGGTAGGCCTGCTATCACCAAGTTAGCGCCGAATCACGTCATTTTGAGAAGAAGTAAGTTACAATTTTTTTTAATTCAAACTGCTTCCGTGGTCGAGTGGTTTAGGCATTTGCCTTGAGACCCGGTGGTCGTGGGTTCGATTCCCACGGGTAGCATTCCTTGTAAAGTTGTTTCCAGTTTGGCCAGGACATTGCAGGCTTGAATCACCTGATTGTCTGATAAGAAGATGATTCCGTGCTTTGGAAGGCACGTATAAGCCGGTGGTCCCGGCCGCCAAATGGCGGTCGTCAAATAAACCATGACAGAGGCCCTTGAGGTGGTTTAGAAATTCTGACGCTAGGGTGTGTGGGGTCGTTAGACCTTACTACCCACTCGATAACAAGAAGAATTTCAATTTCATAAATGAAGGATCATTTTATTTGTGTTTATGAGGCTGTTTAGGTTTTAGAGCTTGCCAAAAAAATAGTTGTAAGAAAGTTCTTACTCACGGAAACAGTACTTACTATCCTCCTGGGGCAGTTGGCTATAATATATAGCATATAAGATTATTATCGTATCTTATTGTTCTCAGCAACCTCCAATATCCAAAGATTTGGTAAGTGTGACTATGGCGAGGTGAACGAAGAGCTCTACTCGGAACTGGTCGACATAAAGGGGGTGCATGGGAAGGGGACATATTATCTGAACGTAAGTAAAAAATCATCCGAATTGATAGGATTGGTGCCGATTACCTTCTTTCAAGGAGTGCCGTGTTACCCAGTTAATGGGTTGTGGAGGTCTAGTAGGCAGCCGCTCCACGCAAAATAGATCGTCATCTGCCTAACTTTTTCCCAACTACATTGGGGTCGGCTTCCAGTCAAACCGAATCAGCTGAATACTAGTGTTTCACGTGGAGCGGCTGACTACCAGACCTCCACAGCCCATTGACTGGGTAACACGGTACATCTTTGCAAGCCTGGAGTCAGATTTACTGGCTTCTGAAAATCCGTAACGACTGCAAAAGATCTACAAATGACAGCCGGGAGCAACGGCTTAATGTGCTTTCCGAGGCACGGAGGAAACTCGGTATGTTAAGATGGTTACCCATCCACAGACCAACCTTGGCAAACGTTGCTTATCCTTCAAGATCGACCCGTGCAGCTGTTATTATTTAGCCACGAGCTTTTCTCGGAAAAATGCTAGGCAAATGGTGTTGCCAATTTCCTTATTAAAACTTAATTTAAGCTATTTTCGGATTTTATCTATAGTTAGATCAATTTGTGAGAGTAGTCACTACTTCACTGGAATAAAAAAAAAAACGAATGTTGTAAGTGAATGAAAGATTGCAATTTGTGGCTGAACCGCGTTTAAAATGTGTGTGGTGAAAAAGAGACAACGCTATTATTTTCAGATAAATGTGTTTCAGCCACATGACGTCGATATTCTAAAAATGTTTGGGATTTTTCACGTGACAGCGCATGTTAAATCCTTTTATGTTTGACGTTTTGACATTCGAAATTGCTATCGACTGTCACTTAAGATACAAGTGTAATTAATATCAGAAATTCAGAGATACCGATTGTCGAGCTGTAAAAGTGTAGTGGATTTGTCGGTGTGTGTGTGTGGTGGTGTGTCGTGTGGCGAGTGTGTGGTGTTTGTGTGTGGTTATCTAAAATATTTTGGTGTTTCGACAGTCAATTTCATTCGGCTATCCGTCACTTTGTGTACAGCCTCAGCAGATCGATCAATACGAGATTTTTACAAGAACAGACTATCGATATACAGGATGCCATTTATGTCATTTTACAAAGGCGGTTTTTATTTTTTTTAATAATTCTAAAAGACAATAAGGTACAATAAGGTATAATAAGAATTATGACACACCCGTTTCATAATGTTTCACTATGAAAAACAATGTCACTGTTCCATTCCGCACCGTCCTTGGAACACAAGGCTTGACTGCGCTCGCTCCTGGATGTTTCAAACTACGTCATGATAATCTATTGCTGGCGGCGAGACTATGTATGATGTAAGAAGTCTTAATTCGAGGTTTGGTTCTCGCCTATTTTCTCCTCCATTATTAGACCGATATAAGAGATATTTCACAAACTAAATAAAAAGGATGTGTTCTGTGTCTTTGTTTTCTTTTTTTTAAAGAAATTTAATTAAAAGTTGCCAAATTTGTACACCAGGGCTCTGTTGACAGCGATTTATCGGATAATTTTGGGCATTTTGTGAGAGATCTAGTGCTTATACGGTTAATAAATCATCATAGGGACACAGTATAATTATATCCTTCTTATTCAGTTTGTAAAATATCTCTTATATCGGTCCAATATTGGAGGAGAAAACAGTCGAGAGCCAAACTTTGAATTATGACTTCCTCTTAATATTATAAAGAGATAAAGTTTGTGAGTTCGTGATGTTGTGAGTTTGTGAGGTTGTAAGGAGTAGTCTCTGGATCTACAGAACCGATTTTGAAAATTCTTTATGCAATAGAAAGCTACGTTATTCGTGAGTGTCTTAGGCTATATATACCGACAAATTGGTCACGGGTCAGCCAGTGCAAAATATTTGAAATGTTTTAGTAATTTAAATGTTTATAAATATATTTTATTCAATGAACGTGTTTTGATTGGATTTGTGAAGTGGAGATGAGAATGTTGAGATGGATGTGAGGAGTAACGAGAGTGCATAAAGTGAGAAATGAGTACATTAGAGGCACTTTAAAAGTGGCGTCAGTGACGGAAAAGTTAAAAGGGAATCGCTTGTCTTGGTATGGTCATGTGAAGAGGAGGGATGAAACGCATATAACTAAAAGAGTTATGAACATAAATGTGGATGGATGGAGAGGGAGAGGAAGGCCAAAGAAAAGATGGATGGATTGTGTGAGGAGCGAAATGAAAGAAAAGGGAGTTAGTGATAGAGTGACGACTGATAGAACAGAATGGAAGAATAAAACGTGTTGCGCCGACCCCAAGTAACATGGGATGGGCAGGAAGATGATGATGATTTAATTATGTTCTTTTTCAGTTAACAATCATCGCTGATGCTGAGTACAGCTGCGTAGTCCTCAGGGCGGACTATAAGGACATGTTCAGAAAGGACCTCCCTACCATGCGACTGAGGAGGTACTGTGCCGGCCCCGCGAATAGCGCCATTTGCTTCTCCGGCCTTCAATTCATCCAGATACACTTCTACGTCGAAATAACCTTCAAAGCTCAACTTAAATACAGTATCAATGCTTACGGGAAACCGGTGACCGCTATAGATTCATTTAAAGCCCATAAGTACGTTAACAGGGTGAACCAAATCCAACCGATGCTCTTTAATTATAAGATATACAAAGGGATGTTTAAAGGGTTAGTCGGAAATTCATCGTATCCCTGGTATGGTAAAAAAGAGATGAAAGGACGTGCCATAACTTCAGTCGACAAAAAAGTTCGAATCTAGAACCGTAGTGTTCAGCTAGTGTGCGCGTCACCTAGTGCGATTTATTCCAACACGAAATTAAAAAGGTATTGCCTTAAACTGGTGACTGGATTGCTTTCTGAATAATACTTCGAACCATCTGATGACCAAAACTACGTCACAAAATTTAATCTGTTCTAACAATTTTTTTTTTCATGTATTGCAGTCTTTTGAAGATAAAAAGAAATTCGTTGTAAATATGTTAAAACCGACCAAGTGCTAGTCGGACTCACACACGAAGGGTTCCGTACCATAAACTTAATATTTATTGTTTGTTGTTATAGCGGCAATAGAAATGCACAATCTGTGAAAATTTCCCCTGGCTCTATACCTATTACAATTCTTGAGATACAACCCGCTGACAGACATATGGACGGACGGACGGACGCACGGACGGACAGCGGAGGCTTAGTAATAGGGTTCCGTTGGTTACCCTTCGGGTACGGAACCCTAAAAAGGCCTTAAACTGGTGACTGGATTGCTTTCTGAGACGGGAATAATACTTCGATACTTTGACCCATTTGATGACCAAAACTACGTAAAAAAATATAATTTGTACTAACATTTTCTTTTTCCATGTATTGCAGTCTTTTGGAGATAAAAGAGAGTTTCGTACAAATATGTGAAAGCCAAAAGACGTTCTTTTTAAATTACTTATTTATGCTCTGCGTTTCTACAAAGTAAATAAATACTGAATGGTCTCTATTTGACAATCCATGTGTGGATTTACCCCTTCGACTGCCACATTTACTTCCAGAGATACCACAAAACCTCCGCCGAATTATAAGTAAGATGTAGTAATTTATTATGTACTTACTAGCTGAACCAGCAAAGGTTGTTATCTATACTTCTATACAAATATTGTAAAGAGGTAAAGTTTGTGAGGTTGTAGGGGGTAATCTCTGGATCTACTGAAGCGATTTTGAAAATTCTTTTACCAATAGTAAGCCACGTTATATGTGAGTGTTATAGGTGTTTTTTGTGTATTTACACGAAAAATACCGCCCAACGAAGTGGGCACGGGTCAGCTAGTGTCATGTAAAGTAAAATGAAAATTGATAAAAAAAGCAGACCTAACAAGTACACACAAAAAATTTCATAAAAATCGGCCAAGCTTTTTCGGAGGAGTTCGATAACAAACACTGAGACATGAAGTCTTTATTCATTAGACTAGCTTCTGCCAGTGCTAGAACGTACTCCCTTGACAAAAAATGACTATGTGTTATTCCAAACAATAATCTACCTCTGTGCCTTTCATGAAGATCCTTTCAGGCTTTCTGACGTAAAAGAGAAACAAACATCCACCCATACATCCATCCTCAGAAATTTTCGAATTTATAATATTAAGTAGGATTTTAAGATTGGCAAGATCAAGGTTATCTTGCCTGTCTTAAAAACGGTAAAATGGACTAGACTGGTAAGAAAAGGATTTTTAAAAGATAATAACAATATATTCCTGGGATTTGTTTTTCGACAGTCTACAGCAAATAAATATTGATGATAACCTTTATTTTTTATGTATGACTTTATGTTCAAATCTGATGTGTGTGACTGTAACATTGCTTCGATATTAATATTAGTTTATAACTGTAAGGTACGTAAAGATATGTATGTATGTATGTATGTAAATCGGGCTGGTTTCCGCAACTCCACGACTAAGCGCGTATTTTGCGTGTAGGTGGGACAAATGCGTCATTCGATCCACCCCAGCTCCCCAAGGAAGGCCAGCAACGCCTTGGTGTTACTAACTATCTCGCAGAGGGTACCTGGGTTTCCGAAGTACTTTGCCCTGTAATCCGCAACCACCGGGCAGCTTAGAAGCAGGTGTGCTGCCGTCTCATTCTCCTCCATGCAGGCTCTGCATAGCGGGCTGTCAGTGACTCCTATAGCATAGAGGTGTTTATTAAAAGACCCATGGCCAGTTGTTACGGCTGTGACTGAACGCAACTGTTGTTTAGTCAGTCTTAGGGCTTGTTTTGTGAAACGGCCATTTATAGAGGGAAGTGCCTCCTTGGCCTGCCTACACTCACTATGGTCAGCCCATAGCTTGTGATGTTTATCTCCGGTGCGTTTCCTTACCAGATTGCGTAAGTACCCGAAAGGCAGCGGCACGATGGGCTCAGGTCCCATTGCTGACAAACTAGACCCCCTTCGGGCGAGTTCATCCGCAGCGTCGTTGCCTCGAGATTCACTGTGTCCCTTGATCCATTGAATGGTTACTTTGTTGTGTCTACCAACCTGATTTAGACGTTGGTGACACTCGAGAATCAACCCAGAGCTCACTGTGTGGCTGTTCAGAGCTTGCAGGACAGCCATGCTGTCCGAGAGTATGCGTATTGAGTGGTCCTTAACTTCCCTGGTTAGGATGGCTGATGCCGCCAGAGAAATGCCCATGCATTCAGCCTGGAACACTGTGTTGTGGACCCCCAATGGTGTGGCTATGTGGATATTGAGATCCTCTGAGAAGATTCCCGCACCAGTACCTGTACCTGTTTTTGATCCATCTGTGAAGATCCGCAGCTCGGCGGGGCAGAGCCCCTCGCACCGATGATCCTCATGCAATTGGATTTTGTATTTTTTATCGAAGATAAATTGCTTGGGCACCCGGTCATTGATTGCCTTTGTTATGGGGAGTTCATTGTTGAGCTCCTCGAGCAGAGCGGTGTGTCGTGTGTCTCTCTTACTCCAGAGACCTAATGTTTTAAGGCGTACTGCTGCCATCGTCGCTTCCTGTTGTATAAACAAGTGTAGCGGAGGGAGCCCCAGCATGGCTTCCAGCGCCGCAGTTGGAGTAGTCCTCATGCAGCCCGTCGTTGCCATGCAGGCCAGCCTTTGCATGTGTTGTAACTTGTTTACGGCTGTAGCTAGCTTTGAGCGTGGCCACCACACCACGGCCCCGTAGGTTACCATGGGCCGAATTACTGCGCTGTACAGCCATAGTATTATTTTGGGAGATAGGCCCCACTTCTTCCCTATCATTTTCCTGCATTGCCAGAAGGTAATGCAGGCCCTGTTTAGTTTGTAGTCTAGGTGATTACTCCAGCTTAACTTACTGTCTAGGATGACGCCTAGATACTTTACCTCGTTAGACAGCTGGAGCTCTGTATTGAAGAGCATAGGTAGCCGGTAGTGGCCTAGTGCTCGCTTTTGAGTGAACATGACTAATTCAGTTTTCGCGGGGTTTACCGACAGATCATATTCGTCGCACCATCTTTCCACGATGCGTAGTGCTTGTTGAGTAAGGTTGCAGATCGTTCCCGTCACTTTCCCTGACACTAGGATTGCGAGGTCGTCAGCATAACCTATTGTGTAGTAACGATGTGCGTTGAGTTTGGTGATCAGGTCATCAATTACCAGATTCCACAGAAGAGGGGAGAGTACACCCCCCTGCGGGCAGCCTCTGGCTATCAGAGCCAACTGCTGCTCTTCCTCAAGGCGAACCACTCGTTTGCTTAACATATTAGTTATCCAGTCATTTAGTACCTGTTCCACGCCGTGTTTGGAGAGAGCGGCACTAATGCTGGAAAAGTTTGTCTTGTCGAAGGCTCCTTCGATGTCTATGAATGTGCCCAGGCAGGACCCTTTCTGGTGAATCGCTTCCTCAATCTGGTTCACCACCAGATGAAGAGCGGACTCTGTCGACTTACCCGAGCTGTATGCGTGTTGGTTACCATGCAGTGGTATTGTTTTTAAAACGCCATCACGTAGTTCCCTTTCACACAGTCTTTCCATTGTCTTTAGTAAAAACGAGGTCAGACTAATAGGTCGATAGGATTTAGCGTTTGTGTAGTCACTTTTACCTGGCTTCGGAATGAATATGACTTTCACTTCCCTCCATCCTTTAGGAACGTATCTAAAGGCCAGGCACGCTCGCATTAAGAGCACCAGTTTTGTTGCAACAGCGGTACCTCCCCACTGTAGTAAGGCAGGAAACACGCCGTCGGGACCTGGTGCCTTGAAAGGTTGGAAGCTTTTGATGGCCCACTGAAGTTTTTCCAGCGTAATCATCTTTTCTGCATAAAGCCAGTCATCATCTGATGGTGTTTGGATAACGTCAAGCCATTCATTTACCTGCGCGAATACGCTGCCTGGGAAGTGAGTTTCTACTAGGAGACGTTGCGCTTCTTCAGGTGTCGTGGTCAACGTGTTATCGGGTTTCCGGAGTGTGGCGATCTCAGGTTTGTTCTGTTGCGCCAGTATTTTCCTTACCCTGTTTGCTTGTTGGCATGATTCAATGTTACCACAGAATTTACGCCACCCTGTAGTTCTTCTGAATCTGATGCATCTCTTGTAGCTCGATTTGGCCGCGTAATAAGCGTCCCAGTCCTCATCACTACATGTGTTCATGGCTCTGTTAAGAGCCTTTCTTACCTTACCGCGTTTGCGCTCCAGGTCTGCACCCCACCAAGGTTGTTTACCCGGTGTGTCGCGCGGAATCGTTTCTGGGCAGGCGATTCGGTAGCTGTTTATCAGCGATTCGGTGAGTAGTGTTACTTGCGCATCGATCTGTGCCGTGTCCGCAAGCAACTCCGAATCGCATGATGGTACAAGCCTTGAGGTAAGGTTGCGTGTGTACACCGATATATCCGTGTTGCGAGGATTACGCGTAGGTTGTTTGGGTGGTATACAGACCTGGATGTCGAAGCGGATCCACCTGTGGTCTGAGCAGGAAGCCTCATTCGAGACTTGCCACCCAGTGATTAGTTCCGCTGCTCCCTCCGTAGCCAGAGTCAGGTCTATGATAGTACGACTGCGTCTGGTCACGAAGGTTGGTTCCGAACCCGTGTTTAGTAGGGATAGGTTAGTAGTGAACAGATAATCAACTAATGTCTTACCCCTTGCGTTTTGCGTCTCCATCCCCCACAGTGGATGGTGTGCGTTTGCGTCGGTCCCAATGACAATCTCATCCCTGCTGTTTTCACAGTGCGTGATGAGGCGGACCAGGTCGTGTGGGGGCGGTTCCTCCGCCTCAGGCATATATACCGAGGCGAAGACGATAGCCAACTTAGTGGCTCCCCGCTGTATGTTCAGCCTAGCAGCAGAGACATCTCTGCAACAGAAGTCGTTTAATAGCTGTGTTTTAAGGTTACCTGTGACATAGATGCACGATCTAGGGTGATCATGGTCCGCAGTAACAAGGAGCTTACCACCAAGATTGGAGAGTCCTCGTATGTGGCCACCCCTAATCCACGGCTCTTGGATCAGGGCAATGGCCGTGTGTTGAACCTCCAGCCACTTGCGGAGTTGAGCCGTCGCGGTCTGGCTGTGGTGGAGGTTAGCCTGCACGACTTTACAGGCCGACAAAAGGGACGCCATCACCGGCAAGACCCTCCTCGTCGCCCTCAAGTCGCAGCCCGGCAAACAGGTCGCCCTCGTCGAACCCGTCCCCTCCCGGGTCTGAAGCCGGGGACAACATTACGTCGTCCGGCTCCCCCCCCGACGAAGGGACGGCACCCACGGTGGCGGCAGGGTCGGCTGAGTCTGCTGCTACAGCAGGTTCGGCCGCAGTTGCTTCCGGGTTGTTTGGCGGAGAATCGGTGTCCTCTGCGTCTTCCAGCGGCTGTTTCGTGATCGGGTCCCAACCCCGAGGGACGTCGACGAACCTGCCGTTCGGACCCTGGAACTTGACGTACACCGCTCCCAAACCAATTGAGAGACGGCGCTCGGCGCTCATCAGGGTCGGAACCTGGTCCTCGGGGATACCCAGCACCACGAACCAGCAAGCCTTCTGCTTCTCGGCGTGCAGCACTACCCACCTCCTTACGTCGATCCAGCGATTCTGGTACCAGAGGGCTCGTCCAATAAAGGTCGAGTCCTCGTAGACTCCCTGGTCGTCGGGGATGGCGATGCCGCAGCGCACCCGCTTCTGGATCTCCGCCTGGCTCTTGACGACTAGCGAGGTGCCAGCCGGGAGAGCCAGGCTGGAGACTGTTTTTTTCAGCCAGGCTAAGGTGAAGTTGTTACCGCACCACAGCTTGAGGACTCCACCGGTGAACAGCGGCTTCGCGTTGAAGGTTGGTCCCGGTGTATCCTGCATAGCAGAGCAGGCCTCACTGATGATCCGCTTGTGGATAGCAGCCAAGACCTGGTCCGATACTCCCTGGCTTATGATGCCCCTCCGGTCGCAGGTTATTGCGACGTTTAGGGACGCACTGGCAGCTTGGGCGTAGCTTCTGTTAGCGATCCTTTGGGATTGGTCAAGCCGCGGCCGCTTGTGCTCTCCACGGGGCGAAATCGTCTCGTTGAGAGCCCGCTTGACCGCAGCCTGGTCACTTCCATCGGATCGCTGCGTTGTGGTTGCCTCCTCGGCCGGACCTCCTGCGGATTTAGATTGCAGTGTGCTAGGCGTTGGTCGGCTAGTGCCGGCCTCAGCCTGCGACCGCTTCCCCTCAGAGAAGTTCAGCTTACCTTGCTTGGTCGGTTTAACCGAGCTGGTGGCAGCAACCTGCTTGTTTTGGGGGGCTTTGCGTCCCCGCCTGCGTTCGTGACGCCGCTCCTTGCGCGTCAGTCTTTCCCTCCTCTTACCCTGGCTTGTAGGAGCTGTAGGACCCGAGGGGCCCGAACAAGAGCAATGGGCTTGTGGAATAGATTTTTTACCCTTGCCCTTGCCTTTACCTTTACCCTTACGAGTAGGCACCTGCCAGGCGCTGGTAAAAACGTCCTCGGTGTTGCTGATCGCCTCCGTGTGACCGGAGGCGGCCGCGACTTGGGAAGCGGCTTGAGGAGCCACAGGAGGAGCGGGAGGGTGTTTGGGAAGGCTACTTCCGGCAGAGGTGTTAGCCGTCTCCGTTTTCGCCTTTGTGTTTAAAGGATCGGTACTGGTCCCATGCAGCGCCGTTCTCCTTTGTTTGGAGTGGGACTTTTTGGTCTTAGCTGCGGTTTTCGCCACAGCCGGACCAGCGCCCGCGCTGGCGCCCACGGCGTGAGCCGCAGGGCATCCAGGGGCGAGCAAGGCACCAGAGGTACCTTGCTTAGGAGCTTTGCCAGCTTTCGCCGACTCCACTCCTGCGGTATTTTCAGTTGGCTTCAATACGTCCATACTAAAAATTTATTTAACTTCATCTTCCTGGCTCCCACCCACCATGGAGCCCGCACCTGGGAACGTCGCACTACTGTGAGTGCGAACGTTAGGACTACCAGGAAGATATAGGTGCGCAAGGCTGGTTTACAGCGCGACATCGGGTGCTCGATCGGGTTGGCAACTAATCAACCCTCACTTACACCGTCAGCATGGCCTTTACCTACCGCTTCGGCCGCCCAAGGACGACCTTAGCGGACCCCACGCACCTCGCCTGTGGCCCTCTGACGGGACACTTTGGCCATTTCCCTACCCTTGGCTAGAAGATAGGGCCACCGTTTTGCTTGAAATCCAGACCAAAGGGGGCGTGTTGCCTCACGGACACATTACCGCCAGTGCCGATCGGCTCAACCCCCCAGGACTCCTTCATCCCCGCT
The DNA here is from genome assembly GCA_950371165.1 of Lacanobia oleracea. Lineage (NCBI taxonomy): Eukaryota > Metazoa > Arthropoda > Insecta > Lepidoptera > Noctuidae > Lacanobia > Lacanobia oleracea. The sequence goes on from OX493409.1 coordinate 1,990,051, forward strand.
TACGGCGCTCGACTGCGCAGGTCCTAGCGCAGGTGACAAATTTCTCCTACCCGCCGTCAGCTGAGTTTAGTGACGGCCGAGCCCGCAACCACTTCGTCACAGAAGGGTCACAGTTAGGAGGGGAGTTGGGAGGGGTTATAGAGGGGAAAAGGGGTTTAGTGGGATATGGGATGGGACTGAGTGGAAAGCCCTCCACTCTGCGGGTCGCCCGGTGGTTTCAGTTACGTCTATTTCGTAAGGAACTAGACCAAAAACGGGGTGGCAACCTCGAGAAGGTATATCCACCGGACTTGCCTTGAGGATCTACACGACCGTTGCGCTCCCCCTCAAGACCACGCCACCTTCCCGCCTCTGAAGGAGACAGCAAGGTAGGCCTGCATCTATACTACCAAGCAAAGCAAAGCAAAGCGTGTCGTTGTGCAACCGTAAAAGCATACATACAGACCCCCCCCCTACGTAAAGATAATAATAAAACTATTTTTGAACATAAAGTAATTTTTTTTTATGTCACCTCTACTCCTCATCCTGCCACAACTCTGGTACACGTTTACTTCGAGTCTCTGTTGAACCTCTTCCAATTCGACTTAATCGAGAGCAATAGGCTATTTCACTAGGTAGTAAAGTGATGATTCTATGTTGTCCGTCCGTTAGATTTTCAAAAAATATTGGACACGAGTTTTTTACCATATGAAATCGATAAATATGTAGCGCATCAAAGTTTAAGAGAGTGGGCTGGTGACGTCACATAACTACAGGTACAAATATTGCACCATCGTAGTGACGTCACTTGTGTTTTCAAAGCACTGTATCGTGTTCATGTTTTCATGTTGTCAAAAAAAGAGAAACATTACGAGTCCAATATTTCTTGGTAATCTATCAGACGGACTAATTAGATTTTTTCAGTAAATACTCCATTGCAACCATAATCATTTCCTCTATATTAAACTAAGACTTAACGTATAAATAGACCTAATGTTGTAATCTCTTTTTCACCATACTACAAAATCAAAACCAAAATTCATTTATAAAAAAAAAACATAATGATATAAAGTCTATGGTACTAAGCGATGGTGTGGCTTTATTTCAGTCAAAGAACTTTCGTAATTAATGTGATAATTTATTAATACTCTATGTTACAAACTAGTACAAAGGCAAACTTTATGCTTTAAGCTTTCTGTAGCAGTCAACCAAGATCGGTGGAGAAATAACAAGGCAGAAAAATAGGAAAATATATTTTAAGCGAAATGGGTATGTACGATTACAAACAACATATGATTGAAAATACGACCTAGTGTGATTAATGTTAAAGTAAATAAAGTTATATAATAAGATGCGCCACCGGTACATGGTGGACATCCCACCCACACGCACAAAACGTTTTGGGAACACATTCATAATGCGCACAACTAAGGAGTGGAATTCCCTGCCGGAGTCTGTGTTTCCTGATAGCTACAAACTGGGAGTCTTTAAGTCACGAGTGAATTGATTACTTCTGGGCAAGCGTGCTCCATCTTCGACCACATCATCGCTTACCATCAGGTGAGATAGTGGTCGAAAGCGTGCCTATAATTAGTAAAAAAAAAGAAATATTTTACTTCACTTCCATGTGCATATTATGAAGTTCAAAAAATTGCCTTTCTAGACTGATTTAATTTTTATTATAACACATGACGCAGATATGTCGACATATAATTAAACGAACAATGAAATATCACGGCAGTCAAACACCCATCTTCCAGACGTATAGACACAATTTCGTTCCATTCGTCCGCGATCAAAGAGCCAATTCTATTAATTTTGAAGCAACGTCTCCACATTCACAACTCATTCTCAATTTCCTTACATTTTTGACAGATTATGACTGAGATGCAAATGCACAAGTTGCTTAAAGAACAATAGAATTGGCACTCAGGTGTTTTGATGAACATTCAACATTGGCTGTAAAATCTTCATTTCAGAACAAAGTCTTAAAGTCGTCAAGATTTTGTAGAGCGTTGAGAGTTCCCGATTGTTTTTTAAAACTTTTTCCGTCTAAAATCGATGAAACTTGAACGTGAAGCTGTAAGGAGGTTACAAGTTTGATTCCCATTTGCATAATTTAAAGCGCCGAGAAGTATAGTCAAGAAGTGAGTTGGGAAGAGGCTATTTTTGAAATATGGAGAATGTCTTCAATGACTGTTAAGGTTTCCTTTTTTGTGTAGCGGCAATGTTGGCCCCAACCAAGCTGGGTTTTTCTTAATTGAAAGATAAAAAAGTAAATACTGCGTCATGAATATTTACGTCAAAAGTAACCCTGTATATGTTTTAACCTAATTATGTCACGTTAAGCGATTGATTTCGTATAACACTAAACTACCTACAAATTACAAATATTAAAACACTACTCTAGACAATACCTGTCAACCTAATTGGCTGATAATACCAAATTACCATTACACATACATATTATAAATCCAATATAAAGGTTGTGATGAATATCCTTAATATCTGCGCAGAGGAGTCCCCCAGGGCAGCATTCTGGGTCCTTTTCTGGTCTGTTTTCCTGGCGGGCTGTAAAGGCAGATCAATGTATCTTCTTAATAGATTTCGTTTTCAAAGTTATATTTATGAATTCTACTAGGGAGCATCTTTAGTTATTTTTATCGAAACATTATTTTCGTTTATCTCACTTCTTGCGTGGTCGGCCTCCAGCTGAATCATAGAGTGGGTGTTATACGTATCCTCGGGATATTTAGGGACGTCAGGGCCATAGAATATTTCCGTGATCAGGACCAAGGCCACTAAAGTAGCGCCCGGTACTTGAACTTGAGCCCTGAAACACAGCGACAACTTTTTTTTTCGCCTTTACGATTATTTCTCGTTTTTTTTTTACCTTTTCTTAGTTTGTTATCATGCATATATTTGCAAAAAGTATCAATAAGCGTAGTCTATTCCCAGCTATAATAGGATCGGCTTCCAGTCAAACCAGATTCGGATGAGTCACTACCAGTACCACTGTTTGTCTCATCTACACAACTCAGTAGGTAACTTGCACTGTGCCTTTTAGCAACGCTGGTGTCAGATTTTTCTGGCTTCTGGTAATTCTTGACAAATGTCAAAGACCTAAAAATGACCGCCAGACAGAGGCTTAACGTGTTTTCCGAGACACGGAGGAATCCTAGTATGTAACCCATTATCATCATCGTTATTAACTTGTTTCTATATTAACATTTTTAGAAAAAATTCAAGCGACTTCCAAAAACGAAGACTCTAAAAAGTATAATATAACATTATTTTCGGAAGTTGTTGTTTTTGGTTATTTTTTCGTTTTTTGACACCGACTTCCGAAATTAAAGTTATTTTATACTTTGTAGTGTTTTCGTTTTTGGAAGTCGGTTGTATTTATTGTAAAATGTTTTTATGGCGTGCTGTGTTAAGAACTGATGATAGTAATAAAAAAACATGCGATTTCAGCAATCCCGCACCATTTGCTATCATTCATTAATTGAAGGGTCCGTTGTTGCCGTCGAAGTTCTTCATCAGATTTTCACATTGAAATGGGACCAGTCCAGGAAAATACTCTTCCAAACAAAAAAGAATCATCCAAATTGGTGAAAATATCGCTGAACAAACATTTTTCATGGGATTATATCATCAGATCCTAATTCATACCTTCCATCATTAGCTCAGCAACTTGAGATGATGATTACCAGGCAAAATATCTAAATTGCGTTAAAATGATTATGAAAAACATTGTATGTGCCTATAAAATTTGAGGGCTTCCCTCAATTTTCTTAACTAAGTGACAATGGGACCAATCGGGAAATATAATTATTATTTCAGATAAAGCAAGAATTTTTCAAATCGGTTAGGTTAGGTTATAAGGTTAAAACAGCATTAATGAAGAAAAGTTTCTTTGGTATTGCTCCTCGAGTCTATAACAAAATACCTGACGCAATTAAATGCTTGCCAGTAAATAAATTTAAAACTACCCTACACCAGCTGCTGCTTCACAAATACATTGGACGAGTTCTTGAATGACAATTTTTAATAATCCCCAATATTGTAAAAATAAATTCATTTACTAATTTTAATCTGTAACAATTTATTAATATTGTAATTACATTTCTTTCTTTATTTTTTCATCTATAATAATTATTCAAAAATGTATATTACCCTTATAACACAAATATGTGTATGTCTTAACTGACAAAACATAGAGTACTTAACACTGTTTACCATAAGATCTTATAATGTAATAACCTATATTTGACAAATAAATAATGATTCTGAAGGTTACAAACATAAAAAATACAACCAAATTGAGAACCTCCTCCTTTTTTGTAATCGGTTAGTAATATCTTTTTCTTTCTTTTTATCTACAAACCGACCTCAGCAAGCAATGAAGAATCGACCCATATGGCTGTTAGTATTCACGAACTTCTGGTATTTGTAAAATAAATAACTTCTTTACTTAGGTACTTATCGGAGCGGTCATTGAGAGGCCTGGTTTAGCTGTGAAAATGTACGCGCCTCTACAGTTATGCAACATCATAATGTACTTTTATGATCTTCATAACAAAGTTTTGATGTTTATACTGAACTTTGCGTAGTATTGAGGGTAATACGGAAGTTGTAACAATATAAATAACTACAGAAGTACAGTTTCTGAATTTGCTTTCACCTATTTTTTTGCTATTGATACGTTTGACCACTATTTCACATATGTTAGTTAATTCAGAAACTTTACTTACTGCTGCAAGAGCAGTATTATCTTCGATACAATCTATTACTTCTTGGCTTGGGTTGGTTTTTATCCGTTCGGAATAGAAAATAAATATGAGTTCAAGGAAATACCAATGGTATTAGTTTTTGGTATAAGAATGTAATAAATCAAAGTATTCACCGCAACAACTGTATTATTCATCGTCTGCTTCCTTATTTTTACACCCTTTCTCCAAAACTCTTATTGCACTGCTTTTAGGTTTACAATGCAGGGTATTTCGTTGCACTGACTTCTATTGTTCGCTTTTAATATTCAACTGATTATATTTTAAAAATTAAAGAGCAGCTGTTTGTTCATAAACATTTCTTCCAAAATTATAGTTAGATAGTAATAATTGAGTATTTCTTGGAAGCGGGTTTAAAAAGGTTGATAAATATCGACACACGTTAGCATTTGCCAGTTTACTGTCGTAATCATGCCTCGACTGCAATAGCGAACCTCGACCACTTAAATCAAACTGTAGGTACAATTTCACTTATTTGAAATTCGCGTGACCCAAGAGTTGGCTTTTACCTCGGACACGGGATAAGCATTGGCATACAACGTGGCAATGCCGCCAGTCTTTTGGGCTCACTTCCAGTCGACAGCGACAATGACGGATTTTTTGGCGCCATATCAATAAAAACAAAGTGCCGCGCGACTGCAGCGCGACAGCAACGCGGCTACCGCGCGTTTTTTATTTGTATTGATTAACAAAGCAGCGCGACAGTCGCGCTGCTGTCGTGCTGCTACCGTGCGAAACTTAGCGTCTGATTTGAAGGCGCCCTAAGTGTATATAGTTTGTTATTTAAATAAACATATCCCGAATTTCTCCACTTTTAAAATCATTTCGATTCGACCTTAGTGCCAATTTTGCTATTATTTAAGCAACGTTCACATTTTCATGTCAGACGCGATCTGTCAAAAAGCCTCAATTTCGATAGATTTTTGACAGATTAAAATTACTAGAATTGGCCCTCTTATTTAAAATTGTTTGAAGTGGACCTATTGCATATTTCTGTCCAGAAATTTAATACAGAACAATATTGTAAGTTACATAAGTACTAAATCATGTTAGCGTTTGGAAACTTTCGTTTTCTTCTCTTAAACAATTTTAGTTATGGTTTCCGACTATGAATTTTATTTATTCAGTCAAATTAAATCGTGGTCACTCTGACTGCATTAATATTATTAAGAATATTGACATAATTGTTACAAATTAATGCCTAAATGTTATTTATTTAATCCAGCATAACAAACATAGCAAGTATCACATGTTACAAGTAGCTTAGAAGAAGAAAAACAGAGATAAACATACAAATGTTAAATCCTTAGATTTTGTGTTGTGCATGGACTTACATCCCATCCCATCACTTCCCGTGGGTGTCGTAAAAGGCGACAAAGGGACTCACTAGAGAATGGGCTGCAGCGTTCTCAGTAAAACGTAACACCATACACTGCGATCGTCAACCCGCCTGCCAAGCGTGGCGATTATGGCAACCCCCCCCCCAAATTTGAGGGAGGCCTATGTCCAGCAGTGGACGTCTTTCGGCTGATATGATGATGATGATGATGGGCTCACGTATTAAATACTACTTTTTATAGCATACCGAGTCTTCTAAATGCTTCGGAAACCACGTCGAGCCGTTGGTACTAGCTGTCGTTTAAGTCTTTTTATAAATATTCGTTACGTTAGTCGAAAGCCAGATAATCTTACATCAGTTTTACCAAAACCTCCACAACCCAGTTACTGGGTTGTGGAGGTCAGATGGGCTGTCGCTCCATGAAAAAACTGGTACTCAGCTGGAACACTGGAAGCCAATCCCACTATAGTTGAGAAAAGGTTATGCAGGCACATTGTTTGATGATGATGAAGTAAAGGGTGACGTAACACCGAATACTTGCTTACTTAAGATCCTATGTCCCCTAACTGGGGCAGCGGGCAGTTCACATAGACTTCTTGATGTTCACGCTTCACCTCGCTCCACGTCATTCCGATGCTCGTCGCTTCTGCCAACACGGTGCGTCGCCAGATTTGACGGGGACGGCCACGTTTCCTTTTCCCTGGAAGATCCCAGTTCATAGCCTGTATAGGAATGTGATCGGGATCCCTCTGGAGCGTGTAACCAATTGACCTCCCCTTACGGCGCTTGATCTGCCGATCGGGCTCTCGTGGCATTTCTCTGACAACTCTACGTTAGAGATGGTCTCGGGCTAGTAAATTCCGAGTATGCGACGAAGACATCGGTTGACAAAGACCTGGACACCGAATGATGTAATACTATTACGGGAACCCAACTTATTAGCAATCCTTTAAGTGCAGTACATATTAAATAGCATATCACATTTTAATATAGCGAATGTGCAGCAATAAAATTAAACTCAATGAAATATTCCTTTTGGAAGCCCGAGTCAGAAATGTGCTGCTTTATGAGTAGAGCTAATATTAAATCAGGTTTAGTTATACCACTGCAGTGTTGCTCGTTGTAAATTAAGTACTGCATAGAATCCAGTGATGTGATGTTATTAAATAATATTGTATTGTATTGTAGGAAATGTGGTAGTTAGCTGTAAATGAAAAGCACTGTACATTAAAAATTATTACAATTCAGTATTTTTGTCTTTTCCGAATATATTAAATTAATATCCAGCTTAAATTTTATTGAGATCGTTCATCGATCCACCTTGTAGGAGGCCTTCCAGCGTTGCGTCTTCCGGTACGCGGTCGCCATTCCAGAACTTTTCGGCCTCATCGGCATTATATTGCGAGCAATGTGCCCTGCACACTGCCACTTCAGTTTGGCTATCCTTCGGGCTTGTCGGTGCCGATAACCTGGCTCGGGTTGCGGGTAGCCGATGAATGTGAGACGCACAGGACCAGTTGTTGAGGCAACACTTAGGGGAGACCGCTGGCCAGCAGTGGACGTCTTTTGGCTGATATGATGAAAAATATGTGAGATTTGTCATTCAGCAGTAGACGAATATTGGCTGAAATGATGATGTGAGATTTGACGCCAGATAAACGCTTCTTTAGTTACGATCATTCATCTTCGGTGCAAATTATGGACTCATGGAATTACTAAGTTTGTCGTTATCATGCAACCTTTTTCTAACTGCGTAAGGGACGGTTTCCAATAAGTAGGTACCATTGTTTTATTGGAAACCGTCCCTTACGCAGTTAGAAAAAGGTTGCATGATAACGATAAACTTAGTGATTCAAAGAGGCACCATACCCTAGAACGCAAAGGGCAGTAGGAGGAACACGGATGGGTTTTAGTCAGTAAGAGTCTGACACTCCCTTCCGCTCCGCCCAAAGCGGAAAGGAGTCATTTGATGATTTCCCATGCTTAAAAAAAAAAACATTGTTTTATGTGACGCGACAGTAATGACAAAATACGAGTATCGTTTATAGCATAATAAATTATGGATGTAGATTTGATGTCAGATTGAAATAAGTTGCTACGAATAACTTTCAATTTTCCAATAATTACCTTTTTCCATTTTATTTCCTATCACACTATTTTATCATAAAAAATCATCAGCACGAGTGCCATGAAAATGGCATAAAATCGAACGTAACTAAAGTCGGCGACCATTTTGAGCAATATTTCACAATAATTGTGAGCCTCCATGCCAGCCAGCCGAATTGTGAAATCGAATCGAATATTCTGCTAATGGTGGATTTGACGATCGTTCAACTCTCTGTTCAATTTAATCCTTTGTTGAAATATTAATGCGTTTCTAGATAACTGTTAGCAATTGTTCCTTAAAAGTGTTTTTGTTTGTTTCCAATATTATGATTTCCCGGTAATAGTCTGTAATCTGGATTTGTGCCTGGATTATTGAACCAGCTTCATTCACAGTCGTAAAATGATTTAAAATAAAAATTTCACATAAATCTGAAACGCGACGTGTGTCCGAACACAGTTCCAGGTTAAAATTGGTCCGCTAAACACTAATCCAGCTCATGATTTCAAAAACTTCCAGGAATACTGTTGATGATTCTCAGAGGTGGTAGAAATGAAATAGCGGACTGTAAATATAGGTAGGTTCGTATATTTGATCTTAAGAACGCGCGCCTCTGGTCCGTGTCGTATGAGTCAATGGCGGAGATTTTGTAGCGGTGCGGACGGCGGCGCTCTGCCCCTCGTCCCCCGCTCCCCGCAAGCCGCTGTCACCCTCCGGTCATTGCAGTGTTGTCGCCAACAAATACTGTTCATTCTGTTTGCATTGTGTCATCATCTGTCTAGCCCTTTCCCAAGTATTTATATTAGTGTCCTAACTGGCTTCCAGTCAATTTGGATTCAGCTGATCTGCTACACAGTGTAAAACAGTGTCATCATCTGTCTAGCCCTTTCCCAAGTATTTATATTAGTGTCCTAACTGGCTTCCAGTCAATTTGGATTCAGCTGATCTGCTACACAGTGTAAAACAGTGTCATCATCTGTCTAGCCCTTTCCCAAGTATTTATATTAGTGTCCTAACTGGCTTCCAGTCAATTTGGATTCAGCTGATCTGCTACACAGTGTAAAACAGTGTCATCATCTGTCTAGCCCTTTCCCAAGTATTTATATTAGTGTCCTAACTGGCTTCCAGTCAATTTGGATTCAGCTGATCTGCTACACAGTGTAAAACAGTGTCATCATCTGTCTAGCCCTTTCCCAAGTATTTATATTAGTGTCCTAACTGGCTTCCAGTCAATTTGGATTCAGCTGATCTGCTACACAGTGTAAAACAGTGTCATCATCTGTCTAGCCCTTTCCCAAGTATTTATATTAGTGTCCTAACTGGCTTCCAGTCAATTTGGATTCAGCTGATCTGCTACACAGTGTAAAACAGTGTCATCATCTGTCTAGCCCTTTCCCAAGTATTTATATTAGTGTCCTAACTGGCTTCCAGTCAATTTGGATTCAGCTGATCTGCTACACAGTGTAAAACAGTGTCATCATCTGTCTAGCCCTTTCCCAAGTATTTATATTAGTGTCCTAACTGGCTTCCAGTCAATTTAGATTCAGCTGATCTGCTACACAGTGTAAAACAGTGTCATCATCATCATATCAGCCGAAAAAATGTTGGACATAGGCCTACCCCAACTTCGGCGGCGGCAACCTCTCGCGACCGGCCTTGGTTTAATCTATAGTCTGGAGCGAGGAGGCATGGGAAGCGGTCACCTCCTTCTGCGAAGCAGTAATGCTAGCAAAGGAGGAGGCCGAACGTGTGAGAGAGAGGGAAACCTCCAGTTCCAGTCGCCGCAACAGAAGAAGACGCCCTAGGCGTCGGGAGTCGCAGGACGATTCCCGGCCGCCGTAGGCGCGGGCCTGCGGACGGCGAGCAGTGGGTGGCTCGCCGTCTGATCAGAACTAGGCCCGGTTTGGCGGTTTTCACCTTGTGGAACGCCTTTCAACGCTGCGTCTTCCGGTATGCGGTCGCCACTGCAGAACTTTTCGGCCCCATCGACCATCTGTTCTACGAGGTTCTGTTACTACCTATGTGTAACATATAATAATTATACCTATAGCGCCTAAACTTGGTTCCGACTGGGTGTCCCATGACACCTCTCGTTCTTTTACCGTAGGCAATATTGCCTATAGACTTTGAATAGTTGCTCGCTTTTTCGGTTTCACAAAACGTCTTAGCTCAAATGAGCAACTAGATACAAATCTAATAACGTTTCCACAGGACAGAGCACGCCACAGAGCTTAGCTCCCAAGACGTGGCCCTTTGTATCGAGGCGGTCGCCGCGGCTCAGACTATTGTATTAACTGATTACAAGCGTAGGTTCGATGCTAACGAACGGTGAGATTTAAGTTACAGACAAACTTGTGCCACGTATGGAACGTATCTGAAATCTTGACTTTATATGAAAAACTATGCAATAGAAACACACTTATCGTATGAAACGCAACATACGATACGATACATAAGCGTTGCGTACGTTGCGTACGTCGGATCAGTGTGTTTACCGCTTTACCTTCATATCATTTTTGAAAAAGGAAAGGTAATTAAAACTTTTTACAAAAAAAAACACATCCGACTTGCATAGAAAAACCACTAAAAAGGACAAAATAACTTTAATATTTTTCACTTTTTAGTAGACTACAGCTGAATCTGGTTTGACTGGAAGCCGCCCCCGATATAGTTAGGAAAAGGCTAGGCAGATGATGATTTTAGTCTCTTAAAAAACGGTCCACTTAATGTACTTGACATAAACTACTTTTAGGTGCGATTATTTTTTAAATACCTACCTAATTAATTGAAGTGATACTCTCTGCTTGCGTCTGTGTTTCCGAACGTGTTTTACCCTCCAAAAATTCCATATATCAATTTAATATTGTATCTCCAAAGTTTTTCATACGTTCTTAATGAAATTTAAATAGGACCATCATGTTCGAAAGACTCACCGCGGCCTGGAACGCAAATGGCATTAGGAGGAACACAGATAGGTTTTAGTCAGTAAGAGTCTGACGCTCCTGGCGGAAAATAAAAATAATTAAATGTTATTTATCACTTGTTAGCTAGCACACTCTATAATACTGACATAAAAGTTAATAAAAAAAATAAAAAAAATGATTCCTATCTGCTCCGCCCAGAGAAGGAAAATTGTTTACCATCCTTAAAAAACATCCACTCTTTTTCAGCCACTCGGAGCCATATTCGATCTTTATATTGAGAATTTTCCCTGCTACGATTTATTTCCATAAACTAAAAATCGCTCGTCTATAATCGGCCTTACGATCCCCTTGTCAGGGTATTTAGGTCTCAGCTTTGACGTAAACTGATTATTTCCATTTTGATCTCAGATCTGTAGTTTACGCCTAATTGACGATGCTGAGGTAAAGGACAGTATTATGGCATTAAATGTACATTTAGTGACTAGAATGTACAAAAAATAAATGTTAAAGCAAATATAAAAGCAAATGTCAATTGCACGCTTATTAAGTTGTTACGCATGTATTGGCTTTATTATCATTTTGATAATTTATTATAGTTAGGTATTAAAAAGAAAACAAAGGAACAAAGAAAACTACCCGCTACACATCTACCCGCTCGCTCGCCTAACTGATAACACTGTTTAAAACTTTGCTCCGTTAAAATATTAAGAAAAGTGGTTTAAAGTGATTACTACAAGTAGTGTTATATATCCCCGTGAAGCTGTGATTTCGGACAGTACAGTGGTATATACAACTTCCCTGGAATCTTTTTCGCTCGTGAGTAGAAAGCAAATTACTTTCTAAATATTTTACTACCGACTGCGTTGTCATCGTGTCCCTGACCTAGGGCAACCCGCAGATCGCTCGCTTCTACGCACACATACGCAGCGCGTACCTGCACGCGCTATTGCCGCTTTACGCTTCCAACGACTGTGAGCTTTACGGAGCAAGAAATAACTGCTAGATTTGCCTGCGCCTGACATTTTTTTTATTATTTTTGTTTGTAACAAATTATGGCATCAAAACGAAGTATCTGTGCGGGATGCCTTAAAGAGATAAAAGGTATGGAATATCTGAATTGTTGCGAGTGCAAGTCAGGATACGATATTTCTTGTGTAAATATACCAAAAAGCAACTTTTATCTGATGGACCTTGACTACAAATCAACTTGGAAGTGTCCGGAATGCTGCTGCAAACAGCAAAAAACTGACAACACTAATACACCTGTGCGTCCGACCAACAGTGCTTCGAGTCTTCGTCACTCTCCTGTTCGGAAACAACCGTCAAGTCCTAAAACTCTTTCCACAAAGAACACCCCGCCTGATGCGAATGTGACACAAAGGAAGAAAAGTAGTCAATCTAGGACTGTCGAAAGCAAACAAGAGCAATGGTTTAGCGAAGGTACGCTGAGAGAGATTATTAAAGAAGAATTGGCAGCGGCTTTAAAGTCATCGTTCAGGGACCTAGTAGCCAACCAATTGAGAAACATTCAAGGAGAAATATCCGAGTTCAAAGTTTCATTTGAGTTTTTTAACGAGCATTTTGAAGAATTTAAGAATCGTTTTCACGAAAAGGATACCATAATTGAGCAACTGCGTCATGATAATGAAAACCTGCAGCAAAGTGTTACTGAACTTACTACCCGATTGAGTATCGTGGAACAAAACATGCGCGATAGCAACGTGGAAATTAATGGTATACCTGAGGATAAGTCTGAAAACTTAATAACAACGCTGAAAAAAATTGCGGATGTTACTAGTTGCGACATTGGTGACAATGATATCATGCAAATTACAAGAGTGGCTAAACTTAACAAGGAAAATAACCGTCCCCGCACTGTGGTTGCTAAGCTGCGCAGCCCCCGACAACGCGACAACTTGCTGGCTGCTGTAGGAGTCTTCAACAAAAAACAATCCTCGGACAAATTGAACTCAAATCACTTAGGTATTGCAGGTAACCCAGTACCTATTTTTGTAAGTGAACATTTATGTCCATCTAGCAAACAACTACATGCGGCAACGCGAAAACTGGCTAAGGAGCTGTCCTACAAATTTGTCTGGATACGTAACGGGCGAATCCTTGTACGTAAAGATATTTATTCAAAGCCCATACATATTCGTAGTCATGAGAGCCTAAAGTTAATGAAAATTACTGATGTTGCAATTTAGGTTTAGATTTTGTTTTGTTTCAACAATGTTCCTGGCGTTATTTGTATTCGCAATGCTTGATATTTATTATCAAAATGTACGGGGAATGAGAACTAAGACTGAAGATATCTTTAAAAATATTTTGTTGACTAGTTATGATGTAATAGCATTTACAGAATCTTGGCTAAATTCTAACATTTCCAATGGTGAGTTCATGGACCCACGGTATGTAGTATATCGTAGAGATAGAGAAACCTCTAAGATATCCAAAAAAGATGGAGGTGGGGTCATGTTTGCCGTTAGTAATAAAATTAAATCTGCAAGAATTAAAAACTGGGAGAGTGATTTGGAGGACTTGTGGTTATATTTGGAGTTAATTGTTAATAATTGTGTTAGAAAAATAGCACTTTGTCTTATTTATATTCCTCCACCTGTTAAACTGGAAACTCTACAATACTTCCTAAGTAATGTCAACAATGTGATAAATGATGTCGATGATGTTGTGATTCTTGGGGACTTTAACTTGGGCTTTATCGATTGGAACAGGAATGACGATGACTTGTATCTCTCACCATCAAATTATGAAAATTCACTAGGTTTCTCACTGGTGGACTTCATGTCACTTAATGAAATCCATCAATTTAATAATAGTCTTAATGCTGACGGCAGGGTTCTTGATTTAGTTTTAAGCAACATATTAGACGTGACAGTTACTAAACCCAATGACCTGCTTAGTAGACTTGATCCCCATCACCCAAACTTGCTTATATCAATTCCACTCTCAAATATAAATCAATTAAAATCAAAACATCGCTCTGGTAATAACTTTTATAAGGCTGACTATGAAAAAATTATAAATTATCTTGGAAATATTGATTGGTATGATACATTCCATAAATGTGTTGATGTTAACGAGAGAGTCGATTGCTTCTACGAAGTACTACAAAATGCTATAGATAATTTTGTGCCGAAATATACATATAAAAAATCTAAATTTCCTTCTTGGTATACTGACTCGCTTATTAGGGCTTTGTCTGAAAAAGAGAAATATAGGCAAAAATACCGCAAACATAAAAATCCCCGAGACAGACTTACCTTTGAACTGCTTCGTAGTCGCTGTCATACTTTAATAGATGACTGCTACCATGAATATAAAAGTAAAATTGAAAATGAAATTCCCAAAAACCCTAAAACATTCTGGCGGTTCATAAAAGATAAGCGTCGCGGAGATTCTTGCATACCTGCCGAAATGTATTTAAATGACCAGGTGGCTAAAAGTGGTCCTGACATTGCAAACCTATTCGCTGATCAATTTGTATCCATTTTTAGTCAAAACTCTGGACCCTCTAACAGCTCTTCTTATAGTTCCTCGGGTATTAATAGTGTTATAAACACTTTAAAGTTTACGGAAGATGAAATTCTAAAAAAACAAAAAAAATTAGATGCTTCAAAAGGTCCTGGACCGGATTCTATTCCACCATCTTTCATCAAGCGCTGCAGCCATGTTCTCGCATTACCTTTACAATTTATTTTTAATTCCTCTCTTGAGGAAGGAATTTTTCCAAAATTATGGAAAACCGCTAGAATCGTTCCGGTTTTTAAAAAAGGAGATCCTTCAAATGTTAAAAACTACCGCCCCATCTCAATCCTATCGTGCTTCGCAAAAGTTTTTGAATCTCTCATCTGTCCAGTCATCACTCATCATGTGGATAAAATTATATCACCCAATCAACATGGTTTTAAAACTGGGCGCAGTGTCGAGACGAATCTTGTCGAGTTTGTATCTGACGTAACTCTAGCTCTTGATAAAAGGTTGGAAGTGGATGCCATCTACACAGACTTTAGCAGTGCGTTTGACAAAGTTGACCATTCTCTGCTACTGTCAAAGTTAGAATACAATGGTATACATGGTTCATTACTAAACTGGTTCTCGTCTTATCTCACTCGACGATCGCAAATTCTTGTTGTGAATGGCTATGAATCTTACCTATACTATGCTGACTCAGGAGTTCCCCAGGGTTCTCACCTAGCCCCAATTCTTTTCTCGCTCTTCATAAACGACATAGCTGATGAAATCCATCACTGTAAATATTTAATGTTTGCAGATGATCTAAAAATGTATAGAACAATCAGTTCAAGTGAAGACGCTGTACTAATCCAAGACGATTTGGATAGGATTGAACGATGGTGTAGCTCGAACTTTATGAAACTTAATGTGGCGAAATGTAGCCACATAAGATTTTCCAGAAAAAAACAATCCGGGACTGTCTCATATAATATAAATGGAATGCCTGTTGAGTCTGTGAAGGAAGTTCGAGATCTTGGCGTCATCATGGACGAAAAAGTTAGCTTCAGAAATCATATTGATAGCATCGTCACTAAATCAGCACGGCTACTTGGATTTCTTAAAAGAAGCACCAAAGGTTTTAAGCTTGTAAGAACTAAGATTGTTTTGTACAACGCATTGGTCCGCAGCCATTTAGAATTTGCTAGCGTGGTGTGGAACCCTCACTATGCAGTACACTCACAAAGAGTCGAAAGTATCCAGAGGGCTTTCACGAAGCATCTAGCATATACCTCTCGTAAAATATCTCCCAGGTACCCGTATGAACAACGTGTCCGGTGCTTCAATATGAGTTCTCTGCGAGATCGTCGACTATCGCAGGGTCTAATATTTCTGTACAAATTAGTCAATAATAGACTAGACTGCGAGGAGCTGGTCGGGCGTGCTGCTCTGAGGGTTCCTTACAACATACCTAGATTTCCTGTTACTAATCTATTCCATGTTCAGTCGTCTAAATCAAATATAGGGGTAAACTCGCCTATTAACAGACTCTGTAGAGAAATGAATACCTTTATAAAATCTGTGCCAGAAGTTGACATTTACCATGATCCCTTTAAAGTCTTGAAAGCCAAATTACTAAAGTACCAAAGAACGCAACCGAATAATAATTAAATGATTGATTCACAGTGACATAAACATGTTTTGTTTTGTTTTGTTTTGTTAATTGATTTATAATGTCGTCAACCTGATTATTGTGATTAATTTGTTTCTTTCATAAATGGTTATGTGAATCCAATTCAATTTTTATTGATATTTAATTTTTATTTAATATTATACAATTCTATACAATTTTATTACTTATTATTTTACAATTTAATTCAATGTTATTCAATTTGTAACAATTTTCTTTTTAATTTTCTCTTTATTTTATTTTATAACTTACCGAATAATTGTAATTTTGTTCTCTTTCTTAATTTAATAATTTGTAAATTCATATCATAATTATTTTGTAATCTTGTTTAATTTTATTTTTTTTTTTAAGTATGTGTTATCTCAATTTGAATGTTGGTTGACCTATTATTGGCTACTGTATAAGTCTAATGCTTTTGTCACTTATTCTTAAGAAACGCTGTATACATAAGCTGTTGGTTAACCTATAATAAATAAATAAATAAATAAATAAAGAAAAAGAGTTTGGGCCAAGCAAGTAGGTTTGACGCATTACTTAAAAAAATAATGGTCTTGTTTTTTTTAATGGAAAAGTTCGTGGCTAGATAATAACAGCCGCACGGGACGATCTTCAAGGTTAGGCAACGCTTGCCAAGGTTGGTATGTCAATGGGTGACCATTTTAACATTCTGAGTTTCCTCCGTGCCTCGGAAAGCATGTTAAGCCGTTGGTTCCGGCTCTTATTTGTAGATCTTTGGCAGTCTTTACGGATAGTCAGAAGCCAGTTATTCTGACTCCAGTCTTGCCATGAAGTATCGTGTTACCCAGTTAATGGGTTGTGGAGGTCTGGTAGGCAGCCGCTCCTCATAAAATACTGGTATTCAGCTAAATCCGGTTTGACTGGAAGCTGACCCCAATATAGTTGGGAAAAGGCTAGGCAGATGATAATGGGAAATCATCAAATAGCTCCTCCCACTTTGGGTGAAGCAGAAGGGAGTGTCAGACTCTTACTGACTAAAACCCATTCGTGATCCCCCTAATGCCCTTAGCGTTCCAAGGCCACAGTGACTCTTTCGAACGGATTCCACAACCCCAGCAGGCACTGGCTCTATAGCGGGCTACGTCTCTTATTGCGGCATAGCCTACATCTTTGAATTCCTAAATCTTTGTTCATTCGTTTGAATGGGGTGATTTTAATAAAACGCTCTTTGTCTGCCAAGCAAAGTAATGATAGTTTATCATCGCAAAAATCGCTAATAGGCCGAGTATTTTCACAATTCCTCAGAAAACTATCACACCTTACGCAAAAACCAAGAAATCGTTGAAAATCAGTCGCTAAACTGAAGCTATAATATTTTTCCGCGCTATTTCCACACCACACGTTGACATTCTCGTTCGCACCGTTCTTTCATTCATTATTCACTCGTTCACTCAGACTGAGACCCAACATCCCAGTTTTAACCCCACCGGGTTACACGTCTATAATGCTACTAAATTGTAAATGACCGTTTCGACTTTGAGTGAACTTCGAAATTCGACTGTTTTAAATAATTCAGGTTAAATTGCCTACGTAGTGACGGGGTATGTGGCTGTATCAGTAAATAATGTATTAGGTAGAAGCGTTGAGAGGCGTGTTTGGTAACACTTAATTTCATTGCGATGTGATTTTAACGTACGCGCCATTTTGTTTTTTTTTTCTTCGAATTGCGAATGATAGTTCGCTGATGTGCCTTTTTAACGTTTAAGTGGTTTGAGTTAGCTTTCGATTTGTATAAATATTTGAATTTCTTTTTCGTTTTGATTTTGGAGTTGTGTTTTCGTAGTTACAATTTTGCATTTAAAATGCATGTAGTTAAATAGAAGAAAAACAAAAAATATGGGGGCTATACAAATTGATATTCTCTAAGCGATTAAGATTGTCAAACGTCCAAGAAGTATTTATATAGGATTTATACGCACTTTCGAGATGTTACAAGGCACAATGCTACGGAATACAAAACGGAATATTTCGTCATCATACAAATTACTACTAAATATCGTTTCAATTTCTTAACGGGCAGCACACGATGTTCCTATCGATTTTCTGCAGTGGCAATCACAACTGTTTTTACAGTTGTCATACGTGACGTATTCGTTACCCTATTGGTGCTACTGGCATTCTTCAGTCAGTCGCTTTCGCCATCTTCGACGCACGCGCTCGTCACGATGTTTTGGCGAAGATTCTAAATTTATTTTATCACGACGATACATTTTTATGCAAAATTATTAGATACGATCAGTTAGACCACACATTTGGGACAGACCGAGGGTCTGGATGATCACACTAAAATTATTTTCATAAGGAAATACAGCATCAACAAACTATAATACGTACACGTACCTTGGTATGCTATCTGCTGCTGCTGATGATCCGCCTTTCGATGATTTCACCACAGTGGAGTTGACATGAGGGTCGCGAGCTGCTCAAAGGTTCCCAATCAGCATATCGATGTAACGAATTTAGAATCTTCGCCAAAACATCGCGAGGTGCGCGTGCGTCGAAGATGGCGATAGCGATTGACTCCACAAGCGTCGCGACAACGACCGGTCTTGCGCTTCTCGCATTCATCTGCTACCCGCGTCCTTCACCAGGTCATCGGTCCACCTTGTGGGAGGCCTTTCAACGTTGCGTCTTTCGGTACGCGGTCGCCACTCCAAAACTCTTTGGCCCCGTCGACCATCTGTTCTTCGAGCAACGTGCCCTGCCCACTGCCACTTTAGTTTGGCGATCCTTCGAGCTATGTCTTTAATCTTGGTTCTCTTGCGGATATCATCATTCCTGATTCGACCACGCAAGGAAACTCCAAGTATTGTCCTCTCCAATGCCCTTTGAGGGACTTTAAGCCTTCTGTTACCTAAGGCCCATTGTGAGCGACCACGTTTCAGTTCCATAAGTCATCACTGGCAATAAATACGTAGGTACTGATCATGACTGATCGTAACTAATTTTAAACAAAAAAAAAATAGGTTTTTCTTTTGGCCTAATTTACGGGAATCATGTATTTTTCCGGGATACCTACTATAGCTTAATGACGCTTGTCATCATGTGTCATAAGTCACATGTCAATGTTTATTAACTAAGTAAAACCTGTTTAGAGGATCTAGAACGAATATTTTGACGTAAAGTAACGTTAGCGTAAGTGAATTTTGAATATGAAAACCTACAACCCCATAATATTTTAGTTTAATTTTAACACAATTTTTTTTTTCTTTATTTATTTAGGGACATTTAAAATCGCAAAGCGTATGTCAGTCCCATCGTACCCTAAACACAAATTAGTCATATCTGGGCTATGAACCTAAACAGACTTCTCGCATCATCGCTATTTGGCTGAGCCAAGATTTTATTGAAGGTGCCTACGTCAAGTCTGTTCAACCTCAAGGCCCTAAACAAATTATTTCTCTCAGACTCATACCGGACACAGTCCATCAATAAGTGGTGTAAGTCTTCAAATACAATTTATATCATTCAAAAATATGAATATAGTCATTATGCCTAGCCTTTTCCTAACTACATATATTGGGGTCGGCTTCCAGTCAAGTCGGATTTAGCTGAGTACTAGTGTTTTACGAGGAGCGGCTGCCTACCAGAACTCCACAATCCATTAACTGGGTAACACTGTATTTCTTGGCAAAACTGGAGTCAGATTTACTGGCTTCAGACAATCCGTAACGACTGCCAAATATCTACAAATGACAGCCGGGACCAATGGCTTAACGTGCTTTCCAAGGCAAGGAGGAAACTTGGTATGTTAAAATGGTCACCCATCCACAGACCAACCTTGGCAAGCGTTGCTTAACCTTGAAGATCGATTCGTGTGGCTGATGTCATCCAGCCACGGGCTCCTCAAAAATATGAATATAGTATCTAATTAAAATAAATATGTGCAAAACGGGTATTGTAGCTATGGAAAAATTTAACGTTACGTTACTATACATCAAAAATATTCGTGCTGGGCCCTCTGATTATAACCGAGTCAGGCTGAGCGTTAAAGCTACACTACCTCGTTAGCTTAGTTTAGTAATTAGCGTCTCCTAATTATCTAAGTTGTGCCAGTAACTTAGTAATCTAACTTAGTCTCTCTTAGTATCTACGAAAAATAGGTAATGCCTAAGTGGCGTTAAGGACTTTATAACTTAAGCAGTAAGGTTCTTAGTTTGGGGAGTGTTAGAAGTGGCTGTTATTTGTCTCAACAGGTGTTTTATTTAAGGTGACTTTGATTGAATTAATAACGATTGATGTTGAAGTTTTTGCAATTAAATTTGTAAGTTTCTAGAGTTTAATCTGAACCCTATTTTTTTTTTAAAATAACGCCAAAGGCAACAACGATATAAAATTTCACTACTAGGTATACTTTTTTAAGGGTTCCGTACCCAAAGGGTAACAATCGGAACCCTATTACTAAGCGTCCGCTGTACGTCCGTCCGTCTGTCTGTCAGTGTGCTGTATCTCAAGAACTGTAATAGGTAGAGAGCTGAAATTTTTACAGATTATGTATTTCTAATGCCGCTATAACAACAAATAATAAAAATTAAGGTTTATGGTACGGAACCCTTCGTGTGCGAGTCCGACTCGCACTTGGCCGGTTTTTTCTGAATGGGAAATCATCGAATGACTTTTGAAAGAGTGTCAGACTTTTACAGACTAAAACCCACCCGTGACCCTTATAGGGTAAGTTCCCGAGGCATCGTTCCCGAAGTAAGTACTGACGATACGGCTGAAAAAATCTTGTTTTTTTTTCAACCTATATTGTCCCACTGCTGGGCAAAGGTGAAGTTCTCCCCTTGAACTCTTCCCGGTCTATTGCCTTCTCCGACCAATCCGTCATGAACGCCTCTTAAATCGTATAAAAACTTGTTTGGTAAAATTTAATATGTATTCGTAGTCATCGTCTGCCTAGCCTTTTCCCAACTATATTTGGGTTGGCTTCCAGTCAAACCGGATTCAGCTGAACACCAGCGGCTGCCTACCAGACCTCCACAACCCATTAAATGGGTAACACAGTAATTCATGGCAAGACTGGAGTCAGATTTACTGGATTCTGACAATCCGTAACGACTGGCAAAGTTCTACAAATGACAGCCGGAACCAACAGCTTAACGTGCTTTCCGAGGTATGGTGGAAACTCGGTATGTTAAGATGGTCACCCATCCACAGAACAACCTTGGCAAGCGTTGCTTAACCTTGAAGATCGACCTATGCAGCTGTTATTCTTTAGCCACCAGCGCCTCTATATAATAAGTATTCGTAGTCAAAAATGTATTTTAGTCTTTTGCTATCCCTACACCACACCGGCTACCTATTAGTCCTCTTGCCATATTAACAGCTTTTTGTAACAATGTTCTTTTAATAAATTATTTATTATTTACAGATTTCATACAAAAGCTAGTTAAAATTATCACCAATTCGTCCACATCGCTGTCAGCGTTAAAAGTGCTCAGAACACTGGATGCATTGCCACGTTCAATGGCAATGCTGATTCGTTGACCAAAAAAAGGCCAGCCCTCAGGTCACGTGAAGTGTCGACTAATAAAATGCTTGGTGATTTCGCAAAAAACTCGATGAGCACTTGGACCCCATGGCCCTAGTGTTTCAACCCCAAACGGCACCGATACATAATTCCCTTATTGGCTGCACCGTTTGAGATTATCTACAATGTTCTTAAAAAAATATTTATAGGCATTTACGATAAAAGGATGAAGGACCTACATACACAATATACATGCGTTTCCAATCCTCTCGAGTGTAACTTAAAAAAAACCTCTTTCTCTTTGAACAACGCTTCAAGATGGCGTCTTTTGTTTTGGCGCGAGGCGACGAGCAAAATTCTTGATTCGCGCCTTCGGGCAATATGACGTATACTAGCTAACACCAGCATAACCTCAAACTTCGGAAACTTGCAGCCAAGCGATTTTGAATCTTGAGAAAAGGGGATAACGAAAGCAAGGATGTGCAATGACGGCGAAATTAAATTGGTGATTTCACACAAAAGACTGATTGTGGCAAGGGAAGCTTCACAAGTGCTAGTACGTTCCTTTGTAGTAGTACTTCTAAGGTGCGTCCCCAAAAGCGGATTGTTGATTGTTTTGTGCATTTATTCCATGCGCCTATCTCGCTTCCTTTAGAAAATATCGCCTTTTTTTTTGCCACGAAAAATTGTAAAATGTTGAATCGAATTGATGAAAAATTTTACGTTGGGCTGTTAAACTTTTTACTGGGTGTCCTCGGATTTTATCGCAGTTGTAAAGGTTTTTTATGTAACTTTTAAATATTTTTTGACAAGCTAGGGCGTGTTTTTTCTTGAATTATGACACCAACTCGTCATTGTGAGGATTTTTAGATGCTATAAAGAAAATATGTCAATAAAAGAGAGTCGAAGAGATTTAAGTTTTAACTCGTACACTATAGCCTAATATCATTGTCTAAACTTCAAAACTGGCCAAGTGCGAATCGGACTCGCGTGCAAAGGGTTCCGAACGAATTTCTTTTTTTTAACATGTTATTTTAACACTATAGAATTTTTATGTATTTTCCTGTAATCTATAGGTATAGATCTATTATCATCATTTTTTCCAAAATTTTAGGCTCAGTAGTTTCGGAGATAAGGGGTAATTTTCGTCTAATTTCTTGAATAACTTAAAAACCATTTATTTTAAAATTAAGAAAAAAAAAAAAATTAAAATCCTCACAGTAAGCCCTTTCATTTGAAACTTTTATTTTTTATTTTCTAGCTTGACGCCCAAAAGTGACCCCCATGCTAAACATTTTACAATTTACGTAACGCTTCCGTGTTTGGGTCACAGAAGTCCATATCCTTACCAAATTTCAACCGAATCGGTCCAGTGAATCCGGAGGAAACTGGCTGTGACAGACGGATAGACAGACACCCAAGTGATCCTATAAGGGTTCCGTTTTCTGTTCGGAACCCTAAAAAAGACATGTTCTAGTGCATTTCAGAGCTGATTTCACCTATCTTGTCAGTACAAAACCAAATGGACAAGCACATCACACACACAAGCTGAACTTAAAACTTACCGTTTTTCTTGAAATTGCGGTTGATACCTTTGACCCCGAGTATTTTTTTCCAGGTATCGGATCGATAAGGACTTTTTAGATTTCAAAAGTGTTTTGAACAATCATACCAATTTTGAGCTGGGTGCGAATTAGTGTAACATCGGATGTCTAAATTGACCGGACTATTACACAGGTAATATATATGATTAATTTCGTCATAGTTTATATCACAATATTCATTGCCCAAAACAGCTATTCTCCGCAAACCATCCACCGGCTAGATTTTAATTTACCTGCCAACACATAGAACATAAACAACCCGATAGTCAAGTCAGTGTGGACGATAACTTACTCAAGCCATGTTATCAAGTTCAGGCCTGCCAAACTTACACTGTAGCAGGAACATGCTCTAACTTGTCCTGTCCTGTGCCTAACGATTCATCATCAAAGTGCTAGTGTACCAAAATGTGGAGTTGTGCTATGGTATAAATAGTGTTGTGGTGAAATAGCAAGAGGCAAGGTCGTATTTCGTGGTAGTTGTAGAACTTGCAAAATGTTGACGTGAAAAGGATGGTTTCTTTCCGCTTCTTTTGAGAATATATTGGCATCATAACTATAATAATGTTAGAACTTATCAAGTGTTAAACATTGAAAACTATTTATACTGAACCATGTATATACAAAAACAAAATATGTAAAAGCATACCTACACGTAGCTCTAAAACTACTCCTCCACATCGCTGTCATTATTCAGTTTTTGTTTCATCGTTTACCTTATCTTTCAGTATAAATGATTCATGGCAATGATGTTCTAACACCTATTTTCTGCTTCTCGTATAGTAAAAAATTTGGCTCTGGAAATATTACATACAACAATCTCTGTTTCTTTATCATTATTAGCCAATTATTGGGAAAATTAAACTACACATTATCGGCATTTCTTTTCCAATCAAAACTTTTCTGCAATAGCCTTAATAGATATGCCCTACGTTATTGCAGTTTCCAAAAATTGATCGCCGTACTTTAATACTCAACAGACTCGAGAGTCGTGTTTGAAAAATAATATTTTTCATCCATGCTGTTATTTTAACGTCGGTATAAATAATAAAATCAAATCCGCTCCCCGGCTGAATACGAAATAGGATACCAACAGGAATTCAGTATTCGGTATCGGACGAGTTAGAAATATTTAAGGACGACGGTTTATGTAGGGACTTGGCAAAAATATTTAAGGCTCCGTGCAATTAAATTTTAAGGCGGTTCTGTTCATAAGTTGATTATCTAAAATGAGTGCATTGCAATATTGAATCAACAGCATCTGGATTTGTTAAAGCAATTACGGAAACGAAAATGAAAGTCACTTCTTTCATCTGTCTCACTTTCATTCGATTTTTTTTCACTTGGTTTCTCAAGAGAGTTACTGAAACTCCCAACATAGTGTCTTCTTTTCAGCTATTCTCAACCAGTTTGGTGTAGGCTTCGTTCAAATTGCATAATCTAATCAGGTCTTTTGCTATTTCAATTCAATTTATCCCTGAAGTTTTCTTTACGTCATCCTTCCATTGCATTTGTGATTTTTCTGTAGGTTTCTTTTCATTTCAAGGCCTTATTATCTAAGATTCACCTAAAACTATTATTGAACCGTATTTATCCAATTCTGTTTTTAGTATTTTAATAATATCACTTAGCATAAACATGCAATAATAGAACAAAAATGTAGAGAAGCAAAACCAGCAAGCTTTTTAAAATTTCGTGTCTCCCAAAATTTCACCGCTGGCACTAGTCCACACGTTTCGTACAATCCCCGGAGCTGTCGATATCAGGTGTAAACTTTCTCCCGGAGCCGCCTCGGTCCCGGTTCGGTGCCGGCGTCCGTCGGGACCCGCTCTCTAACCCTCACACACAGAATTCGATATCCGCTGAAGAAAAATTTTTGTACAGTCTATAAGTAAAGGTTTTGTATTATCTCGATGATGTGTTCTTGACGTTATTTTTCTAGATGTTATCATACATACATATCTGGTTCTTTAGGCTAAGGTATTCATTCACCAGAGAATGGGCAGCAGATTACTCTGTAAAACGCAACACCATACACTGCAGTCACCAACCCGCCTGCCAAGCATGGCGATTATGGCAAACCCCCCCTTTGGGGGAGGCTTATGATGGTCTGGTTCTTTTTTGTACATAGACAAATTTAAAAAAAATCTTTTCACAGCATGTAGTCATCAAGGGATCATAAAACTTATCTATAACCTACACGTTATTTTTCTCCACCCTTGGTTGACTGGTAGAGAATTTCTAAGGGGTAAAGTCCGCAATAGTGCATTTGCGCTTGAAGTTTCAAAATAAAAATAAAAGGTAATTTATCTGAATTTACAGAAAGATATAAGTATCACTTTGGGGGCCGAGTCACCCGCGTACGTAGGATAATACCCAATGCTAGACCATACACGTGGTCCCCGGGTGGTGCTAATCAGGTGACACTAACTGGTGGTAGGCTTCGGCCGATGGCTTGTGACCACCCACTGGGCAAAGACGTACCGCCAAGCGGCCTAGCTGCGTTCCAGTACGATGCTCAGTGTAGCCAATGCAGAGGAGTTTCTAGGCAAGCGTGCTCCATCTTCGACTACATCATCGCTTAAAATCAGGTAAGATAGTGTTCAATCGTTTGCCTATCAATAGTAAAAAAAAATAACAACTAGAATTGCAATAGATCTTTTAAACACACGATCTTTAAACTGGATTGAATATTCTCTATTCAACTAATATTTTATCTATACTAATAATTAATAATTTTAATAATTATAATATAAAGCGTTTGTTTGTTTGTTTGTTTACTTGAACGCGCTAATCTAAGGAACTTCTGGTCCGATTAGAAAAATTCTTTCAGTGTTATATAGCCCATTTATCGAGGAAGGCTATAGGCTATTCATCATTACGCTAAGACCAACAGGAGCAGAGCAGTAACGAAAATTGTGATGCAGACAAAGTTGCGCGGGTCAACTAGCCTCTTATAATTTGTAGATCGACCTTACAGGTGTTCTGATTTCTGATTCGTTTGATGATTACTTCTGAGCTGATTATGTGCTCTGTTCTGTCTCAGTATTAAGCATCCTGTTACCAAAATGTAAGTACATCTAAAACTGACTCCTTTATATAAATTTTGCTTAAAATATCATTCATTGTACGAACTAACTTTTTAGAACGGACTAATTAAGTTTAGAATCTATTCTAATTATTTCACCTGCCAATTTAATTTGAACTCTATTTTCCATTAGTTAAAGTAGACATCGCTTTGGTAGCTGAGGGTGGTAAGGCGACATTGACGAACCGACCAATCAGTGGGCAGGACGAATTGAACTATTAATTCATTCAAATTGCATTAGAAAACGTAATTGTTTGGTTGCTATTGTAGAGTAGACGAGTTGGGTTACCTTCGGTTGGCTTGTTTTTGTATCTATGAAACTGAAAGGATTCATACTAAAGGGAATTTTAATTATATTATTTTACTTAGATTGATTTCTATGATTATTTTACATTATCTCAACTAATATTATAAATAAGATTAGTTTGTCTAATTTTAACTTTAATCTCTGAATCTACTGAACAGATTTTGTAAATTCTTTTCAAATCAAAATCAAATCAAAATATTTATTTGCTAGAATATGGTATATAAGGTGTTACAGTACATTTGTTTCAGCATATCCTGCCATAACATGGCGTGCAAATATATTCACAGTCAGTGTTGTCAATTACTATAACTTGCAGATTACAGATTCTATTGACTTGTCTTCTAAATAGTCCTTAACGGTAGAATTTAAATAACATATTAAAACGTATTTTTTAAACATTTTCAGTGGTAAGCCTTGTAAACTATTTGGTAAATGATTGTAAATAATGATCGACATGCAGTATACATTTTTCTTAAATAATTTTAGCCTTATTTGTGGCAGCCGAAGTCTGTCTTTATGCCGTGTTCGACTATTTGGCCTGTCAGTGTTCGTCTCGAAAAGGTTGTAGTTTGTGAGCTCCACAAATGGCTCGAATACATTTTTTTTGAGCTTTAAAAACTCCGTCAAAATTTTTACCAATAGAAAGCCACGTTATTTGTGATTGTCATATTAACGGAGAAATACCACCCATCAAAGTGGGCAAGGGTCAGCCAGTATTCTATATTTTGAGATCGCTGGTGGCCATTGGCTACTTTTGATGCCGTATTAATGCACGGCTCCTGTGGGTAAGGCCACAAGAATAAGGGCGCCTTCAAATAAGTCCCTAAGTCCCTAAGTGCCGCGCGGCAGCAGCGCGACTGTCGCGCGGCACTTTGCGGCTAATTTGAAGGCGCAGGGCTAAAGCCGCGAGACAAAATTGTAAAAAAATATCTACCGAGCAATTATATATTTTTTTTGGATTTTTATCATTTCTCATACTACATATTACCGTGTGGCACGTTCTTCGATGTCCATTTAGTCTTAAGGTGGATGCTCCAGTTCATGTAGTTCGACAGAATGAATATTTCAGAAATAATCATTCTGTCGAGCTACATGAACTTAGAGGGCTATATTGATGATTAAAATGGTTATAATTCTTTAGATAAATACGCATTACGGTCGCGGATCGTATTTGGTCCACATACAGCTTCACACTGACCGGCAAATTGCAAAAAACATAAAAATATTTGAATTTCGCGGGCTACCCTGGAGCATTCACCTTAAGTAGACAAGGTAGGTAAGTTTTTATAGAAAGGGTTTCTATTTCACTTGGATACAGTTTTGAAAGCAGGTGTTTGCTCCTATTAAGAAGACTTACCTTTCAAACATCTGTTTCAACCTTCAGACCCACTATAATAACTTCAACTGCAAATTACTCCATAGAAACTCCATACATTCTCGCCAACGTACCAGGGTAGCACAAGGTATACAGATTTGGGTCACAGGTCCTATTAATTTCAGCACAGCGTTAGTTTGCTTTACAAACAAGGCTGGTGTGTTTGTCTATGCTTGCTGAGGCTGGCTGATAATCTTTTGAATAATATTGGCGTCTTAATCAATAGAATTTGGAGGGATTGATTTGTGGAGGGATGAATTGTCAGTCAACATGATGAGTAGGTAAGTAAATAATTTGAAGAATCAATAGGTTGGAGAGGTAGTTCTGAAAGCTCATATTGTTTTGGTTATGTGTGATTTGATTTGCTGTAGTTGTATAGGTCGACTAGTCAAAGTAGATACAGGTTTGTCTAAACTAATATTATACACAAGTTTTTACAGAAATAATTAAAAGGAGAAATGCGATTTCAGGGTTGGTCCCATCGTGAAAGTTATTCATAATGACGAAGACCGCTTTTCAGGCTGCATTGTTTTTCACACCCTGCTAAGAGGTAACATGTTTTGTTGTGTTGCATGAGATTGCGGTAATTTTTTCACTGGTAGCACGCTATACTGTTTCTGAATGTACTATATACATCGTAGAAAGCTCGGATCTCGTTGTATGGATCACTGGGGCAAATCTGCGGGTGAAAAGCTGCCTATCAAACAGTAGAGTAAAATCGGGTGGAAAATTATAAACTCATCTTTGTAGATCGATATTTTTTTCACGTAGAAGGCAGCGTATGCGTCATAGCTGGGTACTAATGCTGATATACATAATTCAATAGCTATAATGATAATACAAAGCCTCTCACAAGGTGGACCGATGACCTGGTGAGGGTACTCTCTAAGCCCGAAGTCCGTAGTTTCGGGCTTACTTGCGTATTCTTCTCCGTATCGCCTAACCAATAAAAAATAATGACAACACGATTTGACAGTTACTGTGAGATCGTGTTATTAGTTCGGGTTCGGGACTAATCGTTAGTCCGTAGGTGATGCGGAAAGAATACGCCCGCAACTAAACCCGAAACTACGGACTTCGGGCTCAGAAAGTAGACTCTCAGGACCGGTTATTGTGGCGAAACTTGGGGGAGGCTTATGTATTGCAGTGGACAACTTTCGGCTGATATGGAGGAGCTCGTGGTTAAATAATAAAAACCGATCTTTAAGGTTAAGCAACGCTTGCCAAGGTTGGTCTGTGGATGGGTGACCATCTTAACATAACGAGTTTCCTCCGTGCCCCGGAAAGCACGCTAAGCCGTTGGTCCCGGCTGTCATTTGTAGATCTTTGGCAGTCGTTACGGGTTGTCAGAAGCCAGTAAATCTGACTCCAGTCTTGCCAAGAAGTACCGTGTGACCCACTTAATGGGTTGTGGAGGTCTGGTAGGCAGCCGCTCCACGTAAAACATTGGTATTCAGCTGAATCCGGTTTGACTGGAAGCCGACCCCAATATAGTTGGGAAAAGGCTAGGCAGATGATGAACTTTCGGCTGATATGATGATGATGATACACAAGCCCACACCAATTAACAGCCTGGATCACTAAATGCCACGACACAGCTATCTAAATCTAACCTAAAGTATTGAATACCAATAGACAAAAACCTAAATGATAACACAGAAAATGATGAAAAAGAACAGAAAGAAATCACAATACTTAAGACTCATAACTCCGCACCGTAATCCTTTCTAACACCGATAAATTACATGAAAACATTCCCTTTCGGCAAAAGAAAACCGACCTTCAGTAAACGTACGACGAACGATGAACGACGAACGATGAATGGAAGAACGAATGAAGGGAAAGCTTGTAATTACGAGATTTCTCCGCTCATTTCGGTAATGAGTCCTGCTGATTAGTGATGGATTAGACGACGAGGCACAAATAACGTGTCCACGACGTATGTGCCTACAGTTAATAGGCAATCTTTTGAAGATTTTGGGAGGCTGTTTAGATCGTACGATTTTCAGTCATTCAGTATTTAGGGGTATCGAACATCCGTAAAAACGGAAACCTTATAGGATCACTCCTCACTGAGTGCAGTGAGGAGTGATCCTATAAGGTAATGTCTGGACCCGATGGTAATGACTGTGGGTCGTAAGTTCGAACCCAGACAGGCGCTTTACTTTGTGTAAATTATTTCATCATTTATGTTATCTCTCAGAACAGTGCAGGAAAACATCGTGTGGAAACCGGCATGTCCTAGAACCAAAAAATCGAAGATATGCGACATCTACCAACCCGCACTGGGCCCGCGTGGTGGATTCCACTCCCGCTCGAAAGAGAGGAGGCCTGTGTCCCAGCAGTGGGAACAATATAGGCTGATATTGTGTTATATACATACATATATAGATACCTATATACATATATAGGATCACTCAGGTGTCTGTCTGTCGGTTTGTCTGTCTGTATTGTGTGATATATCAAATGAAAGCACTTACTGTAAGGGATTGAATTGTATTTTTTCATAATTTTAAAATAAACAGTTTTGAAGTTATTCAAGAAATTTGTACAAAGATGACCAGCCTAAAACTTCGAAAAAAAAAATGCTATACTTAAAGATTACAGGAAAACCTATAAGAAGAACATATCAAACAAATTAAATCGATTCAGAACCCTTTGTACACGAGTCCGACTCGCACTTGGCCAGTTTTTCTTTGACCTCGTGGTTGAGGAGGTCAAGCAGGCAGTCGCTTTATGCATAAAACTGGTACCTGTTTTTTAAAGGATGGGAAATCATCAAATGGCTCCTCCCGCTCTGGGTGACGCCGGAGGGAGTGTCACACTCTTACTGACTAAAACCCATCTGTGATGCCCTTTGCGTTCCAGGGCCTCGGCGACTCTTTCGAACAAATTCCGTGACCCCGGACATTTACTTGAGCTTGATTTTCATTTTTAGGGTTCCGTACCCAAAGGGTAACCAACGGAACCCTATTACTAAGCCTCCACTGTCCGTTCGTCCATCCGTTCGTCTGTCTGTCAGCATGCTGTATCTCAAGCACCGCAATAGATAGATAGCTGAAATTTTCACAGAGTGTGTATTTCTATTGCCGCTATAACAAAAATTTAGGTTTTTGGTACGGGACCCTTCTTGTGCGAGCCCGACTCGCACTTGGCCAGTTTTTGGTCTTTAGTATACTTACAACTTACATTTTTTCACTGTGATTTTAAAGGCTGATCAATATGTGTACGTAAGTCCAGGTATATTGTCTATAGTTTCAACCCAGTTACTTTATTTCCATATGAGGAAGTGTAAATTCCTGTACTTTGTTGAATTTTGAGTGGAGACCGTGTATTTGATTTGGAAGCGCGCGCCGACGGAGACGTTCCAATTTCCGTGGCCTGGCCCTCGCCAGAATATTGAGAAATTCAATCAGTCGCAAAATTGTGGCGCATATGCGAAGAAATGTTCGGCATTTGAAGAGATTTTATTTTGTTTTAAGTGCTTTTGAGTTAAGTGTTGATATTGTCTACCTACTTGTAACTAAATAGTTGTAATTTAAAAGAGTGTGCGAGGAGTTTCTTGCACGCTCTTCTCCATACACTTTAAAAAAAAAAGCTTTTAATTTCAGTCATACTTGGTCCATAATATTGTTATTATTAAGACATAAAACTATTTTAGGAACATTAAAAAAGAATTTGAGTATATACTTGTGCTTGAACCCAGTGCTCCAGAAGGGGGCTGTCCAGCTTGTGGCTGAGCGCATTCCGGATGGTGTTGGCGCTCCCACGCGTGTGGAGCATCAGCGAAGCGATACGGCGCCGCGGCACAGTGTGAAACCCGTCTTTGGAACGTGCAAATAGATCCATGTCACCTGAATAACCTTGGAACAAAACAAAGACCATAGCGACTTGAGGCATCTTTAATAGTGTTGAAGCATATCGAAAAGATTCAACAGAAGTAGAGCGGGTGTTATTGAATCGTTAAGTGGGCAGTGTGGTATTGTGTGTTCTTAAGTGCATATTTTACAAATTTTTAAATAACGTAAGCATTCGCATCTTAGTCGCAATTTGTCAAAGAAGCCTCTATATCCATACGTTTTTGCCTAGTAGTAGCATTAGCTCTCTGGTTGCAAGTAATAATTATGCAGAGAACTTGGAAATTAAAGCCACCAGTACCAACTGCGTGCAGCTCTGAGTAAGTCCATGTTGTGGTTTTCTTCTGAATCTCGCTCGAACTAAGGGCGCCTTAAAAATTTTCGCAAAGTGCCGCGCTGCAGCGATTAATACCGTCTTATACTGCAAGTATAGGAAAAAGTCTGTTAACTATACATGTGTAGAATAAAATAGAATAGAATACTCTTTATTATGTACACCATATAAGTTACAGAAAAGATAAAAACATAGTCTTAATTTAAAGTAATATGTATCTACTTTGCAAGGAACCCTCGGTGGGCGAGTCCACTCACACTTGGCAGGTATTTTTTTAAACAATTACCCTTAAAAATTAAAGAATCGTGTCGCACACGTGTCGTATAAAGTTCTGAAATAATCCAGGATTGATAGGTGACGGCGAATGTTTTTCATCGGTCACTAATTACTAGCCGTCTGCCGGACGATTCCAAAGTAATCGGTCCGGGCCGGGGCCGGTTTTAACGAGATTTTCTTTACTTTGATGTGAAATCCAAATAAATTAGTTTTCTTTCTCTCTTTCTTCTTTAATTTTTTCTCAATCTCCATCTCTTGTAATCTTTGCCTTGAGCTCTAGACAGAGTGACATTTATCAGAGACTGGCTTGGCTCCCGTCAACTGGCCATTTTCTTAATTTTTTTCTTTCATAAGAAGGTTCTTATGAAAGAAAAAATTAAGAAAATTGCCATGGTTTGTTATTGTCACGAGAAGGTTCTCCTGACAATAACAAACACAACAAAAAAATAATTAGCTAAATCGGTCCAGCCGTTCACGCGTGATGACCAAGGGAAATAAGGAATAATCTATCTATATCTATACTAATATATAAAACTGACGACTTTGTTGAACGCGCTAAGTTCAGGAACTACTGGTCCAATTTGAAAAATTCTTTCAGTTTTAGATATATTATCACGCTAATACTAAAAGGAGCGGAGCAGACGAAGTTGCGCGGGTCGACACTGCAGTGCGCTGCGCCTGCCACTCGCCAATCACAGGTAGTCGGCGCGCTTCTCTGGCGGACACGAGTTCACGGTAAGATAAGAACGAAGCTTTTTGCTATTTCCACAAAAAAAAAAAAAAACTTGAAAATGGTTTACAATATGTTCTAACTAGTTTTTTGTTATTATTTTGCAATAAATAGACGTTTTATTTGTGTAATACATTCAGTCAAAAGGGTATCGGGAATGGATGATTTGTTTATGGTTCCAAATTCAAATTTTAGTTTTTTTGTAGTTGTTAGATTGGCACAACTGTTTTCCATTTTGGCGCGGAGTTTGAGTTGCATCTGTTATTTATATTAAATACAGTGCTGGTTTTAGTAATATCATATATAGTGTGTATTGCGAATTTCATAATGGACAAAAATATCGAACAAAGAGTTTGTCTTAAATTTTGCATCGCCAATGGAATTTCGTGTTCGGAGTCACTGAAAATGTTACAGAAGGCTTACGGTGAATCGACTTTATCAAAAACTCGTGCTTATGAGAGGTTCAAAGCGTTCAAAAGCGGTCGAGATGTGATGGAAGATTTGCCTCGCTCTGGTAGGCCGTCAACGTCTGCAACTGAAGTTAACATCGCAAAAGTGAAGGAAATAGTGACTGAAAATCCCCATTCAACTCTGAGAGAGATAGCCGCCGAACTTTCTGTATCTCACGAGTCGATCCGTACCATTTTAACTAATCATTTGGGTATGAAACATGTTGCTGCTCGGCTAGTCCCAAAAGATCTGAATTTTCTCCAAAAACTCAATCGCATGAAAGTCGCTGAGGACATGCTAGAACGAGTCAGTTCGGACCCAACATTCATGAAACGCATTGTTACTGGTGACGAGACGTGGGTTTACGAGTTTGACATGCAAACTAGTCAACAAGCTTCGGAGTGGCGCCTTCCAACTGAACCGAAACCGAAAAAACCACGCCAAAGTCGATCAAAAGTCAAAGTCATGTTGACTGTTTTCTTTGACTATCGCGGTGTTGTGCACTCTGAATTCTTACCGGAAGGTCTAACGGTAAATAAAGAATATTATTTGAGCGTTATGCGGCGTTTAAGAGAGCAAATTCGACGAAAAAGGCCAGATTTGTGGAAAGAAAATTCTTGGATTTTGCACCACGACAATGCGCCTTCGCACAAGGCTATCATTGTGAACGAATTTTTAACCAAACACTCAACAAATACCATCCAGCAACCACCATATTCACCAGATATGGCTCCTGCTGACTTTTTTCTTTTTCCTAAACTCAAATTACCACTTCGTGGCACCCGTTTTCAATCGATAGAAGACATAAAGGAGAATTCGCGGCGAGAACTGAACTCAATTCCGGAAGCAGCGTTTAAAAAATGTTTTGTTGAATTTATTATTCGTTGGCGCAAGTGTATCGTTTCTAAAGGAGCATACTTTGAAGGTGATAAAATAAATTTGGATGAATAACAGACATTTTGTGTATTATTGATCTTTTCCCGGTACTTTCTTGACAGAGTAGTAGGTTGGCGTTTATTATTTCGGTTTTAAGGTTATGAATCGACTGAAAAAAATACATGCAAATGGGCAAAAAGTGTAGGGGTGTAGCGGGTGCCCGTTTTGCCCATACCCGATTTGCCCAGTATAATTTCATTGACTGCTTATTAGTTTTTTTATTTTGCAGATGGTTAATAAATACAAAAGAAAGACAGCAAATGCATCGTGGGATGAGGGAGTTATGAAGCTTGTGATAGAAGAAGCTCTCAAAACTTCCGTCACTGGTGCAGCAAAAAAATATGGCATCAAGCTTTCGACTTTACAGAGACATGTAAAGAAATTATGTCAATAAAAA
Organism: Lacanobia oleracea; assembly: GCA_950371165.1. Lineage (NCBI taxonomy): Eukaryota > Metazoa > Arthropoda > Insecta > Lepidoptera > Noctuidae > Lacanobia > Lacanobia oleracea. Next base: position 2,025,187 of record OX493409.1, read on the forward strand.
AACTAGGAAGATTCCCAACAGTTTTTACAGCAATTCAAGAATTAGAGCTAGTTGCTCGTATCTATTTCATATGGATAATCATGTTCATGTTTTTTGGACTGACGAAAACAGAATTCTTGAAACTAGTATACTGAGACCAATATGCTGAGAGCAACAATATTTCACAACCTTTTAAAAACGGAGCCGCAGGTAAAGATTGGTACTCTGGCTTTAAGAAGCGTCATTCCAAAGTTAGTCTGCGCCGTCCAGAAACAACATCAGCTGCACATGCCAGGGGCTTCAATAGACCTCAAGTCGAAAGATTTTACGATTTACTTGAAGCAGAAATCGAAAAGCACAACATTGATGCAATGCAAATTTACAATGTTGACTAAACCGGCATCCAAACTACAAGCAACAAACCTCCAAGAGTCTTAAGTGGGTTTGGAAAAAAACAAGTTGCTGTTATATTCAGCCGGGCAAACTCACGACGGTTGTATGCTGCAGTAATGCAGCAGGTTCTTTTGTTCCTCCATTTGTTATCTTTGGCCAAAAACGAATGGTAGACAGGCTTTTAGATGGAGCTCTACCAGGATCATCAGCTACTTGCAATGATAATGGTTGGATCAATGGACCAGTATTCTTGGAATGGGTGCGGCACTTTGTAGACAATGTTAGGCCAACTCAAGAAAAAAAGTTATTTTAGTGATGGACAACCATGAGTCCCGCAAGTACCTCGGAGCTTTGGAGTATGCATCGCAAAACTATGTGATTCTTGTCTCTCTTGCTCCACACACAACACATCGTATGCATAAACTTCCAACGAACACATCTTGGACGCATTATTTCCCAATATGAAGTAGCAAGACTATTTTGGTGAAGCATATATGAAGGCAGCGAGTACCCAGAATGCAGTAAAAGGATTTTCATCTACCGGCCTACAGGATTTACATATGGCCCACGATTATATGCCGTCAAATTTGACTGACCGACCTGAGCCTTCCGGTGTTCGAGTGGATACTGAGGCTGTTCAGATTTATCATGAGCGGACTGGCAGACCTGATTCTTGCAGTGTTCCAGTGGATACTAAAGCTTATCTGATTTCTCATGAGCTTGAGACGAATTTGAATGTTAACGATGAAATTGAAATGCGTACTAGCGAGATTCGTGAATCTACTGATTCTGACCGCACTGTTTCACCATCTGTTCTGGACAGAATCATAGAAAGCCATTATACTTGCAAAACTCCAACACCGATAGCAGATGATGGACTAGCGACTCAAAATCCCATTGGCTTCATAAATGTTGACACAAGCTGTGAACAAATTATGAACGAGCAAAATATAACTGCAGCATCTCATGTGACCCGAATAGATATTCGGCCATCACCTAAAATGGAACCTAACGAAACCGCTTGGAGACGTAAAACACAGAAAGCAGAAATATTGACAAGCATTCCTATAAAAGACCAGCAAAGGGAAAAAGAGGCTAAAAAGAGATTTAATAAAAAAAGTTGATGCAGCGTAAAGGAATCTAAAAGAATCAAAACATTCAAAACCTACTACGAGTATACAAAGGTCGACAACAGAGAGAAAAATCTCCAAACGAGGTCCAAAATATAATAAAAGATAAAACGGAGTACCGGTGCTTGGTATGTAGCGAGTTTTACAGAGAGCCACCAGCAGAAGACTAGATTAAGTGTGATGATTGTGAGATGTGGGCTCATGAGGCCTGCACGTCATACTCTGGCAGAGGTTCGTATTACTGTGACATATGTCACGAATAAGTTAAGTATGATTGAGACTGCAAAATATGTCAGAAGACTGATTATGATTATGGTTGTGAAACCTAACTGTTTATAAGTAGAAACTTTGAGTTATGATTGTTATGAATCAGTTCTAGTCATTGATTGACGTTGTTCTCATTTAATTCAGTCCCTACCCACTTTGCCCGAAAGCCCTACCTGTTTTAGGCCCCCCTACGGGCAAAACGGGTAATTCAAATGGTAAAGATTCTTGTTATTTTTTTATTCTTAATGTACAAAACTTCTAAATATGTAATTTATTTTATAGTCCTTGAAAACAAAACATTTCAAAATGTACAAGTAAATGTTCAATTTCTATCTATAAATAGTTTTTTTTTTTTCATCAACCTTAGCTTACCCGTTTTGGGCTACTCTCCCCTACGACTCTTTTTCTTGTCTTCGGATTTGATACTGCAAATAATACGTTTTTTATTTTCAAACTGACCGACTTATGTGTACAACTTGTGTGTGACTTATTTGTTTTATGTTTTCTCCAGGAAACATCCTAACTGAATTGAGCTGCCTTCGATCATGTACCCAAAATCTTTTACTGTATCCTCAGTTGTTAACTTAATGATCGATAATGTCTCCAAAAAACTGTTAAGTCAAGTATTATTTACCCACTCAAGTCCTTTGCGATACTTTCAGGACTCAGCCAAAAATCAAGGCGCACAAATAATATATCTTTCTCTAAACGTGAGCGCATTACGCCTTACTTACTTACCATAACAAATACTAGCCCAATTTTTAAAGCAAACAAAGAAAGGTACACCTTAAGACGAAGAAAATGTAGTCTGATTTTCTTTGTGAACGTATTGTTACATATGGCAATAAATTTTATACAAAATAGCGCATAACAGCGAGACGCGTTTCAAAGATTAATTTTGTAGATGCGTTACTTTGCTTAACTTTGAATGTTGTACTTATGCTGCTTTTGGACTTGAAAAACCAATTTGAGGGAAACATTTTTTCTGTTTGTATCGTGGCGATAGGGAATGATTTTCAGAATGTGTTCATCGTAATATTTCAGTTGGCACTCACAATTTGAAACAGGCCATTATTTTTTTTTATAAATAATTTCGTTGATATAATTTTGTAAAAGGTTCCAAGTATATTGTATAAAATTGCTAATGGAACTTTTGACGTTCAATTACTAGGCCAGATAAACTTTAAGATACCAATTCGATCTTCGTACTCCACAATTATTCAGTATTCCCGCTAGTAATAATAAGGTTTTTGAAAACAATCCGTTATCCAGAATGTCCAGTCAATATAGCGTAATATGTTCTGAGGTAGACTTGGTTTTTAACAGATTTAACGAATTTAGAAATTCTTTGTTTAAATTGTTATTCAACACTATCGTTTAGTAACTTCTGCATATTAAATAAATGTAACCTTTACTTTCACTATTGTCACAAATTAAGCATTTTAGATATTGAGTGCTGTGTACAGTAATAATTGGATTTCTGATTTATGTATAGTATAATGTCATAGCTGTGCTGAATTATCTTAGTCTGTAGTCTGTCACTGTACTTATTTAAATAAAATAAAATGAAATGAAATGAAATAACCACCACAAGGATAAACTTGACACTCATGATGTAACTGTGGGTATTCAAATAGAAAACAGCCAAACAACCTATGTTGAATTTCCTGAATCCATAATTGAGACTATTTCACAAGTTCCGTAATGAATTCGTAATTTTCCTCTGATGGGTCTATATAATTATAGTTTGGTGCAAAATGCATAGTTAGAGTAAACATTTAAATCTAACTTGACATTCGTATGATCTTAATTTTGCATGGAAAGCAAACTACTCCCTCTCCGTTTTACGATCCTGTTTACTGTTAATGCAGTCCAGTATTTTACAGAGAAAACTGGCCTACTTCGAAGTTCGACTTTATACTAAGGAGTCGAGCTCTTCCAGTCGCCACAGTCACCAACGTCGAGGATTGTGGTGATATCATCTAACATTTGCCATTTGCCATCAACTGAAATTGACGTATAATGGCATCCCACATACTACAAGAAGTACCGTTGGCAAGGACTAACTTGCTAAAGTTTACCCCTATGACACGAGCCATACGTTTGATAAATGTTATAACGTTATCGGAAGACATAATTTGTCAAAATCTGCTGAGATTCATTCAAGTAGCGCAAAGTTTAATCGACAGGGGTCTGACCGTTTAAATAATGATTGTTGGTATTGTAATGTTTTTGTGTCGTTTGATGTCTTTGACAAATAAAAAAAAATGTATTGTTTTGTAACATTTTATGTTATGTTAATGTTATAACATCGCCTTGGATGTATCTGTAAGAGTGTTATAATAATAATGAATGAATAAATAAATATACCAAATCACGCAGTTTTAACTTCTTCGTTCTTCTGCGTTTTTCGATCTCATTCTTTTTCATCTGCGATTTCATCGACCAAAAAACATGGCAGCCGACAATTTTTTAAAAATAAAACTATTAATTTGTTGTTGCGTCGCGACGGCTATTGCGACCGGGTGAGCACAGGTTAAAACAAAAAATGGTGGTTCTAAATCTTTTCAGTATCGTATCTGCCTTCCACCATGAAATATTTTAGTCTGTGCCCCGGCGCCACTCGGGCGCCTCCCGTCGCGAATAGGAAACAACATCAGGCCCCAATTCGCGGTTTTTAACGGATAACCTTTCGCGACCGAATAAATGTACGACTTGCGGCGAAATGTCGCGGAGACGCTGAACGAACAATTACGGGATTAGTTGATTAGGAAATGTTGGCTTGTTTCGAGTTCCGAGTACAGGTATTGGGTATTTTAATGTTTGTTACTATAGAGATGTTTTGGTAGGATGGTATGCAGAATTCAGTTTAACAAGCTAAGGTTGAACTCTGATTCAGAGAACTCTGATTCTCTGATTAGGGAAACTATTCAAAGACGAATATGTACATGACCAATATTGCGCTTCGATAACGCGAGTTTCTCTTATTTTACACCTAGAATTACTTTCGTTAGGTACTGGACTATTAATGAAACTCTGCAACATGGAAAATGTTATAACACTAGGCTACTGTGTCGAGATGAGTTTAGAAGGACTACCTTTTGAAACTGCTGACGTTCAAAGTATTAATATTCAGACTAATTTGATAAAATCTCTTTTGATTTTTAAAAAGGTGCATTCTTCTGTGAGGTCTAACGAGCCCACACACCCTAGTGTCAGAGTTTCTAAACCGCCTCAAGGGTCTCTGACATGGTTTATAAATTTGACGACCACCATTTGGCGGCCGGGACCATCAGCTTATACGTGCCTTCCGAAGCACGGAATCATCTTTTTATCAGAAATTCAGGTGATCGAAGCCTGCAATGTCCTAGCCAAACAGGAAACCACTTTACAAAGTACGCTTCCCGTGGAAATCGAACCCACGACCACCGGGTCACAAGGCAAACGACCACGGAAGCATTAAAAACGGCGAAATATCATTAAATAACTTTTAAAACAGTTATCTAAAATTACAAAATAGTGCTGTTAGACTAATACGTATAAATTAGGTTCATAGTACTGCTACTAACGTAGTTTAATAGCACACTTTTGTAACATAAAACTCGTTATCGATTAACCATGACCACGAAAAACAACTTGTGGAGACCATTTTTAATACCCGTTAGTTATTTTGGTCGTGGAAAACTCAGTTCTTTGTTAATAATGATAATAATAAGGCACTAATAATAATAAGTCTCAAAATTACAGTTAAATTAAAACAAAACATTAATAAATATAAAATCAAAAAAAAATACAAATTAAAAAATTACAATACAATTTAATCCAATCAAAATAATAATAAAATAAAATAATCATTCAAAGTCAAAGTCAAAAACGTTTATTTCAATTAGGCCATTAAACGGCACTTTTGAACGTCATCATTACATTTAAAATAACATAGTGACTCTACTGTCCATTCGGAAGGGTTGATTCTTATGGAGAAGAACGGACAAGAAACTCCATAGTTACTCTTTTCAAATCAATGTTTTACATGTGCTGTGGTATACAAAACTTCTGTTAATATATGTGAGGACCATGAACCTAGAGTATGCAGAGGTTTATTTATATTTTTAAATAAGTACATGGTACTCACATTTCTACATAAGTACATGGTACTCACATATTTACAAATATTGGAACCATTAATTAGCAGAGTGAGTGAACAGAAAAATAAAAACCCAAAAATGAAAAAGTAGGTACAAAAGTAAATACATAAACCAACCAGTTTGATCTTGTCTCCACCATTGACTGTCCTATGGAGCAGGACCAGCATGTTTCCAAGCATTCTTATCTTGAATGTAATCTTCTAATTTGTAATATGCTTGTTTACAAAGTGTGCTTTTAATGTAGTTTTTAAATTTTCTTTCAGTTAGTTCTAATATGTCACAAGGTATTTTATTGTAACATTTAACACAGTACCCCATGAAAGATGTGTGTACTTTAGCTAATCTATAAAATGGTTGATCTAATTTATCTTTATTTCTAGTATTAATATTATGTCTATCACAAACTTTACTAAAAAGATGACGATTTTTCCGTACATACATAATATTTTCATATATGAATTGGCAAGGGACTGTCATAATATTAATCTTTTTAAAAAGTTCCCTTAGAGAATCGCGACGACGCAGATTATAAAGGGCTCTGACAGCTCTCTTTTGTAAAATAAATATGGATTCAATGTCAGCAGCCCGACCCCACAGCAAAATACCGTACGACATAATGCTGTGTAAGTAGCTAAAATAGACCAAACGTGCGGTTTCTACGTCTGTTAGCTGTCTTATCTTCCTAACAGCATTAGCGGCTGAGCTTAAACGCCCCGCTAGAGATGTTATATGAGGTCCCCATTGTAATTTCTCGTCTAAAGTGATTCCCAGGAAAACCGTGTGATTAATAAACTCCAGTTTTTCTTCATTCAATATGATGTCACATTCGCTACTTCTAACATTTGGTAAAGTAAATCTAATACATTTGGTTTTTTTTTCATTTAGTACCAAGTTGTTTGCCGTAAACCAATTTTGGACCTGAAGAATAGAGTTATTGACGAAGTCAAGATTTTGTGACCGTCGCTCTATTTCTAATCCCATAGTGCTCAAGTTTCAACAAAAGTGTTTCATGGTTAACGCAATCGAACGCCTTCGAAAGGTCACAGAATATTCCAATAGCGTCTTGCGATTCTTCCCAGGCGGTAAAAATATTCTTTATGAGGGTAACACCGGCGTCAGTTGTACAACGCCCTTTGGTGAAACCGTATTGTTGTTCATGAAAGATGGAGTTTTTATTAAAGTGTAGTAACATCTGATAAAGCATTAACTTTTCAAACACCTTACTGAGGACTGGCAGAATTGACACAGGCCTATAATTATTGGGATCTTGACTATCACCCGATTTGAACAACGGAACTACTTTACTGTGTTTCATAAGATCCGGAAATACTCCTCGGTCTACACTAGTGTTAAATATGACAGCTAAGTAGGGGGGAATAGTTTCAATAACAGATCTACAGACTTTGACAGACATTCCCCAAAGATCTTCTGTTGATTTAATTTTAAGATCTTTATAAGCTTTTATAATGGCCTGGGGTTTATATGTTGAATCTTAAATTCGGATGGACATACCTTCACATTCTTTCTAAGTAAGGCAGCAGAGAGCGCGGGTGACGAATTGAGAGTTTCTGTAGTTTTAAGAGGAATATTAGCAAATAAATTTTCAAATTCCTTAGCTACCTCTGCATCTGAGTTTATTGGGCCATGTACAGTATTTAGATTAAATTTAGCACGTTGTTTCTTCCTACCTGTTTCATTATTTATTATTTTCCAGGTAGTTTTTATTTTGTCGTCAACTGATTTTATTTTATTACCAATATGCAAAGCTTTTGCTGTTTTACATACAATTTTATATGTTTTTGAATACTTCGAAACATACTTCTGAAAGCTTGCATTATTCATATATTGCTTTTGGCCATAAAGTTCATATAGTTTTTCCCTGCTTATGCGAATACCTGGAGTGGCCCAGTCGCTAAATAAGAACTTAGTGTAAATACTTTTAGTCTTTAGAGGAAAAGTGTAATTAAATTGCGTGTTTAATAATGAAAAAAACTCGGCGTAGAACTCATTTGGGTCATCCATGTTATTAAAGTTATGATCACCTAATTTGCTAGCTAAATTGTTATTTAGTTTCTCTAAATTCTTATCTGTAATAGGTCTAAATTTTATTTGAATTTTTTTAGGGGTATGTATGTGCAAAACGTTATTGTTTGCCCGCTGTGATCTGATGGCAACTTATTTACAATTTCTTTATATAAGTAATCACAATTACAAAATATGTTGTCTATACAAGTGGCAGTAGACTCTGTCACTCGCGTTGGTTCCATAAATACATTTGACAGATTAAATGATTTAAAAAGACTCAATAACCTGATATTATTCGAACTTGTCTCTAACAAGTTAATATTAAAGTCGCCACATATAATTATCGATTTACTAGTAGTACTGACTTTTTTCAACACATCTTCCATTACAGAATCAAACACATATAGATTCTGGTAACTTGGAGGTCTGTAAACGCATACCACAACATGCCTATCAAGCTCAACACAAGACAATTCAATGGTGTGTTCAACTGACAATTTCACAATATCCTTTCTTTCTTTACATTTAATTGAAGTTTTAACTAGTATTAATGAACCACCGTGTATCATATTTTGACGGCTGAAATGGCTACCTACACAATAATTTTCGTAATTAATGGAAATTACTTGGTAGTCTTTTAACCAATGTTCTGTTAAACAAACTACATCAAACTTGGTTTTTTCTAAAAACAATTCTATTTCCAACAATTTAGAAGAGCAACCTTGAATATTTTGATTAAATAATTTTAGGATGTGTTGCCCTCCTCTAGGTTTCTTACATTTAACTATATTGCCAGAAGATACCTTGTTATTATTCACTAATAATAGTTGGCTATTTGAAGGGGTAGCTTCCGTTGTCTCGCAGTTTAGTTTAAAGAGTTATCCGGAGTAATCTCCACTGCCACAAATGAGGAGTCTGAAATGCCTGTGTGTGTTCCATCAGGAAGAGAACACTCAATCTGATTGCTAGTGGCCTCTAACAATGTTGATATTGTAGGTGGGTTCTCCTTCGTACAACACGTATAATCACAATAATAAGTCCCTATGTTGTTAGTGCAACTAGACAACACCGGCTCGTCACTTATCCTAGAATTTGTTATATCAGCTATAATTTCAGCTATAGTTATATCAGTAATAATAACATTTAAATCAAAACCAAAATAACAATCAAAATAAAATTCCAATCAAAATTAAAATGATATATTAAGTGACTATAAAAGTGCGCACAAAAAGACCTAAGTTGCATTAAAACTTATCTATCTACTACTATTTCAAGCTCCAAGAAATCTTACACCAGTGTATGTCCTCAGTACAGCTGTGTGGCAGGAATTCGCGCCGTTGTCAGCGGGTCAAAATACATAGCGTCTTCTTACTCGTACATAAGGCCGTAGGAACGAATGTAATACAATGCCTGGCGTGCGGAGCGCGGAAACGTGTGTGATGTCTGAACTTTTCTTTAGGAGTGATAAGAAGTTTAGGTAAAGAAGTATTTATGAAAATCGTCATCTGCTTAGCCTTTTCCCAACTATATTGGGTTCGGCTTCCAGTCAAGCCGAATTTAGCTGAATACCAGTATTTTACGAGGAGCGACTGCCTACCAGACCTCTACAACCCATTAACTGGGAAACATGGTACTTCATGGCAGGACTGGAGTCAGATTAACTGGCTTCTGACTATCCGTAACGGACTGCCAAAGATCTACAAATGACAGCCGGGACCACGGGGCTTAACGTGCTTTCCAAGGCACGGAGGAAAGTCGGTATGTTAAGATGGTCATCCGTCCCCAGACCAACCTTGGCAAGCGTTGCTTAACGTTAAAGATCGACCCGTGCGGCTGTTATTATCTAGCCACGAGCTCCTCGAAGCATTTATGAAAATATCGTTCTAAAAATGTACATCTTTAAACAGGGTGAATTGTTAAAGTATGCCTTCATGGCCAAATCTGAAACTATGAGGAATATCGAAAAATAATTTTAAACCAAGAGTATACCGAAGCAACCAAAAAGAAGATTTTGCCAAAATTTCCATCCAATACATTACCCAAACTGCATCACTAACACTGCCCACCCCCGGGAACAAGCGCCGTACACAAGCCGGTCCATTGTACCCGCTGCATGACGTCATAATTTCGAAATACCCTCACTTTGGTAATTCATGCGCGCGGGATGTTTTACGGTTATTGAATTGAGCGACCAGTGTTGTCGCTTTTGTGGGTAGACGGGATATGGGCTTATTAAATGTAAGTGGGGAAAGCGAGGGTAGTTTTGTTATTTTTGACGTAGGCGTAGTGAATTCAGGGTCTGAAACGATTGGAGAGGTTTTCGTCTATTGTCTGGAATGCTATAAGATGACGATGATGACGTGGAGTTGATTTTGTCTTCAATTTGATAGTCCTTTGTTTATAATTGAGACTGGGCGCACCGGTAGACCTAGCATTGGAAGGCGTTCCACAATGTAGACCAAAGACCTGGGCCTCAAGTCTGCTATTACAATAGTGTCAGAATGGTCTATCGTTGATTTTGACAAGTTTGGTAATCTACTAATATAAAAGCGTCATTATGACTTTCCAATGATCAACCACTGACTCTCCATTGAAAGAAATGGCATAGAATGGTAATCTCGTACATAATGACAAATGAATAAATAATATGTAAAAATTATATAAAATAATTCTGGCATAACTAAATGTTTTTTAGTAGTAGTTTTTCGAAAATCATGTCTACTAACGGATTTTATAATAATGACAACACGAAAATGTCTTTCTACCTCGATTCTATTACGAGACCATTGACCGACCAGTGATCGACCATTATGAATTAGCAGATTACGAACTTTTAGCAAAATGACAATGGGATCGTGTTGGAAGGGCGAATTTATACAAAATAGCAGACTTGGCGTTAATGTGGTGACGTTTCAGAAGACCTGTGCCCAGTGACCAGCAGTGGAGGTTTTCGACTGAAATGATGATGAATTTCTTGATGTTCGAAGTGAAATTTATAGAGTAGAACTACTGTTTTACGTAGAAAATCCTGATAATAACCACCCAGTAAACAATATACATTCCCAGTTTTATAGAAAACTTTCCGCCAATGCTGGCAATATTTTTATGTGAATATTTTATGGGAACAAGGAATACAAAGCGACAACGACGGCTTGTCCTTTTGTTTCTTTAGTTTATGTTAGTTTTGTAGTTTGTTTTATAAGTTTGTTTGGCGTTGATTTGTTTGAATAAAAAATCATGAAAGCGTGTGATTTCTGACACAGTATGTATTGCCAATGAATTCATCTTCAACGGCTGTCGTAAAAGGAAATTTAGAAATTATGACAATAAGACGTGAATCAATTCAAAAGTGCCTGTAGATGGAGCAATTGAAATAAATGCTGAAGTTTGAGTTTGAGTTGGTCTTTGATTCCTTCAACATTATTGTTCAGCTAAGTATTGTTGGTATCAACATTATTACAACATTAAAAATGAATCACCACGTTTGAACTATTGATATCAGCTATTTTAACATCGATAAAATTTAAAAACCTAGTTCGACGAAAGTTGGGTGTAATTTTAACTTTCCTTTGAACATTGGTAGCCATCGCAGGCCAATTTTCAAACAAAGAAGGAACGAGAAGCATTTTGATTTGCAAACTTGTATATTTATAATAATATATTTTGCTCACGATACTTTCTTTAACCGTAAGCCGTTGGTCCCGGCTGTCATTTGTAGAAATTTGGCAGTCGTTACGGATAGTCAGAAGCCAGTAAATCTGACTCCAGTCTTGCCATGAAGTACCGTGTTACCCAGTTAATGGGTTGTGGAGGTCTGGTAGGCAGCCGCTCCTCGTAAAATACTGGTATTCGGCTGAATCCGGCTTGACTGGAAGTCGACCCCAATATAGTTGGGAAAAGGCTAGGCAGATGATGATGACTTTCCTTCACCGTAAGTTATTGGTATCTTAAGGCGCCACTTCTAAGGGGACCAAAAATTTCATGTCAATGTTATTCTTCGAATCGTCGCAATATTGCCGTGTATAGACACATTTATAGTTTACAGAATGAAGTGACAAGGCGAGAATATCGCCCCGAGACAGTCGCTCGTCGAGGTGGGAACTAAACGAAGTGTCATTCTATGACCGCTAACGATTGTCAATAGCCCCAAATCTGTGGGATTAACCATGTGACATTTCACTAGCGCATGACAATCTCATTAATTTTGAACTTTTTGACAATCGCCTTATGGAATATTTTTTTTTTAGGGTTCCGTACCCGAAGGGTAACTAACGGAACCCTATTACTAAGCCTCCGCTGTCTGGCCGTCCGTCCATCCGTCCGTCCGTCCGTCTGTCTGTCAGCGGGCTGTATCTCAAGAGCCGTAATAGGTGGAGAACTGAAATTTTCACAGGTTGTGTATTTCTTTTCTTGCCACTATAACAACGAATAAAAAAAAATAAAAAAAAATAATAATAATAAGGTTTATGGCAGGGAACCCTTCGTGTCTGAGTCCAACTCGCACTTGGCCGGTTTTTTAGGCTTTCTTTTAGTTTTGAGGTCACTTTACCATGCCTGTTTTCACTCGCCCACACATTCTTCCCACCTTTTCTATGCAGTGTTTCTATTTTACATTCCCAACTTTAAAATATAAAGGAAAAATATACGAACAGTATTGGTGGAAAATAGTGCAGTCCATAGATTTTTCCCGACTCTCGGGAACCGTATATTTCGGGAGCTGAGACGGATTTATCTGGTAAATCTATTAATTCTAGAAAAGTATATTTCTGGGCTACTTTTGCTTCGGGGTTTGGTGCCAGTACGTCGACGGATTACTCTTTAGATACCGATAATTTAAATTCTTAGAGAAGAAACTCCCTATCGAAGAAGAACAATCTTATTTCTCAAACCAAAGCTGTTGTATTTCACTGAAAAATATAAATAAGTCCTCAACAAATAATGAATACCTATTTTATTTTTCTTTTTTGACGCAAACCGAAAATAAAGACGATACAGTGCGTTGAAAGCATGCGTGACGTCACTACGATAGTACAATTTTTACCAGCGACGAATAATACTGTATTTTTAGCCGACTTCTTCAAAAAGGGGGAGGTTCTATGTTCAGCTGTATGTGTGTTTTTCTCTAGTATTTTTAAGGAGCGTTCACTTTTGCTTGGTAGTCGCAATCTGGAACTTTGTGTTCCCTTCATTTTGACAAGTTTTGAAAAATGTATCTTTTGTCGATGGATATTATGACTTGAATTTGAACGAGAATTGAGATTTAGTTGAAATACCATGCAGCTCTACAGCATAGACGTAATAGACGCAGTCAAAGAAGCTGCCAGGCTGTCCTTGAGTCAAGAGTTTCCACGCAATGGTTTCCTAAAGACGAAAAACGCCGTCGAGAGATGATTTTGTCGCGAGCTATGTGGGTTTTATCGAGACCACTGATGCGGGAGAAGAATATCTGAAATGACTTGAGAGAGGCTTCTTCCCAGCTGTGGGACAGCAACCACCGGTGCGTGGTGGACATCCACACGCACAAAACGTTTTGGGAACACATTCATTGAGTGTACATCTAAAAAGTGGAATTCCCTGCCAGAGTCTGCATTTACTAATAGCTACAACCTGGGAGTCTTAAAGTTAAGAATGAATGGGGTACTTCTAGGCAAGTGTGCTCCATCTTCGATCACATTATCGCTTACTATCAGGTGTGATAGTGGTCAAACGCGTGCCTATCAATAGTAAAAAGAAACTCCTACGTTAAACTGTTCTATTCAGTTGCTTGTTAACGTCATAATTTATTTTCATCTACTATGAGAGCGGTAATATTGTTACATTATTCAGATCAGTAATTTTTACATACTTAATTTATAATTTACATCAATCAGAATTTTAATAAACCACAAACCTAAAAATAAATAAATAACATTTACCAAAAAAAACCGTAATTTAAACATTCACACCCGAGTATTATCGATAAAAACCGGTAACGCACATCACTAGCCCCATAATTTACAGCGGGCGCCCAGCATAGCACGTCACTGCTCCATAAAATATTCAGCGGAACGAACCGGATTTAACGCGGGCACCTCACTGCACGAAATACTCGTATTATCGACTGTTTATTTAAAATCACTATTATAATGTGTAATTGCGGTAGGGATGTAAATATTCTGACAGACAGCGCATGGCGTATGCAGTGCGGCAAGATTTCTGTTGCTTTAGTGACAGTGTCACAGTTGCGCTGTTGGAAAACCTTTTTTGAAATGATCAGAGCATTAGCATTTCAAAAACTGGCCTAGTAAGTACTTGGTTAAAGACTAGACTTTTATAGGCTCTGTAGTTTCAGAAATAAGAAGGGATCGGTCAAATGAAGTTATACAATGTCCCCGAATGGTCAATATTCTTTTTTTTTTGGGGGGGACTTAATGCAACCACTAGTCAATCTTTGGGTTAAAAACACAACACAACACTGTGGTAGTTGTACAACAAACAAATAAGATTTAAGATATAGTTTTGTTTCGTAAAGATTTTACAAATAATATATAAAATACTAATATATGCCGAGATAATTTACTAACAAATATATTTTTTTATTTTTTCTTCATCTATCTTTTCTGTAACTTATATGGTGTACATAACAAAGAGTATTTTATTCTAACTGCAAAATTATTTAATTTTAAACTGTAAAAAAATACAATTTATAACCTCACAAGAAGACCTTCTATTTGGTCATTTATAACCTCACAAGAAGCCTTTCTATTTGTCACACAGTACAATTTGAAAATCTTTTTATTTTAAATTTTCAAGTTTGGGGTCACCCATACTACATATCACGTGGTCACAAAAGCTCGAATATGCACCAAACTGAATGTATCCTAAAATAGAAGAAAATCAGATCTGACAGAGAGACTCAAAATAAGGTTAAATTTTTTCATACAGACATTGGAACCCTTACAACCGCGTACCATGACAGATTCTGACTTCCTTATTAATATTGTAAATGCGAAAGTAACTCTGTCTGTCTGTCGCGCTTTCACGTCAATACTACTGAACAGATTTAAATGAAATTTGGTACACAGAAGCCTGAGAAAGGTCATAGGCTACTATATATCCCGGGAGTACGTTCCCTGGGGAGGAGCTCGAGGCTAGAAAGGAACTCGTGGCTAGATAATAACAGCCGCATGGGTTGATCTTCAAGGTTAAACAACGCTTGCCAAGGTTGGCCTGTGGATGGGTGACCATCTTAACAAACCGAGTTTCCTCCGTGTCTCGGAAAGCACACTAAGCCGTTGGTCCCGGCTGACATTTGTAGTCATTACGGATAGTCAGAAGCCAGTTAATCTGACTCCAGTCTTGCCATGAAGTACCGTGTTACTCAGTCAATGGTTTGTGGAGGTCTGGTAGGCAGCTTAATCCGGTTTGACTGGAAGCCGACCTTAATATAGTTGGGGAAAGGCTAGGCAGATGATGAGTACGTTCCCTAGGGACCACGCGGGTGAAACCGCTAGCAGGAGCTAGTATCACATATACTAACACACACACACACACACACACATATGCTATGTTTTACTACCCTATGAATTATTAGCCACTAGCCTTCCAGACGTCCATTAGTTGAATTAACGGTCACACTAGAGCGTCATAATGTTGTTGGAGGTGCCCTAAGCTTAAGGGTACGGGTTACGGTGGTAATAAGGTACGAAGAATATTATTTCTGGTTTTGTTATGGCTATGTGATTTTAAAACAAAACGAGCTAATTGTTAACTAGTGTTGACGCAGCGTCGCTGTGGCTTATCTAATAAAGAAGTAAGAAAGCATGGTTGACGCACAAAAAACATATTACGAGTGTTAAAAAAGGAAGGATCGCACCGGATTAAGAATTTTCCGGAATAAAAAGTAGCTTTTGATGCTGTAGTTTTCAGTCAGTGCAAGCAATATTTGTAATCGGATCAGTACTTCTACGGATCTCCTTTGAGAACACGTAAAAAATCTATTTTACCTCCATATTAAAGTAATTCTTCATTTATATTTCTGTAACTTATATAGTGTTGGGATAAGTGAAATAGAATATATTTCACTGTAAATTTTCCAATATGAGCGTAATTCACTCAGACTATATGCGAGTTAGGATGTTCTAACCATCATACAAGCACACTCACATACACACTTACACGCACACATTCACCATCACACACAAAGAGTCATACTCTTTACCTTTTCATTAATTTTGTACTTGTTTTTAATTATTATTTTATTTTTTTTTATTTAAAAAGGAACAACAAACAGCTACATACTAATATATAGAGCTGAAGAGTTTGTTTGTTTTCTTGAACACGCTAATCTCAGGAACTGCTGGTCCGATTTGAAATATTCTTTCAGTGTTAGACAGCCCTTTTATCGAAGGCTATAGGCTATATATCATCACGCTAAGACCAACAGGGGCGGAGCAGTAATGAAAATTGCGAAGTTGCGCGGGTTTACTAGTACTTTATAAAATAGTTTTTTTATCTCGTTATGAACCTAAAAATATGTATATTGGCACTATGGAAAAGCAGAATCACCCAATAAAAGCATTACTAAATGCTTCCTGGGTAACCACTGTATGAAACTGTTGGATATGTGAAACAAATAAACTCGTCCTCATCTGCCCAGCCTTATCCCAACTATATATTGGGGTCGGCTTCCAGTCGAACCGGATTCAGCTGAATACCAGTGTTTTACGTGGAGCGGCTGCCTACGAGACCTCCAAAACCCATTAACTGGGTAACACGGTACTTCTTGGCAAGACTGGAGTCAGATTTACGGGCTTCTGACTACCCGTAACGACTGCCAAAGATCTACAAATGACAAAACAAATAAACTATATTTTTATATTTTTTTTTTCCAATACTAGCTGATCCGCACAACAATTTTGCGTCACATTTTTCATTAATTCTCTTCCTTGGTTATAACATGATGTTATAGCATTTTTCCTTGCTCGAGAAACGACCTTTCCAACACTTAAATGTTTATTTAAAATTCAAACCAGTTCCTGAGATTATCGCGTTCAAACAAACAAACAAACGAAAAAAACTCTTAAACTTTTGTGATATTAGTATAGATTGGTATTCCCATTAAAATGAAATAACAAATAGTTTTTCTGATACATTCTCCATATTGCAATCAACGCGCAACCAACCAGCACGTCCAAAAAAACAGAATGACAATCACAATACTCATTTCCCGAAAGTACCTCAATAAGTACTTGAGTTAAGTTACAATCATAACGCCGACCTCGCCTCCAACCTCTGAATATTTTACACGACACAATGCTGCTCCACAGATTTTCATGTTCCCTCCTTCAAAATTCATTCAGTGCCTTTTGGCTTTTATATTAAAACCCATGGAGTGGAGTTTTGGTTCTCAAATGTTGATTCTTATTTTCGAGTTGACAGGATTGATTGAGGAGTGATCTGAGTGTAAATATTTTTAAGCAGTCCCGAAGAAAAATAGTTAAAATATTTTGATTTCATCAGGAAGTGTTTAAAGTTTCATTAAATTATTGGTACATCGTAAAGGTTCTTACTTATATTTATTACGTATCGGTAAGCTTAAAGTCACTCAAAGGGCAATGGAGGAGGCAATGCTAAGAGTTTCCTTATTGCGTGATCGAATCAGGGATGATGATATCCGCAAGAAACTAAGGTTAGCGCCATAGCCCGAAGGATCACCAAACTGAAGTGGCTGTGAGCAGGGCACATTGCTCGCAGAACAGATGGTCGATGGGGCCGAAAAGTTGGAGTGGTGACCGCATACCGGAGGACGCAACGTTGAAAGTCCTCTCACAAGCTGGACCGATAACCTGCTGAAGGCGTTGGAGAGGCCTATGTCCAGCAGTAGACGTCTTTCGGCTGTTACGATGAAGCTCACGTTTGACTACTATTTGGCGATGATTTATGGTCAACAATGGAACACAATTGCCTACAGAATGTTCTAAACGTATCTAATCCAGCGTCCCATCCAAGGTGACCTTAGTGGGAGCTTGGTTTCCACCCACGAATTGTGTTTGAGTTTGCATTGCATCTGCCATTTAGATGGATGGCAAAAAGCATGGTCGCCTTGGATGGGACGCTGGATTAGATACGTCTAGAACAGGTTACTCTCAAGTCAAGAGACTTGAGGACCAGGTTATAGTTTACAGGGAACACAGACTCCAGCAGGGAGTACAACTCCTTAGCACACTTAGCACAATAATAACGTCCTCTAATTCTCAGAGCGTGTTTCGTACAAAAAACGTTAAAAATAGCCTAAAACATACAGAAGTATGATAAGTTAATCCATTCTGCAATTCACCAGTTTTTAGTGTTCCAAACACCCGTAAGAAACGGAACCCTTATAGGATCACTCGAATGTCTGTCTGTCTGTCCGTCTGTCACAGCCAGTTTTATCCGAATCTACAAAACCGATTCTGTTGAAATTCAGTACACATATGTACTTCTATAACCCAAACACGGACGCGTTACGTAAATTAATAAATTTTGAGTAGGTATGGTCACTTTTGGGGGTCAAACGAGAAAATTAAAAAAAAGTTTTTGAAACTATATTGTGTGACATATCAAATGAAAGGGCTTACTGTCAGGGTTTTAATTATATTTATTTTCATAATTTAAAATAAACTGTAGGTATTAAAGTTAGGATTTTAGACGAAAAATGACCATTCCCCCCTTATCTCTGAAACTGCTAACCCTAAAGTCTTGATAATAAAGTAGATAGTCTTGGAAGAAATGCAGATAAATAATAGTTATTTACCCACAGGTAAACCTATAAAAAGTCTAGAGTATTAAAATAACATGTTATAAAAATGAAATTGGTTCGGAACCCTTTGCACGCCAGTCCAACTCGCAATAGGCTAGTCTTTGAAATTGTGGAATGGCCTCTTGATTTCACCGCTATTAGCTTTGAGTAAAAGACAAAAACCCTGATAGGAGTCATCTCTCTTTACCAGAAAACTAAGCACAAAAACCAAGCGAACATCTAACAGTTAATTTAGTTGTAATTTGCATGACGCCGTCTTTTCCGTGAGATCTTTAGTGTGAAAGCAAAATCTGATCCAAGGAAGCCTCCGACCGACGCGAGAGTCAGCCGCATTAATATCTACAGAGTAGTGTTGAGGGACAGAGAGTTCAGGAGCTAATGGTCCTTTTGGGGAGTTTAAGGACCAGTGTTGTAGTTGATACTTCCACTCCTCGGAAACTGGTATCTGTAGCGTGTTGTTCTTAAACTAACTTTTTTAATTTGTATTAAGTAATTTTTAAAGAGATGAGCATGGGTGGTCCATTCGTAGTGGTTCCGAGATTGAAGACTTGTGATCCTCAACCCGCACTAGGCCCGAGTGTGAATCTACATAGCCTTCAAGTGTCTTCTACTAGTCCATATTTGACACCAGCCTGTCTTTTCTAGCCAGTATGACCGGTTGCAGCTTAGTACCAGTATTTTACTTAGAGCGAGAGCTTATCTGACCACCACCACCCAGTAACTGGGTAATACGATACCCCGCATGATTGATGTTAGATATCCTGTCAAAGATCTACAAATGATAGTCGGGACCAACAGTCTAACATATTTTTGCGAGGAATCTCGCTACGATGGTCACCCATCCACGGATCAACCACGGCAAGCTTTGTTTAACTTTGAAGATCGACTTTGAGCTGTTATTATTTAGCAACGAGCTTCTCCAAAAATCAGTGAGGAGGTTCTTCAAGGATTGTTCTAAAACACATATAATAATAATAACCAGCAGTCAACGTATCGGCCCAACGTCTATCGGATCAGGTGCGGGTCATCCTGCGTAACCATATGTTGGATGATACTACACTTGATCGCCTCCGAGCTGAACTGAGTAGCCGTGCCATTGCCCCCTCGTCGCAGACTGTGGTACTACCACAGTCTCACCAAATTCCCAGCCATGTTGACGAGGAGAGTAGTGACAGGGTTACAAATGTGAGTACCCAGTGCAGTGACGAATTGAGAAGTGCTTTGGAGTGTGCTATTCGGGAGTACCGTTATATGCTGCCTGAACTTAGGCCACACTTATCTCGTTTGCCCATGCATAACAAAATTAGGGCGCTGGTGGCTGCTCTGGATTCGCAGTTGTCAAGCTATTTTGATAACTGTGATATCCTCACCGATACACATTCGATCTTGTACTGCGTGGCTGTGGCGGCTTGTTGTGTAGCTCACGTCAAATTTGCTGATCACAGGGCTACACGACCAAAACAAGCCGTGCCGGCTTGGCAGTGCAGGATCAAGCGTCGTATTGGTGGGGCCAGAGCACTCATCGGCAAACTAGTTTGCTTCAGGGAGGGCAACACTCGCCCAAGAGTGATGCGCTTTGTGAGACGGGCGTTTTCGGGGACTGATATTAGTCCCCGAGAGTATTTGTCCCGGGTCACAGAGCGCATCGACTTCCTGAAGCAGAAGGTGTATGCATGGACAAACCGTATTCGGAGGTATAAGCGGCGCGTGGAGCGATACACCCAGAATCGCACATTCCTGAGTAATAAAAGGTGGGTATACAGAGCTTGGGAGCGACCGGACCAAGGTGTGACTGACACGCGCTTGCCGAATGATGATGCCATGTGTTCGTTCTGGCGCAGTATCTGGTCGGTGCCTGTCAGTCACACCGAAGGTGGTTGGACTAGAGAGGTCGAACGAGCGTGCGATTCAATACCAGAAATGGGGGCAATCACAATCAGCCCCCAAGATGTAGCTCGTGCAGTCCGTCCGTTACCTAATTGGAAATCTCCAGGACCGGACGGACTGCACAATTTTTGGATTAAGTGGCTACAAAAGTCGCACGTTCGGTTGGCATTTCAGTACCAGACTGCCTTGGATACCGGCTCGCTACCCGAGTTTCTTACAACAGGAGTTACCCACCAGCTTCACAAATCTGGTAGCAACGCGGAACCCAAAAATTATAGACCAATCACGTGCCTACCGATGGTCTATAAGGTTCTTACATCCATTTTAAGAGCCAAAATTAACACTCATATAGACAGCAACTCGGTTATGTCTGCCTCTCAGAATGGATGTAAGAATGGGTCCCGCGGTACTAAGGAGCTGCTCCTCATAGATATGGCCATTAGCCAACAGGTTCGGCGTTCCCGAAAGGATCTGTGGACATGCTGGATAGACTATAAGAAGGCCTATGACTCTGTGCCTCATACATGGCTTATGAGGGTGCTAGAATTGTATAAAATTGATACAACACTACGCACCTTCCTGATGTCGTGTATGAGGCAATGGAGGACAGTCCTTCGCTATCCAGGATGTCGAAATATCCAGAGAACTAGCGAACCGATAAGGATCGAGCGGGGTATATTTCAGGGCGATAGTTTGAGTCCGCTTTGGTTTTGTCTAGCCTTGAATCCTCTAAGCACACTGCTAGAGAATTCAGGGCTAGGATATCGGTTGAAGAGAGGTGGTCAGGTTATATCTCACCTCCTTTACATGGATGATCTGAAACTCTTTGCCCCCACTAATCTGCAACTGATGAACTACTGAAGGTAACAGAAACTTTCAGTAGCGCCATCAGGACGGAGTTTGGTGTGGACAAATGTGCAGTCATGCATGTAAAGCGTGGAGAGATTATGGAATCCGTGGGAACTCAACTCTCGGATTCCATAAACCTGAGATCCCTCTCTCCAACTGAAACTTACAAGTATTTGGGTATGTCGGAAGCGTTAGGTATCAATATTACTGACATGAAACAATCGTTGAAAGAGCGCTTATTTGGCCGCCTGATGAAGGTATTCAATAGCTTTCTATCGGGCGGAAACAAGGTGCGCGCCTTCAACGGTTGGGTCATGCCGGTATTGATGTACTCTTTCAGCGTACTCCAATGGACTCAAACGGAACTTGACGCCCTGGATAGGCGGGTCCGTACACTGCTGTGTGGAGGTCGAGGCATTTTAAATGCTAAGACTCTCCACAATCGCGAGATATGCAGTCTTAGGGAATATTTCCTAGCTGTCGACGTGGGTATGCATCGAGATGTAGTGGCGGTGGACAAGGGACTCACCCCGCTCTCCTTGGCAAATGAGAACTGGCGCAAACCTGCAGTACTTGACACCAACGATTGCAGGGCGGTATGGCAGAGCAAGGAGCTTCACGGGCGCTTTTTCCGGGCCCTATGGGCCTGACGTAGATCAACTAGCGTCCGTAGCCTGGCTGCGCTTCGGTGATCTTTTTGGAGAAACCGAAGGTTTTGTCTGTGCAATTATGGACGAAGTTATCATGACAAGGAACTACCGGAAATTTATTGTGAAGGACGGCACGGTTGACATATGTCGGGCATGTCACTGTCCGGGAGAATCAATTCGCCATATTATCTCTGGTTGTTCTCGTCTAGCTAACGGAGAATACTTGCATAGGCACAACCTTGTAGCCAGGATTATCCATCAGCAACTTGCTCTGAAATATTCTCTTGTGGAGTCGGAGGTGCCGTACTTCAGGTATGCGCTCGACCCAGTTCTCGATAATGGCAATATCACATTGTACTGGGATCGGTCCATCATCACTGACAGGACTATTGTTGCCAATAAGCCTGATATAGTGGTGTTGGACCAAATCGAGAGGCGTGCAATGATTATGGACATAACCGTCCCACATGACGAGAACCTCGTGAGAGCCGAGAAAGATAAACAAATCAAGTATATTGACTTAGCTCGCGAGGTTGTCGACATGTGGGATGTGGATTCCGCAATCATTGTACCGATAGTCGTATCAGCCAATGGCTTAATAGCCACGAGCCTCGACCAACACCTCAAGAGGCTTTCGTTAGGCTGCTGGACACGGCTCGTATTGTCAGGAGGTTCCTCTCTCAGGAGCCCTGACTGCCGGTAGCTTGGACCCTGTTCCCGATACCGGTGGGCTACTATTTATTATATTTTTAAATGTTTTTATATTTTTTTTTTTCAAAAATTTAAAAATGTAATATTTATCGAATAAAGGAAATAATAATAACTAGACTTTGCACGCGGCATCGCCAGCGTTAATTTGGATTTGACAAAATAAAATAAGCCTATAACCATCTCCAGGGACCCATATGTTTGTACCAAAATTAATTAAAACCGGTGCATCGATTTAGGCGTGAATGTGTAACATACAAAGAAACAAATTCAATATCGCATTTAGATTACACCCCTACATACACACCCCCCCACCAAAATTTTTTTTGCTAACCACAAAATCCGTAACACATTTTAACAATTCGCCAACTCTCTGTTCCCTTCGCCTACTCTGTACCCTTTCACATTTTAAAGCGAAAAGGTACGAGCTCTTTGTGCCGTAAGCGGCGCTTTCTCAATAGAGACGCAGTTTCCTATTTATTGCATTATAATATTTTACACAATGCTTCTTTGAGTGAATATTTTACGCGAGCCTGGCTTGCCGTGTGTTCAGTTTCAGAGAATATTTTAGTGAATGTAGTATGGAATAATGAGTATTTGTAATTCGGTTTAAGGCGCTATTGAGGTAAATGTGCGTTTTCTTGACAATTGTGATGAAAATCCTTAAGAGCGTATACATCTTCATCCAAAACCTTGCTTCTACCATAACTTGTGCTAGATCCGCTGTACGAGCATCGCCACATGATAGTTTAGTTTTTACCTGAACAAGCAGTTGCTAATTCACCGATTTATGTACATTTGCTGACTAGGTTATTATGCCCGCCACAAGCCTAATACTTTTGGTATTATTTAATTTATTGTTTTACCTAATAAACTGTAAATTATTATCGGACACAAAGCAGTGAGTTTATTTTCCTGTACACATCCCGAGTGATTCGTCTAAATAATATACATTTCAGTGTGCGGAGCTACCCGTACACCCACGTTAGTTATCTTCTGCCTAGCCTTTTCCCAACTATTGGGAGGTCGGCTTCCAGTGAAACCAGATTCAGTTGAATATCAGTGTTTTACGTGGAGCGGCTACCTATCTGACCTCCGCAACCCATTACTTTATGGCAAGACTGGATACAGATTTACAGGCTTCTGACAATCTATAACGATTGCCAAAGATCTACAAATGACAGCCGGGACCAACGGCTTAGTTAACGTTCTTTCCGAGACACGGAGGAAACTCGTTCTGTTAAGATGGTCACCCATCCACAGACTTTGGCGAGCGTTGCTTAACCCTGAAGATTGACCCATGCGGCTGTTATTCTTTAGCCACGAGCTTAGTATCGCCAATTAAAGACGTAAAGTCGGGGAGGATCAGGTTCTGTGAAATAAACTGGGTTCAGGGCACTCCTGCAATTCCATAAACGTAGCTTTTTTACGCGTTTAGTTATATATATTTTATAGTATTTGCAGGCTATCAGATAAGTGACACACCGCTTTGAAGATTTAGAAGAACGTAGGTGTAGACACGCCAGTCGCTATAAGGGTAGGAATATTCAATGCATCCCATTTGTACGAGTATATGAGTCTCTATTGACGTTTTCTTAGAACGTTTACATGGACCAGCAGTAAGGGCGCCTTCAAATTTGTCGCAAAGTGCCGAATGGCAGCAGTGCGGCTGCAGCGCTGTTTTGTTAATCCATACAAATAATAAACACGCGGCACTTTGCGTTTAATATTTGTATGGATAAACAAAGCCGCGCGGCAGCAGAGCTGCAGCCGCTCGGCAGGTTGCGACAAATTTGAAGGCCATTTTCGCCAGGGAATACCAATTTTGTTTACAGCACCATTTTTCACAATCATCTTGAAAAATAATAAACAGTCCCGCTTAGAAGAGTCACGGGATTTGCTAGTTATAAATAACTAGATAATAAATGAGTTTCTAATTATAACAATACCTTTCAAACGGATTGTTGAGAACAAAAGCAATATTTGCATTAAATAGTAAACAATAGAGATACAATGCTTGCACTGAAACGAACCTGTTTTTAGTTTAAGTATTAACTCTGTATTTCAGACAATACTGCAGTCACTGTTTGTAGTTGCGACTTTTAGGCAAAAGCTTTTAATAATGCCAGGAAAAGTAGCTACGGAAAAGTTTTCTATAGCTTTTGTTTTATTAAATTAAGCTAAAAGGTGGTAAAAACAATATGTATGCTTAATATCTGGAATAGATTGTTTTATAATAAATATTATGTTGCACAACTAATTCTGAAGTGATGTATCGTGAAAAGCGATTATTTTTTTAATGGGAAATCATCATAATGTCACCGAAAAGGCAAAAGTAAACTAAAGCGCCATTTTAGCTAAAATGAGTTTTATATAGTTGGATTCGGTTATTTTTTCTCTACACTTTGGTCTAGGTCCCTTAACAATTAGAGCAATACTTAAGAAGTTACTGGCGCTTTAGCAGTGTCATTTTTGTTGTTTTTGTTTTTAAATCGCTCTCTTGTAAAATACCATCCGTGTTCCTCCTAATGCCCTTTGTGTTCCAGGGCCGTGACTCTTCCAAACAAGTTCCGGAAGGCTAGCAGGCACTGGCTCAAAAGTGAGCTTGATTTTCCATTTTAAGCTTCACCGCGTAAGCTCATATTCTTCTACGTTGCATTTTTTTTTTGTTACCCGTCGGATATATTAGGTCTTTACCTATGAAATTGCCGTTCTGCAGTACTGGCCATTTCAAATCAAAATAATTTTTGTTTGGCTAAGAATTCTAATTTCAAATTAATTTTATTTTAAAAACATGGTTTTTTTTTCCAAAAGTAGTCATTTTTTTATTGATTAGTGTTACATTTTCATCGCATTTCAATCTTTTTTGTCGTCATGGATACGTTAAAAATTCGAGTAATTATGGAATATGAATACCGTCGTAGCAGCCATCTCCAACCATCATTGGTCAATCGCTCGTCTCCGCTGCTCCTGCACGACAACGCGCGACCTCATACTGCACAGCAGACGGTCTCCAAGTAGCAAGAACTGGGGTTGGAAGCTCTCCGTCATCCGCCCTACTCACCAGACCTTGCGCCTACAGACTACTTCTTTTTCCAGAATTTGAATAACTTCTTGGCGGGAAAAAACTTCAATACCCGAGAGGCAGTACAAAATGCCTTTGAAGAATTTGTTGCCTCCCGTCCAGCTGATTTCTTTAAGAAGGGCATCAATAAACTGCCATTGCGTTGGCAAAGATGCATTGATTGCATGGGTGATTACTTCGATTACACAAATAAAAAATTCATGAAAAAAATTCGTTTAATTTTTTTCATACAAAACGGCAATTTCATAGGTACCTATTAGTTCCAAAATTATTATACGCGTAAATAAATCACACAACCAAAAAATCTGTTGCCTACATATTCACATAACTTGGCCAAACCGCACTTACAGTCTTAGCCGATGCCAGCCGTTTGTGATTAATAACCCAAGTTGTCGTCGAGATGGAGCCAAGTTGGCGCAAGTTGGCCCCAAGTCGGTGCTCGACGAACTTCATTGTTAAGTTTGTCACCAACAAGCCAACTTTGTGTCCTAGTATTTGGGGATACGTCAGCACGTCTTTGTCTTTAATCGATGAGGTGAATTTAGATTCACATAGAGGATTTCGTGTTATGGAATACTTGATTGGTAGGTGTACCTAGTAGCAGAAGCTTCATCCAACCTATTATTCACTACCACAACCTACCACCCGCAACCTAACCAACTATACTATACTATGATACCAAACTTAATCTTGGAAAAAACAAACAAGCTGTTCAGAGAACCTTTTTTTTTTTTACTAATGCCGTTTGCGTTCCAAGGCTGCGGCGTCTCTTTCGAACGGATTCCGCACCCCGGCAGGCACTGGCCCTAGCGGGCCCCGTCTCCCATGCTGACAGCTCCTTGAGGCGCGCGTGGAACACAGTGCGCCGCCAACCCGGGCCTGCGTTCTGATCGGACGGCGAGCCACCCAATGCTCGCCGTCCGCAATCCCGCGCCTACGGTGCGCGGTGGCCTGAAATCGCTGTTCAGAGGGCCTAGCACGAATATTTTTGACGTATAGTAACGTAACGTAAAATTTTACCATAGCTACAGTACTCGTTTCGCACATAACATTTATTTGAATTAGGAACTATATTCATATTTTTGAATGATATAATTTGTGTAATGTCCCATTAAATTGAACCAAAATACTATGGGTTGTTGTTTTTCACATTCAAAATTCACTTACGTTAACGTTACTATACGTCAAAATATTCGTGGTGACTAGGCCCTCAGTACACCACGGTGGAGCATACGGTGAAGGTCTGCCCACCTGTCTGGTCTGCTTGGGCGGAGCACCGCCGTGTCCTTCTCGAGGCGATCGGCGGCGGGGATCTCTCGCGTCCGGCCCTGGTTCAAGCCATGGGTCGGAGCGAGGAGACATGGGAAGCGGTCACCTCCTTCTCCGAAGCAATAATGCAAAAGAGGAAGCCGAACGCGTGAGAGAGAGGGAAACCTCACGCTCCAGCCGCCGAAACAGAAGAAGACGCCCCGGGCGTCGGGAGTCGCAGGACGATTCTCGGACGGCGAGCATTAGGTGGCACGCCATCTGATCAGAACCAGGCCCGGATCGGCGACGCGCTGCGATCCCAACGCGCCTCAAGGAGATGACAGCACGGAAGACGGGGCCCACTAGAGTCAGTGCCTGCTGGGGCTGCGGACTTCGTTCGAAAGAGGCACCGTACCCTAGAACGCAAAGGGCATTAGGAGGAACACGGATGGGTTTTAGTCAATAAGAGTCTGACACTCCCTCCTGCTGTACCAGAGAGGGAGGAGTCATTTGATGATTTCCCATTCAAAAAAAAGGCCCTCAGTACACTTTGTCGAGTTGGGAAAAGACGAGAGATATTGTGTGGATGATTTTTTTCGGGATTTCAGCACAACAACGTTTGCATTCCGTCATCTGTCAAAAATGTAGCGATAATGAGGTTTTTTTGATAGTTTGCGACTGATATGCGAATGCAAACGTTGTTTAAAAATTAGTACCGTTAGGGTGCATGTCCATTTCAGCAGAGCAAGGCAGCGGAGCGAAGAAATACATACATTTTGTGCAATTCCGGGTAATGTTTCTCCGTTTGTCCGCTCCGCTGTAATTTATTTATTTTAGCTTTTTTTTATAAGTACAGTTATAGACTAAGACAATTCAGCTTGAGATACAGCCCTCTGACAGATAGACGGACGGACAGAGGCTTAGTAATAGGGTTCCGTTGGATACCCTTTGGGTACGGAACCCTAAAAAGAGCTTATTTGTGCCAAGCATAACGTATACCATTAAACAAGAATTATACAAAAATTGATCGAGGTATGCAAGTAGTTCATAATAATGGGTACAATGACCCAATTTCATGTTTTGAGTTTAATCTGATACACTCAGTATATGAAATTAATTTTTCAGATGTGAGTAAGACCGAAAATGGGAACTGTTGGATAGAGTAAAAATAAAATTACGGGTACGAGTGCTTAATCCGCTGTTTTTTAGTAAAAAAAATGTGTTTCCTTCATTCTGTAGTGTAGCCCAAAGCTTAAACAGCGCCGGTACTCGGACACAGTTCCCACAGCTGGGAAACAGGCATCCTGTCTGAGAGAAATAGTGGGCCATAATTAGACATGACAGAGACAATAGAGAACAACCAAAAAAAAAATGCATTTACAAAGAGTTGCACTCGCGTGCAAATGTGCAGTTCGTTGGTTCGAACGAATAATATTTTTTTAACATATTGCTTTAACACTATAGACATTTTATTGGTTTTGCTGTAATATCTAGATAAAGATCTATTATTTGTCATCTACCTAGCCTTTTCCCAACTATATATTGGGGTCAGCTTCCAGTCAAACCGGATTCAGCTGAATACCAGTGTTTTACGTGGAGCGGTTGCCTACCAGACCTCCACAACCCATTAACTGGGTAACACGGTACTTCATGGCAAGACTGGAGTCAGATTTACTGGCTTCTGACAATCCGTAACGACTGCCAAAGATCTACAAATGACAGCCGGGACCAACGGCTTAACGTGCTTTCCGAGGCACGGAGGAAACTCGGTATATTAAGATGGTCACCCATCCACAGACCAACCTTGGCAAGCGTTGCTTAACCTTAAAGATCGACTCGTGCGGCTGTTATTATTTAGCCACGAGCTCCTCAAAGATCTATTATTTGTATTTTTTCCAAATTTTAGGCTTTGAGTTTCGGTGATAGGGGGGGGGGGGAGAAATGGTCAATTTTCACCTATTTATTTATTAATTATATACTTTATTGTGTGTGTTTCTTTAATTATTACGGAAAATAATATTTTAAAATTATAAAAAGAAGTGAAGTGAAGTGTTTTCTAACATACACTTAAGTTTCTATATACCTACTAACATAATCCATATTTATATATGTTATTTTGTTGGGTACATATCTATGGACCAAAGTAGCCTGAAAATAAAGACATTTATTACTATTTTGTTTGTTATGGTTTTTTATTTTCTCGCGTCCCTGCAGACCCGGTCCTTTGATAGGCGTACGAGGGGGCGAAGTCAACTCGCAGAGGAAAAGTATACCCAAGGACAATCCCCGGTTGGAGCAGGACTATTGCATAATATGGAAACAAAATATGAAACGGGGTTTGGAAACGATTATCAGTCCACTAAAGTGGTTTAGTGGACTGATAACCGTTTACTATGGAAGAACTATTGGCCCCTGCCTGACCACTGGCAATTAAATCGGCTTTAAAATGGCAGGCATTATTTTATTATTATTACAATTCTAAGCATGGCTATAATTTTAATAGATAGTCTATAACATCAGCAAGATTTTCAACCCAACATTAATCCAAAACAATGATGATGATCAAAATATCCCACCAAATCCAATTTGCCGAACGCCAAACAATATGAGGGAACAAAAACGTCGAGGAACATAAATCATTGGCCTGGCGGCAGGCCACATAAATCTGTGACGTCATCACCCGGTATCGCAACATCTCGAAACAATTACTGGATGTACAGATTCGTGTCACGATCCCTGGAGCCTGATCGATGCGAATATAGTGTGCGGACATGATAAGAATGTAGAATTAGAGGAGAGGGAGATGGAAACAAGTGTTATAGATATTGTTGTTGTTGATTTTAGAATCAACTGTAATGTAACTTTATTTTTTGTACATTATATTGCGGAAATTTAAGACAGAACAGCTTATTCATTTAAATAACTAATAAAACTAACTATGTATATACAATACCAAATACACTCAGGCGTCGAAGAATTCCTCCGCATCGCCGTCATCCGGAAACGTGCCCAGAAGACTGGCAGCGTTGCCACGTTGAATGGCAATGCTAATTCTTTGAGCAAAGAACGAGCCAGCTCTCTGGTCACGCAAAGTGTCAATCAGTCGGCGAGAAAGGTCCGCGCACTCGGACCCCATGACGCTAGCGTTTCGATCCCAAACGGCTCAAAACTGTAATTACCAATAAGGTTACAGTATTCGTATTTATTTAACTGTAATGAGGGTACTAAAATTTATTACTCAAGTCACCGAAATCTAAGAAGATTTGACAACAAGATACAACTTATTTTACTAGTAAGTATGAAAGAGACATAAAAATAAATCTCTTTCGCACTTAGTGGTAAAGCAACTTACTATCCCTCTCTACTCAAGCAGTCAAATTGGACATTTTAGATTTTCGTGACTTTAACTGCGACTTCGTCAGCGTCAAACTCGTCAAACAGCACAAATTGTCAATGTCATGCAATTTTACAATTTGTGCGCAACCCTTTTTCGAACGATATAAAAAGCCTAAGGTACCTTATACCGAAACTCAGATAAAAAGGTTTTTTTATCAGATTTATAATTATCATATTTGCGGTTCGATATTACAAACAGACACTTGAATTATATTTGTTTATATGATACTAGTTGACCCGCGCAACTTCGTCTGCGTCACAGTTTTCATTACTACTCCGCTCCTATTGGTCTTGGCTTGATGATATACGTTATACCCTTCCTCAATAAATGAGCTATCTAACACTGAAAGAATTTTCAAATCGGACCAGTAGTTCCTGAGATTAGCGCGTTCAAGTAAACGAACAAACAAACTATTAAGCTTTATATATTAGTATAAATATAGATTATTAGTGTTTGTATATATTTACACAGATGAAACAGTAATTATCTGATCGCTAAAATAATCCATGTGAGAAAACTCCAATAAAAAGTAATATACTCGTAGTTTGTTTAAAATCAAGCAAAAAATTATATATTAAAGACAATCCATTTTCAAAAGTTGTGAGAAACATTTTTGGTCGCCATGTTTATTATATTTTATTTTTCGCCACAGGGTGTCGACTGTCTTGTTTGTCGGACACGCGCCAGGTCGTCAGCTGTTTATCGTGCCTCGGACAAGGTCTGAATATCGAAAGATTTGCTAAGGGAAAGGATTAGGTAACTGGGTGTGAAGGTCGACAGTTTTGTGGAGTAAAATGTACAAAACCATTTTTTTTAAGTGAAAACTTCTTTAGCGGCGTTGTGCACTTTTTTGTGATGGGTAAATAATTTTAAACTCGCGTCAGGACACGTGACCTGATCGAAAATTCGTAAGACGGAGGGAGAGAAGCACGTATTCAAGTTTTCACTTCTGCCGGCACTCCCGGAGTGCAACCCGTTGTTTTTTTTCATCCAATGAAAATGAAAAGAAAATTATTTTGTAAATATGTATGGTCAATAGTTATGGTCAGTGAATATTTCGAGCCCATAATGATCAATTCAGGTATCTTTCGCCCTTATGAGAAAACCCTTAGGTATAGGATAGGATCATTCGTGTCGCTTCCAATTTGTACCGAATCTTCTGAGCCGATTCAGTTGCAATTAAGTACATAGGTGAACGTCGATCGGGTTACATTAATGGGGACAAATTAGAAAAATTTTGGGAACACTTTCATAGTGCGTACAGATAAGGAGTGGAATTCCCTGCCGGAGTCTGTGTTTCCTGATAACTACAACCTGGGAGTCTTTAAATCAAGAGTGAATAGGTTACTTCTAGGCAAGTGTGCAAGTGTGCTCCATCTTCGACCACATCATCGCTAACCATCAGGTGAGATGGTGGTCAAGCGCGTGCCTATCGGTAGTAAAAAAAAAAGTGTGACAATTCAAATAAAAAGTTTTTAAAGTAATATGTTAAAAATATATTATTCGTTCGGAACCCGTTACGCGTGAGTCTCACTCGTACTTGTCCAGTTTTGTATACCGGATAGGCTCAAGTTTGTCCACAATCTCACCTGATGGTAAACGATGATGTGATCGAACATGGAGCACGCTTGCTTAGTAGTACCTAGCCATTCACTCTTACATTAAAGACCCCCAGGTTATAACTATAAGCTATCAGGAAACACGGAACCTTCCAGAAATTGATTTGAACTCACCAAGAAATCAGATTCAAATCATAAACTACTATCAAAAGAAGATACATAGGTATATGAAACAACACGAATAAAATCGCACTTAAGATAGTCAAAGTACCATCTACAGCTTTGAAAGTCCACGAGCGTGATCTACAACTGTAGCACTGCAAGAAGGCTTTTAGATAACATGAGGAGTGACGTCACAAGCAGAGTGCCGCGACTTTTGTGCACGCGCGCTGGAACAATGCTTCAGATCATAGGCTAGGAGACCGGTGAAATATGTTAGCTGATTTATTTTATAAACAGTGCTCTCAAAATGGCGCGAAGGAAAACATGAGGAAACTGACAAATTAACTAAAAATTTCAAGAAAAAAGACGAAAATGTTCTTTACTTTTAGATTAGAAGAAAACCAACGTACAAGAGATATATGGTTTTAAAGTAACAATTTGAATAAAAACCGGGCAAGTGCGAGTCGCACACGAAGGGTTCCGTACCATAAATCTTAATTTTTATTATTTGTTGTGAAATTGTGTTTCCGGTTACGATTCTTGAGATACAGCCCGCTGACAGACAGACGGACGGACGGACGGACGTACAGCGGAGGCTTAGTAATAGGGTTCCTTTGGGTACGGGACCCTAAAAACAGTAATGCGTTCGGAATCTTTTGCCCGTGATTCCCACTCGCAGTTATTCGACGGAGCTTACTTGTGTAGCTTAAGGTGGAGTTTCTTTTGTTTCGAGTGTAATTGGAACAATATTAAGTCGCAGAAATAATGGTGCGACACACGTACTTCACGAAAATAATATCTAACTCGCTTATAGTACCGCGTACACACACATAGACATGATTCAAAGTATGATTTGAAGTATGGCGAATCAGAAGGGTTTTTATGCCGTATTTTGACTAATTTCGATAAAGTGGAATATCCGATTGTCGCACCATTATTTCTGCGACTTAATATTGTTCCAATTACACTCGAAACAAAATAAAACTGAAAATGTTGACTTCAGCGCCATCTCCCGGGAAAATGGCAATGAGCAACCCGTAACATTCACCTTAAATAAAATGAGTAACAAAACATTTGTTTGTCACGCCGAGCATGTGTCACCATATTTTATTTTAATTCCGAGCTTTTCCGTAGATTTTCCACTTGAAAGACTTACAGTACATTTGCGTGTCCACATCATAATAACTTATAGTTTTCGCAGTCTTTTTGTATGAAATCTTTCTGTTTTGTAAAGTTTTAACTAAAATATGTGTGTGCGTAATTTTTTTATATCTCTATAAAAGTAAACGTCTTAAAAATTCAAGAATAAAATTAAGCTCAATTTATTTTTTATTTAATTTATTTAAGTTTCTTAGGTACATAATTATAGTCATAAATATAATTTTTAATTTAAATAAAATGAGGAGAAGCGGCAGTAATTTGTATCTAATCGGATCACTTGGTAAAGTGAGACAAGCTAGTTTAAATTATCTTTACGAACTACCAGACTGTAAATATCGATATTTCTAGGATTTTCAAACACAGTGATTGTCTTGTTTTAAATGTTAAACGAGTGCTTGTTGCTATTTTTTAATACTATTTTTTAAGGATGGCAAGTCATCAAACGACTGCTCCCGCTTTGGGCGGAGCAAAAGGGAGTGTCAGACTCTTACTAAATACTCATCCTTGTTCCTCTGAATGCCCTTCACGTTCCAGGACCTCGGTGACTCTTTCAAACAAATTCCGCAGCCCCGACAGGCACTGGCCTTAGTGACCCTGTCTACTATGCTGACACCTCTTTGAGACGCGCGTGGAGCACAACGTGCCGTCGATCCGGGCCTGGGGCCGTAGTTTCGGGCTTAGTTGCGGGCGTTACGCCTTTTTTTTTTTTTTAAAGGATGGGATATCATCAAATGACTCCTCCCGCTCTGGGTGAAGCAAGAGGGAGTGTCAGACTCTTACTGACTAAAACCCATCCGTGTTCCTCCTGGTGCCTTTTGCGTTCCAAGGCTACGGCACCTCTTTCGAACAGATTCCGCAGCCCCAGCAGGCACCTGCCCTAGCGCGCCGCCGACCCGGGCCTAGTTCTAATCAGACGGCGAGCCACCCACTGCTCGCCGTCCGCAGGCCCGCGCCTGCGGCGGTCGGGTATCGTCCTGCGACTCCCGACGCCTGGGGCGTCCTCTTCTGTTGCGGCGACTGGGACGTGAGGTTCCCCTCTCTCTCACACGTTCGGCCTCCTCCTTTGCTAGCATTACTGCTTCGCAGAAGGAGGTGATCGCTTCCCATGCCTCCTCGCTCCGGACCAAAGATTGAACCAAGGCCGTTCGGCGGGCGTATCGCCTACAAACTTACGATTAGTCCCGAACCCGGACTAAGAATGAATGACAGCACGATTTAACAGTAACTGTCAAGTCGTGTTTTCTTTAATTCTTAGTGGTTAGGCGATACGGAGCAGAAAACGCCCGCAACTAAGCCTGAAACTACGGACTTTAGGCTTATAGAGTAGCCCCCTGGTCCTGATCGGACGGCGAGCCAGCCATTTATTAACTCTGACTTATTAGTTTATGTATCAGCCACCGGGTGATGGTTTTTTATTTAAAAAAATAATATTTTTACATATTCTCCTCCCACATTTTCACCTGTCTTCTCCTTCGTTTTTTTTCCTTTCATCAAGTACTATTCAGCCCGCATTCAGGGACCTATATTGTCCAACGACCAATTTAAACTACCTTCTTAGAAGCCAATGCATTGATAATTCAGAAAACTGGAACCAAAATCGTTAATTAAACTAATAGCAAAACTAAAACGAACTCACACTCCCACTTCAGAATGAATAGCACCAGTTAACCGGTAGATAATAGATAGATAATTCAATTATCTCCCGCGGCTCAGTTGGACATGGAGCGCGCATTCAGTCGCGGGCTCTCCGACTAAGTCACATAATAAATATATAAGAGAGCGGGCCGATCCTCGCGACGTATTCGTGCTGCACCAAGCCAAATAGAATTTTTGGCAGAACTGTTTAAGAGTTGATAATACCAATGCTAATAGCAGATTATGCACCGAGGGGATAAAGCAGTGTCTGATGTCACGGGCGTCATATTGAATCCCGAACCTAATGCAGGATTCGAATCCTGAATGCAGCGAGGGATTCAAGCTAGCCCAAGACAAAGACTCCTTTATCTCTGAGGAGCATACTCTACTTTTCACACCTACTGCGAGAAAATAGTTCGCAAGTCATGAATAGCTGGCCGCGAGTGTCAGTCAGTGTAATTTAGTTATGGATGTATAAATTCAAAGTGACAATGTATATTAAATATCATTTGTAAAGACTTTGTCTCAAAGCTCCTCAAACAGGGTTCCAATTAAAATTTCAGGAACAGACAAATTTATATTAAAACAGAAAATAAATTAATAATCTCCATTCAATGATTTATTAAAGCTATACTACCATTATTAATATTTTAGTCCTAATTAAATTAATTCTAAGATACAGTAAAGACTTAGCAGATAATCTGTATTTTGTGGAAATGCTAGCTGGCAAGATTCTGCGTAGACGAGTTCAATATTAAAATATGCTAATACTTTAATGGCCACTGAGTAGATTATTAAATATTAAATTATTTCCTAAGATTTCCAAGTTTTGTTGGCGTTGTATTTACTAAAGGGAGACGTATTCGTCTGCTTTGTCTGCGCTAAGCCTAATGTCGTATAACTTATATGATTACTCCACAGCTTACGAGTACATTTTGAATTAATTTATGTAAGTAGTCTGTTTACCGACCACATTTAATTTGTCTGGCTTTTTAATTTTTAGGGTTCCGTACCCAAAGGGAAACCAATGGAACCCTATTACTAAGCCTCAGCTGTTCGTCCGTCCTTCCGTCCTTCCGTCTATCCCTCCGTCATTCCGTCCGCCTGTCTGTCAGAGGGCTGTATCTCAAGAACCGTAATAGGTAGATACTTCATTTTTTTTACAGATTTTGTACTTCTATTGCCGCTATGTACATGAAGGGACGGGAATACAACAAATGTACATGAAGGGTTCCCTTCGTGTGTGAGTCCGACTCGCACTTGGCCGGTATTTTTATTCAGTTTAAAAGTTATCGTAGAGACTAAAATCTTCTGTTCTGCCAGTTTCATCACGGTAGATTAAAAGCATCTGAAAAATATTCTATGGATTATGGTTATGCTTGGAGGAGGCATAGATATGTCCAGCAGTGTACGTCTTTTGACCGAAATGATGATCATCTGTCTAGCCTTTTCCCAACTATATTGGGGTCGGCTTCCAGTCAAACCGGATTTAGCTGAATACCAGTATTTTACGCGGAGCGGCTGCCTACCAGACCTCCACAAACCAGTAACTGGGTAACACGGTACTTCATGGCGAGACTGGAGTCAAATTAACTGGCTTCTGACTATCCGTAACGACTGCCAAAGGTCTACACATGACAGCCGGGATCAACGGCTTAACGTACTTTCCGAGGCACGTTGGAAATTCGGTATGTTAAGATGGTCACCCATCCACATACCAACCTTGGCAAGCGTTGCTTAACCTTAAAGATCGACCCGTGTGGCTGTTATTATCTAGCCACGAGCTCCTCATTTGACCGATATGATGTTGACTCACTACAATTAATTATTTACTACTTTCAATTTAGCTTAGTAGTCAGCAGAAGCCTAAAATTAAATTAAATTAAATTAAATAAAACTTTATTTCAGAGTATACAGTCCATACATTTAGTTAGTATTCACTCTGACATCAGTTTTGCTAAGGGGTATCGTGTTGTTGTGAGTGTTATGGTTAGGGTCCAGAATAAATGATATGCACTTTAAGTTTGCACTATGATGAAGTTTATTTGAAGGTTTACAATGAACAGGTTATAATTGTTACAGTAAAATAGACGTGGCTGAACGGTGGCATGTAAGCGACTAGCGTTCTGAACTTTCTGTATTCCTTTACAATATTCCTTTAAAATACAATTCAGCAACTTGCATCGCTAGGGTCGCTTACGGCGCAAAAATATAAAACACAAAAAACTACCGTCTGTAAACGTTCGGGATCACCACAATGTTACCAGTTACAGGGTTATGCAAAGGCTTGGTAGATTTACTTGCAATATAGTTTCTACCATAAAAGAATTCCTTGCAGGTGGTATCATCATCTCGCACACAATCCCGCACCGTATGCCCGCCGGTTGCATTCGCAATGCGCCGCGCCATTAGATTTACAACGCGCCGACTGGCGACCTACATACCTATTACATTATGTACCGCGTCCATATACCCTAGCAGCGGCGGATACAGGGTTGTCTTTTGGGGAGGGGCTTGACCCCGCTGAGAGTACGTTTTAGCAAACTAGCGACACTATAAAAGCTAAAAAAAAAAATAGATTACCGCATAACAAGCCTTCTTGGCCGTATGGTGTCGGCCGGTGCCATATGGTGCCGTAAAAGAATAATACCATCCCATCACTTCCCGTGGGTGTCGTAAGAGGCAACTAAGAGACTCACCAGAAAATGGGCAGCAGCGTTCTCTGTATAATGCAACCCCACGATAGCCAACTCGCCTGCCAAGAATGGCGATTATGGCAAACCCCCCCTTTTGGGGGAGGCCTATATCCAGCAGTGGACGTCTTTCGGCTCTTATTATGATGATGATGGATTACTGGCTGTAGACTACCAAAGATATTTAGGTCTTTCGGGGGTGACTTGAGCCCCTTAAACCCCTCCCCCTGAATCCGCACATTTACCCGAGATATGGCCGCATGCAACCTTGGAGCGGGATTTATTGTTTTATAACTATGAAAAGTTTTCGCTGGAGTGGAAGATGGGGGGTGTGTCGTGTTGGGTGGAATGAAATTGGGTTGGTTTTTAGAAGAAATGGATAGCGTTAAAGTGTGGGTGTCTTAAGAGGTGATGGAGAGAATATTGAGAAAAGAAGTGGAGCAGCTTGCTCCTGTAAAATATTTTTTCTTTTATTAGATACTTATATAGTGTAACTGCTAAGCGTGTTTATTTCATTAATATTGTGTTTGTCACGAACATTCACATTCAACACAGATGATCGATGGGGCCGAAAGTTCTGAAGTGGCGACAGCATACTGGAAGACGTAGCCTCCCACAAGGTGGACCGATGGCCTGGTGAGGGGCGCGGGTTGCTTATGGATGCAAGACGGATTCGACCGGTCGTGGTGGCGACGCTTGGCGGAGGTCTATGTCCAGCAGTGGACGTCTATCGGCTGATATGTCGATGATGATGCGGCTTTGCTTCTGGTCGCCCCCTTTTGTTGCCAATCATTGGTCTAGTTTTAGATTCATACATTTCGCAATCGAGATTCACTTATAATAATAATCTACCTCTGAGTCAAATTTCATAAACATCTTTCCAGACGTTATAACTTGAAAGAGTAATAAAAATCCATACATCTAAACTTTTGCATTATAATATTAGTAGGATAAGATTTCCATACCAGCCTCGTTTTGAAGACAGTTAATTGAGTGCAGTTTATTACCTGGCACGAGTTCTGACCACACTCTCCATTGGTCGGTATGACGACCACAGCTCTGACGCTTCACGTTATTGGTTCGTCAGTCCTGACTATTGGGCTTGCACGTTTCGTTCGCCCACCGTACATTGGCGAGATCACCCTGCTGCATTCATCTGTACTCACGACTCCAGCTACTGTAACTTTTCCATAATAGGGTAGCTAACTAAAAAAATCTAATTAGTCCTTCAGATAGATTTCCAAAAAATATTAGACCTGTATTTTTTCTTATTTCGAGTTAACAATAAATTAAGACGATACAGTGCGTTGAAATCTCGTGTGACGTCACTTTCCGATACACTTTTTACTGGTTAGTGATAACACAAGCCCCCTGTTCTTTGATGCGTTTTATTTTGATTGATTTGATGATACAAAAACTACGTATCCAACTGATTACATTTCGAATCTAACTGATGGACTAAATAGAATCATATTTTTTTTACTCAGGTAACATCCCTATTATAAGAAGACAATAGAATATTATCCAAACATAAGAAAGCACGTTAGCCGTTGGTCCCGGCTGTCATTTGTACATCTTCGGCAGTCGTTACGGATAGTCAGAAGCCAGTTAATCTGACTCCAGTCTTGCCAAGAAGTACCGTGTTACCCAGTTAATGGGTTGTGGAGGTCTGGTAGGCAGCCGCTCCCCGTAAAATACTGGTATTCAGCTGAATCCGGTTTCACTGGAAGCCGACCCCAATATAGTTGGGAAAAGGCTAGGCAGGTGATGAACAGAATATTATCGAAACATAAGAAATTTGGAGCCGTTTTTACGAACGCCATTAGCTAAAAAAAGACATCATTAATTCTGCCTGATAATACGCTGTAAATCTTTGTTTTTGTACCTTGCATTTACTTATTTATAAAATTCCCTTGAGTTTCTTTTCGAAAAAGGATCGTAATATTTTTCCATAATATTAATTATTTGCTCTTTTCGTACATTTTTAATAACTTAGGTATTGCAAACACAAGCGGAGCTAGCATCTATATAGTTCACACAAGTTTTTATAAAAGCCAACCGAGAATATTATGAAGATGCAGAAACCTTACATTTAAGGGTTGTCACTTAAATCTTTTCAGTTTTATGAAAAAACTCGAGCAAATCCCTATTTGAAGTGCTCGTTACGGCCGTGTGTGAATCGGACTCTCACACAAAGACTCTCACGAGACCCAAAAAAAAGCGTTGTAATAGCGGCAATACACTGTACAAATTTGAACTACCTATACTTCAGAATAGTCCACTGACAGGCAAACGGATGAACGGACAGACGGACGGACGGCCGGTGAGACGCACGGACAGCGGAGGCTTAGTAATAGGGTTCCTTTAGTTACCGTTTGGATACGGAACCCTATGAACCAGTTACTTGCTTAAAATGCAAATTACCCAATCTTAAGTTAAATTTTAAAACTTATTATTTGTCCAATGAAGTAACTGAACTGAACCACTGACTCATCTGGTGTCTGTTTTGATTCATCATCATGCTGAGCATAGGCCACTCTTTTTTGTATCAATCTCGACGTTCCTGTACCAGCCAGTCATCTTTCTCTGTTGTGATTATTTGTCTATAATATCAACAATTTATTAAATAAAGTTTAAGACTCAAAATCAAATCAAATCAAAACTTTTTTCACGGCTAGGCAAAGGTCTTTCTTTCCTTGAGTCTTTTTGGAATGAGCTTGCTCTTGACCACAATCACGCCTGATGGAAAGCGATAGATGAGGTCTATGATGGAGCGAGCGTGCCCAGAAGATGCCTGTTCACTCTTGATTTGAAGGCAGACGGGTTATATGTGGGCGGGAACACAGATACTGGCAGAGAGTTCCACACTTTAGCTGTGCGTATAATAAATGTGGAAGAGAAGCGCTGGGTACGACTAGTCGGGATATCAACCAAATATGGATGGTACTCTGCAGTATGTCTGGTATGGTATCCTGCAGTACGTCTGGTGTCTTCCTCTCCTCACACTCTTGTGCCAACAAATACACTTCTTCAAATCCTTGGACGCCGTTTGGTTACTGCGTTCCTCCAGAATTCATTACCGCAACTTGTCAGATGACATGCCTAACACCATCTTACACCAGAAAATATTTAGGGTTTTAAAAATCAGATAAAACGCGCGACAACCCTAACTATTCATTCATTCATTAATATTAAGAGCAATTAAATATACTGTCGGAGGTAAGACCATTGCTCTGCTGCGAGACAAGGATAGAGCTATACCGCCGTACTCTCGCCGTCTCCTTCACGCTCAGAGCATTACTCATAACTCCTAGAGTTCTAGCGTCTTTAAGTGTTACTATTCATGGAGAAATGCCTATAAAATTGATTGATATTCCAATAAAATTGTTTGGCTGTGCCCCGCATAGTTCTGTAAGGAATGGGGCGGAATATCCGTGGTAGTCACATATTCTCCTTGTACGAAGTATTCCAAAAATTAGTGAAATAATTCTAGAGTTTCAACACGAACAGTCGAGGATAGGTCATGATTTTTGGTTAGTGGTGTGGGTAGGTGAGAAGCTAGTTCGTTTTCAGTTATTTCAGTGTGGTTATCATTATGTGTATCAGAAAAATGAAAAGTTTAATAGGTATGTGTTATCGGAATTATATTATGTGTGTTAGATTCAACTTATATAAAATACTTCCGTTATTGAGTAACTGACAGACAACGTACTTTTGAAGCTACTGGTCGTAGAGAGCTGAAATTTGGCATGTAAGTTCCTTGCGAAATTCGCTAGTTATTTCATACAGCGGCAAGGATGATGTTATCCACTGTCCAGTCATAGATACTTTTGAAGGTGAAAAATGCTTGTAAAATTTTTGAGCTAAAATTTCAACAGCTACAATACTAAAATTTCAACAGAATCGGTCCGATAGGTTCTGAAAAAATTAGCTGTACACACGGACAGACAGACACCCGAGTGATCCTATAAGGGTTCCGTTTCCTATGGATGTTCGGAACCCTAAAAAATCACCTGTTCATCTCAAATTCTGGTGTGTGGTGTGGTTCTGTT
Source organism: Lacanobia oleracea (assembly GCA_950371165.1). Classification (NCBI taxonomy): domain Eukaryota; kingdom Metazoa; phylum Arthropoda; class Insecta; order Lepidoptera; family Noctuidae; genus Lacanobia; species Lacanobia oleracea. The sequence goes on from OX493409.1 coordinate 2,066,992, forward strand.
TTGGAAGTCTATCTCTACATTAATCGTGTTTTGATTGATACCTGATACGTGGCAGAGGGCCAATATTCTACTCATTTTAAAGAAACGTTTTTGTTACATTCGCAAGTCAGTCACTATCTGTTAAAAATGCCTCATTGATATCCAATAATATTGATAGGCACGCGTTTGACTGCTATCTCACCTAATGGTAAGCGATGATGTGGTCGAAGATGGAGCACGCCTGCCTAGAAGTAACTTATTCACTCTTGACAGGATGTTTCTATCAAGAAACAGACGCCGGCAGGGAATTCCACACCTTAGCTCTACGCACAAGGAATTTGTTTCCAAAACGTTTTGATATGATTATTAAACATACATGATGATTGATTATTATACATTTGATATTACAACAACCTAACATTCGACATCGGCCATACCAAACAGGCATTTCGAAAACTAAGTGCAAGTAGACAAAATATAATATTTGTAGTGTCATCTACTGAATAAAAACTATCTTTTACAAAATAAACCGCATTCTTGTTATTATTTGGAGAGTGCCCAACTTGCCGGTGTTGCCAGGGATTAAAACTTGCTGCAATTAGAGCGGCCACACTCAGAACATGTTTTGTTCCGTTCCCACTGGATTATGGCACAGAAGCTTGTTCTGCGGTTTTGAGTACATTTTGGTTTTTGGGGAGTCCCTAGTTTTGTAGGAACAAAGCTTAGGTGTTAAAGTCAGAGATATTTAAAGGGTTGCTTTTTATTAACACCTGCATGCAATCTTCTTCAAAGTTAAACAATGTATGCTAAGGTTGGTTACTGAATTATTATCAGTGGAAATCACTTTAAGGTAGAAAATCAGCATTCTTAAGGGGGATCGTGTAACTGGGTTATAGAGGTCCACGTACTAGAACGTATCACAACGACAATGGTATCACTTTGCTATGAACGATATTCGTTCAGTATTCAAGACAGTTGTATCGTTTCTCTGGGACTCGTCGAGCTTCCTTGACTTGGCGTTTGGCTGTAGTCGCCATTGTTGATTCTGACTTTCAGGAGATGCAGTGGTTGGGAATGTGTAGCGGATTTATCCTTACTATATATAATTTCATCATCATCTGGCGACCCTTTTCCCAAGTATATTGGAGTTGGCTTCCAGTCAAACCGGACTATACATATAATTTATAACTATATAATTTTAATATTATAAATGCAAAAGTAACTCTGTCTGTCTGTCTGTCTTTCGCGCTTTCACACCAAAACTACTGAACCGATTTAAATGAAATTTGGTACAGAGATTGTCTAGAGCCTGAGAAAGGACATAGACTACTTTTTATACCGAGAATATGTTCCCTAGGTACCACGCGGGCTAAGCTAGCAGAAGCTATTCTAAAATAAAATACGTTCAGAATAGCTCCTTACTGCTTTCACAACGAAATCATGATGCCATTAATATTACGTTGCATCAGGTTAAACTGGAAACTCATCTTCCTGCCCTTATCCCATGTTACTTGGGGTCGGCGCAACACGTTTTATTCTTCCATTCTATTCTATCAGTCGTCACTCTATCACTAACTCCCTTTTCTTTCATATCGCTCCTCACACAATCCATCCATCTTTTCTTTGGCCTTCCTCTCCCTCTCCATCCATCCACATTTAAGTTCATAACTCTTCTAGTTATATGCGTTTCATCCCTCCTCTTCACATGCCCCATACCAAGACAAGCGATTCCCTTTCAACTTTTCCGTCACTGGCGCCACTTTTAAAGTGCCTCTAATGTACTCATTTCTCACTTTATCCACTCTCGTTACTCCACACATCCATCTCAACATTCTCATCTCCGCTACATGCAATCTATTTTCATCCGTCTTTTTCGCAGCCCAACATTCTGATCCATACATTACGACAGGTCTTATCACGGACTTATATATTTTCCCTTTTAATTTGAGGGGCATCCGAGGGTCACAAGTTGTTCCAGTGACCTGTCGCCATTTCATCCATCCTGAGTTGATCCGGTGCGTTACGTCTTGGTCTATATCGCCATCTCCCTGGACAAGCGACCCGAGATACCGAAAGTCGGAGCAAATCGGTATAGGCGTTCCGGTGAGAGCTATAGGTATCGGACTGGAGAGACCGCCGAAATCGCAGAACAGGTACTCTGTTTTGGTTCTGCTCAATTTCAGGCCAACACTCTCCAGTCTTTACCACCACGTCTCTAATTTGCTCTGGACCTTTAGGCCGCTTTCTGCAACCAGCACAATGTCATCAGCAAACAGCATGCACCAGGGAGCCTCTTCCTGGATGTCCGACGTCAGAGCGTCCATTATCATCACGAAGAGATAAGGGCTGAGGGCCGAGCCCTGGTGTAAACCGACTGCTACACTGAAGCTGTCAGTGGTGCCCACTGTAGACCTTACTTGAGTACTGCTTCGACTGTATATCGCTAGGATCAACTGCACATACTTCCCAGGCACACCTTTCTCCTTAAGGGCCCACCACAAAACCTCACGAGGCACCCGGTCATATGCCTTTTCGAGGTCAACAAATACCATATGCAGGTTTTTATGCTCAGCTCTATATTTCTCGCACAGCTGGCGGATAGCGAAAATGGCATCCGTTGTACCCCGACCAGGCATAAAACCGAACTGGTTCTGTAAGATTTCACTCTCTTCTCTCAACCGCCTTTCAATAACTTTTTACCAGGCTTTCATACCATGTGAGATAAGCTTTATTCCTCTATAGTTGTTGCACTCCAGCACATCACCTTTGTTCTTGAAGATGAACACCAACGAACTGTTGCACCATTCATCAGGTATGGCTTCTTCCAGCAACAACTTATTGAAGAATAAAGCTAACCACGTCCATCTATCTACTCTTAATAACTGCCACAATTCAATTGGAATTCCGTCTGGACCAATTGCCTTACCATTCTTCATTTCATTCACTGCTATTCTCACTTCATCCACACTGATCATTCTCACTAACCCCTCATTCACTTGTTTATTCTTTAAAACACCACTCCAGATATTTTCTTCATTCATCAGTCTTTCAAAATAGCCCTTCCATCTATCCTTAATCTTTTCATCCTCCGATAGAAGCATTCCAGCTTCATCCCTTACACATCTTATCTGACTAACATCCTTCGCCTTCCTCTCTCTGGCTCTAGCAAGCCGGTATAGGTCTTTTTGGCCAGCTGGACTGTCCAGTGTGTCGTACAATTGGTCCAGAGCTTTTGCTCTTGCTATTGCCACGGCTTTCTTAGCTTTTTTCTTTAAAGAATCATACTCACTCTTTTTTTCAGCTTTTAAACTAACGCTTTCCAATCCCACATTCTGCAATTCCTTGAATATCTTCTTTTTTTCTTTCAACACTTTCTGTATTTCTGTCGACCACCACCATGTATCCCTCTCTATTATGCCTCTTCCTTTTGTCTCTCCCAAAATATCTTTCGCTGCTTGCCTTATACATTCAGCTATCTCATTCCAGCTTTCATTCACACTTCGATCTTTCATGTCTGCCATTTGTATCATTTTTTCTACCACTCGCTCTCTAAATTCTTTCGCGCAATCATTCTTCTCTAGCATATGCCATTTTATTTTTGGGGGAGGACGCTCATTGCTTTTCTTAAATTGTGTTTTTATCGCCAATACCATAACCAGGAGTCTGTGTTGTGAGACCAAGTCTTCTCCTGGCAGCACTTTGCAGTCTTTGACTTGATTTATCTTATTGCGCCTAACAAGAAAATTATCTATTTGGGTCTTGTGGTTACCACTTTTGTATGTGACAAGGTGTTCATCTCTTTTCTGAAACCAAGTGTTGGCTACTGCCAGGTCAAATGCAGTAGCGGATTGCAGCAACGTCTCTCCCTCGTTATTGGAACTTCCAAAACCCCATCCGCCATGTACTCTTTCATAACAATTTTTCATTCTACCTACATGCCCATTAAAATCACCTCCAACTATCAATTCCTCATGCATGGGGATGGTCATTATAATAGCATCAAAATCCTCCCAAAACTTCTCTTTTACCCTTTCATCACATCCTACCTGCGGGGCATACACACTAACTACATTAGAAATTTTTCGGCGGAGCTGCGTTTATATGGCTCCTTTAATTTACAATGCTTTACCAAGGTCAATTACTCAACTACTCTTCAATAAGTTTTGTATTACGTTGCGGAAGTGGTTGTTACAGGAGTGTTTTTATTCGATAGATGAGTTCTTTCAAAAGTGTCCCTGTAAATTCTATACATTAAAGCACAGACATATTTAATTGTTCAATAAATATATTTACATAAATTGACGAAATGTTAACTAACCTAATAATTAATATGTGAAGTAAGGACTTGTAATATTGCATGCTATATATTGGCCAAATGTGTGTTACTTAATATTGATAAGAACTTATACCTACCATATTTGATGCAATAAATAAATGAATTGAATTGAATTGAATTCAACATCACACTATCCATCATAACTTTCACAACTATCAATCTATCATTAATCCTTTTTACTTCCATCACGCTTTCTTTCAATTTATTATCTAACACTATTCCCACGCCATTTCTTTTACCGTCACTTCCACAATAGAAAAACTTGTATCCTTCACCAATTTCCCTCGCCTTTGTTTCCTTCCACTTAGTTTCCTGTAAACACGCTACATTTATTCGTCTTCTTTTTAATACGTCCGCTAACTCTCTGACCCTTCCAGTCATAGTCCCAACATTCCAACTTGCATACCTCAATCTCACTTCTCGAGCTAGCCTCTTACGTTGCCCCCGCCCGGGGTGATGCAACAACCCTTGTCCACTTCCCTCAGGGGCCGGGTGCTGTCCCTGCGCGTCGCCTGTGGGGTACGCCCTAACCCTATCGCACATTCCATTTAATCCTACCATGTTGCCTAGTGATTTGGCTAATGTTTTACAGTCGGCCGCCAGCCTGACACTAACCCTCCTTGGGAATGCTGTTGCTGATGGTTTACCCGGCACCATGCGGGTGACCTAAGGTGCTGGATGAATAGGTCTCAAAATTTCCCTTAGTCGCCTCATACGACACCCATGGGATGAAATGGGGTGGCAGTATTCTTAATCCGGAGCCACTTAAACTGGAAACTAACTAATCTGAAACCGCGAACCCGCCGCGGTGCACGCTATGCACGTCACGCGGCGCATTTTAGTTCCGTGGGTTCATTTGTGACAACGTGGGTTTACGTTTCCACTGCAGTATGTACTGTAGGTACATGGAATTAAGGCATAGCGGTAGCTAGTTATAAAAATTAAAAACTGATGGAACTTTTCAGAATAAATATTAATTTACGGGCGCACTCAAAGGAATCTCTTACAGAATCTTATAGAAAAACCGAACACATTGTTATGTCATTATTTGAATTGAAACCTAATATAAATCTTTTTAAATCTTCTAAGGCTTATATCATTGATGAGGTTGCACATTCCAAGGAGGATGTTCTACAGTACACACAACACGCCCACGACTATGTACAAATGTAGCGTGGCCCACCGCGGCACACGAAGAGGCTACGCACATCTTTTTGCAAGAACATGGTTTTTATTCTTGTGTATAGCGTGTACCGCGTGCACAGCGTGCATGGCGTTGACAGCGTTGAGCTACGTGGCCGTATTCGAGCAAGCCACGCGTGTGCCGATGACGTCAATTGTCATCGGCAATGTCTGTGGGTTTCAGTGGAAGCAATCTCATACATTTTCATGCAAGGCGAAGTCTCACACACGTGCGTAGCCTCTCCATGCGTTTAACATAATAGGCAGATTGCTTTGTTCAACTTTCTGTGATGGTTTATGTCACCTCTAACCTTTTTTTTTTTTTTTTTTTTTTGTTGCCGGGGTGGAAAATCCTCATGGATGTCCCTCGCCTGGGGCGGGCGAAGGGGTCTGTCAGACTCTTACTGACTAAAAACCACCCCGGTGTTCCATCTCACACTTGACCGAGGATTGTGAGAGCTAGTACGCCTTCCATAATCCCCGGCTATTGCCCGCGTATGCAGGCCACCTCAGGCCCGCGGGAGGAACAAGGTCCCCCCGCAACGTCCAGTGGGGGCGCGTCTGGAACAATACGCGCCACCGTCTCGGGTCCTGCTGGATTGTGGGCGGCGGACGACCCCGAGTCCACCATCCCTCCGGACCTTTCTACGGGGGCTGGAAGAGGGCGTTGTCCGCCCTCCGCCGACGCCCGGTTCGCCTACTGCGGCACGGGAGAATGGCCACGGCCTCCCTCTCCCTCTCCGCAGCCTCCTTCTGCGAAATTACGGTTTCGCAGAAGGAGATCACCGCATTCCATGACTCGGCGCTCCCGACCATCGAACGAGCGACGGCCGGCAGCGACAGATGTCACCTCTAACCTAACCCAAGTCACAATGGTGATGTAATAAGTTACAATCACAACTCACCTCATAGAAAACGAAATGTGTTTGACGACGGAGCTTGCTTGACTTCTTTTTTACTATTGATAGGCACGCGCTTGACCACCATCTCACCTGATGGTAAGCGATAATGTGGTCGAAGATAGAGCATGCTTGCCTAGAAGTAACCTAGTCACTCTTGACTTAAAGACTCCCAGTTTGTAGCTATCAGAAAACATAGACTCAGCAGGGAATTTCACTCGTTAGCTGTACGCACAATGGGCTACGGAATCTGTTCGGAAGAGGTACCGTAGCCCTGAAACACAAAAGGCACTAGGAGGAACACGGATGGGTTTTAGTCAGTAAGAGTCTGACACTCCCGCCAGCTTCACCCAGAGCGGGAGGAGTCATTTGATGATTACCCATCCTTAAAAAAAAGCAGTACGCCCAATGAAAGTATTCCTCGAACGTTAAGTATGTTTGTGTGCGAAGTTTTCCATTTACATGTATGTTATTTATTGTTTTAAGATACGAAACGTTCGATCAATCCCAGATTCACATCAAACCATCTACAATTATCACCATCTAAACTCTGTAGCTGAACATAGGCCTCTCTAATTGTACGCCATTTTCCTTGGTCCTCGACATCAAGTTTCAACAGTTACCAGACCAACGGGGAAGATAAAATGTTTGCGCTCTACGAGTACCTGCGCTGTGGGTGTCTTACCCAATTTTTTCCGAATTACGGTCTCCGCCCAAGAAATAACTCGCCTTGGTTATATACATTTAATCGGCCAAAGACTAATTTCATTTTTGCTTTTCCAATTTTTTTATTTTTTTTTCTATTTATATGCACGCGTTTGACCACTATCTCACCTGATGGTAAGCGATGATGTGGTCGAAGATGGAGCACGCTTGCCTAGAAGTAACCTTTTCACTCTTGACTTAAAGACTCCCAGGTTGTAGCTATCAGGAAACACACACTCCGGCAGGGAATTCCACTCCTTAGCTGTATGCATTATGAATGTGTTCCCAAAAAAAATTGTGCGCATTGGTTTGATGTCCACCATGTACCGGTGGCGCATGGCCGTTCGTCTTGTGGTCCGATGATGGAACGGGCTTGGCGGAATTAAATTATGCAATTCCGTCGCACATTCCCCAAAATGCAACCGGTAGAAAACCGACTGGCCAGCAACTCGTCGTCGATGCTCAAGACTTTGGAGCTTCGTCGCGACGCGCCTCTCATTACCGATGATCCACTTGGCTCGTTTCTCAATTGAATTAAGGGCATAAAGCTGGTAAAGATGAGAGCAGTATATTGCATAATCATCCTGTAAATTCCCTGCCCCTCCGACATTCCCCTTTGGGTCCAGTGGCAGATACAAAAATACGCTCATCTCTATCTCAACTTTTGAAGCAGGCCAAATATTTTACTTAGCCTAAACCTCACTAGATTCTCTCCAGCGTTATAACCAACGCTTTAGGGATGAGCTTGGTAATTGGAGACGCGACCACAGGAGTATGGGGGCGTCGGGGCTTTGCAAACGATATCCCTGCACAAAGGTGGTCCGGTATTCCTGCGTTTGTGGCCTGGAATACATGGTTTAAAGCTGTCGGCACGTTAAGGTATGAGCTTGGGCGGGTTTCAGCCCTATTTTCTAAATACGCTGCATCGGGGTGAAGTGTAATTGCTTTGTGGTATGAATTTTTGAATCTTAATATGTAACAACTGGACTGGTGGTAAATAGGTACTTTAAGATCGTGTCACATTTTTCGATGCCTTTAAACGGGATTGACATTTATTTTCGTTAGTCTTGGTCATTGCAATTTATTGACATTATAATTGACTACTTTTTTGACATACCAACTTATTATTATTTTGACATTATAATGTAGGTACCTAATAGTACTTTGACAATAAAATATTTTTGACTTTACATCATAATTCATAAATGTTCGCGACGGAGCATTTTGCTTCGCATAGACAGCCTTATGTACCTATAATCGTAAGCTTATATACTTAAAAGTTAAGAGCTTATATACTCACATAGTCATAGAAATATTCGCGGAGAAGCATTTAGCATTGTGTAACTCGCATAGATAGCGCCCATGTATCTATAGTCGTAAGCCTATGTACTGAAACTTAGGAGCTTATGTACTCGCATAGCCACAGTTTGTAAGCTATGTAATCGATTAAAACCGTATATTTGTCGTTTTTCCCCAAACACGTAAAAGATGTTCTGGGGAAAACTTATTTTCATTTGAAAAATTAAACAGATAGGTAGGGCTACACATTTCCCCTACACATTCCCGAAAGCACCCAAAAGGCGTGTTCTGATTGGTTGATAGAAATCAACAGTAACGAAGGTACACGAGTAATAGACATTTCACACTCAAAGATGGTAGGGTGGATAGAGAAAACCACCATTTACAGACACCTTCAGTTGCTAAGCCTATAGAAAATCTAGGAATATAGGTCTTAAACCATAGGCACTGGAAACCTGGCACTCAGCCCTATCCAGATATGTACACATCTTTATGGTCAGGCAAGGCATAAAGCCGCAAAATAGAAAAAAGGAAAAACACAGATTTTTATCCCCTTCCGGGTTCCTGACCTACAGTACCTCCACCCTTAGAGGGGTGGCTTCAAAAGTTGTGTATCTGGATAGAGGGATGATGCACCTACCCTAATACAGATAGTTTCATAGCCCATGGGGCACAGTTTTCCGGGAAATCAACCCTTAATAGTAAACAAGTTCACACTTGTAAACAGTTTCGACAGTTAAATGCAACAAGCCCACTAATGGGAAAGCAAAAAAGAACTTCTACGCCTTGACGAGAATATCCAAAGCTACTTGGGGTCTATCTTTTCAAACCTTAAAAACTATTTATGGGGCTACCTACTTGGGTTGTATGTGCTACGGGGCACCTGTCTGGGCCGATAGGTGCGGTACGACGTAAATTGCTTCAAAGCCAGCGTTTGGCTTTGATATTCTTATGCAAGACGTATAGGACGGTTAGTACTGAAGCCTTACCAGTGCTGGCGGGTGTTCTCCCAGTCGACCTAGAAGTGCAGCGGCGTGCTGCAATGTACTACTACGCTAGAAAGATTACGGACCCAGAGTTCTTACCGCAACGCGGCCGTGCTAAGATCTCTAGATTACTAAAACCCCAGACTGATGTCTGGGAGGAACTTTTATCCGAGTGGCAATGTAGGTGGGAAAATTCCATCAAAGGCCGTCACCTCCACCAGTTTTTTCCATCTGTTCGTAAGCGGCTGGACAGGACACGGCTGGAGGTGGATCACTGTGTTGCCCAATTTCTCACAGGTCATGGCAATTTTAAGAGTAAATTATTTTCCTTTAAGCTTGTGGCCTTGCCTTTATGTCAATGTTCTACAGCTGACCATGAATACGAACAATCCGCACATCACATCTTATGGGAGTGTAGTCTTTGGCAAACTGAACACAATATTATGTTAGATACTATTAAGGTTACATCTGGGGTAGTTTACTATACGGACCTTGTTGAAACCAGAACAAATTTTTGTGCGTTCAAGCGATTTTGCCATACCTATTACTGGAATCAAAAGTAGCTCACAATTTAGGACCCATTAGTTTAAGTGGTAAGATATAATCCGTGGTGCTTGGCAACTGGGCTTAACCCAGTTGTATTTGTCCCTTGATGCCTATTGGCCTAGTTCTATTCTGTCTCCTGCTTGATACGGAGGAAAGTGGAAATTATATATATTTTTTTTCCTACTCCTCCGCTGTACTTTTCTGATTAATTTCGTTGCAGGATCCAAGACAGTTGAATCGTTTCTCCGGGACTCGTCGGGTTTCATTGGCTCGGCGTTTTTCTGGTGGTCGCCACTGTTGATTCTGGCTTTCAGGAGTTGCAGTGGTTGGGAATGTGTGGCGGGCTTGTAATGGGCAGGGTTGAAGGGTTAGTTTTCACCCAGTTCGACGGGGAATTTTGGGGGATTTACATAGAGGTGCATCAACCCCTATCCAGACCTAGAATAGACCTAGATATAGCCGGAAATGTGGTAGAACCACAGTTAAATTGTACAGTTAAAATAAACCCAAACAGTTAGTGGTTTTTGGGCCTCGTTACGGTAAGGTAACCTCGTACCTTAGTAAATTGTTCAAAATAGAAACTCGTAGTCACCGGCAGAAGAAATATAGAAACTATAAATAGAATCACAGTACTCGCGAATTTGCCCTTAAACCATTAGCTGCAGTGTTGTCAAATTCCTGCCTATTATTTAACCCTGGTAAGCATTCATCCCGCACCCCAATCTACCCCGAAGACAGCAAGTAATTGGCAAAATAGAAGAACGTTGTACGTGTGGTGCGGAGACCCGCAGATCCCGGTACAGGACGTCAGCGCGGCTGGACGCAGTCGGTCGGTCACAGTTCACATCGGAGGAGTAGAAGAAGGATAGACCTACCCCATCACAACCCCCGTTCCAGTCGATCACGCCCGTCCGGTACAATAAAGTTGCTAAATAATTGTAATCAATGTAAGTGTTTTCTAAGTATTTTTAAGATTTTATGTAATTATAATTTTTTCAATGTTATGGAAATATTTGTACGCCGCTAATTACGGCTAAACATGAGTGGACTTAAACTGTTTAATATCTTGCATGCTCCTGTATGTATACAATGTTTAAACAAATAAAGAAATCTTATCTTTAGTTACTTACGTTCATTTAGTATGTAGTCGTTAAGTGTGTAGTAATTTAGTATAACGCGTACTCTTGATGTAATCATGAAACGAAAAAACCAATAGGACTAATTTCTGCCAGCGACTTCATCCGCTGGTTTTAACATAAATTCGTGTATTGTGGCAGTTTGCAATATCGAAAAATCTTTGCAATCCGATTTGTAATTTCTGAGATGACATCCAACAAAACACAAACAATTCACCTCAATTTAGTTAGTTTAGATAACTCACATCTGAGGAGCACGTGGCTAGATAATAACAGCCGCACGGGTCGATCTTCAATGCAACGCCATCCACTGACCAACCTTGGCAAGTTGGTCAATGGATGGGCGACCATCTTAACATACCGAGTTTCCTTCGTGCCTCGGAAAGCACGTTAAGCCGTTGGCCCCGGCTGTCATTTGTAGATCTTTGGCAGTCGTTACGGATAGTCAGAAGCCAGTAAATCTGACTCCAGCCTTGCCATGGAGTACCGTGTTACCCAGTTAATGGGTTGTGGAGGTCTGGTTGGCAGCCGCTTATCGTAAAATATTGGTATTCAGCTAAATCCGGCTTAGCTGGAAGCCAACCTCAATATAGTTGGGAAAAGGCTAGGCAGATGATGAGATAACTCACGTCTCAGGGGAAGCTATTAAATCTACCCGCCTGCTGTCGTCTGTAGCTTGCACCACACACGATTGTCCCGTATGCCGCCGAGCACTAGGCTACAAAGACATTCTGCTTTAGGGCTGAGAAGAAACTAGCGTTTAAATAGAAAAAGGGTTCCTTCGTAGGTTCTGCAAGGTTTGATGTTGTTAATTACTGAGGTTTAATCTTTCTGTGATACGTCGACTTTTATGAAAAAAGAAACAAACCAACAAGGTTTTAATATCGAAACTAGTTGATCCGCAGAACTTCGTCTGTTCCGCTCCTACTGGTTTTAGCGTGATGATAATAGCCTATAGCCTTCCTCGATAAATGGATCTAACACTGAAAGAATTTTTCAAATTGGACCAGCAGTTCCTTAGATTAGCGCGTTTAAGCAAACAAACAAACTCTTCAATTTTATATATTAGTATAGATATGCTAAATTCACAGCTTTTGCCTAGCATTTTCACAGCTATATTAGGGTTGGTATTTTACAAGAGGCGTCTGCCAGGATAAACGATATTCTTTGGCAAGACAAGTGCGAGATTTCTTGCTCTTCCGCTACGACTGTCAAACATCTAGAAAATGATGTCAGCTGGAAGCGAATGCTTAAGGTGCTGGAGGAATTTCGGTATGTTAAGGTGTTCTCACATCTACTGACTGACCGCAGCAAATATTGCTTATGCTTGTAGATCAACTTATGCGGATGTTACTATTTAGCGAAAACCTTCTCATACAAATTTGCTAGACCATTGTGATATCTCCTTAGGCCTCTGCCTCGAGTTTTGCGGGCAGCGGAGTGGCGGCGGCGGCGGCGCGGGAGCGGCAGGATCTAATGAGTAAAATCAAATGGACCCTCGAAAATAGCGGCGTGGCAACGGCGCGAGAGTGGGCAACGAGCGGTGCGCTTCAGTCAAGTGGTGACCGGCCGCGCGTTTACTTTGCAGTGTTGTGCAGTTTATTTTGTTCTTTTGCCCCCAATAGATCGAGCGTTAAGAATAAATTTTATTCAAAAAAATGTTGTCGCCGTTGTTCAGACATTTCGTTAGCGAATAAAAACAAGTATCTCGATGACAACCACGAACACAACACTACGCCGCTATAGTGCCGCGCGATCTGCCCGCTGGCTTCGAAAACGGGTCTACGTTGCCTGCCCCGCTCCCGCGCCGCCGCCGCCTCTCGCCCCACTAGCCGCAAAACTCTAGGCACAGGCCTTAGAGAATGTCTCATCCCATGTCCTTTTACTTTTTGATAGACATTTCTTACCAAAAAAAAAAAAAAAAAAAGACATTTCTTACCTACCACTGGCTTATTTTGACATAAATATTTAGATTTTTTTTGTATACTTTCTTGTTCATTTCGTTGTCCACACAATCATATAGAAGCAACAAGGATAATGTAACCATATTTTTTTGTAATACATAACATGATTTTAAAGAGTCTCCATGGTTTATTGCACGTTCTTCTCCATAGGGATCTACGCTTTTGAACGTGCAGCTTTATTTATTTATTTATGTCTTCTTACATATATCATTACAGGCTTAACCCAATGCGATAAATGCGCTTATCCTAACTTATACTAACATCTATAACTTATTATAAATAAATATTCATTCATTATGTTTTTGAATGACCGATCTTAACAGTTAGAAAGTGCCTGTAAATGGTTTTTTGAAATAAATTTGTTGAATCTTCACAACCGTTCTTGCTAATAGAATGACGCTTTTTCTAGAAGTTCAGGAAATAAATAACCTTAAAATTTAGTTACCGGCTTCTCTGCTGAATTTAGTTTTTATTTATTCCCTAATTATTTTGTGTTTTGTGCGTCGCTTTTGGGGAAATAAACGTCTTTTCTTTCTTTCTTTCTTTCAATTTACTAAGTTATCTTATACAGGGTTAAGTAACAGAAAACTTTATTTTGGAATAAAAACAGTGAAGTGCAAGGCAGATTCATATAAAAGGGTTTAAGTAGTTTTGGGCATAAGTTATAACTCATAAATAATGCTGTCAAGAACCGTAAGACCCGATTGGGGCCAAATAGTTAGGTATTTCAATTGTCTTGTGTGCCCGGTACCTGAAGGGTTAAAAAAGAAACTGGTCAAGTGCGAGTCGGACTGGCGTGCAAAGGGTACCGAACAATTTTTTTTTAAACATGTTATTTTAACACTATAATTCTTATAGATTTTTCTGTTATGTAATAGGTAAAAATCTACTATCTCCATTTTTTTCAAAAAAATTAGTCTCAGTAGTTTCGGAGATAAAGGGGAATGGTAATCATTCGTCTTATTTCTTGAATAACTTCAGAACCATTTATTTTAAAATTATGAAAAAGTATAATTACAACCCTTATGTTAAGCCCTTTAATTTGATATATCATACGATATTGTTTTAATTTTATAGTTTAATAATTCACGTAACGCTACCGTGTTTGGGTTAAGAAGTGTACCAAATTTCAACAGAATCGGTTTATTAGATCCGGAGAAAATTGACTGTGACACACGGACAGACAGAAAGACACCCAAGTGATTCTATAAGGCTTCCGTCTTTTGTTCGGAACCCTAAAAAATAGTAGGTAATAATCATAATCAAAATTACGAACCTTGGCACCTTTCTATTTTGTGACAATTATTGTTCTCACTTAGTCGTGAGGCTCAGGAAGAAAAACTACCTAAAAGTAAGTACTTAGTCAAAATAGTAATCAAATCAATTGGATTTTTTTTATTCCGTGCGAAGAAAATGCCTAACTCATACCACATCATTCGGGGAGACGACGTGGTTATGTGGGACTTGCACCCACTAAAAACTTCGCCTTTGCACCTACTTTCACCTTGATGGGTGGGTCGCGAGGACTGCTACGCATGACATTCGCGACCCATCCAGTATGTCCTACTTCTGGGCTTCCTCTTCTATGCCCGTTTGGGCTCCCTCTTCTTTCAGCGATATCCGGGTGCACTGGGACATCACCACGAGCTTAGGGACCTTGCAGCGTGGACGTTGGAGTCCCCGATCTATCGTCTGCAAGCCCCTTCTATGGCGGCATCTAATCGGATCCTAACGTAACACACGACAACCTACTCACTCCGAACTAAAACTCGATGAGCACACCTCTACGAGCTACAAGTGTAACTACGTTTGTAACAACTTTGTGAGCTCATTTGCATGTGAGCCAGCCCTGGGAATATCATTACTGTCCCTGAGGTAATTAGATTGTGCTACAGAGTACAGACTACATGTAGGGTTTACCGACTTCTCTGTTGGGGTTTTATACTAAGCCATCATATCTTACATGGGGTAAAATAGATTAGGTAGCGTAACTGTGAAAAAAAGGCCATTGCGGGTCGAATCCAATACAATCGATTCCGTACTTGGTCATACGTCATAAAATATATAAAAACATTAAGAACAAAACAAACATAAAAATAACAATACAACCCCTACAATACAGTTACTTCATTAATAAAATAGAATGTCAAGATAATTATTAAAAAAAAGATAGATAGAAATGTCACCATACCGAAATTTTAAATGAAAAAATATATAATTGCTAACATTCCAAACCTTGGCACCTTTTTATTTTTGACAATTGTTCTCTCTAATATAAGTATTATGCCACTTTGTCAGGAGACTCAGGAAAACCTCCCTAAAAGAAAGTACGTAGTAAAAACTGTAATCAAATCAATTAGATTGCCCCTCTAATCGGATCCTAACGTAACACACGATAGTCAACTCACCCCGAACTAAAACTCGATGAGCACACTTCTACGAGCTACAAGTGTAACTATGTTTGTAACAAATTTGTGAGCTCATTTGCATGTGAGCCAGCCCTGGGAATATCATTACTGTCCCTGAGATAATTAGATTGTACTACAGAATACAGACTAAAGGTAGGGGCTATCGACTTCTCTACTGGGTTTACTAAGCTATCTTATACAGGGTAAATTGGATTGGGTAGTGGAAGACCGCAACTGTAAAAAAACCGGATAAGTGCGAGTCGGACTCACATACGAAGAGTTCTGTACTATTAGTAGGATTTTGCTTCTTGCACAGTTTTAAAAAAATAGTAGAATTGACCCACGGATGCCCAAGGTTTTCGGAAGGCACGTATAAGTCGGTGGTCCCGGCCGCCAAATGGCGGTCGTCAAATAAACCATGTCAGAGGCCCTTGAGGCGGTTCAGAAACTCTGACGCTAGGGTGTACGGGGTCGTTAGACCATACTGTCCACACGATAAAAAGAAGAAGGTGTCTTATAAATTTATTTAGTCGTTAAGATGTTAAGATGTACTTACTGAGTTACCATACCAAATAAGATTCGGAAAGAAAAACACACTGCAGCTTTTCAGCAATATTCATTTCAAACAATGCCATTACTAACCCACTCATTAAAATACTCAAAAGAAATACAATTCCACAAAACCTCTGTGTGAACACTTTATTCAACAAATCACTATGCAATACGGTATGAGGCAATCAGGCCGGATTCATTAGTCCAATCAGAGTTAACGCAGCGATGCGCGCCACCCAGCCAGCCAATCAGAGGAGTTATCGTTGTGACGTCGCTAGAGAATAGTGATGCGCGCGTTTGAAAGGGGACGCTCATGCGATTTGAATTTGGCGAATTCAGTTAAAGATGGCGCGGGAATAAAGTGGATTTGAGACTTAGTTTGCTGGACTGGGTTGTCGGGTGATTTGATATTGTTTTAAAGTTTTTCTGTCTGTTTCCATTGGTATTTTTACTTATTTTTGTAGCAAGTCGTTTACACAGATAAAAATAGGTTATAGTACTCATTGATAGTGTAAATTTTTAGCAGATAAGTTTACTTACAGAATCCACATTTATTATGCGCACAGCCAAAGTGTTGAACTCTCTGCGAGTGGCCACTCTTGCTTTGAAGGAAGATCGGTTATACGAATATGGAAGGGAACACATCCCTTCCATCTAAGTATTACCTGTCTGCCTACAAAGAAAGAGTGAACAGGCATCTTCTGGGCATTCTTACTCCATCATAGACCTCATATTTCGCTTTTTATGAGGCGTAATCGAGTTGAAGAGCAGGAAGGACTATTTCTCAATTTAGAAAATGAAATTGCCTTTTAAAATTATTACTTTTTTCGTAACTGTAGGTTTACCAAATTAACTTAACTTTTAGGTTTTACGAAACCAAGTGTGTTCGCCGTGTTTTTCCTGATAGACTTGTAAAATTATTGTGTAAGCCTTTAATGTAGTTAGGTGTTTGTTTAGTGCAATTGTTCCTTGATTAATCTTGTATCTATCGATGTTTGCGGCGATTATTCTGTAGTTCCGTAGTTTAGGTATGTTCGCAGTCAAAAGTGCAGTCTCACTTCCCAAAACTAATATTTTTGAAATTTACGTGTTGAAGAAGGTTTGAGGCTAGTTTAAACTATAGTCATCATATCAGCCAAAAGGCGTCCACTGCTGGTCATAGGCCTCCCCTAAGTATCGCCACGACACTTAGGGGCGACACTCACCAGGTCATCGGTCCAACTTGGTCCCTGTCTATTGTAAAGAATCTAAAATATGGACTAAAACGAGTAAAATACTTTCTTTAAAAATAAGTTTTAGAAACTTTAGCTTTGGAAGTGATATTGTACTTTTAGTCTCTGACTGTAAATAAAAAGCAAGTATGAGTAACTTATTCATATAATATATTTTTTATTTGAAAATTCTTGGTACAATGTACAATTTGGACTTATTCTCTGAGACTTACAAATTATAATTGTTACATTGTTAATATTACTGTAAGGTTTACAATATAGTAAGTACGCAGAAAGTAACAATATTTTTTATAGGCTTATTGTCTACTCTGACATTTATCAAAGTAATATTTTAACTTGAAGAATTTTCTCATTTACGTATTTTGCAGTTGCAGGTTGATTTTTCCTGGAATTTTTTTAATACTAGTTTCCATCGTTTTTTTCATGAACTGCACAGGTTTTTTAGTAAAAGCAATACATACAGACAGATAGTATTTTTTGTATTAATATTTTGTCCTTAAGTTCAGTGTCACAAAGGTACGATAAACATTGTCAGTTTTACAACAATTTATGCAAAGATAATGTCACAGTAGACAACAGACTTGAAATAGACGCATTAGGTAAGTAGGTACAATCAGCGACATAAAAAAGATTTTTTTTTCATAAAATGGCAGTATTTTATTGATATGAAGTATTTTATATGAACTTGTACAAAAAAAAAGTAAAATATTTTATTTTAAAAACTGGAAATAAACACATAAATTGGTACAATGTTGGTAAAAAAGTAAAAAAAAAAATATTTTCTCAAAGTATAAAAAAGTAAAAAAAACTTTGTGAAGCGTTAGCTACAACGAATATACCTACATTTATTTAAAAGTTATTAAATTTACGAAAAGTTGCGTACTTAAAACTAAAACATTTACTTAATTGTCTTAGAGAATTTGTGAGCCTTTATAACCTAATTTACAAATGGGCTTTTACTGCTCAACTTTTTTTCTTTTAATTTCCTTTCTTCCTCGTCATGTTTAATGAACAGAGGCGCAGTTTTCACCTTACTTAATTTAAAACAAAAATGTTTATTTAAGGGTAAAGTTGAGTAATAAACACCTAAATGTAAATAATGCCTCGTACTTTGGAACAATGTTTGCATAGCTATATAGTTTCAATTATGTACAAATTGGGTTAATGCCACTAACAATTGACAGTTAATTGTTTATCTAAACATAATTAATATTATTTATAATTCATAATACTGCACCGAGGTTTTACTAAGAATGTAAACTCCCTTGTAGGGAAGACTGAGACAACGATGAGTTATAGTAACTACAAAAACTAATGTAAATTTAAACTCTTCATGTCGGAATCTCAGATTTTGTGAGCATGTCAATTATAATTTTTGTGAATAAAAAAAATAAAGTATTAAATTTTTACTAACACCCCATCCACGAAAGGGTTTGATAACAATTTTTTATGCATCCGCATACATATTTACATTTTTAAATGTTTAAGCGAATCGTATTGCTTTTAAATTTTCATCAGAAATGTTTTTTCCTACATAGTTATTTTAATATGTCCAATATACATATATTTTATTCCTATAAAAGAATCTATCTACGACAGTGAAGAAAAAATGTAAGAACAAAATAAACAGCACTTTATTTTGAACTCGACTGTACTTTAAAACACTCTGTTTTTTTTTCTTTTGGCAATTTTAGCTAAATATTTTTTTCCTAATTTTTTAATGATTAAATTATTAATTTTGTGCTTTATCATATTATAGGAGCCAAGCGTAGCGTAGAGTGCTCAATAATAATAATAATATTCCATAATATATATTTACATTAATTGTATATAGTACAAAACATTTTTACTAAATATTTTGTTTACTACTTACATAATCAATTCGAGGGCTATACTTTTGAAATAATTTACATTTTTTTTATAAATATTCAATTTCGACCATGTTGTATGGCCAGCTGTGCTTCACGACTAGAACTATCGTGCTTACAATTAGCTTTCTCTCTTTCACTCTTGCTTGTAATTCTATTTTTATTTCCTTCAGATCATCGAACGTGATCGACTTTCTGGAAGTAAGTACCCATGTTATTGTTTGAGCGAGATTAAAAAAAAATCTGAAGCTTTCGAAAAAAGAATTCATTCAAAAGAACGGGGCATTGAATCAAAAGAACGAAGTAGTTGTGTACGGGTTGGCTTTCATTCCAGTCACTCGGAAAATTTAGTTATGACCCGAACGAAACTGAGTCGCGCGAAATGGTTCATTTTGACGTCGCGTCGATCAACCCAGCACAAGGAGAATTGCTGCTTTATGAATTTAACAGCGGGCTTGGATGTAAAATGTCGAACAGAGGAATTACAGCAATACCAAAGTACTTTTTGTTATTGTGCCCGTTCGGCCTCAGGAAAAGGCTTAATTAAGCTGATAATTAACAAAAATCTCGCTATGAAAAAATCTTTTATTAAAAATATTGTTGACCTTATGATTAACACAACTGACAGGCTTGCTTCATTATAAGTATTACATTTTACGTTGCTTTTTTAATACATTGTAACATTTTATTTTTCATTCACAAAGCATATTTTGATAGAATTACATTCTTCAGATATTAAAACTAATTCCATTTTGTGTACGCCACTTCACTAACTGTCCTTAGCTTTTAAAAAGTTCATTTCGAATTTCACTAGAAAGCGTTCATTCAAATCTGAATGTCGGAGACGGATTCAATTCATTCATTCATTCGAATTTCAATCTACGAGAAGAGTTTGTTTCTTTTTACACAAGGTTTTAAAATTAGAACGCCATTTTAGGCTCGGCTCACACTATTGATTCGAAATTCACTCGAGTCTCAAACGTTCGTAAATAATTAATGTTCATACGAAGTTTGGTTCACTCTCGCCCCGAAATCGATCAGTAGGTAAATATTTTACTTGACAGGCTCGGACTAGTTGAAACGGCGGCTATTTTACAATCGAACGTGTTTAAATTTTGAACTGGGGTGTGATGACAACACTATAGTGGACTGTTCATAATTTAGTAGATGTGGATCGAGTCTATGATATATTGCATTATCTGTAGTTGAATTTCGAATGAATCCACAATTAAATTTGAAGGCGAGGCCAGACGAAGTTATTCTAGTAATTTGGTTTTGTAATGGTACAAACTATAGCTAGACATAGAGCATGGACTGAACAGTATCTTCATAAAATTGATCACGCCGAAGAAAAGAGACAAAGTGAGTGTGCGGCGATTAATACCTGTCATGATATTCTGTTCAGATTTCACCATGAAAAATTAAGGAAAGTAAGCGTGAGCTGTCAATTCATAACTTTAGGTGCAGTGACAGTTCACTTGACCTACATTTTCACTGTGAGAAGTAACAGGATAGCACTGGCATTTTATTTCAACAGGTCGATCGCTTTTTCTCTCTCAAACTTTCTTCCCGTATTGAACCTAAATAGGGAAAGCTTCATTCATTCTCTACGTCTAATTGTTCGTTTAGCCGCGCCCTAAAATCATCTAAAACCGTCATTCCATTTTCAAAAATCCCTAACCGTCATTCAGATGGAAGACCGTTACGTTCAAACGCTTAGGTTCGACTAATCAGCCATCCAGCCGGTATGCTCAATCAGAGCAGGTTTTACAGCATTGCTGTCGGTACCGCTTGAGGGTGCACATGTTCATGGCTCTCACGTTCTCGCAGAAGCGGGAACTGTCGCGGCAGATGCCGTCTGTGAATGAAATGGGGGTAAGTGATGTTTTGAATCGTGGTTAACATTATTTTTATAATAATAAAATAGTAATTAAGTATGAAAAAATAAATAGGTTTAATTTCAGCAAGTAAAAAATAAAACAGTAATTTGTTTTTAAAAATTCCCTGGACCTCACTCTAGGATTTCCTGTGTCGTAGGGTTCAGTCTCTTTCTATGAACATAATAATTTATAGGAGAGCTAATAACTTCGAAAAATAAGAGAGATACTTCAGTACACATTTTTGCTGAATAATCTTTAATTCGAAGTAAGCAGGGTAGGGTAGAAGTGAAAATAACATGCTAGAAACCTTTGGATAGTGGACAGTTTCTGGCAATAGCTCTCGACAGAAACTAGGGACGCAAGAAACTGAGCAAATCTATACTAATATATAAAGCTGAAGAGTTTGTTGAACGCGCTAATCTCAGGGACTATTGGTCCGATTTGAAAAATTCTTTCAGTGCTTATAGCCCATTTATCGAGGAAGGCTATGACCAATAAGAGCGGAGCAGACGAAGTTGCGCGTGTCGACTAGTATCATTATATTTGCTCAGTTTTCCCCTAGTTCACTGAATATATCCACTACTCAATATTGCGCTAATGCCAGAAGGGATAGCATTTATAAATAGCTCTAGATAGATGAAATTAGAATGAGCTCCAGTGGAAAATCAAAGCTTCTAAAAATAATAAAACGTTAACAGAATAATCGCCCTTTATACTGCTGGTGATGAACCACTTTTCATATGATACCAGCCCTGAAATTGCCATGTGTGAGTTCATAATTCGACAAAATGTACAATGATGAGTACAATGAACCCTTGTCAGGCTTAACTTTATTATTACACCTTGCACAAGTTAAGGGTACAGGCAAAAAACAAGGAATGTCACATATTAATTTTGACTTTTATTTTTGTAATGGCTTGGACAATTACAAAGGCTTCCTTGAATCTAAAGGTAATCTCAGTGGGGTAAACTTGAGCGCCTAAGAAGTCCGATTTGACAACTGAGTAGAGAGGGATAGAAGATTGCTTTACCACTAAGTGCGAAAGAGATTTATTTTTATGTCTCTTTCGTACTTACTAGTATAGCAATGTTGGATCCTGCTGTAAAATATGACTTCTTAGATTTTTGTCAATTTAAGATTAGATACGTAAACTTAAATGTAAATTACACAAAAACTGGTTTTTGTGAAATTCCTGGTTTTTTGCCTGCAACCTTCAAGTGAGTACTACAGCGTTATTAAAAAACTAGCCACCGCTACTCTTCCACCGTTACCTTTATTAAGACAGGCATGTACTTGGCAGGGGCGCGCGACGCCCGGGCGCGGCAGGCCCTCGCACGCGGCGCCCGCGCTGCGCTCCCGCCCGCGGCGCCGCGCCCCGCCCGCGCGCCACACGCAGCGCAGTGCGCGGTGCTGCCGGCCTACTGACGAGCAGGGGCCTACGCACTGGGGAATAAGAGGGTTGTTAATTCAGGCATGTTCTAGGCAGTGGTGCGCGAAGGCCGGTGCTGCCTGTCGAGCAGGAGCCTACGCACTGGGGAGTAAGGGGAGGTATTTTAATTCAGAAAGAACTTCTTAGGCAAAGTCGCATCTACTGCGAAAAGTCGTTCCGCCATCTGTCTGTAGTTTACCATAGACAGATGGCGGAACGACATTTGAAGGCGCCCGATAAATATGCAATAATAGTCATTGGACCCACAGACTTTTTTAAAATTAATATCAGAAATCGAGACAAAAGCTGTCCTGAATCGACTACCAATCGTGATTTTTTACATTCTCTAGTAATGAAAAAACTTTTTTACAAAAAATACAACCGACTTCCAAAAACAAAACACTACAAGGTACAAAATAACTTCGGAAGAAAGAAAAGAACTTTAATTTCTGAAGTCGGTGTTTTTGGTTATTTTTTCGTTTTTTGACACCGACTTCCGAAATTAAAGTTCTTTTCTTTACTACTCTGCTACTCGAAACGCACACGCTTCTTTCGAAGTTCTTATGCGTAGGGACAGATACGGCATTAACTGCACGCACGCATCTCCCATTTTTTTTATAAATCAATTGTATTACCAAGGCAAAATCGTTTCGCTGCGGGAAAACAATCATTAGAATTTCACTGTGTATATTCTACAATATCCAGAAATTAGTCTGGAATTAGTTCTAAGCTGAAAGATTTTGTAGCTTTAACAATATCTATATCTATACTAATATACTCGTATAAAGCTGAAGAGTTTGTTTGTTTGATTGCTTGAACGCACTAATCTCAGAAACTACTGGTCCGATTTGAAAAATTCTTTCAGTGTTAGATAGCCTATTTATCGAGGAAACCTATAGGCTATATATCATTACGCTAAGACTAATAGGAGCAGAGCAGTTATGAAAATTGTGACGCAGACGAAGTTGCGTGGGTCAACTAGTAGTTCTATAAACCCATCTCATTGTTCTATTAGCCCCAGTTACCAATCGTTAGACATCAGGAGCGGAGATGACGCAACTGGCTCATAAAAACGAAATAATAATCCTAAAATCAGATCTCCTCCGAGCGATACTTTAGTGCCACTTTTAAATACATAAAATTTCAGCTATAACTTCAGTTTATGCGTTCATTTTATGAAGCCATATTAAAGTTGCTGCAGGAAGACCCTTGAGTATGACAAAATTTTACTCCATGTGTGTCTGCTTTACTAATTGTACGATTTGTGTTCCAGTCTGGAAAATATGGATATACCTAGTCGTATAGTCTGAATTTATTTGAAAAAAAGAACGAAAGATTTGGGACTCGCACAAAACAGACAAATACAAATACAAATCTTTATAGCAACAACAAGTATTTACATTTCATGTGCAAGCCCTGTTTCCCAAACTAGCGTGAGCTGTATGTTGGGAATCAGTTCCTTCCAGATAAATATGTCGAGCTAGTGTTACAATCATGACTTATAATAATTTATTTATTAATGAAGTTTATAACCAAAAGTTTACAATCTGCGAAATAAAAATTGTGTGTGTGTGTGTGTGTGTGCGCGTGCGTGTTTGTGGGTGTTCGTGTGTGTATGTGACAATGTGAGAGTGGTTTTTGTGTTTTACTGCTTTATTTTTATTTTAAAATTAGGAATAGATTTTCGGTTTCGTCGTAATTTAATGGTTTCAGCCATAATTTTATTTTATTTTTAAACTGATAGTTGGATAGTTGTTTGGTTTTATGAGCTATATTAGGTTTATTGTACAATCTAGGTGCTACATTGTTACATTGATGTTGGACAAATTTGCTTTTTACTCTCTACAAATGTAACATTCGTTAAAACTAACAGTAAGAGCCTAATAAAATGTTTTAACCTGTGATCACCTGGCCGCAATAGCCGTTGCGACGCCACAACAATAGAATAGTTTGATTGTAAAAAAATTGGTGGCCGCCATGTTTTTTGGTCGATGAGGCCATAGGATATTAAACACTGCATTTAAAAAAAAAAGAAGTTCAAACTGCGTGATTTGGTATATTCGTGATGGTGGTGGGTGCCATTAAGCGTCAATTTCAGTTGACTCCCAATGGCACACACGTGTGCCGACGACAAACCACAGGTTAAATTAATAACATCAGTTTTTTAGTATGCGAGGCTAAAAAGGTCTCTATCTCAGCATATGCTGCGAAATTTAAAAAAAATAACACAGCGCTGGTTTAATGATAGGGCCTGTGATGCCACAGACGCACTTACGTTGCACATACTAAATAGAAATATAAATATAAAAAAGAGATACAAATAAATAAATGAACAAACAATTATATGAGAATATGAAACAAATAGAATATTAATTTATTAAGACTATTCAAATAACGAGCTTGTTTTTGATATTATACGCAATAAAGACATCGAGTTACACTGCATTCAAACAATTAAGATACACATACGAACTACTACCCAATATCAAGTCTGCCGCTCAGCTTGCAATATACTATAGCCTACCAACAACTATCGGCTGTTGCCCACCAGTCACAAAATCCGTCAGTGCGAGGGATTCTCTCTTTTCAATGGAGTTTGTGGAACTTTACAACGTTTGTCATGGTCATATTTTAAAATTAATGCAGTTGCATTTATTCTCGATCAATCACAGATACAATGTTACCAACAGCATTTAACTGCATAAGAAGTGAATATTTAGATATTTTTTTTATTGTATGTCAGATACATAACATCACCAGGGCTCGTGGCTAGATAATAACTGCTGCACGGGTCGATTTTTAAGGTTAAGCAACGCTTGCGAAGGTTGGTCTGTGGATGGTTGACCATCTTAACATACCGAAAGCACGTTAAGCTGTTCATTCCGGCTGTCATTTGTAGCTCTTTGGCAGTCGTTACGGATAGTCAGAAGCTAGTAAAGCTGACTCCAGTCTTGCCATGATATACCATGTTACCCAGTTAATGGGTTGTGGAGGTCTGGTAGGCAGCCGCTCCATGTAAAATACTAGCCATTCAGTTAAATCCGATTTGAGTTGAAGCCGAACCCAATGTAGTTGGGAAAAGGCTTATTGTAAAGATAGAGAAAATAAAATCCAACCACTAGTTCAACTACCCAGAAACCGATTGCACTAATGGTGTTAAAAGCGAGCGAACATCAGTTTTACTTTAAAAAGGCTATAACGTTTTCATTGTAAACTTTTAAATGCAGGACCAGCTTGTTAAGAGTTCTTCATTTCGCTCCAGACCCCGGAACAAGCTATTACAACGAACTTCTTAGTACAACAACGTTATTGAACATTATGAATTTATATTGAAATTTTATATTGCTGCGTTGAGTTCTAAGTATAAATTGTTGAAGAGGTTATTTGATTCTTGTAGTATGATAGAAAGACGCAACTTTGGAAAGCCTCTCACAAGGTGGACCGATGACCTGGCTCGGGTCGCGGGTAGCCGATGGATGCGAGACGCACAGGACCGGTTGTTGTGGCGGCACGCGCGTGGAGGCCGGTGTTCAGCAGTGGACATCTTTTGGTAGATATGATAATGATGTGTGTGATAATGGATCTCTGTTTGTTTTATTTGTTACTTGCCCTCAAGTTCTCAGATGCACTGTATTTGAGAATTCTGTCATTCTTTGCGAAATGAGAGCCCACTTATTCATCATTATCATAACAGCCGAAAGACATTCACTGCTGGGCGTAGCCTCCCCCAAAGGGGGGGTTTGGCATATTCGCCACGCTTGGCAGGCGGGTTGGCGATCACAGTGTATGGTGTTGCGTTTTACAGAGAACGCTACTGCCTATTCTCTGGTGAGTCCGTAGTTGCCTCTTACGACACCCACGGGAAGTGATGGGATGGTATTACTCTTTTACGGCACCATTCGGCACCGGCCGACACCATACGGCCCACTTATTATCTCTTCCTAAATCTATTGGAAATATAGGCAGTTTCTCTCTATAATGTTTCGTCCTGGCACATCCTTTCCTACCGCGCACTGAGTCCGTGTGGTGTTTTACGATACATTCCCTCTCACGTATCCCATCAGTGGGAATTTTACAG
The DNA here is from genome assembly GCA_950371165.1 of Lacanobia oleracea. Lineage (NCBI taxonomy): Eukaryota > Metazoa > Arthropoda > Insecta > Lepidoptera > Noctuidae > Lacanobia > Lacanobia oleracea. The sequence goes on from OX493409.1 coordinate 2,093,472, forward strand.
GCGGATTGTGATGTTATCCTGCTCTTATGGCAGAAGAAAGCCAAAGAAGAGATGGATGGGATGTATAAGGATTGATATCAAAGAAAAGAGAGTCAAAGAACAGAAGAGAGACGAAAATTAAGAAGAAAACTTGTTTCACCGAACCTGAGGAACTGGAACAAGGTCAGGACAATGATGTTGATGATGATGATGCTGTTAAAATTATACACTGAAGCAACTTGAATCTGATCTCACCTAAAAAAAGAAGTCAGTGTATTGGTGACACTTTACAGGATGGAATAAAAGAAGCAAACTGGTTTCCTCGACCCCAAGTAATCTACTAATCCAAGTAATACTGATTGCAGGGATTGACAGCTCCCATCTTGTTCACTTTAGCTATGTAAGTTTCCACGGAGAGATTTTTACAGAATAGTACTACAGGACACAGACGATGACGATTTAGAGGTATGCGGAACAAAGAGTAAAGTCCCGCACACCTCGGTTGTAAAGGAAGGATCCTTCGACCAGACGGTTGTTGTGTCTGGTGTGGGCAACTGCCCGATAGTTGATATTCAGGCTGATGTATGTGTACAATTCACACGGTAAACTTTGCTTGCACGATGCAGGATTTTAGTTCGCTACTAGTTGGATAAATGGCGTTGCGGTTCTTTTTGCTGCGATGTAGATTTGATCCGTTGGTTTTTCTTGTGGCGGCATTGATGCCGCTATAGCAATGCTGTTATCATTACACACAGATGTTTATTGGATCTTATCTCACCTTACTCCAAGGCCCAACTGCCCAGGCCGCTCTGCAAGAACTAGCATCCCTCTTTGTCTTCTCCGGCCTCGTGGAAGAGTCACACGCCGTTTCCAGAAGAGTCGTGCCGTTTGCAGACATGCATTCCACGCGGCGACGGACTATGGCTGGTGGTAACAAGAGATTAGATTAGTCAGAAACAGGGAGATAAAGAGACTTGAAATAATGGAGAATTATTTCTTGTAAGTTTTATGATATTAATAAGCTTAAGCAAAGAGAATCTTATCTAGCAAGATTTGATGGAAACATTGCTGAGAGCTCTAAAAGTAGTTTTTCAGAAATTAATTCAATGTCTTTAAGAGCTGCTATTGGACTAGGGTCACATGCAAATGTTACATCAACAAATCTGAGTGTTCACATAGTACAGTGCTAATCTATCACCACTTGGCATCATTTAAATCTTCGGTCAAAAGAACGCGAAGAGGGTGGTCGATCAAGGTGTAATGAAAGCTCATATCGCTTAATTTTTTAAGTTAAGATTTGAAATCGACGGGAGGTGGGAGTTCTAAAAATGTTTTTCGTTTTGAAATTACTTCTAAGTTTATAAGTCAAAGACATAAATTCTTTAATAACAGCTCATGTTATAGTCATTACGACTCAATCGTTACACCGCCATTTTCACGTCACTCATCAGCTCCACTGCTAAGACATTTGGGCGCGCACCACGGTGGGGGTCCTCCTCGAGACAAACACTCTTCTGTCTCGACTGTCGCCATACTGTTGTTTCATGACACTCACCAGCTCCACTGCTAAGACGCTTGGGCGCAGACCAGGGCGCACTCCTCCACTCCGCGCAGCTTTCCCCGACACACTCCCTCACCACGGTGGGGGGAGTGCCTCCTCGAGACAAACACTCTTTTGTCTCGACTGTCGCCATACAGTTGTTTCATGACACTCACCAGCTCCACTGCTAAGACACTTGGGCGCAGACCAGGGCGCACTCCTCCACTCCGCGCAGCTCTCCCCGACACACTCCCTCACCACGGTGAGGGGAGTGCCTCCTCGAGACAAACACTCTTCTGTCTCGACTGTCGCCATACTGTTGTATCATGACACTCACCAGCTCCACTGCTAAGACACTTGGGCGCAGACCAGGGCGCACTCCTCCACTCCGCGCAGCTCTCCCCGACACACTCCCTCACCACGGTAGGGGGAGTGCCTCCTCGAGACAAACACTCTGCTGTCTCGACTGTCGCCATACTGTTGTATCATGACACTCACCAGCTCCACTGCTAAGACACTTGGGCGCAGACCAGGGCGCACTCCTCCACTCCGCGCAGCTCTCCCCGACACACTCCCTCACCATGGTGGGGGGAGTGCCTCCTCGAGACAAACACTCTTCTGTCTCGACTGTCGCCATACTATTGTATCATGACACTCACCAGCTCCACTGCTAAGACACTTGGGCGCAGACCAGGGCGCACTCCTCCACTCCGCGCAGCTCTCCCCGACACACTCCCTCACCACGGTGGGGGGAGTGCCTCCTCGAGACAAACACTCTTCTGTCTCGACTGTCGCCATACTGTTGTTTCATGACACTCACCAGCTCCACTGCTAAGACACTTGGGCGCAGACCAGGGCGCACTCCTCCACTCCGCGCAGCTCTCCCCGACACACTCCCTCACCACGGTGGGGGGAGTGCCTCCTCGAGACAAACACTCTTCTGTCTCGACTGTCGCCATACTGTTGTTTCATGACACTCACCAGCTCCACTGCTAAGACACTTGGGCGCAGACCAGGGCGCACTCCTCCACTCCGCGCAGCTCTCCCCGACACACTCCCTCACCACGGTGGGGGGAGTGCCTCCTCGAGACAAACACTCTTCTGTCTCGACTGTCGTCGTACTGTTGTCTTTTTTGTGCTGTTGGGGAAATAAAAAAGAATTTCAATACTCCTAAATAAATGGAAGCCACAAAGATGAGAAATTAAGAAATACATAGTAATTTCTAATTACATGTGAATCCTCGTACTTTGTTACTTTTTAATGAAAAAAATAAATGTAACTTAAGAACAAAACATTTTTGTCTTTGAATGTGACGCTTTTACGTCTAAATCGTTTAATCGATTTTGACGAATTTTGATACAGAGATAACGGAACCCTAGTTTTGCGAATAAACGTAAACGAAGCCCAGAGCTAAGCAAAAGGTTATTTATGAGGAAGAAAGAACTAATTCCATACGATTGGAGCTGCGGACAGTATCTTGTCAACAATATTCGTCAATATAAGAAAAGAATTTGATTCATCATTATACAAACCTGGCAAACAGCTCCTCTGATCTGATGACCAGTTTTACTGCAGAGGGCACTGCATGGAGACCAATCTGTTGTCATCCATACGTACTCGTGAGCGTCTGGCGCTTGTAACCTAGACATAAAAAATCATTGAGTTTTAGAATAAAGTCAACATTTGACTTGTGTTATGTCTAGTATTAGCTTCACTTAAGCATTCATTTCATTTAGCGACTGCCTATCTGACCTGAACTACCTGGAGTTACACCAAGCCTCTAGGCACGACTGGTGTCAGCTTTCTTAACTTCTGACTACCTGCATCGACCGTCAAATATTTATAAATGGCAGCTGGGTCCAACAGCTTTACATCATTTCCAATGCAAGAAGGAATTTTGCTATGTTAAAATGTTTACCCATCCACGGACCGACTACAAGTGCAGGTGGTGCTTAACTTTGCAACTCAACCAATTCGGCTAGTATTACTTTCATATATCTGTATTCAACTAAATAAAACAAATACTTGTTAAATGAATGGAAACCTTACCTGCGTTCCGTAGTAGTCTCATCAAGATTTTGAAGACTCTCAACAGGCATATCCCTAATAACGTTTCTATTGTAATCTTCATTTACAATAATGATATCAGAGTCATCATCTTCAGGAAAGACTATCTGCTTGTCGTCAATATTGAAGAAATGGGATTTAGTAGGAACCCCGTAGTTTTGGTACATGATGATCGAGTCTACTGTTCGTTGGCCCCTCGAGTTGCCGGTCTGAAAATTCCAAAACATCTGAACATATCAATTACAAATGTTCTAAGTTGTCGGAATGATTATTTTAGTTGTAAGCTAAAAACAATAACAATAAATGATATCAAGGTAGTTAAAATTAATGGAAAGAAATGACTATCGAGAAACATCAACCGATTTAAAATTATGATGAGCCATTATTTGTATGGAAACTTTGAATTAGTAATATCATGTTAAAATTAATATGATCAGAAAATAAATTTAACCCAAAATCATTATGAAAAAAGAAAACGATACATGCTCAAATCAATGCTCACCAATGGAAATGAAAACAATCTTAATGTTTAGTTCACCTGTTTTATATAAACTACTCAAAACAAAATAGGGCCCACCTCGAATCAGTCACTATTTTGGTCTAATTAAAGTTATCTGTGTAGTTGTTGACAAAGTTATGGTTTGAACCGTCAAGGTGACATGTTTAAGAGCCCTTATCAATATTTATTCCGACAACATTCATATTGATTTCAAGAGGGTAGCTAAAAAAGTAAAGTACTCGAAAAAAACATCGAATGCACAAATTCTCAGTCACTTAAGTTTTCAGTCTACACCAAACGCTGTTGTGGAACACTCACGTTTTTAACCATTTTGTTTGTTTCCTGTGTTAGTTGTGATAACTATGCCTGGTTTTCGACGACATATGGACTTGGAAACCGCTGCAAGAGCAGTATCTTTGCTACAAGAGGGACAGTCTCAGAGATCTGTGGCTATACACCTCGGTGTATCGCGACGAGCGATCCGAAACGTTTGGGAACGGTATCAGGAGACCGGAAGTGTAGCTAGGAGACCTGTTACAGGAAGAGTTAGGGCTACAACTGCCCAGGAAGACCGATACGTAAGGTTAACCGCACGTCGGGAGCGTACTGTAACCGCTCGGACCTTACAAACTCGACTACGGCAATCTACAGGGACGAGAGTCAGCGATCAAACCATTCGGAATCGGCTTCACGAAGATGGACAACACTCCAAAGTACGTGCTATTCGACTAAAACTAACGAGGGCTCATCGTGCAGCACGCTTAAGGTACGCCCGGGAACATTTGAAATGGACTATGGATAACTGGAGGAATGTGCTTTTTACGGACAAGTGTAAAGTGAAGTTTTACAGTGACGACAGACGGATACGCGTGTGGAGAAGAGAAGGGGAACGTTTTTCTGAACCATGCGTGCATGGAACAGACCGATTTGGGGGTCCCAGGTTATGGTATGGGGTGAAATTAGCTTACACGGCAAAACAGAGCTGGTAATTCTGAATGAAGGTACCGTAACCGTCGCCAGTTACATCGAGCAAGTAATCAGGCCACATGTCATCCCATTTTCACAAAGAGTGGGCAATAACTTTGTCTTTATGCATGACAATGCTCGCGCACACACAGCCTGCACTACACAAAGAGCACTCTCTGAAGCCAATATCACCATTTTGCCATGGCCAGCAATGAGTCCCGACCTCAACCCCATCGAACATTTATGGGATCAGCTCAAAAGACGCCTGAAAGAACGTTACAGTGATGTGAACAGCCAGCAGGAGCTCATTAACGCTTTGAAAGTCTGTTGGGAACAAATACCGGAACTAAACGTAACTCACTTGATTGAAAGTGCCCCAGATAGGCTCAGAGAGTGCATACGGAGCAGAGGAGGCAAAAAATAACAAGCCCCATATTTTTTTCCAGAATAGTTGTGCTGTACAAGATTATGTTTTTCCTTTATTTTGTGTAACTTTTCCTAAAAACTGTTATTTTGTGTTTTTATTAAACAAAATAAACAAATGTTTCTATTGTTCAGGTTTATACTATTCCTAAATGCTTACTTGAAACTTGTGTATTCATAAAAACTGAATGTTTTGGTTCAACTTTAAGTTGCAGCAAAAAATCATGGTGGGCCCTATTTAGTTTCGAGTAGTTTACATATCTGAGTTAACCAATTAGTCGTATAGAAAAAAGATTAAGTTGCATTACATTGCGTTCAACTGAGCATTACATATGAGCAATAGCTCGATGCTTTTGTGCTAATTTCACCTCAATGAAGTGAAATAAGCACAAGAGTTACTGGTGCAATCGCGGCCTAAAGTAATAGTTCCATCATCGGACCACAAGACGAACGGCGATGCGCCACCGGTACATGGTGGACATCCCACCCATACGCACAAAACGTTTTGGGAACACATTCATAGTGCGTACAGCTAAGGAGTGGAATTCCCTGCCGGAGTCTGTGTTTCCCGGTAGCTACAACCTGGGAGTCTTTAAATCAAGAGTGAATAGGTTACTTCTAGGCAAGCGTGCTCCATCTTCGACCACATCCTCGCTTACCATCAGGTGAGATAGTGGTCAAACGCGTGCCTATCAATAGTAAAAAAAATAAGAAGAAAAAAATAGATTACCGACTACAAGGTTACACAGATAACAATAATCTCTCTACAAAGACCTAAAATTATGTAACAAAAAAGACACCAAAGTCAGACCAGAAACATGCAATGCATGCCACCCAAATCTCCATCTACCCTCAGTTCTGGGAACTTCTCACCTGAAGCTGCATCACAATGTAATGCAGGCAAGGCAGTACCCTGGAGGCACTGCTCCGTTTGGGAGGTAGCATCTGCGAGGAGACGGCACTCTTCTTCAATAAGGAACGATCCAAGCGGCGTGCGGGCAAGTTTGTTAGGTAAAGCTCAGGTTTGTGTTGATAAATGGTGGTTGAGATTGGTTTACTGGCTAAATCTAAGAATGTTAGCCCTTTGAGTGGGTATACTTTGATTGAATTTAAACAATCTGCTTTTGCGGTAATGACTATCTTGATGTAGCTGAATACCAGTATTTTACATGCAGCGATTGCCCATCTTAACTACACAATCCAGAAACTCTGCCTCTAGACTTGCTAAAGATAGATCTTTAGCAAGTCTAGAGGCATATTTTTTGGCTTTTGTCTACCAGTAACGGCTGTCAAGATCTACAAATGACAGCTGCAGCTAACAGTTTATTATATTCTACGAAATTTGGTGGAGTTTCGGTACGTAATGAACGTTTACCCATCCATGTCCAGACCTCGGCATGATGATCGGAATTCGACTATTATTACTTAACCACCTTATTCCTCGATTGAGTAGATTTATTAATAATAATGTTAGTAAAGTGACAGAGCTTGTGTTAAGACCTACGATTAGCGAAGACAATAAAATGAATAACGCAAATGTACACAGTAATAAAGTGATGATTGACAAATAATCTCTTCCAAAACATCTTAAGGCTTAAGACAATATGTCAGGTAACAAAGTGCTTTATACAGTTACCATAAAATATATTATGACGAATTTATGCGTACGATAAGTAAGTCATCTTGCAACAACATCATCTATATATAACAAGTTTATGACCGTCGTAAAATCGGTTGTAAATTTTATTACTGTCGTTACACTGGAGAGACAGGCCGAAGATTATCGGTTTGTGATTATAAATTACTGATTTTGGGTTGAAAGTTATTAGAAAACGATTTTGTACGATTTTGTGTGATCACTGGTAACAGATGGAACGCCCGTTCTAGATCCAAGTTGTCGGTTGCATCATAAACTTTGCTTTAAATGATTTTTTATTGTTTTTGAAAGTCAATGTTTGTTAGTACTTTCAGCCTGTTTCCTGAAGTCTTGGCTGTTAATTAGAACAGTTAGTTAAGTTTTAGATGAATCTTATTAATATTAAACCTTAACTTTATTTTATTCTGAAATAAGCTTATCTTCTATGTTTTCTACCTGTCAGTTCATGATATTTCTAAGTAAGGATTTATAAACCGTATCTGATAATAGTAAGTTACTTTGTCTAGCATCTCAGACGATTTATCAACACAATGTTCTTAGAAATCTTAGATTGTAAGGAGAATTGTTGTGCTCTTACCTCGTGTTCATCGTACATGTCTCTTTCTTGTGAGTTGAAGCTCGGTGACGCTTTAGTGCTAGTTGTTGCTGTGTTGCCGTAGAGGGCGTCTCGGACTTTGTCTATTTTTCCTGTTTGAAATAACTATATTATAATAATTGTTACTACGATGACAAGTAACTGAAAATAATATACTGTCTGTTTTCCGAAACATCATATTTATTTTTGGTATCAATGAAAGTTTCGATACGTAAAAACCAACGTGTGAAGTGTTGGTAAATATTTTTTTTACAGCGAGCTTTAATTTATAAATTACTAGCTGACTCGGCAAACGTTGTTTTTCTATAAAAATAAATAAATATAGCCTACCACATATTCTCATACCTAACGAATATTAAAAAATCAAAATATCATGTAAATCGGTCGAGCCGTTTCGGAGGAGTTCGGTAACTAACACCTTGACACGCGATGTTTATATATTAGATTAGATATATCCAAAAGTAACAAATAAATATTCCTACTGAAAGTTAATAACTTTGATATTTCCAATCAAGTTAATTATGACTGTTTGAAAGCAAAATCTGTTGCTTGAAAATGGTCCTTTGATATTTCTAATAACTGGAAATTTTATGGTAAACACGAAAATGAGGAAATATTTTTAGCGCTTGCATTTTTCTTCTTCAATTAAGCTGGTAATTTCAAAACAAAAATAAACTAGATAGCAGAAAAGTTAACAAAATATTTTTATTTGAACTGCAGCAAGCAAATTAAGAAATAGGTTAACAATTTTTAAATAGGGCTTTAAAATTTTCAAATGTACGAAAAATTAAGACTTTAATTCGGAATTTATCTAGTGTTTGCAGGGCACTCGAGAAGCACCGCAGTGTCGGACTTAATGAATTTGCTGCAACCTGTAATTTTAGTAGCAGTACTGCGGTATTTTGTTGAAAATACACATCTTTAAGCCAACGAAATTGATGTGTTTGTTATTAAATAAAACTGTAATGATAATCATTGCAATTTAATATTAGTTAAAAGCGGAGAGGAACCTAAAGTTGCCAAATTCATTTTATTTTTAGATTCTTTTTCGCGTTTTTTGGTAGCACCTCCATTAATATAATTGAGGTCGTCTAAACTTTTACGGAAGTTGTAATTTTATCTCATCTAACAATTTTATTTCTTTCATCCCTTTTCTGAACCAGTTTTGGTTTGCTTCAGTTTACTCAATAAGCAACACATGCAAAAAAGACGGCTAAAAGAAATATAATTCAAAGATCAGAGCGGCAATGCTCACAATTTTTAAAGAGCGTTCGCATTCGGATTGCAGTTGCCAATTGTCACAAACACTTCTAACTTCATTTAAATTTTGAAATAAAATGTCACTGAGATGATATTGTAACTGGAATTTGAATGCTCCTTAAGAACGAAAACCTCATAGTGTGTGTTCAACTCACCTTTCTGCCTATTCTTATAGTTCTTCCTGGAGTCCCCCGGACGCTGTTCATGAGACTGATCATCAGATGTGCCTCCAATCATTGCTCTGTAGCGACCGTCCGCTCTGCTGTTGATAAAGATTTAATCGATTAAAACTGTATCATTTGAATCATCATAATCGTCATCTAAGCCCTCTGTATCTCTGTCTATGCGTCACCCATTGGTTGACAGGTAGAAAATGGCTAAGACATTAAGTCCACCTTTGTATATATGTATAACAAACTACTACCGTATTATGGTACAGAAGAAGAATAAAAAACTACATCACCACTGAAATTATTCTGGAAAAAAGTGCTTGGTCTCTGGCTATGTGCCTGTAACTGTGGGAAAAATTTAGTCTAGGCCAAATTTGACATAATCATCTTACCTATCTGAAAGTGGTGACGATGGTTCATCCAAAGCCTTGTGCCTCTCAATTTCTTCGCTTGAAGGAAACTCTCCAGGTCGTGGCTTTACCAGCAATGTCAGGTTGGCACTGGATCTACCAGCTACACACGTATATACGCCATGGTCTCGGAGTGAGAGAGAGTTTATTCGGAGAGCACCCTGAATAGAAAAAGGCTGAATGTTAAGGATATTTTAAAAATGACGTTCAACGGTCTTTGGACTTACACTGTTCCAAGTGGAGGTACTATTTTATCAGCAAATACAATGACTTGAAATTTGATAGCAAAAAAAAAACTTGAATAAGTGACACAATTAATAAGAACCAGACTGATACATAAACAAAACAAAACTTCAGTTCCACAATATTTTTTTTTTATAACACGAGTACAAAAAAAAAATGTGGAGACAAACTGGATATATTTCAGTTTTATAACGATACATTTCTGTAAGCAAGTCCTATCTTTCCGCGAGCAAATATAACTTTTTGGCACACTTTTGAATGCTTTACAAAAACTCTTTTCATTTTTATCACACCGACTGCAGAAACTTGCACTCGTTCGTAAAACGGCTTCACAGATAGATAAAAATTCAACATTTTAAACCTTAACATATTCAGGAGAAACTTACCTTTCTTGATATTTTATACTTCTTGGATTTGCTAATGATCTGGTGGTCCTTCGCCCATTGTATCTTAGTTCTGTTGTACCCTTTCACGGGGCACTTGATCTTCACTTGAGTGCCGTAGAATATTGTGGCTGACCCGCCTACCTTTACTGTTACCTGGGTACAAGAGATAAGGTTACAATCCTTTCAGTACTAAGACCTGGACTTGTGAAAGTAAGCACAAAAACCTAGATTATAAAAGGATGGTCAATGCCCTCGCAAAATTATTCATTTCATTGGCTAACACACTAATATTATGGTCTTGAGTATTAAAGTTTACATGGTCTTTAAGTGAAGTATACAATAGTTATTTATCATATAATTCCACTACCCATCGTATTTGGCTTCATTTAAATTATCGTATTCATTATTCATCGGTGTCAAAGGTCAGAACTATTTTAGTTTCTTGCCTTTAACCTAAATTATATTAGGCTTGGCTTAATGTACGAATAAGAATGTTGGGCTGCGAAAAAGACGGATGAAAATAGATTACATGTAGTGAAGATGAGAATGTTTAGATGGATGTGTGAGAAATGAGTAAGTATACATTAGAGGTAGTTTACAAGTGGCGCCAGTGACGAAAAAGTTAAAAGGGAATCGCTTGTCTTGGTATGGTTATGTGAAGAGAAGGGATGAAACGTATGTAACTAGAAGAGAAAAAAAAAAAAATGAGATAAATGTGGATGGATGGAGAAGGAGAGGAAGGCCGAGAAAAGATGGATGGATTGTGTGAGGAGCGATATGAAAGAAATGGGAGTTAGTGATAGCGTGACGGCTGATAGGACAGAGTGGAAGAAAAAACATGTTGCGCCGACCCCAAGTTTCATGGGATAAAGGCAGGAAGATGATGGTTTTGGGCTTGCAAATCATCTTTTTCCATATCTTAAATAATATTAACCTCATTTCTAGATCTGGCAGAGTTTAAGTTTTCGTACACCAAAGTTGTAACACCCCAAATCAAATCTTGTCTAAGAAGACAAGATTTGATTTAGCTATATTGTGTTACATATACTTTATTCATCATTTATTTGTTTCATCTTTAAAATTAATTTATAATCTCTTATCTGCAATATATAATTAAACAACAAAACAAGGAATTTAATTTCAGAATCATCAAAGAAGGAATTTAATTCCAGAAGCACAAGTTTGACCTTTACTGCCTTTAGTAAATTATATTTTAAACTGAATTGGTTTAAACTGTGGCAATAGGCTCTACATTGCATTTTTATCGTAAGTAATTTCAGTCCTTAGTTTGTATGGATATATAGACAAAGTCTCTAAACGACTTTTGAAAAGTCAAAGAGATATTGAAATTTTACTTGGTCAACATTTCAGTAGCATTTTGAGTTTTTACAATTAGTTTTTATAGTAATGGACACTACAAAAACAAACTATTAAAATATGTCCTTTTTTTTTAAGATACTAAAATAGTGTGATTTGTGAAAAAAAAAAGAAAATACAAAATTATATACTTGTCACGCAAAATAAATATAGTTTTAAGTGGATGACTCTAATTTCAGTCCTTAGTTTGTATGGATATATAGACAAAGTCTCTAAACGACTTTTCAAAAGTCAAAGAGATATTGAAATTTTACTTGGTCAACATTTCAGTAGCATTTTGAGTTTTTACAATTAGTTTTTATAGTAATGGACACTACAAAAACAAACTATTAAAATTTGACTAAAATGTTTTTTTTTTTAAGTTACTAAAATAGTGTGATTTGTGAAAAAAAAAAGAAAATACAAAATTATATTCTTATCACGCAAAATAAATATTTGAAGAATAAAAGTTTGAAGTGGATGACACTAATTCAATATGTCTTCATTTGCGAGCGACGATACACGTAATTAGAGCTGTGTATGTGATTTAAAACGATCACAACCTATTTATCAAATTTTTGCCTTAACCTGTCTTTTAAATTTTTTTAAGTAATATAAAAAATAAAACAAAGTTTCTAATAGGATCCGTTTAAATCTTTCACCCCATACCTTTTTCTTCTTCGGGTCGTGTTGTATATAAGAAGAGTTAGCGAGTGATATCTCCGGTGAAGCCGTGTCTAGAAGACAAGGTCTTGAGTTGCAAGACTTAGTGGCAGCGGGTCGTGGTGAACTGCAGAGAGAGGCAGGCCGTTCCACCACGTGGGATTGTGCCATTATCTGTTTACACTCCACCTGGTTAAAGAAAAGAATCGTCTTACAATCTAGTATGTTCAACATCATCATAATAGCCAAAAGACATCTACTGATAGGCATAAGTCTTCCCCGAGTGGCGCATGATATCTCGCATCCAGCGGATTTCATTCACCAAGTCATCCATGACCTTGCGGAAATCAGCGACCACGTTACGTGTACCGAGGTACGCGGTCACCACTCCAGAAGATTTAGACGTCACCGTCTGTCTTGAACGCAAGCAATATGCCCTGATCATTTAGAATGTTATGATGTCGTGAATTCTCGTGTGATTTAATTTCTACAAGAACAGCGTGGTCCATAAGACGTTTTCTGATTATAGCGGCGCAAAATGAGGAATCAGACAAAATAATGATTTTGTAGTTTTTGGATTGGATAGTGCCCATCGAGTTGAATCTTTAACAATTGTCTGGTGGACACTTTGTGTCACATTTACCTCTCTGCTTAATGCCTCCCCCGTAGGTCTTGAAGCACTTGGACCACTCGCCGGAGTGCCAGCGCACAAGGCAGTCCAAAACGTTGCAGTACTACTGGTCTGGTGGACACTTGCCGTATCTTTGTGTAACTCTTACCTCTCTCTGCTTGATGCCTCCCCCGCAGATCTTGGAGCACTTGGACCACTCGCCAGAGTGACAGCGTACGGGGCAGTCCAGCACTTTGCAGTACTGCCGGTCTGGTGGACACATGCCGTAACTTTGTGTAACTCTTACCTCTCTCTGCTTGATACCTCCCCCGCAGGTCTTGGAGCACTTGGACCACTCGTCGGAGTGCCAGCGTACGTGGCTGTCTAGCACGTTGCAGTACTGGCGGTCTGGTGGATACATGCCGTAACTTTGTATAACTCTTACCACTCTCTGCTTGATGCTTCCCCCGCAGGTCTTGGAGCACTTGGACCACTTGCCGGAGTGCCAGCGTACGGGGCTGTCCAGCACGTTGCAGTACTGGCGGTCTGGTGGACATATGCCGTAACTTTGTGTAACTCTTACCTCTCTCTGTTTGATGCCTCCCCCACAGGTCTTGGAGCACTTGGACCACTCGCCGGAGTGCCAGCGTACGGGGCAGTCCAACACGTTGCAGTACTGCCGGTCTGGTGGGGGTGGTTGCGGACACATGCTGTTCGGGACTACCACTGTGTTTGTACCGCCTCGGGTCACCTGGTGAATTTTAGAGGTTAAATTATGTCTGGCGTTTGTGTCTTAGAATGTTGTGACTGAAATAAAATGACCATTGTTTGTCAAAAACAAGACACAATCTTTTCCAAATATGTATACATCTAGCGTGTTAGTAGACAACTATGGTGGTAGCCTATTATTAATTTCAGATAGATTAAAATCTAAATGATGTCTGATCTAAGTAAAAATTAGTTCAGAACTTTTTCGAAATAGAGATTAAGGTAAAAACGAGAGTGATTTTTATTATTTTTTATAGAAAACTTAAAATTGCTTTCTTTTTCCTTCTAAACTCTTTTTCGTATTTAAAATAATCAAATCCCTGCCTTCTTTATAAATGGAACGTATTAGGCCATAACACTTCCATTAATAATTAATATATATTCTTCGTGATAGTCTTATTCACGGCTAGCCACCATCATAAATTAACCCATCGGTAATTTGTGATTTTCAACATCTTTCAGGTGTAACTCAACGATCAAACGAAATAAAGTTACAACGATTGTTAAGGCTAAAAATAAATAATACAGAAAAGAGAAAATGCCTCAAACTATAACTGTATTCAAATTGGATTGAAGTATCAAGGAGTTGTTGTCTATCATACTTCGTCGGCATCACTTTCAACTCGACAATACCTACCTACGCTCTGGCTCAACACACGAACATTCAGTAACCTTACCTCATGTATACAGGTGACCTCTCGCGTCTGAATGCCGATCCCACACGACTTGGTGCACTGAGAGAATTCCGTGAAGTTCCACCTAACAAAGGACATATCTGGATTAGAGTAGTTTCAACTGGAACCCGTTGGCTTTGTCGCTTGTGGAGTGCTATTGTGCTGTGTTTTGTTACCTGATCTCGATTGTGGAGTGTCATTATGGTATCAAGGTAGGTTTATGGTGTTGTGAGTGTGATGTTGAGGTTCTATGTATGTCAGATTTTAGCGTGTGATTTGAATATCCTCAATTCCGGCCTCATTTAGTGTAAAATGACCAAAAAAGATTCATGTGTTAGTAACCTATTTTCTAAATAAAAATCAGTTCATACTAGATTAATTTATTCGATATAACACAACAAAAAAAGACAATATACTAAACCTTTATCAATTTAAAGTAAAAAATCGGTCAAATGAGAGTCGGTCTCGCACATGAGGGTTCCGTCCCACAAATCTATTTTTTTTTTTACTATGTAATTATAGGCACGCGGCAACTTGCAACAATGCGCAATTTGTTGCTATAGCGGCAATAAAAATACACAGTCTATGCAAATTTCAACTGTCTACCTATTACGGTTCTTGAAATACAGCCCGCTGACAGACAGACGGACGGACGGACGGACAGCGGAGGCTCAGTAGTAGGGTTCCGTTGGTTACCCTTTGGGTACGGAACCCTAAAAAAGATAAAAATCAAATACAGTAATTTTAGCATGGACAAAAAAACCGTTAAGGTCGCGTACTGCCTGTTTCCTAGAACTAAGAAACGGTCTTAATTGGGTATTACTTCAAGATCAAATATTAGGAAGACAATTGTTTATTTTTCGTATTGTTTGGAAAATAAACATCATTACGGAGCCTAAGAACTACAGACAAAACAAAAACACAAAACCGATTTATAAGGTCGTTTCGCAGAAAAAATAGAATCAAAATAAGCCAGTAATTCTGACTCCAGTCAGTCTTGCCATGAAGTACCGTGTTACCCAGTTAATGGGTTGTGGAGGTCTGGTAGGCAACCACTCCTCGTAAAATTGGGGAAAATTCCCTGCCGGAGTCTGTGTTTCCTGATAGCTACAACCTAGGAGTCTTTAAATCAAGAGTGAATATAGAAATAACCTCTAGGCAGGCGTGCTCCATCTTCGACCACATCATCGCTTACCATCAGATGAGATAGTGGTCAAACGCGTGCCTATCAATAGTAAAACAAAAAAAAACCGGTATTCAGCTAAATCCGGCTTGACTGGAAGCCGACCCAATATAGTTGGGAAAATGCATGGCTATGGTTAAGAGTCCTATCACAGAATAGCGTTTTCACTCATAAAATTGTTGACTCGGCATTATGAAGAAATCAGGTAGTTGCAAATAAATAAAACGTTTATTTTAGGGTTTATTATTAATTTATTAAATTAATACTTATTTGTTCTTATGAGAGTGACATGTTCGGTATGTAAGCAAACCCTCCCTAATAAATAAAGATAAAAAAAAAAATATTAAACTTATTAAACTTTCTTTTTTTATGAACTATGGTTAATTTTGGTATAAATTTTACGTAATATTTTAATGTATTAAGGAGCAATTTACAGTTAAATCTTAGCGTTTTTAGTAGTTTATGTGCATTTGAATGGTTTTTTTTTACGGATATACCATTCTTATTCTTGAGGCCGCAATGTACGAAACCACTCTATAAGGAATATTATGATACATTTTTAGGGTTCCATACCCGAAGGGTAACCAATGGAACCCTATTACTAAGCCGCCACTGTCCATCCATCCGTCCGTCTGTCTATCAGCGGTCTATATCTCATGAACCGTAATAGGTAGACAGTTGAATTTTTCACAGAGTGTGTATTTCTGTTGCCGCTTTAACAACAAATAATAAAAATACAAAAGTATGGAACCCTTCGTGAGTCCGACTCGTTTTCATTTCATTTGGTAAGTACAGTAGTTCAATCCACAAGCTCGAAAATGTGCCGTCCCGTTCATGAAAATCTTACTTCGGAATTTTGGCTTTTTACAAACAGATAAGAGAAAAATGAGACCACTATGTTTAATACTAATAATTATTCTCAACTACCAAATAAGCCAAAGTTGTGAAAATATTTAAGTTTCTGAGAATATGAAAGTTGGTCATTTTACGCAAAAAACACAGTTAAATTGTAATAGGCCTCTTAAGAATTCTGGCACGTGGAAGCGGTTGAAGGACAAATCTAGGAAAAAATATAAAAAACTATGCTGTCTTGTGAAAGTTTATCAGTAAGTACTTAATTCTTATGAATTTCATTTATATAAAAAAAATGCTGTTTGTTGGTAAGCTCGGTTGTTTTTTGTTATATTTCGAAATGTACTTATGTTATGTTGATTGGAGAAGAAAATGTTTGCATACCAGATAACTGGAAAATTTGCTATAAGACACTTGTTCCACCTTGTTCCACCTTGTTGAGGAGCTCGTTACTAAATAATAACAGCCGCACGGGTCGATCTTGAAGGTTAAGCAACGCTTGCCAAGGTTGGTCCGTGGATGGGTGACCGTCTTAACATAACGAGTTTCCTCCGTGCCTCGGAAAGCACGTTAAGCCGTTGGTCCCGGCTGTCATTTATAGTCTGTGGCAGTCGTTACGGATTGTCAGAAGCCAGTAAAATCTGACTCCAGTCTTGCCAAGATGTACCGTGTTACCCAGTTAATGGGTTATGGAGGTCTGGTAGGCAGCCGCTCCACGTAAAACGCTGGTATTCAGCTGAATCCGGTTTGACTGGAAGCCGACCCCAATGTAGTTGGGAAAAGGCTAGGCAGATGATGATGATGACACTTGTTCCACCGCCAGGGTGGAAGCGATTACTTATCGACTGTTTTCTCGCTGGGGAAAGGGACAAAAGATATAGATCTCGTGTGAGTAAAAGAGACACATCTATAGTCGATAGCTGGCTGTGCACACTGCTGGCGAGCCAGCTCTTATCATTGGGTGGTCGCAGCGACAAGACCTATCAAAGTTAATACTCGCTCAGCGATTCTCGCTCAGCGATGCTCGCTTGGCGGTCAGAACTCAGCGGTGATTTCTACCTATAGTGCGGGCCGGAGCGAGTGATGCGAGTAATCGCCCGTCGCATAAAAGCACTCGCTTAAAGCCGAGCGACAAAATTATTGAAACAACTCACTCGCTACTCGCTTATCGCTGGCGGTGAAACAAGTGCCTAAAACCGGAAACGCTTATTTTGTGGGATTTTTTATGAACTCTCTATTTTGATAGAACAACTTATGCCAGGTCAGCTGGCAACTTTTATTACGAATATATTGTGTTACATAATATAATTGTGTACGTACCTACGCGATACAATACACACATACAATGTTTTTGTTTCAAATTCATTTATTATGTCTCCTTATTTTTTTTTTTCTATTGATAGGCACGCGCTTGACCACCATCTCACCTGATGGTAAGCGATGATGTGGTCGAAGATGGAGCACGCTTGCCTAGAAGTAATCTATTCACTCTTGACTTAAAGACTCCCAGGTTGTAGCTATCGGGAAACACAGACTCCGGCAGGGAATTCCACTCCTTAACTGTACGCATTATGAATGTGTTCCCAAAACGTTTTGTGCGTGTGGGTGGGATGTCCACCATGTATCGGTGGCGCATGGCCGTTCGTCTTGTGGTCCGATGATGGAACGGGCTTGGTGGAATTAAATTATGTAATTCCGCCCACATTCCCCAAAATGCAACCGGAATTTGTGCTAGAATATTTTGAATATCCGTGTGTGTCAAATGAATTTATTTCGTACATACCTGGGTGGACAAGGATGATCGTTGCACGTCCTGACTCTGTTCTCAGGTTTAGTGAGCGGGTCACACATGTACGGAGACGCATTCTTCCCATCTTCGTCTCTCACGCATTGGATGATGAGTTCCTGTAAATATGTTTTATGACGTCATACGCCCGAAGATATTTTACATTATCTACTAGTTGACCTGCGCAACTTCGTCTGCTCCGTTTCTATTGGTGTTAGCGTGATGATATATAGCCTACCTCGATAAGTGGGCTATCTAAAACTGAAAGAATTTTTCAAATCGGACCAGTAGTTCCTGAGATTAGCGCGTTCAAGCAAACAAACTCTTCAGCTTTATATATTAAGTATAGATAGTTATATTATCTATGAATGTGGATGTATGTGTTATGTTTGATAGAGCTATTAAATGATCATACTTATGTAAGTCTTTCAAGGCAATTTCATTGAGCCAACCTCAAAACACGTCATATACTAAACAGTAGAATTTAGAACGCGTGGAAGTAAGAAGTTAAATTTTCTTTTTCGTATTGTATCAACCAGTACCGACATCAATCAGTAATTATTTTATACATTATAATATATAAAGCTGAAGAGTTTGTTTGTTTGCTTGAACGCGCTAATCTCAGGAACTACTGGTCCGATTTGATAAATTATTTCAGTGTTAGATAGCCCATTTATCGAGGAAGGCTATAGGCTATATATTATCACGCTAAGATCAACAGGAGCGGAGCAGTAATGAAAATTATGACGCAGACGAAGTTGCGCGGGTCAACTAGTTATTAGTAAATTTGAGCCCAGTCTCTGTGTGTGTAAGTATTAGATAGGTACAGGCCTAGACTTTTAGTTATGTATAAAAATAAATAGATACACATAAAGTAAATCTATTTATGGATCATGTGTATTGTCAAGAGAAAGAGGTCTTCTTCAATTTAATAGTCATATAAGATTACCTGGACTCCGCTAAGACAAGAGGCGCTGCAGCTTGTATATCCCTTTTCTTTCCAAGAGTAGGACTTCCCCGGAGACCCAGGTGCCACCCTGATGTTACTCGAAGTTCCAAAAGTGAGTAATCTACTGTAGGAAACAATGATCATTAGTTTACTTACTTCTTTTAACTCTATATAAAGTAAAATTCTAACAGTGATTACAGTTGTCAAAAAAAAACAAAATGTGAATTAACTTCGTGGCATTTTGACAGTGTTTCTCAATTTCATACTTTTGTATTTATTTACAATCGTATTCATTGATATATTAACTTTGTTTAGAATAGACATAGATAATTAAAAAAAAAAACAGCGAGATCAAGGTCACCTTCGTCATTATAACTAGAACAAGGACCAGTCACTGAAACTCAATTATTTTCCACACATCCGATAGCAATATAGGTACCATTCTACAAAGTATCGCAAAACGTAATCTAAACAAATATTTACGTATTGATATCGGCTTATCAGACGAAACGGAACTTATCGGATGATTAATACTCAATGAGCAGTCAGTGATAGCGGAACCACTCACAGAGAAAATGTCTTTAGAAGTCCATTTAAGTGAACCAGATGATTTCAACTGTCTAGAACTTCACAGTTCTATCAAAGAGATTGCTCTCACAAAAGGAATTGAAGATTTTGAGTATAACGTGGACTGTATAAGTGGTAAAAAAGCGAATTATATAGCAAATGTGTTTCGAGTCGAGATAAGGGAGACAGATAGTGACAAAAATAATATCAGTGTTATTGTTAAAACTTTAGTGAATACGGAAAGACAGGTTTTGTTCCACAAGTTACATGAAAGAGAAGTGATTGCGTACAACAAAGTTATAAGCAAGTTCAAGGATCTACAAAATGTTTTGTATGAACACGAAAGATTGGAACTCTCCAATTGTTTATTTTCGAATACAGAAAGTTCCAATGAGATAATTATTCTAGATGATTTGAGGATAAAGGGATATGAAATCGATGGGAAACTAGCAAAGTATGAAAACTTGGGAATTAAAGAAGTTGGTATTGTTCTAGGTGAGCTAGCAAAATTCCATGCACTATCATTTGTTTTTCAAATGAAAGAACCTGCCATTTTTGATGAAGTCAGAACACAGTTTCACGATCTTTTATACCAGAATCATTTTTTGGATAAAACTAAATTGAGGAACTATTTCTTTGAATCTTTTGAAATGTCCTTAAGACAAATCACCGATGAGAGTGCCAGGAGGAAGCTGGAGACAATAGATGTTAAGCTATTGGACTTGTTACAAATGTACACGAGACCAAGTAAAACGAACGTGCTATGTCATGGAGACTGTTGGGTCAACAATATGCTGTTTAAACATGAGGTGAGTTGAAAACTAATCCAATTGCACTAGAAACTAAATTCTTTGCTTTGTGGTAATAAGATTTAGAATCTTTTATCAAGACTCTGTTTGCTTTTCCTATAGTACTTATCAGCTAGTAAATAAATACACAAAACTATTTTTGGGCTTGTCGATTCCATAAAATACGATGACTAAGTATATACCTTGATTAAAAGCGTTTATGATGTGATCGAATATCAAGTTATTCATGAAAATAAATGAACCCACAAATTAATGACTATTTAATTAATATTAAATTTTTGATTTAATATTAAATATATTAAATCAAAAATGTAATATTTTATTTTATTTAATATTTATTTTTATTAATTTTTTGATTTAATATAAAAATTATATCAAAAATTTAATATTTTAATAGGATTAACCTATAAAGATATTAAATTTTTGTTGGCGTTATTAAGATTATTTTCTTTTTATAATTTATTTTTAGTCACTTATCATTGCAGCTAATCTAATCTCACCACTTAATTTTGTCCTTGCTCTTCATTTATCAGAACTTGAACAGACTTGTCTATGGCAGTTACTAAATGACCGACACTAATTAATACACCGTTGGAGATATACAATAAACAAATATTCATTATTAGTTCATCGAAAAACATACAAAAATAAAACACTAACAGTGAAAAGAGAATCAATATTAATCGCAAAAAATGAGGTTTAAATAACTATTTTAAACAGATGTCTCGCTCGCGAAAAGCCGCTTCCTATTAAGCAGCTGTATAGACGTCATGTCATGGAGTTTGACGACAGAGTTCGTATCGGACTTATCTTTCTGTCATCTTTTTCATAATTGTTTACTAATAAGTATAGTATATCTGGCATAGACTGGAGTCAAGAGCAAACCCATTACAAATAAAAAAAAAAGTATTTTATTTTGCAAATAAAATCATCGTCATCATATCAGCCGAAAGACGTCCGCTGCTGGACATAGACCTCCCCCAAAAGGGGGGGGTTGCCATAATCGCCACGCTTGGCGGTCGTGTTGGCGATCGCAGTGTATAGTACTGATTTTTACAGAGAACGCTGCTGCCCATTCTCTTAGTCGCCTCTTACGCCACCCACGGGAAGTGATGGGATGGTATTCGTTTACGGCACCGGCCGATACCATACGGCATCGCAAATAAAATATAAATACAAAATTCCGTAATGTACTCTGACCTGATTCCCTATGAACTCGTCTATAATGTAACATTTTGTTCACAGGCGGGAAAGATATGCTTCATAGACTTCCAAGCAATGAGAAACGCAAATCCAGTGACAGACATAATGTATTTTCTATATATCTGCACCGACTCAGCATTCAGATCTGAACACTTAGATCTCCTCAAAATGATATACTATGACAATCTAAAAGTGTTCTTGAACAAATTCGACATACAAGCAGAAACTGTTTACAAAAGGGAAGATTTTAATGCAGATATAGAGGAGTATAAACCTTATGGTTTGCTGATTGCTATGATTGAGCTCAGAATAGTGACCATGGCTTCTGAAGATGAGTCATTGCTGAGAGGTTCGAGAATTGACCTTAGTACGGACCTACCGGAGAATCCTGAAGAAAATGAATTATTGAAATACAGAGTCAATGATGTAATCAAAGAGTCTGTTGGGAATGGAGTTCTGGATAGGCTTTTGGAAAAATTAAATGTTTGAATTAATGACTTTGTTTTCTTTACTATTGAAAGATTTTAAAGGGAGTTAGTGATAGTTTGACGGCAGATAGGGCAGAGTGGAAGAAAAAAACGTGTTGCGCCGACCCCTAGTTACATGGGATAAGGGCAGGAAAATGATGATGACTATCTAAATATTTTAAGAGTAAAGAATTATAGCTTAATAACTTGCAAGCTAGTTTGTGAATGAAGTAAAATAACAATCAAGCCCTTATCTATTACTTTTTCGTTTATCGAGTAAACGAGAGCAAGTGACTAGAATTACGTTACATATATTATTTTTACTTTCAATGACACTAAGGTTTGTTCAATTTATTTTTAGTGTTTTTAATTAGAAACTGAACTAAGAGAAACACTACTAGCTGCATTGTCTAAACCCATCCATAATTTGTTTTAAAAGTTGTTTTTAGCTATAAGGTCGCTTATTTTGTCACAATATACAACCTGTAACAGACGAAACGCAATACTTCTTAAGGGGTCATTGTACTCATCATTATGAACAACTTTCACTATCAGACCAGTCCCGAAATCTGGAAAAAAATCCACTGACCATACATTTATATGCGCATAACTCGACAAGCTGAACAGCTGATTTTTTTTTTATTTCGGGATTGGTTCCATAGTAAAAGTTATCCATAATGATGAGTACAATTACCCTATAAGAAGAATTGCGTTTATTCTGTACAAAATTTACACGTAGTATTAAATTTTATCCTTTAACAATAAAGCAGATTATATTATTTACCATAGAAAAAGGGTTAAATCATCTACAGTTAATTTGTCATCAACTCACCTGTCACCACCACTATAAGAAGGCACGCTAGAATCTCCAAACGAAGTTCCATAGGCCATGGAACAGGGTTCCATGACACACCTCTCTGTATCTTCAGTAGGTTTAGGTCCCAAACACTTGCTGTCAGGCAGTTTCGCGATAGTCCTGCTGAACTCCAAGAATATCTTGCAATGGACCTCTTTCTTTCGCCAACCTTCTCCGCAGGTGACGCTGCATGGACCCCAATCATCGTCTTTGATGTAGCTGTATAAAATATGAATTCGTTAGTTGATGTAAAGGTTTTTTATGTTTTAGGATTGGCAAAGTACTTTGGGTTTGTATGAGTCTATTCTATTTGTTTTTTTTTTTAATGTTTCCTAAGGCAAAGAAAATAATTTGTAGACTGTATCACATTCCAATTTAATAAGAGGTAGAGTTTTATCTTTCAAAAGTAAATTAAAGCAATCGTAAGAATAAGCTCTTTAAATGAATTTCACTTAAAGGTTGAATACGAAAATAGGTTTTGAAAATATAATTGCTTTACAAAGATATTTAATATATCATTAATAAGTTAATTAAATTTGTACCTTTTACGCTGAAGACAAAGTATTATTAAACTCTTACAAACCCTAAATTACTGTGCCAGAAATAACCCAACCCTACAAAAGTTGCCCAGAATTTAAAAGGAAAAAGTCTATTCTATCTATAGTAGATTCACACGGGGTCATTATTAGGTCGACATGCGAGGTGCTAAGGGCAGCTATAGATCCTAAATAATTTTGGGCTGGTATATGTAGAAGTATGCACCAGTGTTAAATGTAATTTAAATCACCCAACACCTGCAAATTCGAACACAGTTAAAAGTATTTGAAAAATCAATTCGTGTGTATCAATTTTGTGTTAAATGTTTGTGCCAATTGGTAAAAGTGTAAGCGAGGAAACGTTGCAAGACAAACGGTTCGTGTATTATATTATGTGCAAGGAAATATAAATCTTATGTGCAGTGCATAGAGTAGAAAAATAGAAATCAGAGCAGAGTAAAGTTGAAATGATGTGTGCGATGGTTCGGAATTGAAATATACTGTGCATACAAATTAGTTCATCAATAGTTGAGTAGGTAGTTTGAAGGAAGGTTTCCTCTGTGTAGTGTTTTCCTTTTAATATTTACAGAAGGGATGTTACGGATTTTATGTGATTCGATTTTATAATAAGGTTCCTTCATATCTGCCATCGGCTTGGGATTTCTGATCTTATTTTGCTACGTGCTCCAAAACAGTGCCAAATAATTTTCATATTTACTTTTTCTTGTGACCTAGTAAAGTTTTTATCTGCAAATGTGTCACTTGTATTTGTTACAATATCAATAAGTTCAAGAGTATCCTTTGTCAATGGATAAACTAGTATTTAAAAGTTTAAAACTTGACATCAATTACAATCATGTCTTAAATAGATCTTTATTCTGCTTCGATATAATTCGAACCGATTAATTTAGAGTGTTAACCTGTGTATTGTATTTACAAATATAACTTACATAGATAAAATAGTACAGATTTATAGTAAACATTTATTTACATAATTAAATATATAATACAAACATTTAGGTGCGCTAAACATCGGCGTGCTGGGCTGGGTCCAATTAATGATTTTTTTATCATCACACATGAGACAGTTACTCAAATCTTTAATTTGACAATTCTTACCTATTACCTCTCAAGCAAACCGAACAAGAACTTTTACTGCTAAAGACAAAAAATCCAGTATTTGGCAATGGCATTTACATGTACTTCCGTGGTTAATCCTAAACATTTTGACAATCGCTAACGTTGATGGAATTTCACGTCTTCCAAGTTGGTTCAGTATTGAACAGAAATTACAATGTCTTCGCAAAAAATAATTCGAAATGAGAACCAAAAAACTTGTTAATTGATAGGTACAATTCAGAAATCCTTATACAAAGACTTCCGAAGTTTTTTTTTAAATATTTCCAGTTCATTAGACATCATACTGGAATAATCGTTTTAGTTTGCTTGAGTGAGCTTGAAACTTTATCCTCCATGTTTTAAATTGTACCTGTAGGTACTGTTAAACAGCGTGAAAAAACCGGCAATTCTTGATCATCATCTTCCTGCCCTTATCCCATGTTACTACAAGGTACTTATGGTATGTTGGTACTTGGGGTCGGCGCAATACGTTTTTTTCTTCCATTCTGTCCTATCATCCTTCACGCTAGCACTTACTCCCATTACTTTCATATCGCTCCTTATACAATCCATCCATCTTTTCTTCGGCTGTGGCTGGATAATCTCCCTCTTTATCCATCCACATTTAAATTTATAACTCTCCCCTCTTTTAAATGACCATATCAAGACAAACGATTCCATTTTCACTGTTCCATCATAAAATAATCAAAGACATGTGACATTAACCAAATTGCACTGAACCCGCGTGATGAACTTTGGCTCACTTCATACATACACAGAGAGGTGGTCTGTCTCCTAGAAGTGGGAACATTAAATCCATCTGCCTAACCTTTTACCAAGTAGTTGGTCTCGGATTTTAATTGGAATTGATGCAGCTGAGTACCAGTGTTAACATGGATCGACTGCTTATCTGGCCTTACCTACTTGGCAAGAGTAACCGTAATGAAAGTAAAACATGTATAAACGACAGCCGTGAGAACATTGGTGACTGATAAAACGCTGTACCGTAACATCCCGATTCTTATCATTACTAAAAATATTCTAGACATCCCAGGAAGGGTCAGGTTTCCATTAACACTCAAGGTGGGTTCTAAGACGAACACTAGGAAACAAAACATAAAACATTTATCAAAAATCGTCTTTAATTATTTATAGGGCCGAAGTGGACTCTGAAATACTGACTCTTGTATATTTTTAAAAGAAATTGGAAGCCTTTACGTAGACTGCCTTCTGTTTAAAATTCAAAACAGAGGTAAAGAATTTAATCAGAGAAATTGTACGGATTAAATTTTGTAAGTGATTTACCAAGGCAAATTCTAAAAAATTTAGCCCTTGCGGTGAACGTCGTGGTTATTAATAATTAGTAGATACTTTACCAATAATAGTTCGTATGAAAAGCCAATTTATAATTAAACCCCATAAAATTGAAATTAAAGACGTTTTTGAAACACACAAGCCAAAAATCAAGACTACTGCAACAGGATAATTTGAAGGGACGGGCAATGTCATTCCTTGTTTAAAATGTGTTAATGTTTGAAGTGAAACCTTAAAAACTTCTGTTTTAGGTACAATACCTTACATACAACCAGCCACACGCAAAGAATATTTTGTAATTGCTGAAAAAACAACAACAAAATACTCTGAGCTTGGATATTGAGCAATGTAATCAGAGAATATTGATCTTTATGTCGTTGGGAACAAAATTGAAACTGTAATGATACATGCTGCGTTAGACGTTAACAAAATGGACGTTTTTTTAAAGATCTGATCAAAATAGATAGTTCTAATAGTGTGGAGGCAGACTTAGTTACAGCTAATGGTTTAACAAAAGAATATGACGATGATAATTATTAAGAAAATTCTTCAGTGTTTTCTCGAAGAAATGTAAGATTGAGCGACAATCCTTATGTAAATGTTAGTATAGTTTGAAAACTTAAATTGTTATGAAGACAAAGTTGTAAGGATGTCTCACCACGAGCCTGAAGCTAGGACTGTTGGAACTGAAATAATTGAACTAAGATCATATATTTAAGAAACTTTGTGTTACCTTGCCTACGCATTTTCCTTTACGGGTATAACTTTCTATACACAGAAATGTCTTTTGTTTTGTTTATTTAAATTAGCTTCTTTAGTTTTCGAGTTTATTGTATTAAATAGTCTAATTTTGGCAATTTAAGCTTTTAATAGTCCTGATATACCTTGTTATTCATTTAAAAGTAGTTATTCAACAACTACTAAACTGAT
The DNA here is from genome assembly GCA_950371165.1 of Lacanobia oleracea. NCBI lineage: Eukaryota > Metazoa > Arthropoda > Insecta > Lepidoptera > Noctuidae > Lacanobia > Lacanobia oleracea. The sequence goes on from OX493409.1 coordinate 2,120,310, forward strand.
TACAGAGGCTTTCAACTTATCTTTGATGAGAAACAAGTCCTCAGACATCTTTATCGAAGAAATAAGGCATTAAAATGAATATGACGGGCTTTTGATCAAAAGTTATAAACGAACATAAGACTTTCTCTGTACTGAACAGAAAACTTTTAATAGCCGCTTTCAAGATTTTCCATTCGACATTTTCATACATTGATTAAAATACAAGTTTATTCAGTGTACTTAGAAATTTTAAAATAAAGTTATTTACTGACTGACTGAGTTTATAATTAATATTAACTTCTTCAAGTTTAGGTATGCGTACTAGTGTATCATTAGTGTCTAGCCTTTACCCTGGTCATCAAAAAAATCGGCACACCCACATTTTGTTTAATATTTATCGATTGTTTCACTCGTAAGCTGTTTCACACAGTTGTTTTTTATTTTATCCTGTTTGTCGTAAATCTTATTGCACTTGAAGGTACCTATCAAATGTTTATACAGAAATACTGTTGAGTGTTGATTTGATGGTTTACGTCGGGACAAATTCGACCTGTGTTTCCAGTCCGAAACAGACTTTACTAGGGAACTCTCGTTAATTACGTTAAGTTTATTTACCGAGGCTGTAATTCTGATTAATTCTGTCTAAAAAAAATGGACACTACTGAAGCTGAGGCGGCCCAAGTTGTAGCTTTATTGCAACAAGGCTTAAGACAACGTGTCGTGGCCAGAAGGTTAAATCTCAGCCGTTCTGCAGTTCGGCGAGTTTACCAAAGGTTTCTAGAGACTGCAGACGGCAGTATCGAAGATCTGGATCAGATGTGTATATTGGGGTTGGCTTAAAGTCTAACCACATGCATCTGAAAACCAATTTCTTCCATCAGATGGATGGGCTATCGGATGCAATTTTGGCATTTTTATAGAGTATTTGCATTCGTGTCGTAGTGACAAACTCTCAAAACACTTCCCCTACATTTTGTGAAGTTTTGACATTGATTGTAGCAATGATGATGTTGCGGTTTGAATTTGTACGCATTTCAAATACGAGACCACTTTCTGTACTTCTCAACCTTATTACTTGGTAACAAAATCTCTTGGTGATTGGTAAAACGTCTTTCATCTTATATGATATGTTATTTAGAGATTTAAAATGACATCTGTATCTTCTAGAACAAGATTCATTTTGGGTAGATCAATGATTTTTGCCTCCACACTATACAAATCTACTCAACTCATCTAGGCAGTACTTACGTGGCTTCTACTGGCACATCCGGTTCTCCAATAAGTCGCTCAGCTTTTGCTTGAGGCATCGGGTATGGCTGTATCAGTGGCTGTGTGTGGTAGACCACTCCGGGAAGCAGGTCTTCTATCTCATCCTGCTGGTACAACTATCGATGTTATTTTAAAACACGTGGTAATGTTAGTCCAATGTGTGGTTAGGGTGAAATATGGTTAAAATCATATAGGGTTAGTAATAATAGGGAACATTTTGAAATGGTTTGCTGAAAATAATTTACATAAGAAATTACTAAAACTGTGGAACAACATCAAATCAAATAAACAGCCACCAATTCTATAAAAATGCCATATAATTGCAATGTCGAACTTAAAACCCTTGCAATCACTGCTCGTGAAGTCGTATTCGAGTTTTCCATCGTGACAGAACAAAATAAATAAAATGGATTGATGAGATTCGATGAAACGATTCAGTACTCCATTTGGCTTTGACAATTTCATATTTTATAATAACGCCTGTATTCCTTGAATGGTTATGATTATTTTTTAAGTCTCATGTAATCTTAGATAACCGAAGACAATATATCCAAACTTTAATATTAAAACAGAGCTAGCCTTCTTCTCGGCTAGTCAACAGATTTTTCATTAAACGTGGAATTGCTGCCAGTGTTTTGGGTTCACAAATTGCAGAACAAACAAAAGATCCCCGTGAGTTCTTTTCCTCTCCCTTTTTATAATTAATTTGTTATGTGTTATTAGTTTTTACAGATTATCTATACATATTTAGGCGATGTTATTCCAAGGTTCTTACCTCTGGTTCATCAGATTCTCTATAAGCTGGACAGCTGATGCCTGTAGAACAAGGTCGCGATATCTCCGGCCTGGAAACAGGGTCGCATCCACCCCCTGAAGGGGTGCACTCCACGCCACGAACTTGTACCCCTTCGCCACAGGATACCGAGCACTGGGTAGACAGACATGATCATAATGATGATGAAGTAGAGCGATAAATTTAAGACTTAATTTTGATTGGTAATTCTCATTACTAATTTTATAAACGCTAGTGTTTATTTGTAACCCTTTCAGACTTAAATCGCTGAACTAATTGGGACTCTGAAGACGGTTATGGACCACCCTATTTTTTGCGATTTTTTGGCGAAAGCTATAATTACGCTATTGCGCATACAGTCCTTTTGAATGAAACTTCCTACCCCCCACTCGACTCAATAGCCATGTCAACGGACAACTCTATGTAATATATTTTAATACAAGGTGGACATCCCACCCACACCCAAAAAAATTTTTAGGAACACATTTATAGTGCGTACAGCTAAAGGGTGAAATTCCCTGCCGGAGTCTGTGTTTCCTGATACCAACAACTTGGGAGTCTTAAAGTCAAGAGTGAATAGGTTACTTCTAGGCAAGCGTGCTCCACCTTCGACCACATCATCGTTTATCAACAAGTGAGATAGTGGTCAAACGCATGCCTATCAATAGTAAAAACTAACTAAAACTGTCAATTTTATTGAGTCGAGATGCACAGGATCGGTCGATGTGGTGAAACTTGTGGAAAACTTATGTTCAGCCGGCCGATTCTGTAAATAAGTCGAAGTGAAGTGATCACGAAGTGAACTGTCTATCCATGTAATAATGATAGAATGACAGCTCACTTCGTGATCACTTCAGTTTAGCCTTCACTTCGATATGTTAACAGAATCGTACTGCAGCAGTGGAAATGAATATGGGTATTATATTATCAATACCACTGTAAGGAATAATAGAGACAGAAAGTGAATAGTTGTTTGAAGATTTAGGGTTTCGGTGGCGTAATGCATACTTAGCACATAAAATTAAGAGCCGTCTTGTTTTTATGTCTAATCTTAAAAGACTTGGAAAAGTAAGTATGGCTGTGATTTAATCATTGTTTATAGTTTATAAATCAGAACTCAAACAGAGTCTGAATTGGTTTGGAATTGAAATCATTTCAGTCCAGGCATTGCAATACCTTTCATCGTAATATTGACGTTCAAAGTATATTACTTTGAAGTGGAAACGTTTGACCGTTCTATACCTTTGTCAGCTCTACACTCTTGTGGTCACCCAACCATTATGAATTTGACACTCAAAGTCAAGTTCGAAAGCCAAACATCTCAAACTCCAACTATGCAGTCAATATCGTGTAGCCACACAAATTAATGAGCCACACAAAATTGTAATCACGAACTAACCTAGCTCAAATACCCACGTCTAAACTTTAGGCTAACAAGCTCCGAAGTTTGCCGAACTTAGACGAAGTTGAAGACTTTACGTTAGTGCGGACAAATTAAAAAGACAGGGTGAACTTTCTTTAATTGGAGGTAAGGAGTACTTTTAGATTTTGAGGGGTTTTATTAGTATGGTAACGTTTTGTTTTTGTTTGGTTCTACGTGGTGGGTTTGTAAAGTTAAGTTTACAAAGAAGTTGCATGAGTTGGCAAAATGGGTCGCGGTGTGTCCTCAGTTTAGAGATTGAATATTTCTAAGGGGAAGCCGATTCAAACACTAATTTAAGGATCATTTTAGGACACACAAAGATTTATCAACCTAGGAACAATATACATCATAGAAACAATGTCAAATATCAACGTGGTGTATTGTGGTTTATTCTGTTTGTGACTCACGTTTCATTTCTATGCTATTTTAATTCACTTCTCTTACCGATGACGGCAGTTGAAGATTTTTTGTTACGCACAGATTTGTTTTCCATCAATAATCAATATAAATTATCCTTTAATTTCCCATACCTTTCTTCACTACTCATCAAAATCAAATGCCTTTTTTTCAAAATGTTGGGGTCTGCTAAAGTATTATTTTAATCCATAGGTTCTAACCAAACTTGCAAATTTTATTCTGTCATAAATTTTAACGTAAAGTTCCATAATGTCTTTTCTTTTTTAATTTTAGAAATACAAAGGAGCTCGTGGCTAGATAAAGCCGCATGGGTCGATTTTTCAAGGTTAAGCAACGCCTGCCAAAGTTGGTCAGTGTATGGGTGACCATCTTAACATACTGAGTTTCCTCCGTGGCTCAGAAAGCACGTTAAGCCGTTGGTCCCGGCTGTCATTTGTAGATCTTTGACAGTCGTTACGGATAGTCAGAAGCCAGTAAATCTGACTCCAGTCTTGCCATGAAGTACCGTGTTACTCAGTTAATGGGTTGTGAAAGTCTGGTAGGCAGCCGCTTCTCGTAAAATACAGGTATTCAGCTGAATCCGGCTTGACTGGAAGCCGACCCCAATATAGTTGGGAAAAGGCTAGGCAGGTGATGGGAAATATAAACTACGACCCTTTTCCGGATTGCTTCATAAGAGATAAACCAAGGACATTGACCCCACAAAACTTGGTCACCAATATAAAACCTCGAACAATGTGTGTAACATGTTCCTAAGAAATTGCATCACCCTGCACTTTCCGTGAGTACACCAGCGCAATAAAGTTTCGCACTACATATTGTGAGAATAGAATAGTTCACCGACAACATGAGCCGCTTACTGTATACTTTGTATCGGATTTGTTAGACTTGTGAGTACTTTAGATATACTATGAATATGTAAGATAATAGTACTTTGAAGAGTAAGCTATTGTTTACAGCGAGTTTTGAGGATACTATAGCATTGAATACTTTTTATTATGTACACCATATAAATTACAGAAAAGATAGAGGAGCTCGTGGCTAAATAATAACAGCCGCACGGGTCGATCTTCAAGGTTAAGCAACGCTTGCCTAGGTTGGTCTGTGGATGGGTGACCATCTTAACATACCGAGTTTCCTCCGTGCCTCGGAAAGCACGTTAAGCTGTTGGTCCTAGCTGTCATTTGTAGATTTTTGGCAGTCGTAACGGATAGTCAGAAGCCAGTAAATTTGACTCCAGTCTTGCCATGAAGTACCGTGTTACCCAGTTAATGGGTTGTGGAGGTCTGGTAGGCAGCCGCTCCTCGTAAAATACTAGTATTCAGCTAAATCCGGCTTGACTGGAAGCGGACCCCAATATAGTTGGGAAAAGGCTAGGCAGATGATGATAGATGAGAAACATTACATAGGGTAACACAATGGGCGGTCTTATTGCTATAAACGATCTTTTCAAGACAACTTTTGGATGGATTCTAAAGAGAAAAAGGAGAGACAGTACTGTAGGTAGGCTTAGGTATACAAACATCAGTACATACTAAATAGAATAATTTATACAATGATATTTATGGAACAATAGCAGAAAACTCTAGTAAAAACGCTTTAAAGCTACCGCAAATGCTTTATACTATTATTTCGTTGGAGTGACATGTGAAGGCTACAATAGGGTATTTTACAACAAAAAATCGAATTAGTCCGTAGATAGATTTTCAAAAAATAAATTGGTAAATTCGGTACAATCTTACCAAGCCACATGACGTCACGCGTGTCTTTAACTCGCTGTATCCTCTTCATTTTTTGTTTACTTAAAAAAAGAAAAAAATACGTCTCCAATATTTTTGAAAATCTATCAGACGGAATAATTAGATTTTTTTTTTGTAAAATAACCTATTTGAAATTTAACCTTTATTTTCTTCGGAGTGAGCGTACCCAGAAGACGCCTGTTCACTGCAATTTTGAAGTGATTAGGGTTGTATGCGTTCGGAAATACAAACCTTTTCAAGTTTTTGCAAATATGCGTAGAAGCCAAGGATCCAATTTACATTGAAGCCGTTATAGCTGTAATAGTTCACATAATAGTCACGTTTGAAAACGCTAAGCCCAAAATGTCACGATTTTGCATCTTGTTGATAATGTAATTACGTACCTATGTGCATTAAGCAGGCCCTTAGGAATTTTGAACTTTCGTCACGTTTGTGAAGCTTTAGAACTCGTTTATATATCAAAATGTAACTTACCCCTGACCAAGGTCCTGCTACCCACACTGGACAGTCATGTTGACTGCACGGTTGAGTCGACCGCGGGGCTGGAGATACGCAGCCAGGTTCTGAGTTTGCACCTAAGGATTCAAAATTGATCACGTAATAAAATAGTCAGAAGCTCATAAAAATAGTTCAATAGCTTTTACGTGAGGAATAAAAATTGCGGTTCGACTGTTTCTGTAAAATGTCAAACATCCTAAATACATTGCTAAAGTTATGACTAAATCAAAAAAATGCGGATACATACGAATGCAAACCTTGATTTCACATAAGTATCTCTATAGTATCTACAGCAGTTTTTGTAATCTACTATTATAGTGTAGCCCAAGGATCAAACTAAGAATAGGATGACACCCAATTTTGGAAAAATCCTATAATTTTCAATAGTAACAATCAACGGTACCTGAACTGACGGTCTACTAAACAAAGCAACAATTCAAAAGGATACTTACCAGGTTCATAAGTATCAGTCTTCGTGACGTTGGCAGACCTCGCACAGAGCACGCGACGTGACCGCATGCCTCCGCCACATGTCACGCTGCACTGTGACCATTCGCCGACGTACCATCTGTAGGAGGAAATACAGGAAAAGTGAGAAGAAATTTTGTAATACTGAATGTTATAGATACATGTTGAGTAAGGGTTGAACAATCGATACTGCTTGGGACTTTAGGCTAGTCAGATGTTTGTTGTTGCTATCAAATAAACTGCCTCCATAGTCGAGTGGTTTAGGCGTTTGCCTTGTGACCCGGTGGTCGTGAGTTCGATTCTTACGGGAAGCATACTTTTATAAAGTTGTTTCCTGTTTGGCTAGGACATTGCAGGCTTGAATCATCTGATTGTCTGATAAAAAGATGCTTCTGTGCTTCGGAAGGCACGTATAAGCCTAAGCCGGTGGTCCTGGCCGCCAAAGGCGGTCGTCAAGTTAACCATTTCAGAGGCCTTTGAGGCGGTTTAGAAACTCTGACACTAGGGTGTGTGGGGTCGTTAGACCTTACTGCCCACACGAGAAAAAAAGATCAAATAAAATAAATTCTGTCAAAAAATCTGATGATCCTTTTTTTTTCAAACTTTGGAGTGCACTTGTTAAAACTACACAGAAATATAATATGTCAATTTAATCATGTCTCGGGTGCACTCTGACCAGTGAACCCCTATCATAAATAGTCAACTTTTTAAACAGGATCCTGTCGATTTTGTTAAAGAGTTTATACTCGAAAGTCACAGTGTAAACCAGTGGAATCTTATTGAGATGTTTTTCATGGATAAAGTTATTTATGTCCCTGTATCTTTTCTCCTGGGCTGTTTGAACACAAGTATTATTTTTTTATCGCTTTTTCTTCTTCTTATCGTGTGGGCAGTAAGGTCTAACGACCCCACACACCCTAGTGTCAGAGTTTCTAAACTGCCTCAAGGGCCTCTGACACGGTTTATTTGGCGACCGCCATTTGGTGGCCGAGACCACAGGCTTATACGGGCCTTCCGAAGCACGGAATCATCTTTTATCAGACAATCAGGTGATTCAAGCCTGCAATGACCTAACCAAACTGGAAACAACTTTAAAAAGTATGCCTCCCGTGGGAATCGAACCCACGACCACCGTGACACAAGGCAAACGCCGAAACCACTCGACCACGGAGGCAGTATTATTATTATGTTTTGTATCGCTAAAAATTTAAGAATCTCTCACGTCCATCTAAACGCAGCGGAGTAAAACTTACTTGAAAGGACACGGATGTGTGTTGCACCTCACGACAGACGCCTGCGGCTTGCTGGAAGCGTCACACAGCTGCTCTGGAGCATCGGACCCCGTGAGGCGATCCCGACACACTGCTAGCGACATCTTGTAGCCTGCAACAATTGATATTATTAGTATGGTATAGTATAAAACATAAATACGGACCATTAAGGTTTTGACAATTACTTAGTAATCGCTCTAAATGCCAAATTTCAATTTTAAATCAAATCAAATAAAAAATAATTCAAATTAGTCTAAATTTACATGTCCCAAAACTCCCAAAACGCCACTGATTACTATTTCCTAGAGTTACAGCTGAAAATAAAAAAAACTGCTGTAAAGTCTCGTGCATTGTGGTTGCTGGACCAAAACAACAGTAGCTAATGAGGTTATTTGTATGATTTAATTTATTAGATTTAATTGTCTATATGGGAGGGGGAAGAACAATGGTTTAGCTGAAACCAATGACTAATGTAGTCGGTTGAGGTCGGGTCATCATTTTTATTTAATGAGATGTTATTAATCATCATCATCATCTGCCTAGCCTTTTCCTAAGTATATTGGGGTCGGCTTCCAGTCAAACCGAATTTAGCTGAATACCGGTATTTTACGTGGAGCGGCTGCCTACCAGACTTCCACAACCCAGTAACTGGGTAACACGGTACTTCTTGGCAAGACTGGAGTCAGATTAATTGGCTTCTGACAATCCGCAACGACTGCCAAAGATCTACAAATGACAGCCGGAACCAACGGCTTAACGTGCTTTCCGAGGCACGGAGGAAACTAGCTATATTAAGATGGTCACCCATCCACAGACCAACCATGGCAAGCGTTGCTTAACTAGTTATTATCTAGTTACGAGCTCCTCAATGAGATGTTATTAATATGTATCATAATTCTCTAGTGTTACATGTTAAGAAACAAAAATGTCAAGTTATATCAAAAACAAATCTCTGTATTTCCACTAGATTCATCCAATAAGCGACCTAATTGACACTTCGTCGGTATTTGTACTTATTAACGCTGACGCCTTGAAGCCTCGAACGTTTGACGCTTAATCGAATGACGATTCAGACTTCAGTCATATTAAGTCCTTCATTTGAACCAGACAAACTAATTAGCAGCTTGGTTTACACGATGTGGATAATAAACCCAAATGTTCAAAAGGACCAATATGTAACTAAACACGACACGATTTCTTTGCGTGTAGGTTTAAAAATACAGAATGTTCTAATCAAACCTTGGCATTTTTTTAAATAAAAGTACTTTATAAAATTATTTTATTCATTTATTTATTACTATGGATGATTTGATACTACTTACAGCTAATACAAACAGAATAAATAATGGCATGTGAGACTGGAAGCCAATTGAATGTCATCACTTCTAAAAAACAGATTTGAAAGAGAGGGTGTGAACAACAAAACAGTCTCCAAAATAAGGAAAATAACAAATAGTTAAACATTCGAACTTAAGCTAAATTCACATTTCGAATAAAAACCTGAGCACACAAAATCTTAATTAAAAAAGCTAAGGCTCAAGCACTTTCTGGCTGAAGACACACTCGTCACGAATGGATCAAAATCATATCCTCTTAATTATCTCAAAACATTAACACAATCACTTTTGGTAATTCCCACCACCTTTCGTTGCTCTATTTGTTCAAATTTAATATATTTTTGTGTCGAAATTAAAATACAGGCTGCTTCTCTGCTCCCAATTTCCCTCGAGGTCAGAAAAATATAAATTTGGACTAAAAATTACAGCTACCTTCTATCACAGGTATGTCGGTACATATTTATGCTTTTGTGTTATTTCAGCTCGTTACTGACAAAAGGCCCCGTGTAAATTTCAGCTCTTTGCCCAAAATTCCAGCTCAAAGGGTATTTTATACTTGCCTTTAAATAAAATTAGGACGTCGAATGTTATATTTGTCCAAGTAGATGAAAATATATTCAAGAGTCAAGGCGAAGTATCCCTTAAAATTAAATTTCTGAAACCGGGGATCGACAGCTTTTATTCCTTGAATGGAACTCAAAGTTGAAATTTACCGTGTCATGTATTAAATTTCGGAGCCCGGTTAGATAACGTTAATTTTATATTATTTTACAAAAGGTAGGTATACATTTTGAAGTTTATTTTAAGAATTAAAATCAGTCTTGTGAGTTTAAGCCTTAGACTCACAGGACAGGAAGTAATTATGAATAATGATGTTACATGAGATTGAGTAATGGCATATGTCCAAAACTTATACTAACAATGTTTCTTACACAACCTTCTCTACTTTTAAGAGTTTCTGCCATCAGTTAGTAGGTAGTTATTTTTGGCACCAAAAGGACCAACATGGTTTAGATAAAATAAAATAGGTACCTACTGTTTTATTTCACGCATTCGATTGGCTCCAGAATAAACGAGAAATGTGTTGTAATTTTTTTTGCGTACACGTAAACAGATAACAGTAACAACAAAAAATTGTGTAACCAAACAAGAACCACTTTAAAAACCACTACATTTGCCTAAAATGTAATTCTATACCAGCAATAAAGTCCGTGGATAGGCAGTTCCACCACCGCAGGGAAAAGTACAAAAACGTAATTATTTTTCCATTTAGGAAACACGAAACGTTCATTTGGAAGATGAAATTAGAAAAAAACATTCGAGCAACTTCGTTTCGTTAAAGGTTCCGTGGCAACGCGTATTTTTGGAACTGATTGACTGAATCGAAAATAGAAAACATGAGAAAATGTACACGTGAACAAGGTAATAAGGAAACTGTTACGAGATGTATTGTTGTTAGAAAGAATTTGAATTACTATGAGAGGTAAACAAACTGATGGCAAAGGAGTTTGGAAAAATACAATGTGTTGCGCCGAGTTGTAGTAACATGGTGCCAGGGCCGGAAAACGGTGATGAACAGGCAATACGAGGAATATGGCTATATGATAAAATTAGAACGCAGATCATATAAAAGAAGTCTATCATATGAAGAGAAGTGATAAAACCCTTGTCTCATCTATTTGAAATAAATGATTTTTCATTGTAACAAGCTGTTTTAAATAGTCAAGGTCTGTTAGTCAAATAGATAAAGCTAGTTCTGCCGAGTTACCGACAAGAGCAGCAAGTTGTTCTGCAGTAAAACACTCACCGACCCTATCTCGAGCGCGGCAGTTGCTACAACAGAAATTAAAAGAGTGAATATAAATATGGATGGATGGGGCCTAAGAAAAAATGGATGGATTGTGTGAAGAGCCACAAAAAAGAAAAGGGTTATTAGTGATAGCATGACGGTGGATAGAATGGAACCACAACGTTATGCGCCGACCCCAAGTAGTATGGGATAAGAAAGATGATGATGAAATTATGTGATGACATCCAATACATTTGTAATGAAGAAATTCGGTTAAATAGACGAGTTCTGCTGACCTCAAATAAATAAGGAAAAAGGCAGGATGATGGTAACATTATATATTATTTACAAGGAACTGAAATATTAGATGGTGGTAAATGGCAGAATAGTCTTATTTTTAAAGGCGATGGAACTTCACAAGGGCCCTGTAAAATAGAATATGTTTAGAATTTGTATAAAATAATTGAATCATTTTCTTTCCTAGATGCAGGATAACAAAATATACTTATTATTAATATATCAGATCGAAGTTTTTTCTTGTTACAAACCTAAGGATCAACACATCTCCACACAATAAAATGTATGTGTGTAATTAAATTATTATTGGAGACATAGATACATATTATGTAAATGAATTGATCAACATTAAAAATAAACTTAACTCTTTTTAGCTTGAAATTAGACCTAATTTAATTATCTTTTAAGTGTTAGAGGCCCCTAAAAGAAATAAGAATTGATTACAAGTCTTGCAGTATTTAAATTCACATTAAGCGAGTTTGGAAAACAAAATTACTGAACATTATTAAGAAGCGGATGTTAAAGAGAGCTGCTGTGGTCAATTTACATTAGAAGCGCTCGAGCGGTGCAGTTATTGTGACCATGCCGCCCAAAGAGAATTTAGCTTAAGGAAACCAACCAAATTAATTTTAAGGATCTGAAGAAGGTAGTTGAACGGTGAATTGGATATTATAAAATATATTATATTTATTTGTAAATAAAAGAAACGCTAAAACAAACTGAGACTTTATCTTTTGAAATCCCTACAATGAACACAAAGACGAAGGAAACGAAAGGCCTTCCACAATTTGGACCGATGACCTGGTGAGGGTCGCGGGTAGACGTACAGGACCGATTGTTGTGGCGACACGCGCAAGGAGGCCTATGTCCAGCTGTGGACGTCTTTTGGCTGATATGATGATAATGTTGATGATGATGACAATGAACATGATTGTAATGACCAAATCATATGAAAACCAAGTAGGGTATGTCTGAGGTGATCTTTTAAGGAAAGGCCCTCATAGATATGAGTGAGAATGACAATATAAAGAAAAACAGTGGATTGAGAGGATAAGTTTAGGATAATGCTCCAAAATTGATGGGTTAAGGCCTAGCAGATTGATTGAAACCTGTTTTTGAAGATGAATAGGACTATTTATTGCAATACAATAAAACGACTTTATAAAAGTAGCCACGGGATTTCTTGCCAGTTTTTATCCATACTACCAAGTCCTTTGGGCTACTTATGAGTGCTGAGCTTATATGTTTGGACATGTAAAATAAAATATTTCTAATTTGAACCGTATAAGACGCCAAGATTAAAAGCGTCACCTGGTGTAAGTAATTCGATTATGTATGCTTGGGTTGGTGATTATAATGATATCCGTATGCTGTGATAGAAGGTACAGAAGATTAACATTATCTCGACTATTTTTAAACAGGTCGATTGGATGACTTATGGCGCTCTTTGGAAAAAGCTTAAAAATTGCGTGCAGATGAAGCAGTTTTTCGTCGGCATTTACTGAGAAATTACATCTAAAAAAAATGGGTAGTAATCTACATGATATGGTACGTAATTTGGTTTGTATGTATCACCAAATCACCTCTAAATCGTTGAGATGAAACCATTTTACTCCTTCATTTTTAACACATTCATTTTTAGCCTAAAACAATATCTACTGCTTTGTAATACAAACGAAAATAATTTGGCTATGTTACTTTTAAAAAATATGTATTATTTTTATTATAAAAAATTAAAAACACGGGTAGCGGAGTGGCATGTAGAGATGTAGTTAGCTCCGTTTGTATGCACAAGGTCATTGGCATGTACATAAGCCTTAAGCCAACTATTTATGGTGATCTATTTAAAATTGCTTTGCTCTTGATTCTTGTATAACCTAGAGTAATAAACCATGGATACGTTATTACTCCTAACTCTCATTCGTAGGTTGTCGATAAAAATAAATTGTTCGTAAATGTTCGTTTTATTTGAAAGTCGTAAGCGAACTTTGTGACCTTTGAATGTAATCTAGAAATAGGTTATTTTGGTTTTTATAGGCGTAAGTTTAGCTAGGAGCTCGTGGCTAGATAATAACAGCAGCACGGGTCGATCTTCATGGTTAAGCAACGCTTGACAAGGTTGGTCTGTGGATGGGTGACCATCTTAACATACCGAGTTTCCTCCATGCCTCTGAAAGCATGTTAAGCCGTTGGGCCCGGCCGACATTTCTAGATATTTGGCAGTCGTTACGGATAGTCAGAAGCCAGTTAATCTGACTCGTCTTGCCATGAAGTACAGTGTTACCTAGTTAATGGGTTGTGAAGGTCTGGTAGGCAGCCGCTTCGCGTTAAATACTGATATTCAGCTAAATCTGGTTTGACTGGAAGCCGACCCCAATATATTTGGGAAAAGGCTAGGCAGATGATGATAAAGGATTAGTGTTTTTTCTATGTTGATAAGTGGCAATAGACAAACTGGCATTCTATGAACAATATTGATTAACGGTTCTCAAAATGTGCAAATATATGTAATTGACATAGCGCATGTCAGTCCCATTCATTTTGTACTATATTTCTTAGTATGTCAATTTGACCCGGCACTGTAAAATCTAATAAAAAGAGAAAGTGCTATGCGTCTTGTATAGCTCCGTCTCTGTCTCACAATGGCACCATAATGACATTAAAACTGTATAATACTGTTACTTTTAAAGCATTTAGAACTGCTATACAATAATGATAACTGTAGTTTCCCAGCCTGTGGAGTTTTAGTGATAAATCAAAAATGTTCGAAGTGGACCTTCTCTATTTTTCCATGCTAGGCAGATGATGATGAGTTGTGGTACATAGACAGGCTAAAAGCAACAAGGCGTTCTCTATCAGTCAACCTTTGGGTAAAAACACTTTACACTAAGTTCAGAATCGGGGGTAACCAGCAAAAATATAAAGCCTAAAAGTAATACAATAACGACTTTGCTAATGAACGATTAAGATCGCAGGCTCCTGAAAAACTTCTTTTGAATACATAAATATGTAAATACATCCGTTTAGTCTTCTTGAGATTCCGCCGAGTATCAAATTGAAAGTGTACGTATTCTATCTGCAAGGATTCGTATATTCGAAAGAGAAAAAAAGAGCTCGGATTTTATGTTCTGAAGGAGCAGGAAAAACAGATTGTATTTTGGTTTTTTTTTAATATTTTAGTTACGGACAAATTTGCAATCATAATTAAATAAACTTCCTGTTATGAGTTGAAGTTATACAAATGTTGGTTTAGTTTCAATAACAATTATTTCTATTCTCAAAGATCAACAGTACAGACACAAGGTTTTTAGCCATTCAATGATATACTTTTTAGGGTTCCGTACTCGAAAGGAATCCAACGGAACCCTATTACTAAGCCTCCGCTGTCCGTCTGTCTGTCAGCGGGCTGTATCTCAAGAACCGTAATAGGTAGACAGTTGAAGTTTTCACTGAGGGTGTATTTTTATTGCCGTTATAAAATCATTAATTTCACTATAAAAACATTGAAGGGGGCGCCTATACAAGAAACGTGTTTTGTTTTCAGTTTTATGGCACGGAACCCTTCGTGTGAGAGTGTGGCTGGCACTTGGCCGATTATTACAATGGATTGTTACTATTAATTGATAGTACTGTTTGTAAGTGACTGTTATTTATTTACAACTGTAAATAGTATCTAGCATACGAAAATGGCAGCTTATTGGATTTGTCTTGAAAGATCGGATTTCTCCATAATTTATAGAATACCTACAAGATGGATTTTCCAAGTGGGCGAGGCAAAATCACGAGGGATGGGGAAAAATACTCAAAAAAAGGCTGAGGCCGATTTTGATGAAAGCCATAACTGACTATTTTTCGTTATTCCTCATAGTTTTGAGTATGGTTATCTTCGGGATTGTTAGAAAAATTCCCCCAGTAGATACGTTGAACAAAATGATCAGCTAGTTTTTCACAAACAAACTTTTCCTTCAATAAAGGTAAAATTAAAATTATTTCTTAACATATTTAGGCTCAAGAGTGATTGAAAGTAATAAATTTTGTTTCTATAGTAAATAAATTAATTACTTGCCTTAAATGAGCTCTCTCGTCTAATTAAATAAGATTAGATTTTAAAATGATTAAAACATTGTTGTATTCCTGTCAATCGTTTAAGTTTATTGACAAGGCGTTTTAATAATGTTCTAAAGTAATTTTGACATTTTATCTACTCGTAAGTAAGACTTTCAGGTAATTATCAAAACTTTTTCTAGTTTTTTTTTTTTGAGCGTGGGAAGTCATCAAAATCTTCCGCTCTGGGCGGAGCAGAAAGGAGTGTACGACTCTTACCGATTAAAACCCATCCGTGTTCCTCCAAATATCCCTTTACGTTCCACGGCCGCGGTGAGTCTTTCGAACAAATTCCGCGACTCTAGCAGGCACTGGACTTAGTGGGCTCGGGGTATTTTTTAGATTTCCATAGGTTATCCCTTCTGGAACCCTAGCAGGACTTAAAAACTTGGCTTGTTGCCGTCCGTGAGTAACGAAGCCCCGCTGTCTGATCGTTTGTCGGTCCGTCTGCCTATCAACGGTAACTGAAACCATTGGCTCGAAAGCCAGACGCGTGAATTAAGAGTTCACAATACCGTATTTTTTTACACTAAAGCATGACATGACATTGATGTAAAACCTTTACGTTACTAGCCGTAGCAGTAGCTGTGTTCGTGGCAACCGCGTACGGGAAGACACAGCGTACAAGGTGGACCGATGACTTGGTAAGAGTAGCGGGTAGCCGATGAATGCGAGACGGCCAGGACCTGTGTTGTAGCGACACTTGGGAGAGGCCTATGTCCAGCAGTGGACGTCTTTCGGCCAATTTGACGACTAGCCATTGACATAGAACCATGTCATTTCAAAAGAAATGAGGTCTCACCAAATGTACCTTTTGTTTGCGAGTCCGACACGCACTAACCGTTTTATCAATAAAAACCAACTGCCCACATTCACGTTCATAACAAATCCTGATTTTCAGCACCCAACTTAACCCTAACAATGAAATCCTTATCGGCATCAAAACACCGCGAAAATTATCTCCAGTTCACCCCCAAAAAGTCAGAACCATTCATTAAGTCTTGACCGTCGTTTCTCAACCCTTTAACCGACAAAGGGATCTGACAGACCCCATTAATCATTATGACGCTGACACCTAATTAACAATTGAAACGTCTGAAGGTCTGTAAGACCGTCTCGGGTCAGTGGGCAAGAGGTAATCTAGTGGAGGGTTAGGTCTGCGTTATAACGCTTCTTCTGTAATAAATAGTCGTTTTAGGGTTAACTCCTTAACAGTGAATTAGACGGTGAATTTTGTTTAGAAGTGTTCCTTTACAATCCAGATTTTCTCGAGTTGAAGTTGATTTTTGTAATTTGAGTCTTTTTTATCCGAAGGCACAATAAATTGACGTATGATAGTTTCCAGAAAGGCCTCAGATATCATAAATTATCACTACATATAGTAAAACAAAGTTCTCCGCCACGTCTGTCAGTCTGTCTGTTTGCGATAAACTCAAAAACTCCTGTACCGATTTTCATGTTGTTTTCACTAATGAATAGAGTAACTCTCAAGGAAGGTTGTATATAATTTGTCCAGAAAAAAAATAGGGATCCTTAAGAAAATTGCAGCGCCGACGAAGTTGCGGTCGAAGTTCTATAGTGCGCGTGGAACTAGTTGGCCGCGCCTTTGGTGGCGACAGGGGTGAGGGGGCGGGTTGCCTACTGCTGGCAATAGGCAACCCGCCCCCTCACACCTCATGAGATGAGACAGTGATGACCAATCTCGAGATATCGTGAACAATAATTGTTCAATTATTGAAAATAATAGATAAAAAACAATTGAACTTTTAGAAGTTTATATTGTACCAATCTAATTATATTGTAATTAATACTAAAATAAACCAAAAACAAATGAAGTATATGAAATTATTCTGACATATCCTCTGAATCACTTGATTCTGAACTCTGAACTTGATTCAGAATCATCTTGTAAGTTTATAATGATTTCGTCCATCATAGTATCAAATCTCATATCAAAATGCAGTATTCTTGTTCGTTTTTTTGTACGTGTTCATCGCATTTTTGCCATTGTTTGGCAGAAAATTCGGAAAATAGCCTTGTTAGTATTGTAATTTTTTCGTCCAGTCCAATGTAGCATTCATGTGATCTCTGGTCTGGCAATTTTTAAAATTTACCCACACAAGCTCGATCAGTTTGAGGTCTGGATGATATGGAGGCAGTCTTAGAACAGTATATGACCTGCAGCTTTCAGAAGTGTGATGAACTTCTGAAAGCTGCAGGTCATACTGTTCTAAGACTACCAGTGTATATTTTTTCTGATTGGCTCGTATTAATCAACCTCAAGAGTTCGGCTTTGATCATCGTGGGAGAAAATGGCACGTTATGATTTTGCAACCAGTTCTGCATATTAATTTTCAAACGGGACATAACTTCACTTTAATAAAGTGGAAAGAAATGGAAAGAATTAACCATTTACATTTCTGAATTACCAATGTCCAAAATAAGAGGCTAAGGTACATTCAAAATAGTAGATCTCTATGGAAAAGAACGTGAAAGACATTCCACGGGCTCGACAGTGAAAAGCATTTGTCAGTTATCGTGTAGCTTAACTATAAAAACATAGTACTAGCTGACCCTCGCAACTTCTTCTGCGTCACTTTTCTTCATTTATTCTCCGACCCTTTTGGTCCAAAAACTTCGACCGGATGTTCAGAAGATGGAAATTAGCATTTTTCATTGGCATATTGACCAATTCTTATTTTTTGTTTATTTTCATACGAAATAAATACCTTGACGTAAATCATCCGATATTTTATCCGACTTGGCAACGAAACACAAATGAAATTCAAATAGCATTTGATAGATTTTTAATTTTAATTTCACTAAGAACCTTTCATACTGCACAGATCAATTAAATAAAATTGCAAATATATTTGTAAGGAAACCTTTGAAAGTACTACTTATTTTGTTTGATTTAATTTGTTAAAACTACAGAATCGCTTGCTAAAGTTTATGGATAACGTGAAGAACGCGGTGTATTAGCTATAGCCCTCATCGATAAATGGGCTATCGAGCACTAAAAGTTTTTTTTTAATTCAAACTAGAAGTTCCTGAGATTGGCGAGTTCAACTAAACAAAAATACTCTTCAGCTTGATAGTATTAACATAGATTTTGCAACACATTTATTTCGAATTCGTTAAAGGAAAAAAAGCCTCGCCCTCCCATATCTTTCGCCTCTAAATTATGGTAACTTAAAGCTTACGTATTCACCAATTTATCGAGCGCCAAACACCTCCATCCCTGCCTACCCCCCGCGGTAAACCAGCCTGATATTACATAAGCCCGGCTGGTAACAGAAACAAATGACTCCGGCGCACAATTCCACTGTGTTAATACTTATCTCAGATTCATCTTTCAAGGGTTCTTAATTAGAATCGCCCGATGAGAATTTCGCTAGCGTAATGGGAAGGGCAAACGGGCAATTTTTGTGTTGTACATGCGATCAGTCGTGAAATGGTAGAGCAGAAAATAACTAGTCTGTCAGGAACGAAATGTTTTTCACCTCTATTCAAACAACGGTCCTTGTTTTAAATAAAAAATCATTTTATTCTTAAGAAATGATCATATGGCTCTAAACTAAGAGTGGCATTGTATCAGCAAATGCGATTTTTAGAAATACACAAATATAGGGAATTGATCACGTAACATTTCGACATCGTTTGGTCAGTTCTGGTGTCAAAATGTCTCTTTTCTAGAGCCACCGGTTATTTAAACATAGCTTGGCTGCTTTATAATCAGGTCATAATATGGAGTGATTTATTTTGGTGATTTAGTTTAAGGCAAAAAATATGCTCATTAATAGGTAATCATATCTGTTGGGACTTGTTGGAATCATCTTCTCAATCTGAGGCTCTACTTTTCGTTATCAATCTTGAATTCTGTATCACACAATTTATAATACAAAATTACGCGATCAGAACGCAATGACTCGCTAAAAGCTACCAAGAAAATCGCTCGTCTACACAACACCACTTAAGGAACTGTTGCTCGGAGACAAAAGGAATTCGCTGTCTGATTTATCGTAAGCTTCGAGTAATGGCGGATTTCCAGATATAAATTACAGGCAAACCCGGAGGCCGACAATTAACAATGCTGCCCTAATGTATCGGAGAGATTTGGATACAACGCTCTGAGAGTATTCTGGTTCGGGATGTAATTCGTTGCTCAGACGCCTCTTTAAATTGTTTGTGTTTAATTGATATTCTTGATTAAAATTGAAAGTCTGACTGTCTTTTATTAAAATGGCTGTTGTCTTGCTTATTGGCAGATATTTTAAGCAAGGTAACAAGGTGAGTGGATTGGAGTGTAACGTCGCGCAACGATCATTGAAAAGGGAGGATTCGACTTCGACCAGACGGGTGTCGTGTCTGAAGGGCAACTTCACAATGGTTGCTGTCCTTACAAATCATGCGGAGAACTTTGATAGCATTCGTGATAAGTCAGTCTTTTTGCAATTTATGTATTCCCACCGCCACATTTATGATTTGATTTGGTTATGGCGGCATCTATACCGCCACATATGTAGCGATATAGATGCCACCGAAAAAATATGAACTATTTAGCCCCATTTTTCTTTGTTTTGGCTATTCATTTCTTGTCATATAAAAATCTTACTGACTGAAAACACTTGGAAACCCTTTTTGACAAATGGTTCCGGAGATGTTCGGACCAACGTAATAAGTGCCCCTTCTGTGCAATACCTTTGATACGTCCCCAGGGGAAATGACGTAGTTTCCGCAACCTTTCCCAAAGTCTGTTGGCATTTTCTTGTCAAATCTCTGAACAGACAGTCATACATGTTTTGTGACAGGGACCTGCTTCTAACTGAGTCTTATTTTATAATTTAGTCTTAGTATTAATAATATAATAAAGTGTTGTGCTATGACACATCGTGCAAAATTTGAGACTCTACTTTGCAGTGAGGCAGATGTTATGTTAAGATGAATTAATTATTTTGTACCTTTCATATCAGACTAACATAACTTTAAAAAGTTTAAAATTAGTTGGCAATCGACATGGAAATTTCACAAAAATCACGCAGATTCAAACACATGACAAATTTAAGCATGCGATGCCTGAAGCTCCTCTAGACACAGTGACATTCTATCAGTGGTGTCAATAAATCTACCCGGTCTTTTTTGTATAAGTAATAATAATAATCCATTTTTTTCAGGTAACAAGGACTCATAGATAAAGACCTTAACCTAAGTATAAATATGTAAGTTAATAAAGTACCACTTGACTGCACTAAGTCTGTATGCGTTCTGGTAGCACTTGCCCGCAAAAGCGGCGGGAAACCACATCCTGAGGCCAAATACTTTCCTTCATCACCTGAGGCAGGTAGCATGTTGGCACCACAAACACTTTAAAGTTGACGTTGCGATGCGACTCCAGCAGCTGCACTTTCGGCGCGTACTTCAGCCTCTGGCGCACTTACTTTACGATGTCTTCCACGTCAGTGCAGACGGGAAATGTACACCGAGGTATTCAAGGTAGTAATCGTAGTCAGCTAGGATACTGAAGACCGTTAAACTTACCTCCACCACAAGTAGCAGAGCACAGTGAGCCGGGCGTCGCCAGCCAGTGGTATCGGGGTCTGGAACAGGAGGAGCCGTCGCCGCCGCAGACACCACACTCGTCTACCCGACGAGTGGAACCCACACGAAGGTCGCAGCCGACGCGCTGGTGACAAAAGATTTGGTTTAGGTTATATCATGAAAATTTGATTCTTAACGCGCATAAATACGCTACTTGCGAAAGCACCCGAAGCAAGAGGGACGCGCGGGGGGAACGTGAACATCAGAACGCGGCAGCCATCGCAGTGAGTTCCCGCACCCAGAGCGAGATTCGGCTATCTACAGCGTTTGAACGCACACGCCATCTTTAACGTCGTGATAGTGCGAGTTCACAAAACTAATACGTAATGTAAAGTGCCGTTTCAAACAATGTAGTATAAAGAAGTTGCAGTTGATTCTTATTTGTATATCAACCCCCAACAGATTCTTTTAAGTGACTAAAGATACACATTAATCTGCCTAGTATCTTCCCAACAACGTGGGGTCGCCATTCTGTTCAACTGGTTGCTGAAATACCAGTATTTTACATGGAGTGACAGCTTATATGACCTCCACAACCCAGCAGGACAATAAAGTGCCCCTTAGCAAAACTAATATAATTTTTTTCTGGCTTTTGACTATCCGTTGATTGAAGCTGCCAAAGATATAAAAATTATAGCTAGGATCAACGGCTTAATCGAAAGCCTCGAAGGTGATCCATTCACAGTCCGATCTCGGCAAGCGCTGGCCCGCCAATCACAAGCTCGCAACTTGCGCGTGATTTAAAAAATACAGAAGCAATTTTGTTTGCGTTTATACTTATACAGATAGGTAGTTCCAGATTTAAAAATCTAATCCTGCTGCACACTCCACGTAAGTCCTATCACTACTGCAGGCGGAAAAGGCTAAGCTTTATACAATGCTCACATTCTTCCAGAACAGGAGAATAATCAAGGAATTAATTTTACTTCTAGAGATAAGTAAAATGTGCATATTACTGCTCGTCTGAAAACATTTGATCGTCTTACCTCCCTTAGATATTTTCAGTTCACAGACTCCAAAAGAACGTGCTAGATGCTCTTTGTGCTTAAGGATTAAATGAAAAGATTCTGAAGGACCAACATTTTTTACATATTTATCGTCGCCTCAAAAGTATCACACCCTCGATGAATATTCCAAAAGGATGAGCGCAACCCAACGATCTGTCACGCAGAGAGCAATTTCCATAGTCATATACGACTTTACATAATTATGAAATACAACTTTATTGCAAGCCGTTACAGTTTATTTTCATTTAGCACTAACTAGGCAATAAACACACATTATTTTACAGCTGCAATGAGTTATATTGCTTTTGTAATAAGGTAGATAATTGCTTGTTTGTGCGTGGGTTTTGTAAAAGCGATAGAGAAAATACCTCGCGGGCATACATTAACTCTTTGGAATAATTAAATAAAGCGTATAATTTTTGCGACCATTAGTGTTTGCCACAAAGTAGTTACACTTAAGTTCTTATCTGTGTAGTTTCACCAAACAGTTTTGGTACTTGTATGCTTCCTCAGGCCGTGAGTAATAGCTAATATTATTAGATATCGGTTTTTCTAGTAGAACAATAAAAAAATTATAAAATATCTGCATTCCATTTCATGTTGATATGCTCATGGAAGGTCCTTGAAAATCTGAGTGACATAAAAAAAAAACTTAATTAAATCAAGTAACAATACAAAATAAGAGAACACCAATAATCCTTTTACAAATTTATACGCAATCTGGAACATCGATACCGTCTGTAAGTATTCGACACCCGCTCATTCTCCAAGCAGGTACAAATCTCTACGCCCCTACATACATTCAGAATAAATCCAGAAAATCAGTTTGAACCACATTCTGGGCAATAAATTACATAGATATGTACCTCCAGGGTGTCTCATCGTTTATTCAGACCTCTGAATTCGGGGATAGCATTCGTACAGTCTCGGCGAATTTCCCGATTATCATAATAAAGTAGACTCATGCTATCCCTTTTGAGCCTTCCTTGTATGTTCATGTGGGAAAAAGATGGCATGAGGTTGTTATTGAGCTTTAAAAATATAGGGGATTTTGATACTTTTATTTGTTAGTCCTGGTTGAGATAAATTGAAGTGTGGAATGGAGTGTCCAAAGATGGGCAGTTAGGTTTTCATGTTTTATTAATCGGTGTAGGGTGGAATGTTTTGTCGTAGGCAAAGTGCTATGAAGTTATGAATTCGTTAAAAGACATTTTCCTGTTGGCACACAAACGAAAGGGAAGTAAAGTTATGTTTTGTTCTTTCGAAACTGATTTTCAGAAAAGTGATTCGACCCAGTAAACAAGTTATATCAAAAAACTACTCTCCAGATTTAGACTCTAAAAAATCAGTAGGTTCGAGACCACTAAAGTAAAATTTGTCATAGAAATAGTAAAAAGCTTTTTTACAAAGTTCAAACTTATATCATGACTACCTACGTTGTATGAAGTAAATCTGCTAAAAGTTGACTTACCAAACTTCAAAAACACACACATCTAAAAACAAACTTCGCCTTCAGCGAAGAAACACGATCTTAACATAAAACCATTGACCAATCAAGCCGAGGCAAAACTTCGCGAATAAGTATTCGTAACGTCCCGCACGGGATTATGTAAATTCCACTCCAGAAGTTTCCACTTAAATAATATATGAAATTATGCAAAATACGTTCAGAAGACGACGAGTTCCGAATCACAGTTGTATCACTTTTTGAGTGGTTTTGCCTCCAAAATACTTCGTCCTTGAACGTCGAAAAGAATTTGGGGATTTAGCAGAATGTCTTTTACTCAAACTTGGGTGGTCCACTTGAGGTAGTTCCAAAAGTTCAAAAAATCGTTGGTCGATCAAAAGTATTTTTTTTATCGATATGGTCTAACATCTAAGACCCTTACATAAAAGCTCGGTACTTGACTTAGTTAGAAACTTCATGATTTTTTCCTTGAGTTTGGTCAAAAATATTTCCTCCGTTCTTAAAGTCTAGATCGTTTTGAGCTATGAATACAGAATTTGTGGAAAAAGTTTTTCTACAAGCTCCCTGAGAAGGCATAAACTGTTTGATTTACTTTCATGTTATTTCTTTGCTATGTTCAAGATTCGAGGAATGTTCTTGAGAGGTGCGACGAACCGAAAACATCGCTGAAAGTGATTTGATTAAATAGACTGATCATTTCATCGTAGACTTTGTCTCTGTCATCTCTGACATATACTAGAGTCAAGAGCAAACCCATTACAAATAAAATAAATGAAATTTATTTATTTTTTCAAGAGTCGGAAATCAGGACCATTTTGTATAAACAAACAACTTGAGATCTGAGCTGAAGAATTTAATCATCGCAATGATTAAATTCTTCATCAGACAAATACATAAGTACATTCATACAACATAGCTTTATGACAATATTGGTTAAAGGTGTGGGCTGAGCAGAAGTACCTATTCATCATCATCATCATCATCAAATCAGCTGAAAGTCGTCCACTGCTGGACATATGCCTCCCCCAAAGTTGGGGTTTATCATAATCGCCACGCTTGGCAGGTGGGTTGGCGATCGCAGTGAATGGCGTTGCGGTTTACAGAGAACGCTGCTGCCCATTTTCTGGTGAATCCCTTAGAGGCAGGCGACTCTTACGACACCCACGGGAAGTGATGGAATTGTATTATTCTTTTACGGAACGCGGCACTGGCTGACACCAAACGGTATCGACAACATACGGCATGTATATATGTGTACCTATTGTTAATACTTATCTTCAATGGTCTCACTTCAAACATACGAGTATCTACCAAACGTGCAAGCCTTTTGACTTTACACAAACATTTTCACAAAATGTATTCGAATTCTAAGCTTAACTTGCGTCTTGCAAGATTTTGTCCGGATTACAGCAATGACAATATTTACTACTAAACCTTCAAGCTAATCCATTAACGTAAACCTTTCAACATTTAACATGTATTCTCTTACAGCATCACTATATTTTTCCTTGACAGAATAACAAAAAAACATTCAAGGATAAGACTGAGGCCATAAACTAAGTCGTGATTGTGCCCTGGAAGCTTGCCAACGGGACTTTCTTACAGTTGACTTAAGATCAGATGAACTATAGACGTACGGAGATAGCGTTTTTGTTCGTGCTGTGGTAAACAAGGAAAGGGAAGATAAATTGGGTGATGTTGGAAATATGTTAATTAAAGGAATATGTACTTATTGACATTTTGCTCGTAAGTTGACTGAGTATGAGATTCGTCCACAAATCCACGTGATAATTTGAACCGTTTGAGTGTTAGAAAGAATAACATACAAACTCACTTTTGCACTTATGATATTACTTTGGATTGGACATTCAATAACGGTAAGTAATAAAAAATAAAAATTAAAGCCATATGGACCAGGAAAACATGGCACAAAACTGGACAGAATGCGAATCTTAATATTGAAGATGAATCAAAGTTTTTTCAAGATTTAACAACGCTTCTTGTGCACACAATATTTTCTTAGAAACAAGATGTTTCCTAATCTAAACTCAATCCATTGTCAACTGCCGAGAACTCTCTTTCACTTCCTGAGCAACTTATTAACGTATTTGGGCAAAAGATTCTAAACTCGGCGTCCTTTCAGAGTGAAACAAAACAGAAAAAAAAACTACAGTGTATTGAAACCTCCTGACACAATGGCGGATGAGACCTGACATCATCAGGGAATGGGGACGCGAAATAATAAGGCTCCTGTTTTGGTACAAGTTGTATACTGTAGCGAGGAATAAAACTTTGGTGGGAGAGATTTACCTGTTGATTTCTATAATTATACAGCTTGCCTTAGTATTAGTATGTGCAGAATGACAGATGGGCATGGATGAAACGCACGTAACTAAAAAAGCGATGAATATAAATATTGACGGAGAGGCAGCGGAAGAGGAAAAGGGATGTCAAAGAGAAGATCAATGAATTGTGCATGGAATGCTGTGAACTGAAGTCAAAGATATGGGTAAGTGATCTATTGACGGCTCACAAGACAGAATGGAAGAAGAAAATGTTTTGAGCTGACCGTGTATAACATGAGACGAGGAGAGGACATGAAGATGCAATAGGAATAAAAAAATCATTCCTAGAGCACAGGCTAAGCCCAGTAAGATTACAATGGAGAGTACCGATTAAGAAACGGACATCATTCACGTATCGAAGCTAATGTAAAGATTGTTTTTACATTAAAAGTTACAGAGAGTGACATTTTCAGTAGATGTGATGAATTTTTGCGTTTGGTTTTTTCTACATTTCATGTTCAAAAGGAAAGAGAAAAATTATTTATATTAAGAACCAGAGAAAATGGAAACATACCAGCTCAAAACACGTCCATCGGCATTATTTTCTTTGCCCCCAACTTTTGAACTGGTTCAACTTCTCTTATCACAGACTTCACTTTCGTTGAAAAATCAGGCAGTACGAATTTCTATAGGTTTTTACAGTGCCTGAATACTTTTTAGGATTATTTTATCCTTGAACATCTTTTACTATAGAAGAGGAAGTTTATAAAGAACTTCGTGTGCAATAAAGCATATTATATCTATCTTTTAATTCAACACACCTACACCAACGACTTCTCGAGACACAAACTCCTCTTTCGTTGCTCTAAATCTAAATACATTTTTGCCATCACCGCTACCTCCTATAACTTGCATCACATTGAATAGCGCGAGGCCTCGGTACGCCTTTGTCCTAGGCACGACGTTTGCTCCCGTTTTTAAAATTAAAACTTTGCGGCCCGGAATGTTAAGCTCGTATACACTGCTAATATTTCGTTTTGCCAATCATGTACTACTAGCTTTGTATTTCGAGGTTTAAAAACAAACGTAAAAGTGGCCCGTGCTTGTTATTGTGTGATGTGAGCAGTCTGGCTAGGGCTATGTGACTTTTCAATTTCATTTTTGTGCTTTCGTTGTTTGGACATTGACTGACGGTGAAAGAAAGAAAAACAAAAACTGCCTAGTTTTTTCAACTATGTTAGGTTCAGCTTCCAGTCTACCCAAATGCAGTTGAATCCTGACATCCACTATCCAGGAACTGGGTAACATGATTTCCCTTGGCAAGACAGGTGGTAGATTTCTTCGTGCTTGCAGATTTCTTCGTTTCGGACTATCCGTTATGACTGTCAAAGATGTTCAAATGACAGCCGGGACCAACGGCTTGTCATGTTTTCCGAGGCACAGAGGAATATCGGTATGCTATGAATGTTCACCCATCCTCGGACCAACCTAGCGTAGTAGATTAAACTCAAAGTGCCACCCGTGTAGCAGTTATCTCAATGGTGAAAGAATAATCATAGGTTAATTTGGCGTTACGATTGTCTGCAGTTATCAGGATGTTATAGTGTTGATCAATGTTCATTCGTTCTTTGTATGAGAAGAGATCTTTGTCCAGCAGTGAGATAAGGCAAGTAATATAATGATGGCTTATTTAAGTGCCCTCTTTGCTTAGTGTATCTTCTTGTAGATGTTTCTTAGCGAGCTCCTTTATTTCAAGAGACGGTTTAAAGATTTCTATCTAGCGTCTGACCACTGCGTTCACTAGTATTCCGATAACATTGTAGGAGGAAAACCTAGTTTTAAGAGAGCATTAACAAAAAAAAGAATGGAGAAATACTACACATTCAGTTTAAATTGAAACCAGAATTATTTTTCTTTTAAATGCTAACTTTTTTTCCACTATGGCACCGACAGAAGAACTTAAATATAAAAGTTTCATGACTTTTATGTTTAAGTAAAATTTAATTTTCACAAGAAATTGAATTCGCTAACGACACAAAATCTCTTTAATACACTCAACTCTAAAGAAAAAAACACTACGAAGAACACTGATTGTTTGAAAAATAAATCTACCTTCCATTATTTTAGTCCAACTTTCAATACAACTGCAGCAAGAAGAGAATAGATTAAAGTATTCCTTTTATTTTCACTTCAGCTTGATGAAAAAAGAATTCAATGGATATTTATTTTCTGTGTTCCAACAAAAATGGATGTAAAGCATTGTTGTATACCGGAGACTTGTCCACAAAATAGTTAGATACAGAAAGTCAGCTTCATAATATTACGAGTGAAAACAGACGCGCACACACACATACATGCGGCGGCGATCTCAAACAAGTGTCGGTCACGAGTGCGCTTGCACTCGCTGTACGTGAATTACATATATGTGTGCGTGTGGTGAACTCAAACAAATACCAGTCGCAAGTGCGCTTGCACTCTCTGTACGTGAACGTCTATGTGTGTGTATTTTCTTTCATTGTATAAACCCGGCTTTCTGTATGTCTTTATTCCGTGGTTTCGCCACCTGAGTATGAAACGTAAAAGCAATATTGTTATTGGAATTATAAATTCTTGTTTAGCGAGCAATAATGGTGATGGTTTATGCTCTGTGGAAAGTTTTTGTATCTACGTGAATGTTGGCTTCTTTAAAATGTTGGATATTGGGATGGTAGAGATGAAATTCGAATGCGTAGAGTGTCGAGTAAGTATGCTTTCAAATGAAAACCCGAAACACCACTATAAACCTTTCCATTTGAGTAAGTGTAATGTGTGTCGGCGTCTAGCAGTTTTCATCTCATTATACTAACTATTGATAGTATATTGAGATGAAAACTGCAAGTACACTTAAAAGTGTGAAAAAGAAGATACATATGAGGCACCAACCCCAGCAATGAAAATGATAATGACTCTCATGGACATGAAAATATCATGAGAGATCCAAAAGAGAAAAATGATAGTGGTGAAAACAGATACACACCATTACAAAAAAATAAAATAAAATAAAATTGCTTCTCTTCAGAACATTTACGACTATTTAACCAACAAACTGAAGAAGAAAGTAAAAAAGATGACAATCTCTAAACGAAAGCAAAAGATGCATTCAAAGATCTAAAGAAAATGTACAACACAGTAGCAAGTTTAAACCGACTCCAAGATCTCGTAGACGAGTTGATTAAGCAAAAATATGTAGCAAGTCGGGTACAATCAGACGGCGACGACATTTGCATACAACCGTCTAACAGTGTTACTAGTGAATTTGATTATAATTACCATTCCGGTTCGACAAAACATTGGCAAGTTTGTGTCTGGCACTTTGGAGTGTTAGAATCGTGGAAACGGTGTTTTGGGGAAAGATAAACGCTATTTAGCATCGCTGATAGTTTTGCTATAAGAACGCTTGTGATTGTTTAATTGCTGATTGCATATTTTTAAGACCATACTCCTATATTATTAAAACCTAAAAACTATCTAATAGTCAGAGAGCATTTGCCTTCTTTTTCCTGTCGTGTGGGCAGTAAGGTTTAACGACCCCACACATCCTAGTGTCAGAGCATTAATTATAAAAACAATAAATAAATCACTAAATTCAATCAACAATTTAAAACAATAGTCCTTAAGTACATTCCAATTGTTA
This sequence comes from Lacanobia oleracea, assembly GCA_950371165.1. NCBI lineage: Eukaryota > Metazoa > Arthropoda > Insecta > Lepidoptera > Noctuidae > Lacanobia > Lacanobia oleracea. The sequence goes on from OX493409.1 coordinate 2,149,746, forward strand.
GTCCATTTCATTCACACCGCCATAATCTAATCAGAGTTAATTAATTATTGCCAAAACCAATGCTGAAGTAGCTCTCAAGATTTTGTTGATAAACAAAAGAGCACTTCGCTCACTTGAAATGCCTTTTCAATATAGAAAATCAAAACTGCGGTAGAGACCATTTATAAAATAAGTTTGAGAGCTTCCACGAATGAAATAAGTGGTAAAATGTTGGTAGATATTGCTGGCAAGTTTGGAGGATTTCAGGCCGAATACTTTGAGATACTCGCAGTGATTGCTTCGGGTTTACTTCGAGTTTGTTTCTGTGTGGACGTTTTTGAATTTGATTTGTAGATTAGAATTGAATTCTGTGTATTTTTTATTGATAGGCTCACGTTTGAATACAAAGCAATTATGTGTTCGATGTTGGTGCACGCTTGTCTCGAAGTAATCCTAGGTAAGTTGTAATTAAAAACGGCAGGGTACTACTCCGTGTACCGAATTTACCAAGCCATTTACCAATTTATTTTTTGAAAATCTATCTAGCGGACTAATTTGATTTTTTTTTGTAAAGTACCCTATTGTAGCTTTAACATGTCACTCCAACGAAAGAATAATATAAAGCATTTGCGATAGCTTTAAAGCGTTTTTACTAGAGTTTTCTGCTATTGTTTCATAAATAGCATCGTTTAAATTATTTTATTTAGTATGTACTGATGTTTGTATACCTAAGCCTACCTACAGTACTGTCTCTCCTTTTTCTCTTTAGAATCCATCCAAAAGTTGTCTTGAAAAGATCGCTTATAGCGATAAGACCGCCCATTGTGTCACCCTATGTAATGTTTCTCATCTATCATCATCTGCCTAGCCTTTTCCCAACTATATTGGGGTCCGCTTCCAGTCAAGTCGGATTTAGCTGAATACCAGTATTTTACGCGGAGCGGCTGCCTACCAGACCTCCACAACCCAGTAACTGGGTAACACGGTACTTCATGGCAAGACTGGAGTCAGATTAACTGGCTTCTGACAATCCGTAACGGCTTAACGTGCTTTCCGAGGTACGGAGGAAACTCGCTATGTTAAGATGGTCACCCATCCACAGACCAACCTTGGCAAGCGTTGCTTAAACTTGAAGATCGACTCGTGCGGCTGCTATTATCTAGCCACGAGCTCCTCAGTGTATCTTTTTAACCAATTTTTAATATGGTCTAGTTTAAATTTGCTTTCATCATTCAAAAATTGTTATAATTCAACAGCCGATGTTTCGATAAATGCTTTGGTCACTTGATTTGAAGTGTTTAATGCATTCCAATTCGAAGTTGTGTCATTGAAAACGTCAAATGCCCGATTTCAGCCACGTTCATAGAGGATTAAGTGTAACTGACAACTTATTAACACAAGACAGGTTTGGAAACAAGTATGGGTACCACCTTCAGTTTGGCAATCCTTCGGGAACCTTAGTTCTCTTACCGATATCATCATTCTTAATTCGATCATGCAAGCAAATTGAAGCATTGCCCTCTCCAATGTATTTTGAGTGACTTTAAGCCTTCTGATGAGGCCCATTGTGAGCGACCACGTTTCTGGTTCCATAATTCATCTCTGGCAACATGCACTGGTCATAGACTTTTGTCGTAATAAATAGTAATCAAAATAGATTAAAAATAAATTTTGTTATATTACTTTAAGATCTGTGTGTCCGCATCATGAATCTTTCGGTGAAAATCTTTGAATAGCTACAGCTGAGAGGCGCCATCAAACTGCTTGCTTTTACCGCTAATATTCACTATTTGCTAGAGAAAACGCGAAGCGGGAACCGTTCAGCTTTATAGTAATATAATCGTTTTATTTTAGTTTTAGTAAGTGGCAAAGAAAATGGACGTAGTGTTCTGAAATAAATAAATAGTAAACGTCACTTCTGATTACCACTTAATAACCAACCAAAAAATCCCACTGTATTCTTGATAGGAAATCGATAACATAGGGTGATATAATCGTTGGGTTACCTCACCGCTAAAAGCGATCTTTTAAAGACAACTTTTCTATTTGTTCAATAAATATTTATGCACCTCGGCACTTATAAATACTACCCAAGTACGTATAAATAGGTAAGACCCAAACATTTCAACTTCTGTATCGCCAACATTGTGCAGAAAGCTTAAAACGAATACTGAAGACAATATTTGAAACACCATAGTTATTGCAAAAGTAAGATGACCAATAGATGTTTTAAATAACAATATTCATTTTCCTTTCTCGGTGTCTATTTTAGATTTCCACAATTTTATCTTCGTATCGAAATAACTCTAGCCTAAAAAAAACATTACAGTCAAAGCTGTGGTAGTACATAAATGCTCAATGCATCCACATACATTCTAACAAACAATTTAAATTCCTTGAAAAATGTAAATTGCAGCATCCGATACATCTTTTATGTAAAACAGGAACTCTATAAAACTCCAACTTCAAACTTCAAAAGCCTTTTTGCTGATGGTTTTTTACAATATGGTTTAGCAGTCAATTCCGTATCTCTTCAGCGTGTCCTACCGACACAGGCCTCCTCCAGCTCCTTCCAATCTGCTCGGCTTCTGGCCACCCTGAGCCAGAGCGCTCCAGCCACCCTTCGTGTGTCATCTGACCACCTCTTGAGCGGTCTTCCTCGTTTTCTTTTTGTATTGACCCTAGGAGTCCACTCAGTGATCTTTTTGGCCCATTTCTCTCTTTGCTCTCTTATTATGTAGCCTGCTAAAGCTCCAACACAGAACGTATAAAGGGGTTATTTATTCATATTTCAGAATACGTCTCTAAATAAAATCACAAAGATACAGAATAAAAGGCAAAACCTTGATTACAGTCGTAAATTGTATAGTATCAGACACAGTCTTAAATTATAAAAGCCATCTTACATACTGAAATCAATCTCTGAATCATTAACGTTATCGTAAAGATTAACAGAATGTTGTAAATAAACTGTGCTTAATATTATAATGTGTAAAAAACCATATTTATTTTCTTTGATTGTCTACTTTAAGATTCATTCCTTTCCCTCTCTGGTATGGAAATAACTCATGCCTTAAAAAATAAACAGTCAGTCTGTTAGTGTTTGAATGCTCAATGCATCCACATACATTCAAACACACATTTCGAATTCCTAGAAAAATATAAACTGCAAAATCCGATACACCTTTTATGTAAAACAGGAACTCTATAAAACTCCAAGTCACAGGCGTAAGAAGGGGTTATTTATTCATATTTCAGAATACGTCTTCAAGTAAAATCAGAAAAATACGGAATGAAGGCAAAACGATACCTTATTGACAGTCCAAGAGGAAGCCGGCGAAATATAAGAGCAGAAGTCGGGAAACTCGATAACTAATACATTACAATCTGCTTAGATTTGCAGGTAAGATTTACAAATTGAATTTAGCAATTTGAATCCCCTATTGCATTATGGATAAGGTATAAAATTCAACGGAAATTTAGTTTTGGAGGTGTAAAAATGACATGGTGTTGAGCGGGTGGTTATCACACCGTTGGGTTTGGTTTGTAAATGTTGGTGGGATTAAAACTTGCTAAGTAAGAGAAGATGCATATAAAATATCAAGAGACCACGTTCCTAAACCCAGAAAAGTATCAACAAAACATAAACCTGCCAATAGTACCGGATAAGTGGAATAACAGAGACACATCAATTTTTCAATGAGTTAAGCAACAAGAGTCTAAGCTTTCTATGTGGTAAAGCGAACAGATCCAAACTGCTAATTATTATAGTTCATGAGATACAGCTCGCTGGCAGATAGATGGACGAACGGAGTCCAAGTAATAGGGTTCTGCTAGTAACCCGTCGCGGAACGGAATCACACAAGCACCCGAAAAGTGTTACCGGTAATAAAAATAACGCCATCCGAAATAACGAAGAATAACTGCAAAATCCACTTAAGACCGGTTAAATATTTACAATTTTGACACTAATCTTTCTAAACAGAGGTTATTTAGCAAGTCAAATAGATTACCTCAGTAAGAATAAACCTTGTAACAGTACAAACAATAAAATTAATTACAATTATAACGGAGAACACCCAGGAGGTTCCCAACAAGAGAATTCTCATTTTGTAGAAATAAAAGATGCGGAGATGGAACGCTCTGAAATTGTGTACCTAGTTTTATCTTTGTTACTTAAATGTTTCAGGAGCTCAAAGTTTATTAATTTCCGTCATGATTGCAAATATTTTGTACTTTGGTTTCTTGATTGAAGAAAGTTATGAGTTTTTTAACTTATTTCATCTTACTCGTAGTTTGCTAATGATACTATTGCGTGCGTAAAAATTTCAAGTTCATAAAAATATTTGGTTAAAATACTTGATGTTTTATTTTATTTTTCCTCGAACTTGAAATTTTTATACAAACGAAATAACAGATACAGATATGTTTTAATATGTTTAGTAGCGCACTTGGTCTAAGTAAGGCAACTTCTATTTTCATGATGAAGATTTTTCAAAAATCTATACTTTCATATATAAAGCTGAAGAGTTTGTTTATTTGTTTGCTTGAACGCGCTAATCTCAGGAACTACTGGGCCGATTTGAAACATTCTTTCAGTGTTCTAACACTGCCCATTTATCGAGGAAGGCTATAGGCTATAATACTCGTATCATCACATTAAGACCAATAGGAGCGGAACAGTAATGAAAATTGTGACGCAGACGAAGTTTCGCGGGTGAATAAGTGTCAGATAAGTATAGCTAATTATAGTGATATTTTACAACCATTGTTTTATTTTTAATATTTATTTGAAAAATAATACTTTTTAAATAAATTATATCGTTCTAGTTTAATCTTATAATTTTTTTTTAGTCCTGGTTGCAATTCTGTAAAATGTTTTTATTTTTTATTTTGCCTTAGTGATTCTTAACTAATTTTTACGTTACCAGATACTTAGATGTTCTCTTAGCATATAATATAACATAATCTAGTAAGTTATGTGCCATGAAAGAAATTGAAACGTTCTTTAGTTCTCAATACAAAAATATTTGTTACACATCGGTGTAAACGCTCATGGAAAGGTATACCTTTCGGTCCGTGGGTCCGTTGTCAATACTTAAATCAACACTCTTCCGCGTCGGGCTCAATATTCAAATCTGTCGGGGTCCGGCCTTCGCAAACATACTTAGGTTTTGTTTTATTGTATTATTAGATGGTGACCCTTTTATTTGAGTCGGGTATCCAGCTAATACCGAAAAGGGTGTTTCAAAAAGGTTTATGAAGTGTGTTTTTTTTTGCTGTGCTCTAGAAATTATAGGTGCGAGTGGATTTTTTTCGCGTCTGGTTGTAAATGCAATATCGGCCATGACTGTTTGTTTTGAAACGCAACTTTTAATTACAGACGCTCAATGAAAGACATGAAAATGTAAGTAATAATTTTTTTATCACATACATATGTCAAAAGTTTGAGAAATGACAGGACGCATTAAAAAAAAACGTCACGTCGTTGGTAATAATTGTACCATCGTAATGACGTCACGCATATTTTCAAAGAACTGTCGATATAGGATAATCTTCAATTTAGTTTACGTGAAAAAAGTAAAAATACAAGTTATACCCCTGTTCCATATGTTATGGAAATTAACTGATGAACTAATTAGATTTTTCTATTTTAGTTACAGTTTTTAAATAAGCATTTATTCATGTTGGTTTTGCTGTAGCCAAACACCCTATTTTGCGTGAGTATTCTTAATTACGATCATAACAAAGATAGCCTTAGGGATTCCCATCGGGCACACCGATTTATGATGTAAACAAAACATTACCCATCTCATTATAACACAGCAAATTAGCTTCATATTAAATAATAATAAATACAAATCTCAACACGCTTCCATATTTCTGGTCACAGTACGAACACAAATTGGAAATTGTGTTAAAAAGTTTTCCTACTACAGGTCCTCAGGGTAAGCAGTTATATAGAATCGAGTTAAACCTACATTTCCACGAGTTGTAATCTAGTTTTATATTTAGATTTAGCTTCATAATCCCTATCCTTTGGGACCCTAATATAGTTTTCACGAGTGGCATAGCCTATGTCCACCAGTGGACGTCTTTCGGCTGATATGAGTAGCATGGATAAGAAAAGTTTAGCACATCTGAATTGGTCAGCTAAGTTATCTATTTCTTATTGTGTCTTTCTATATAATGTTTTCAATTTCTGTAACTTATATGGTGTACATCATCATCATCAGCCTGCTGAACATAGGCCACTCCAAGTGCACGCCATTTAGCTCTTGTCTACCCCAACAGTCATCGGTTCTACGGCTAATATGGCCGGCTCATTGCCACTTCAGCTTGCTTATTCTGTGAGCTATGTTACAAGTTTGGTTTTCTGTGGGATGACTTCGTTGTGGATTCGATCTCTCAAAGAGACCTCAAGCTGCGACCTTGAACTTATAGACCAGCCGTACCGTGACTGTCCACGCAGGCAGAACGCACTGATTGAAGACCTTAGTCTTTAGGCTCTGTGGAATACGTGACGAGAAGACTTGGCGCAGCTTCCCAAATGGTGCCCAACCCAGCTGTATTCTTCTGTTAGCCTCTCTCTCCAAGCTGTTCTTACCAAACTGCAGAGTTTGCCCGAGGTACACGTATTCTCGAACAACCTTAAGAGCACCGCCATTTACAACACTCGGTCCCGGGTACATATTAAAGAGTTATTTTATTCTTTTATTCCTTTTTTTTTTTTGTCAAAATCATGTCCCCTCAATTGTGATATTATTTTATATATTCACATCTCAGGACCCCAAGAAACAGGTTCTACCTAGTTTGAGGCCCACCGCCCACAAAATCATGATACAAATACTTAGTTCCAGATATTTTAATCATCTAATAGTGGTAAGGTTATTTTTATGTAACACTGAACTAATAAACTTTATTCTTATTTTATTCTATTTCATTTTTAGGGTAAGGGTACCTACAGTGACACTATTACAACTGACTGTATGTCGGTCTATCCGTCCATCTGTCTGTCAGAAGGCTGATAAACCGTAATAGGTAGTGAGCGAGACCGACTCACCTGGCAGATATTCGTTTTATGTTGTTTTCCTGAAAACTTGTGTTGTGTGCCAAATAAAATGTTCTTGTGTTACTTCTCTCATTTTCAAACCATTGTTCACGGAACATCTTTTATTTTACCAACTGTCCACAGACTATTTTATGGGTTTTAAAATATCCTCAACAAAACAAATGAAAATCAACGATTTTCCCTAAACAACGGAACCACTGAAAATCAAACTCATAACTCAATAATCAGGCTTCTACCTCATACAGATACGTTTAAAACCGTCACAAATATAACGTGTGGAACCCAATTAGTTGTATCAACACGGTGTTTTAGCATTGTTTTCATACAAAAACAGCCTATTTATTCTCCTGTCCGCTAGCAAAGCATAACTAACTGAATTACTGCAGTGTGGTGTTATAACCGGTGGTGGTGCAATATAAAAGAAAGTGCGATAACATGTTATTGATAATGTTCATCTCTCATTAAAGGCAATGGTTGCTTCTCATGAAGGGGAATTTACCATAGTCTCTAGGCTTGGCAGGCGGGTTGGTGACCGCAGTTCCTGAAATGCTTTCTCTAATTAGTGCTGCTGGCCACTATTAAGTTCGGCATTTAGGAGCTTTCCAGCATCGCATCCAAAAAGGGATGCGATGTTGTCAGCTTATATTCTGGCTAATATCCCTTAGTCGCCTCATACGACACCCACGAGAGGAGATGGGTTGGTCTATTCTTTTTACATGCCAGATACCACACGGCACATGGAGGAGTAAGAAAAACATGATTTCTACTTCCCTCTACTTCAAGCAGTCATTGAGCTCCTGAATTGTAATATTTGTGCTCACGAGTTACATGACTTGATTGCACCGTCGTATAAGTCTACGTTTCTTGGGTTTTTCTCTTTCCATCTCTCTGGAAACCTTTAGAATAGAATAGAATATTCTCTTCTTCTTCTTCTTCTCTTTTTTATGTACACCATATAAGTTACAGAAAAGATAGATAAAGAAAACATTACATGGGGTGACACACCTAACCTTTAAGGTGGCTTTTGAGCGATATGGTCAAAACAACTCTCTGAATACCGCTAGATTCTTATTTTATCACCTGTCTGTAGGTCATGGTATCAGTAGCCTATATATCCTATTGAATGAGCCCTTAACCAGGATTTTCGCTACTATAAAAATAGGTATTCCCCAAAAACATACTTATTTGCATTTCTGAGTAAAATAAGTAACATTCATCTCCAAAAAAATATTGCTGTTCGCGTTTGTAGTGTTATTAATTTGCCACTCAACCCGCTCCCGCTCCTACCTCACGCCAGCCCTGGAGCAGTCATTAAATATTCACCACACAGCGCACCACACTAGAAGCTAGACATGCCCCGCGCTGATAACGACTTATACTTTTAACTATGAGATGCACGCCGCTCTGTATCACCACTCATACTTGTATATTGCAATTTATATTTATGATATTATGATTAAGTGTAGAAGGTAATGGAGAGGGAGAAAGCTGGAGCTAACGAAAAGATGGATGGGTTGTGTGAGGAGCGATATGAAAGAAAAGAGAGTTAGTGATAAAGTGACGGCTGATAGGACAGAATGGAAGAAAAAAACGTGGTGCGCCGACCCCAACTAACATGAAATAAGGGCAGGAAGATGAAGACAATAAAGTGTAGGTGGTAGGTAGTGTAGCGGCATCATACCGCCACAAGAAAAACCTACGGAGCAAACCTACATCGCAGCAAAAAAAACCGCAACGCCATCTATCCAACTAGCAGCGAACTACAATCCTGCATCGCGCAAGCAAAGTTTACCGTGCGATTTGAACATATACATCAGCCCGAATATCAACTATCGGGCAGTAGCCCGCCAGGCATAACAGCCGCCTGGTCGGAGGATCCTCCTTTTCAATTGAGGTGTGCGGGACTTTACTCTCTGTACCGCATCCCTCCAAAGTAGCTCTTGGCTAAATAATAGTAGCCACTCGGGCAGACCTTCGAGGTTAAGCAACGCTAACTGAGGTTGGTTTGTGAATAGAAGACGTAAAAGCACGTAAAGTTGTTGGTCCCGACTGTCATTTGTAGATCTTTGACAATCGTTACGGGTAGTCAGATGTCAAGAAATCTGTCACTAGTCTTGTCAAGGGGTATCGTTTTTACGGGGGGTGGTTTACATTGGCAGTTGTTCCATGTAAAAGACTGGTTCTCAAATAAAACCACCGACCACGAGACATGTTGAGCAAACAAGTGTAAATAACACTATTAAAGGAGATTAAACCTTTTTATAGAATCTGGGTCATTCACTACAACGTATCTTAGAAGAAAAAAGATTTAATGTTGGTTTTGGCAATTTGGTTCATCCTTTCAACAAAAGTTACTCTTAATACTTATATATTCAAGATGCCGTCGCATTGTCGTTATAATAAGGATAAATGTACTAGAATAACATTGAGCTCTCGCTGAAATTCTCGAAAACTGTCCTGACAGAAAACAAATTGGAACTACACTATATACATAAGATGCATTTGCCCCGGGGCTCTTCACACGTGGTTAAGAAATATATCCGCGAATTATCACTGCATTTGTTCCTACCCTGTGGTTATTTAAATAGACATGTGTGTGTGTGTAGGTGTGGGTGTACGAATACTGAGACGAGTACAGTCGATTAACGTGATAAGTGAGCAGCAGTTAAAAGTTGACCGTCAACGCGCCAATAACGACGCAATGGAGTACTCGTTGATGTTGCACTGATGGTTTCAAAACACTGTGTTGAAATTTTTACAGTAATTGCCACCCAACACTGGACTGGAAGGCTACTTTAAAATTGTGTAAAGACCATGAAATCATAAAGAAACATTTTGTTTATACATGCCCAAACGTGTATGCACGTGAAATCATAGAAAAGGCATGGCTCAGGAAAGATTGTGTGAGGAGTGATATGAAAGAAAAGGGATTTAGTGTAATGTAACGGAACAAGAAAATTGTTTAGAGGTTAAACCATATGACGAAATCTTTGAAATCAATCAACTGACATTGGCCAAAATCTTGTGGTATGCATATTAACCTCGGAACTCTCCCATTGAATCCAATCTTTAAATCTCTTTTTCCATATCTATTCCTTTTTCTTTCCAATTTTTCAATAGATCCAACTGGGTGTATTGGCCTTTATTACGCTGGCCGGTATTTTGTCGAAAAAGCAGGAATTCTCATATTTTTACGGAGCTTTAACGTTTATTTTGCGTCGCAGTCTCGAACTGACAAAACCTTTAATTTCCCTATATTTTGGCAAGTTTGTTACATTGATTGTCGCTGAGACAATATTGCGACTTGAATTTGAACATTCTTAAAGTTCGAGAGGTTTAAGAAATGCTGACATGAATAAGTTACAACATCTAATAGCTATAACCTAATCCTGTAACAATAATATTGACTGCGCAGGTACTTGAAGTAGGTGCGTTTATTTCCAGCCTGTTTACAAAGCAATTTCATCGCCTGTACCCAACGTTGTCACGCTCCGAATGCGAGGCGACGTGTTAAAAGAAGCGTGTTTATTGTTTATTGGCGCTCTGCGGTAAACACCTGTTAAGGTACGGTTTTAGCACGCGAGCGAACGATAAAAATATAACAAGCTTTTCTTGGCCCTTTGTCGTCAGTGCCACTATGGCTGGGGTTGATATGTTTTTTTTTTAATGAGTTTCTGTTGTTGTACCTAATTATGGATTTTATATCCCCAAAGGTAGTTCTTTACAAATAAACCTGGTACTAAGATAGTGAACATTGTATGGCAACGTTAATATAAATTGCCTCAAGGCAGTGTTTCTATTGGTTATTGGCATTCAAGGTGGTTGCAAGATATTGGTAGAGTGATAAATTTATGAACTCAATGTTGACTAATCACTATTTTCATTTACAGCCTGAAGTCCCTCAACGCTGAATATAAGTCTCTTTTATAGTGCCAATTCCCACACTCCTTATTTTACATGTGGAAATTGTCATGGATGTCCTCCGTCTTAGGGTAGACGGAGGGGTCGGTCAGACTTCTACTGATTAAAACGACACGGTCTCGTCACTTTTGGCTGGGATGCGGGGATACGTTCGCATTTTCCAATATCACCCCGGGCAGAGATAGTTTGCGCTTGCAAACCTCTTCTCGGGCAAAGGGAAGAGTGAGTTTCTCTTGACCCCATTTCTGCGACAGGCGCGCGGAAACACCACGCGACAGCAACTCAGCTGAGGCAACCTCATCCAGGTTCTACTTACGATAGCAACTATGTCATCAACCATCGGGGACAACCCTCATTGCGTCTTCCCATCATTAGGGCCACTCGGCCACTACCTTATTCCACCCAACTGATTATAGATATACTGTTTGCTCCGCCTATTATCATCACACCGTGCCATGTGTTCTTTTTTAAGTATGGGAAATCATCGAATGGCTCGTTCCGCTCTGGACGGAGTAGAAAGAAGTGCCAGACATTTACTGAATAAAACCCATCCGATGAACAAATTCCGCAGCTCTGGCAGGCACTGGCACTAGCGGGCCCCGTTGCCATCTGTTCTACACATTAGACTACGATAACTTATTTCCTTCCAATCCATTACTAAATAACATCTTAAACGCAACCAGCTAATTAAAGGGTTTCTAAGAACACCTTGTAATGTAAAATAACCCAAGATTTTCCTCTCCACGTTCGCATAAAGCCACGTTCAGTTTTCCGTCTTGCTCTCGCATGGAAACCGCGCATTAAGCCTTACTTAGAACCGCGCTATATTCACGGGACGTTTTTGAGATGACACATCTGTGCCACAGAGTAGAATATGTAGTAAGGTCATTTTGTGCGATGTATTTTTTCTTCTATATTAAAAGTATCACCGACACGAGCACGCTGAAGTGGATTTGGGCCGGCTATGTCTGCAGACGGACAGACGGTCGATGGAGCAGACATGTGCCAGAGAGGAGACCGCGTATGGGCAAACGTAGTGTAGGGCGCCCTGCAGCACGATGGATAGAAGGTGGCTGGCAGCGGATGGATGCGAACTGCTCAGGTCCGGGATGGTTGGCGCTCTTTGGGGGAGGCTTACATTCAGCAGTGGATGGATATTGGCTGAAATGACAATTAAAAGTAAGTTTGTCGCATTCTGGTTAGGTAAACTGCTAGAAGATTGCCGATCGACTAGGTATTATTTTAAACTCAATCTACCTAGGTTGGGATTGGTTTTTAGTGTAACCGGATGCAGCTGAATACCAGTATTCAACATAGAGCCCATCTGACCTCCACAACCTAGTCACTCTGGCAGTACCGACTCCTAATGGTAACCCTTGGCTTAACAGGTGTCAGCTATTTCTGGCTTCTGATTAAGGAAATATGATAAATTTTACCCCCATAGTATGTATTTTTGGCATCATCATCATCATCGTCACCATCATCATCATCAACATCATTCACAGCCCGATATCGCCCACTGCTGAGCATAGGCCTCTCCTTTCATGTGCCAATCCCCACGTTCTTCCGCCAGCCTCATCCAGGTTCTACTCGCAATGGCAAATATGTCGTCTGCACATCTCGCTTTTGGCATAGTAAAGAATTTTTCACGTCGGCAAAGCCGCGTACAGAAGCTGCTGTAAATCTAAAATGTACTAACGTTTTCTGACAGTTACTGTCATATCGATGCCCACATTGTTCAATGCTAAAAGCTGGAGCTTATAATAAAAACATAGCCTTACTAGTTCCCAGAAAAACACTAAATACATTTCAGAAACTAAAACTAGAAATATATTCAACTACCGTTATTCTATCAGATTCTCAGAATTATTGGTCTACTGAAGATTTAATATTCTGTGTCATCCCAGACACATGAAACGTGTAATTCTGTTGAAATATTAATATATGCGTGGTCTAGTCGAGGCGCCTGTAATACTTGACTAATATCAATCTTGGAATATTATTGCTGAAGCAATTTCTTGATATTATAACGTCTAGTAGATAGCGGAGGATGTAAAGTAAGGAGCTAGGTTGAAACATTGATTTCTGTACCACAGCTCCTTCTTTTTTTTTTCTTTTATTTAAGGGTGGGAAATCATCAAATGACTCCTTCCACTCTGGGCGGAGCGGAAGGGAGTGTCAGACTCTTACTGACTAAAACCCATCCGTGTTCCTCCTACTGCCCTTTGCGTTCCAGGGTATGGTGCCTCTTTCGAACGGATTCCGCACCCCGGCAGGTGCACCACAGCTCCTACCATCATAAATTGAGTTAGGTACTATTTAATGGGTAACCATGATGGATGTCTATAAAACGCAACACCATACACTGCGATCGGCAACCCGCCTGCCAAGCGTGGCGTTTAAGGCAAACCCCCCCCAAAAATTTGGGGGAGGCCTATGTCCAGCAGTGGACGTCTTTTGGCTGATATGAGTGATGAGATGGGTAAAGGCATGGTGTAAAACAAGAATCAGTATTAATCAAACATCAAAAATAATAATAGATTGTAGAAGTATTCAATATTCCCGTTTTTGTAGAAGGACAAATTTGACTTTATAGTTGAAAAAAATGGTCAATAGCGTGTCGGACTCACGTGCAAAGGATTCCGAATTTTATTTTTGTAACAAGTTATTTTAAGATCTCTATAATCTTAAGAAACTTGTTACAAAAATAAAATTTTGTTTTCTTGTAATCTGTAAGTTAAGAACTATTATCTGATTTTTTTTCAAATGTTAGGCTCAGTAGTTTTGGAGATAAGGGGGGGGGGATCCGAGTGAATCGTATAAAGGTACCGTTTCTGACTGATGTTCGGAACCCTAAAAAAATGGTCTCGCACACATCAGTAATTGCCTGCTGGGGCTGCGGAATCTGTTCGAAAGAGGTACCGTAGCCCTGGAACGCAAAGGGCACTAGGAGGAACACGGATGGATTTTAGTCATTAAGAGTCTGACACTCCCTCCTCTTCACCCAGAGCGGGAGGAGTCATTTGATGATTTCCCATCCTTAAAAAAAAAATACATCAGTTATCCGTCACAGTCAATAATTCTTCAGCTGCTTTTTTTTTCATTATCAAATCACAATAATATTTGAAGTCCCATGTTACAGAGCCTACAAAAAAAAAACAACTTCAACTTCCGTGTGGTGACGGAGTAAGAATACAATATGTCACCACTTCTTTTCATCCCAGGATTTCGTAAGAGGCGAAAAGGGAAACATTCACTGTACAACCAGTGAAAGAGGCTTCCAGACAAGCCGGATTTAGCTGAATACCAGTATTTTACGCGGAGCGGTTGCCTGGCAAGGCGGTGCTTCATGGCAAGACTGGAGTCAGATTTACTGGCTTCTGACTATCCGTAACGAATGCCAAACATCTACAAATGACAGCCGGGACCAACAGCTTAACGTGCTTTCCGAGGCACGGAGGAAACTCGTTATGTTAAGATGGTCACCCATCCATAGACCAACCTAGGCAAGCGTTGAAGATCGACCCGTGCGGCTGTTATTATCTAGCCACAAGCTCCTCTAGTTGTAGTGAAACAATTATCAAACCCAAAAAAAAAAACAGTAAAACCACAGCTTTACACTACACCTGCAAGTCTATTCTGTAAGTAACCATTTCGATATCGAGCTTCACCTGAGTGAGATAGCTCACAAAGTGAACTTTTTTGCACACAGCATAAAGGTCTTATGTTTATACTCACATCGGATTCCGCTGTCAAGACACGTAAATGTTGTTACAGATTAGGGGTTCTGGTCAGAACCTAACCAGATGCGGTTGAAAACCATTTCACACGACGCGAGTGCACGACCGCGTGACTGGAGACCTCGACAAACCAATTACTGACGGATACGGATGTGCTAAGGTTACACCGGTTAGTTTCGGAGTTTGTAGCTAAAAGCGATGACTAACACACATAGGCGATATAAATATTATGTACGTAATCACACACCAAAAAAAGTTTGCGATCACTATAATGCGCACGGAACTAGTTGGCCGCGCCTTAGATATGTGAGCGGTGGGACGGAGAGGGGGGGCGCTTGCTGTCATTACTCAGTGCGGCGCCGTACTTTGCGACGGAAACACGCGTTGAAAGTTCCGGTTAATCAGAATGAAATTGTAGCAGAAATTTGATAGAAAGAAAAATACTGTTTAACAACACTTAAACAAGAATTTATAAATAAAAGGTTTATATTCAATATAATATAACTCGTCCTCTGGCACGAACACTTGTGGAGATCCTCCTGGGCATGCTGAGGATGAAGCTATCCAGCATTCCATGGGGTAACCTGTCTCATTCTTGAATAGCAGCTTCCCTGAGCTCTGGCACCGTCTGGGGATGTGGCTGACGGTTCCAAATTGACCGGTAGATGCCCCGACGAGAATGAAGTGAATTTGCACGCGGCTGTACCTTCGGGAGCAGTCGTGAGACATTCAATTACCGTATTTATTGTATGGCGCATTGGCAAACATTTGGGCAATCCTATCTTTACGAAATTAACCTACCTATATATATTTTTTTGTGATAGGTGTGCTCTTGACTCTAGCCTTGGTCAGAGATGACAGAGAAAAAGTCTACGATGGAGCAAGCTTACCCAGAAGGAGCATGTTCACTCTAACTTGAAGAGATAAGGGATTAGGGTCAGTATCTATATCTCTGAAGTCTTAAATTTTACAAACTTTTAAGCAATGTTTGCATTCTTTCAAATATATGGAAATCGATATTTTTTCGACAGATTACAACTGAGATGCGAAAGCGGACGATGCCTAAAAAAATAAAGTATAATTGGCACTCTGGTGTTTCCGCAATAACCTTAAACAGGTTTTTAGGGTTCCGTACCTCAAAGAGAAAAACGGATCCATTATAAGATGACTTTGTTGTCCGTCCGCTCGTTCGTCTGTTTATCAATAACTTTTATATCGGGAACGCGTGGCGGTATCGAGTTGAAATTAAAACCATATACTCAGGTCTACAGTCTCATGAACCTGTAAAGAAGAAAAATCAGCTTTCTAAGTTAACGTAAAAAAAAGGAATCTCTGTCAGCAGAATGACTCTTCTTGTCCCTTTTAGCTTTACCACAGGTATGCTTCTGCTAACAAAACTCAACCTCCATAGACCCAATCCAGAATTATAGTTTTAAAATTGCTAAAAAGTGTGACCACTATACAAACGTTTTCATCGGCAGTCCGTCAGACGTCTGTCAGAGTACAGGAGGGCTAAAAAGGCCACTTTAGGAGAATTAGATAAGAATCAATATAAAGAGGAGGTCGTGGCTAAATAATAAAAGCCGCACGGGTTGATCTTGAAGGTTAAGCAACTCTTGCCAAGGTTGGTCAGTGGATGGGTGACCATCTTAACATAACGAGTTTCCTCCGTGCCTCGGAAAGCACGTTAAGCCGTTGGTCTCGGCTGTCATTTGTAGATCTTTGGCAGTCGTTTCGGATTGTCAGAAGCCAGTAAATCTGACTCCAGTCTTGCTAAGATGTACAGTGTTACCCAGTTAATGGATTGTGGAGGTCTGATAGGCAGCCGCTCCACGTAAAACACTGGTATTCAGCTGAATCCAGTTTGACTGGAAGCTGACCCCAATGTAGTTGGGAAAAAGGCTAGGCAGATGATGAGATAAGAATCATAATGTTTATCACGAACAATCTGTCAAATTTCATTTTCATCTTTATCGCTATCGCATTAGGTTCAAAGTTGATTGGGAAAATTTGACAGTGACTGGTAGCGTGATTTGATTGATCCGTTTCTGTGTGACCAACTACCATAAACCTATTTAATATTAATATCTAAAACAAACAATGGAATATGGAAACAAATACATGATGATTGCGTTAAAATCTATGAGCCAACATCGAATAATTAATTCGTACCAGAACAGTAGTATTTAATTATGCCGTCTATCGAAATAATTGATTTATTTCAATACGAAATTGTGAATAATAGTGCTTGTTAATATTTGAAGAGCTATCATTATTACTACGACTATTAATTATTTTTTAATTGTAAATCACGTCTAAATAGCTATAGCATTTATCATCTGCCTAGCCTTTTCCCAACTATATTGGGGTCGGCTTCCAGTCAAGCCGGATTTAGCTGAATACCAGTGTTTTACGAGGAGCGGCTGCCTACCAGTCCTCCACAACCCATTAACTAGGTAACACGGTACTGGCTTCTGACTATCCGTAACGACTGCCAAAGATCTACAAATGACAGCCGGGACCAACGGCTTAACGTGCTTTCCGAGGCACGGAGCAAACTCGGTATGTTAAAATGCTCACCCATCCACTGACCAACCTTGGCAAACGTTGCTTAACCTTAAAGATCTAGCCACAAGCTCCTCAAATAGCTATTGCATTTATAAAAATATATAATCATGTTGGATAAGAGTAATTCCTTAATAATGTAAAATGCGAATATTTTAAATCATTTATATTGATATAACAGTAGTGTCATTGATTTGCAAAGATGTTAGCGTGGACAAAAATAAAATATAATCACACCAAAAATATTCATCGTTTTAGGCATTTTCACCAACCCAAAGACAATTTAATTATTTCGAGTGCCACTTGAATATACGATTCTTTTTCAACATCTGAGAATAATATGAATGATTGATTTTCCGAAACCTACACTTTGTCGATTTTTTGCATGAAAAGATACCTTTGCTCTGCAGTAGGATGCTGTATAACAGGCTAGTATTATTAAATCACAGTCGAGTGAATAGCAAAATATTCTCCACTCAATCTTTATACCTCATCCTTTTCCTTTTCCCAACTATATTGGGGTCGGCTTCCAGTCAAACCAGATTCAGCTGAATACCAGTGTTTTACGTGGAGCGGCTGCCTACCAGACCTCCACAACCCATTAACTGAATAACACGGTACTTTTTGGCAAGACTGGAGTCAGATTTACTGGCTTCTGACAACCCGTAACGACTGCCAAAGATCTACAAATGACAGCCGGGACCAACGACTTAACGTGCTTTCCGAGGCACGGAGGAAACTCGGTATGTTAAAATGGTCACCCTTACACAGGTCACAGACTAACCTTGGCAAGCGTTGCTTAACCTTAAAGATCGACCCGTGCGGCTGTTATTATTTAGCCACGAACTCCTCATCCTTATACCTGCATAATTATATCTATCAATTAAAAAGCTGAAACTACAGTCAGACAAGTAAACTCCAACTAATTTTATTAATGCCAAAGCTGACTGATTTTGATAAGACTTTGCACACGGGTAGGCTGAGTGGAAAAGGATGTAGGTGTTTTTGTGTTCCATAGGGATAATTTTCACACGGGCGGAGCCGCTGGCTGAAGCTCGTTAGTAATAACTGTAGCCAGGTCGCGACTGTACCCAATTTATGTGTTCATTACATATTCACGTCTATCCTACATAGGGCTGGCATTCACGTCTAACCACTTTGTGTAATTAGATATTTTCATTTCTTGGAAATGCCTATGAAACTACATATGTATTTTATTTATAAGTATGTTTTAGACGTTTAATATAGTTAAAATTAGGAATATGTCTAAAGCAGGTTTTATCAAAGACTCGATCATAAAATATGTTTGGTTTAATAGATTTAGAATCTTATTTGGTATTGGATTCACTAAACCATATTTGGTTATTGATTTTGAGTCTCATTTATAACGCTAAATTCGCCGTCGTGAACGTTTCAAACAGAGAGCTTAGGGTAACGGTTTAACGTACTCGACCGCGGTAATGTAAATGCTTCAAAGAATTTAAATCTCATTTTCTGACAACATCAAAAAAAATATAGAATTATAGGAAACACAAATGCTGCGAAATTTTCAACTGTCCACCTATTACGGGTTCATGAGATACAGCCCGCTGACAGACAGGAGGATGAACATACCGCGGAGGCTCAGTAATAGATATCCGTTGGTTACCTTTCAGTTGCGGAACCCAAAAACGTTCTATTTTAACACTCTAAAAATCAGTCTTACGTCCACGTAGGACTGACTTTTTCATGAGTTGAAAAACATATGAACCTCATCAGTCATCACACAGGAACCCTCATCGCATCTGCCTAGCCTTTTCCCAACTATATTGGGGTCGGCTTTCTGTCAAGCCGGATTTAGCTGAATATCAGTATTTTACGAGGAGCGGCTGCCTACCAGACCTTCACAACCCATTATCTGGGTAACACGGTACTTCATGGCAAGACTCGAGTCAGATTTACTGGCTTCTGACTATCCGTAACGACTGCCAAAGATCTACAAATGACAGCCGGGACCAATGGCTTAACCTGCTTTCCGAGGCACGGAGGAAACTCGGTATGTTAAGATGGTCACCCATCCACAGACCAACCTTGGCAAGCGTTGCTTAACCTTAGAGATCGACCCGTGCGGCTGTTATTATCTAGCCACGAGCTCCTCAAATTAATAGACTATAATCAATTATAGACTTAATTCATACGAGTAGAGTTGGAACCCTACACGTATGAATTAAGTCCTATTTTCGCCAACACGTAGGTGTCCCAACTCTCGTCCCCAGAATGGCCACTGACAGCCTTTCAGCGAGCATCGCCTCATACCTTCATTTATATTTAGAGTAACGAACTCGGTTTCAAGATAATGTCCGTTTGAGAGGCTTTGTTGAGGGGTAGTGTGGTATATAATGTGAACCCTATATGTAGGTAAATGTAGGGATTGGAATATTTGGGGAAAGGAGATTCAATTTTAAAATAAAGACCTTTGCTTACGGCGTTTTTTAACGTGCCCACGCATCGCGTTGTAAATAAAATTCACTTGCAGACAGTTAACTGCTTTTTAATAATATTAAATTTATAATTTTGAGGTTTTGGTCATCTACAGTGACGTGAGCGCACGTTCGTAAAAAATACGTCGTCGGAGCGTTAAAAATACGCCGTGTGCATGGGTTGGGTGCAAGGCTTTTTGTCAAGGTTTGTGGGTTGTGCGTAGGTGCAAGGCGTTCTGTCAAGGTTTTTTTTACGTTGGAGGTCCATGGGTCAACTACACAAGAGGATCGCTAGATGTCTTGCGCGTCCAATACAATCATGTTTTCAAGTTCCTTTTGAAACTGCCCCATTTCTGTAGCGAATCGGAGATGTTTGTTCAGAACCGAACTGACGGCTTTTATGCAGTGATCCGCAAGAAGACGGCATCACGGGGCAGCGACAATAGCATCCTATAAAAAGTGGTGGAGAGTCCTTACTCCCCTATTCTGAGGCATTATGTGGGGAGATAGTCAGGTAGCTTATTCCTTACCTACTTTATCGTTCTCTGCACATCAGACACCTACTTTGTTCTTGTTTGTGTACTACTAACACAAGTCATAAGATATGTTACCAACAAAATCTTATAAATAAATATAAGATAATTGCCGTCCGAAACAAGTAAATTAAATTAAAAAACCGGTCAAGTGCTAGTTGGACTCGCACACGACGGGTTCCGTACCATAAACTTTTATTTTTATGATTTGTTCTAATAGCGGCAATAGACAATCTGTGAAAATTTCAACTGTCTACCTATTACGGTTCTTGAGATACAGCCGGCTGACAGACGGACAGACGGACGGACGGACGGACGGACGGATGGACAGCGGAGGCTTAGTAATAGAGTTCCGTTGGTTACCCTTTAGGTACGAAATCCTAAATATTAAATAAAAATAGGCCATAAGAATTGGAAATCGTTTATCATCTAGGACCTAGGTCCAAGAGAATCGAAATTGTAGGTAATATAATGTCCTCTTCACCGTATTTCGGGTGCTTTTTAAGTTAAGTAAGCCATATGCATAAGTTAAGACGGAATGAGCTGCTTGAAATAATATTTTCAGTTAGGTTACAAGTTATGACGTATGGATGGTTTGGTGGTCATGTTATTGCAGAAAGTCAATTTATTTTGTTGAGTTTTAGTATTATTGCTGTCGGTTTTATTATAAGCGTAATTTTATTAAGCGTGTAGCGACCGCAGCAACCGTATTTGAAAATTAAAATTACACTTTTTGCTAGTGATTTATTATTTACAGATATCACACAAAAATTTATTATAAAACATTTTCCAGGATAATTCCTGTCATATTCCTTTGCCCGGTACTAAAAAACACAAGTCTAATTTTCCAGGATCTTAGAAAACTAATATAAGTAACCACGTATAATTCAGAACTAACCCGCGCAATTTCGTTTTTGTCACATTTTTCATTACTGCTTCGCTCCTTTAGATTGTAGCGTAATGTTATATAGCCTATAGCCTTTCTCGATACTCGCTATCCAACACAATTTTTTTTTTCAATTCGTACCAGTAGTTCCTCAGATCAGCGCGTTCAACCAAACAAAGAAACTTTCCAGCTTTATAATATTACTAGCGGACCCGACAGACGTTGTCCTGCATGAGCAGTGCCATCTGCAGGGCTGATTTGTAAATCTAAACCGCGCCACCCAAACGCATACAAAAAAAAATCATTCAAATCGGTCCAGCCGTTTAGGAGTTCAGTGACATACACACGTACAGTAAAATTATATTTAAGTACAGATAAAGAAGCAGCTATAATTCGGTACTGACCTGGCACCTGCCATCGATGCACATGTCCAGGCTGCCTGGTCGACACCTGGTGCCGTCAGAGACCCTGGCTGCGAGCACTGCTACCACCACCCGGTCCTCGTCATCCAGGGCGACCGTCTGTAAATGATGGGAGGGGATTAGTACAAGGTATGATAGTGATTGGGGAGCACTGCAGGTCATGAGAATTGTAGTAACAGCAGCTGCCATTACAGAGGACGCTTAAATTGTGCACTCGATTGTAAACGAATTAGTTTTTATAAATAATAAAGAATACTAATAAGTACACAAACGCCCTAAATCTACATATTGTATGAATACTTATTCGAAAGCATCTAGTAGGTATGTTTTATTTATTTATTTTTTTGTGAAAACCTATTAAAATCAGTGAAAAAAATAAATAACTACACTTTTGATGGTTTTTACTCTATCTTTGTCACGCAAAACGTCGTTTGTACCTTTGCATTCAAAAATTAAATCATGCCAACTTTAGTTTTTTTTTTACTATTAATAGGCGTTTGACCACTATCTTACCTGTTGGTAAGCGATGATGTGGTCGAAGATATAGCACGCCTGCCTTGAAGTAACTTTTACCTTTTCACTCTTGACTTAAAGACTCCCAATTTGTAGCTATCAGGAAACACAGACTCCGGCAGGGAATTCCACTCCTTAGCTGTACGCACTATGAATGTGTTCCCAACACGTTTTGTGCGTGTGGGTGGGATGTCCACTATGTTCCGGTGGGGCATTGCCGTTCTTTAAAGTCATCAAAAATTGGTAACTTTTCAGTATTTTCCGGTATTTATCTTACTGTTTTGGCCATAAAATAATTTTGGCAACACAAAACATCTACAGGTTAATCTCTTCCCTGAATACTAAGACCTTAAACCTAGTTACGATTTACTTTGACAGTCTAACTTTATTTTTAAACTTCACTTTAATACAAGTCTAGCATTTTAAAGTTCCTTTCAGCTTTGCATTATGTATTACAGTTTCAACGCTCAACTGGAAGAGAATATTTTGACAATTTTAAAGTTACTTTTAGGTCACTACATTTTTAAAATGTTCTTGTCGGTATTTTGGCATGTTAAATTTACTTGTAATGTGCGTTTTGTTTGTGTAGAATCTAAACTACTTTTCTTTCTTTTTCTTTATAGCTTTCAAGCTTATAATTTTTTAGCGTTATATTTTATACAAATCTGATTCCTAGTAAATTGTGGTCCTAATAATATTTTGTATTCGGGCTTAAACTGTAAATGAACACATTATACACACTGAAGTTATAATATTTTACGGATAACTATTTAAAAAAGTTACGATGTTAATTTTCTTGCCCGTTTTACTGTAAATGACATGACCATCAACTCGTGCACTAAACTTCTTGCGGTTCGTAAGCAAATTCAAATGTTTCGATTTTAAAATTAATTTGTTCCCTTTTCAAACAAGTATTACGGGAGACCCAATAAAATTATATTCTATGAGTAGGAATTGTTTAAGACCTAAACTGCAAGATTTCTGTCCGTAATAAGCAGAAAACATGTCAGATGCCATAAAGATTTTTTCTTTATTTTTACTTTTTTTATGGCTACACTGAGTTTTTCACTTGCTATGGCCAGGGATAGCTCCCGTTTTTAAAGACCTAATATTAAAACTTTTTAGTATAAGTTTTTTTGGGACCAAAATCAAAAAAATTGTTTTTAGTCACAAAAACAATAAAATTAAAGAAGGACACTGCAAAGGCAATAGTCTCGAAAAAAAGCACGTTCTGATTGTAAAGTTTTCTTGTCATCGTCTTTAATAGGTACAGCAAACAAAACAATAGAAGTCCACTATGGCGAAATTATTCTTGTTCGAAAATAATATTATTTAAAAAATGACATCTCGTTTATGTCTTAAACCTTTTAAAGCCAATGGAACAGCTGGTCTCTACAGGGGTTCTAGCTATAGACTCATACATACAGGTTCGGGACTCTGCACCGAGTGCTAGGGCACGCCTCGGCACGTCAGCGCGCAGGGCTTGGCGTCGTCTCTGTGGACTCACGAATAAAAAAGCTGGTCTCTTCAGGGGTTCTAGCTATAGACTCATACATACCGGCTCGGGACTCTGCCCCGAGTGCTGGGGCACGCCCCGGCACGTCAGCGCGCAGGGCTCGGCGTCGTCTCTGTGGGCTCGCCAGTGGAACAGTTCGCCCCCATAGGGAGTGTCGTCGTGGGCGCTGCACTGCTGTTCGCGCCATATGTCTTCTTCTAGCAGAGAGATGTTCCCGCGGCATGGCTGTGGAAGAGAAAGAGGATTGTAGTACCTACAGAGACTGTTCATAAAATAAGTGTAAAAATTGTATAATTGTAGCGTGTAACAGTAAGTAGCTTGGTTTTTGTTACGTCATCTGTCTTGTTGTTAACTGGTCGTTAAGTGACAACCAATCTTGCCAAGGCGTATTGTGTTACTCAGTGGGTTGGGTTTTGGAGGGCAGACAGGTACTGGTATACATTCCATAGAATATACTAGTATTTGGTTGCATCCAGTTTAATTAGACGTTGGAAAAAGCCTTTTTTTTAAGGATGGGAAATCATCAAATGACTCCTCCCGCTCTGGGTAAAGCAGGAGAGAGTGTCAGACTTTTACTGACTAAAACCCATCCGTGTTCCTCCTAGTGCCCTTTGCGTTCCAGGGTACGGTGCCTCTTTCGAACGAAGTCCGCAGCCCCAGCAGGCACTGGCCCTAGCGGGCCCCGGTTGGAACAAGCCTGGAAGATGATGATGAGCCAAAATTCTTAAGTCGTAAGTACGTAAAGAATTTTATTATAAAACTGAAAAGCAAAAACATGCATATTCAAGGATAGAACAGGGTAGAAAAAAATGTGAAGGAGCAGAACAATCCCTCACTAAAGGCCGTAAAGTGATACACAGAACCCCTTTGGGATTTAATAACTAGAAAGTAGGCCATAATAACCATACTACAGCCCTTTCTGAGGTCACACGCCACAAAGCAATTTTATTATAAGTTCTAATTATTCTAGGTCTTGTAGTAATTATAGTTCCGATTACAAACATAATTATAATAAGGTTCTTACGATACAAGCAGTAACTAAGTCAAATAATAAGTACCTAAAACAAAAGATTAACTAAATCAAATTGCTGGATTTTTCCATCGCCTTCGGTTTCTTCGGCTTTTGAGTCAGGTATTGTGCGTTTTTCTCAACTTGACAAATAAGAAGCATTTTCTCAGTGACCAGCACTACGCCCGCGACTTCATACGCGCTGCAATTTTCTTTGGGATCTCTATTTTTTAAAATAAATACTAGCCTATGGTACTTCCTGATAATTTAGCTTTCTATTGGTGAAAAAAATGAGGAGCTCGTGGCTTAATACTAACAGCCGCACGGGTCGATCTTTAAGGTTAAGCAACGCTTGCCAAGGTTGGTCTGTGGATGGGTGACCATCTTAATATACCGAGTTTCCTCCGTGCCTCGGAGAGCACGTTAAGCCGTTGGTCCCGGCTGTTATTTGTAGATCTTTGGCAGTCGTTACGGATTGTCAGAAGCCAGTAAATCTGACTCCAGTCTTGCCAAGAAGTACCGTGTTACCCAGTTAATGGGTTGTGGAGGTCTGGTAGGCAGCCGCTCCAGGTAAAACACTGGTATTCAGTTGAATCCGGTTTGACTGGAAGCCGACCCCAATATAGTTGGGAAAAGGCTAGGCAGATGATGATGATTGGTGAAAAAATTTATTAAAATTGGTCCAGTAGTTTCGAAATCTTACTCTATCTTAGTCTAGATAGAATTCATAATCAGATCAAGTCGACCATCGGAATTCATTTATTTATTTAGACTGCATGCGCATGGGCACAAGGGCCCTTCACATTGTCAACCATTCTCTATCATAAACCAAGATTGGTGAAGAGATAACACAACTAATGCATAGGAAATGTTTGGAATTGATCACGTCACATTTCTGTTGGGCGGGAGGAGTCATTTGTTGATTTACCATCCTTAAAAAAGGGTTTATCAATCATACGTTGTGTCTATAAGGTTGACGGGTAGAAAATACCTGGATAAAGGCTTACTTCTATGTAGTGATTAACTTTGAAAAACATAGAACAATTTCCTCTTTATTGATTTTAAGTAAGCCAACTGTAACAAAAGATTAAACCTATCCGATTATCGAATACTAGTCATTACTGTGGAATTAGGTTACTGAAAGAAGTCAGTTTCTTTTGCTATCGTAGAAGTAAATCTTGAACACGTACATTATCGGACTTCAAAGGCGGTGCGCCGCGTGTTGTAGAGCTGGGGTCACGTTCGGATATGTGCGGATATCTTAGGTTGTATTTTGGAATTAAAAATATATCTGCTATCTTAGAATTTCTGCATTATGTATCTAATGTAACTTTATTAAGATCAAATTCAAAGTATCCTTTATTAAAACAAAATATATACACTTAAAAACTCAAAAAAAAAAATGAAACCCACCAACAAAAGTTACAATATCTTTCAAAGTGATATTTATGTCCATCATTTAGTTTCAATATTTGAATTTCATGTATGAAAATGCCAATTGGAATTCTTCTCAATCTATTGAAATAATTGAAAAAAGTTCAATATACGAAATGATATGCACAAAGTTTTTTTTCATTTTGAGATAGGCCTTCAATATCATTTTGATAAAATGAGCTTGGAATACGCGGTAGTCAAGAGACGACAGATTTAATCAAATTCTTGGCACTTGAAGTGTGTCGCGGTCGCCTTCAAAACTCAGTTTCTATGCGACATTATTATTATTATTTATTTGTCATAAAGTGCGAGTAGATGGTGATACGCTTAGTTTCTTGGCTTGAATAGAATGATATTGGTGCATTTAGCAGCCCCTACCAAGATGGCCTCGTGTCCGCTGGTTTCATCCAGGCCTCGAGTTTCTTGTTGTTGTTGTTTGTAAATGAATAAATAACCTAAAACTAATGATATAAACTTATATCCTACCTATCATCGGCTAGAACTAGTTTTTTAATTCAGTGAAGCATTTTGGTTTTGTTTTGAGATTTTTATCTTATGTTTCCCGATAAATTCGATTTCGTATTACCCCCCATCTTACCCCAGACAAGACATATCAGTCCGAAACAAGATTTATAACATTATCGAAATATGTTTTTAAAGTACGTGAATATTTTAATTTTTTCCCCCTGATGCAATCATAAAACCATTAGCATACTTACTCCAAAGCAAAAGCAAATGCGTTCAACAAAGTACCCTTAATACTGGTTATTTGAATTTCAATAACTCGTATTAATTTTAATTAATGCGCATGTTTTCAGTTATTTTCACACAAACATCGGATTTACGACGATTGGAATTCCTGGGATTAAATTAATGGGATTAAAGTATCGTTAATCCGCTACTAGTTTTGTATTTAAAATTTGTTGAACAGTTACTGAATAATGCAAAGTTGAGGATTTAATGGAAAAAAAACTTAGCTATAGAAAAACCCAATATGCATTGTAACTAAATAAAAAAACAAAACACATCTTAATTTACTATATATTTTCGGATATTGGGATCTATAGGCCAGTGTCACATCACTATGACAAAGCAAAATTGCTAGCTTATACGAAACATCAAAGGCAATGCTTTGCTATCAGAAAATATACATCTAGGGGCTTTCGTTTAATTAAAAAAATCTTTCCGATTGATTGAAATAAATTGGTATTAAAAGCAATTTTATGTTTGATCAATGTGATTTGGACACGAATTTGAACAAAAACCTACATCAGAAATCAATTATCTTTCTGGTAATTCAATAAATACTTAATACACAATCATTCAAGATTACATGACTTAAAATTCAATCTATTTTTTTTTTGACAACCAAATCCTTCATTCTGAAGAATGAAGGATTTCTAAAACTTGAATCACGTTTTATCCGCCATTTGCAATACACCATCAATATTTCGCGCCACAATTCCAAAACTCAAAAAGCTTTAAAAGCCTAAATCCCATTCAAGAGGCTGCCACTCACACCGCAGCGTAATTTGCATTCACTGAAAAGGATATTGTAGTCCGAACCACTCACGAACTTAATCGGCTCTTCTTTGGAGGGAGGGAGGCACGCGTACAGAATGATAATGAGTTGCTCGCTACGGTTTTATTGACTCCCGGCGTTTTTTAAATCTGATTGGTCGCTTTTCGACGTTCCTTTTTTTTGAGATAATTTTGTATGTCTGAGTTTCAGCTTTTGTTGGTTCTTTTTATCTTGTTAGCCGAATAGAATTTATCGTAATAAAATGTATTATGTATATTGGGTCTGTTCTAAACTTTGTAAAGACATTGTGAATGCCATTTGGGTTTTGGAGGTCACCTTCAATTAGATTGTAGTCAATGACATTTAGTGAAAGACGCATCGGTTTATTAGGAGTCTTGTCATTGTCGTTTATGATTAACAGACATAGGTTAATAAGGGAACTGACGTCATAGTAGGCATAGCATAGACCAAGCAGTATGCCATTCTAGGCAACATTAATAATGATGATATTACAGCTCTCCTACAAGCTGTAATATCATCATTATTAATGTTGATATTACTCATTAAAAAAAAAAGATTTTAATGTTTTTGCCGACATTATCAGCAAGAAAAAAACTAAACTTCTAAAAACAAAACACCACAAAGTATGAAACAAAAAAATACCAAAAACACCGACTTCCGAAATTAAAGTTATTATTATATTCTGGTGTTTTGTTTTTGGAAGTTGGTTCTATTTTTTTGTATAAAACTTGTTTATTTTTCACTTTTTACTGTACCTATTTTTTAATTTTTCTGCTAGTTGTAGACCGATTTAAAAAAATATGTTTTTATTCGAAAGCATAAACTCCTGAGGTGGCCCCATTGTCACACACAAAGTCAGATTTTTTTACTTTGTAGTGTTTTGTTTTTGGAAGTTGTTTTTTTAAATTAAAATAATGTCTTCTTTCAGTAAAATGTTCCATCTACAATATTCAAGGTAGATTCCTTCCATGTGGCATAGCCGTGGGACGCCCTGTGTATAACAAAATTAGTTAAGCCCAGTCAACCCTCAACACACACGCACACACACACACACACACACACAGAGGAGAAGGAATAAGCATTATTCAGCACGCTTACTGACTACATGCTGGCGATTTCAGACCAATTTATACCCAACATTTATCTTATATCCTCCACTGCAGCAAGTTTGTAAATTTAAATTTGCAAATGGAGTGTCGTTGGTATTAAAATTTATCTGTAACATAAAAGTGGATTACAGTTTTTGTTGGTAGCCTGAACATAATGGTGTGATCGTTATCCGGAGTTCATGTGCTGTATTGATGGTAAGTTTGAATGGTGATAACGTGGACTTGTTACGGACTGGATACAGTGCGAGTAATCTTGAATTTGATGACGGTATTTTGTTTAACGAAACGTTGGAAGGCCTCCCCTGTTTAACATAGCTCGATGAAATGACTGATATTCAGCTGTCCTCGGTGACACTGGAAGCTGCCCATAGTTGTGTTTATAGTTGGAAAAAGGTTTGGCAAATAGTAATAAAAAAAAACCGCGGACAAGTGCGAGTTGGACTCGCCCACTCAGGGTTCCGTACAAATTGCTTTAAAATAAATACTATTCAGACTTTCCCAAACATAGTCAACGGGAATCTAAATTCAAATACCCTATGAATTTCAATTCCCTTGAGAGTGTCAGAGAGTGTCAAAATATACGTTTTTTGTGGTATAAACGGCCGATTTTTTTTTAAAGTTAACTTAGAAATTTGAATTTTTCAGAGCTTTAAGGGACTGTGGATATGGAAACCTATATGGTTTTAATTTCATATTGATACCTCCAAGCGTTCTTGAGTTAAAGGTACAGACAGACGGACGGACAGTGATCCTATAAGGGTTCCGTTTTTTTCCTTTTGAGATACGGAACCCTAAAAAGGAGTCAGAAGGCTGATATGACATCAGCGGGCAATTTTGTGTTAGAATTAAATACTCTTGAATTTGTATCACATTTAAGTTACAGAATAGATGCATGAAGAAAACATTATATAGAATCAAGCGTCGGCACAAAGAGTGATCTTGCGCGTTTCGCATCCATCGGCTGCGATCTTCACCAGGTCATCGGTCCACCTTGTGGCAGGTCTTCCAAAATTCCACTCCAGAACTTTTCGGGCCCATTGACCATCTGTTCTGCGAGCAATGTACCCTGCTCTGTCATCCGGCTCGAAGAACCAAATGTGGTGGAATGTATGAAGTTGCTTCTTAGTCGAATCCCATATATTTTATGATGTCTGTAATTTGTCTGTCCGTCCATTTTTTTAGATCCTGTTAGATCCAACGTGGACATTTTCTTTCCTGTTATAAATGTTTTCTATCATCTAGTATTCAAACTTCCTACATATTTTCTCATACAACAAGATTTACATTTAGAAAATGATAAAATAATGTTCCATTGTCTGGCCTGTAATAAACAATAGTGCTAACGAGCTTCTGATGGCCCTAATTTTGTTAAAAGGGGTCTTCTACCCTCTAACTTAGTTTTATTTTCAGCTACATAGAAACGCGGCTTGGCACTTTTTCTAATTTCTCTTGATTAAATAGGAATTTGTGACCTTCTACAGGTATTAAGTTTCTTGCCTAAAAAGTATCTAGTACAAAGTTAATTATTTTAATAATCTTCTCCTATTTTTGCGAATTGGATAATTATTCACGAACTATTAGAAATCTAAATACCGTTTTTGTTTTAATAACAGTAACACTGGGTCTGGTAGGCAGCCGTTCCAAGTAAAATACTGGTATTCAGCTAAATCCAGCTTGACTGGAAGCCGACCCCAATATATTACGGAAAAGAATATGCAGATGATGATGGACATAGTAACACTGGGACTAATCATGATGATAATCAGAACTTAATTTTTTGTTATCTTTAAAATAATTAATCTGTTCAACAAACATGGGCATTATGGCAATTGGCCTAAATTATCTAGTGTGATTTCGTCTCTGAACATATTTCTTTTTAGTTATTTTTTCTTCACTGCAGAGCAGTAGCCTCCTTAACCTTTCCATGTATTATAATCCCGAGCCACCTCGAACCAGCCTTTGCATTAGGCGTCTGGGTCGTATCAACACCCCTTCCTTGGCCAGACCCGGCGGTGCCGTCAAACCTCAACGTTGAAGAGACTATTGCACAATGGTCACTGTTCTTTTTCTTTTCGAGTCAATCGTAATTTTCTTACATTTTTTGGGCCCAGTACGTGGCTACGTTAATTGCAACGTCGGTGGCATTCGTTAAATCCCCCAATTAAAGCACGGTGTATGGGCAATCGGGGCACACCAACATGTGGCTCATGTTCTGAAGAGGAGCACCACACTCACATTGAATATCCGACGGGTCTATGAATTCCTATTTCGCCAGGTTGTGTTTGCAGCGGCCTACTTGTGTACGCAACCGGTTCAGTGCCTTCCAAATAGGCTACTGCAGCTCACGTCTAGGTGGCAGATGTTCCTGGGGTTGCAAGTGGTCGGATGATGTTCTTCCCATAGCTTGGTTATTGCATTAGGTGGTCGGTCTTGGATGGCCTCAGTGCGATGAAGAAAACTTTTCCGGCTCTTGTCATGTGTATCGGGCTGTCGCGACCCGCCAAATTTTATTTCAGCCTAGCAACGTTTTTTCCTGTGTTATTCTTTTAATTAAAATAAACTATTTCTCTCTGATTGAAGGCATTAAGCTCAGCCCCAATCAAATAGAATTTAAGAATAAAGTCCAAATTAGGTACCTATCCATGTATTTGGAGGGCACATTTACGACATTTTCCTATTAATGATTCCAAAAACAATAAAATTATCGACCCATCTTTTCGAACTTTCACACTACAGAAATACAGACAAACAATACAAAACATTAGAAGATGACTGTAACTTTGTGAAACAACGTAGCATACAATAAGACGAGTGCGGACAACTTGGCTGATCTTATAGCGAAGTTGGACGGTTACCCGGAATGATCTGTGGTGTAGACAAGAGAATTGAATCTGTGTGATTGTGTATAATATGTAGTTTTCTTTTTAAGGTGATTCACTAATCAACTGGCTATGTACTGTTGAGCATTTATGTTCTGTGTATGTTTCTAAGTGATCGTATAAAAAGGTGGTATTTTATTGCAGCCTGGGGCCTATTTAAGAAAACTGATAGGTGACAAGCGACAATATGAAAATTTTACAATTTTGTACATTTATTTCATACATTTTCTGCTTTACTAAATAACACCTGTCGAGAAATGTGCCAATTACGTCAGTTTTTGCCCTGGATGACTGCAAAACACTTTTCATTTCAAACAATACAAATTATTGCAATTAATTAAAATAATAGCAATTTTTTCAGATGTTGTTTTTAATTTCTTGCTGTGACCAATATCTTTGGCCACAGGTTCATATATGAGTTTAAATACGACATGTTCTACGATTTTACATAATTATGTAGATTAACTAGCTCTTTCCCACTACTTCGTATCCTGTTTTTCTTGTTCCCGTTGGAATTTCGGGAAATCCTCTCTTAGAGCTCCCTTACATTCCTCAAGGAATCTACATGCCAAATTTCATCTCTCTACGACCAGTAGTTTCGGCTGTGGGTTGTCTGTCAGTCACTCAGTCAGTCAGTTACGGAAGAATTTTATATTTATTGATTTATTGCATTTCTCTAGTCAACCAGAGACAATAGAAAAGTAGTAGAAATAGTAAAAAAAAAAAAAGAAAAGAAAAGTATTACAAGTATGGCGCTGTAAATAATGTTCACAGTTTCTATGAATAGCATGGTACAAGCTTTAAAACTAAACCTTGACGCGTAATCGAAAAACCAGTCTCCACATACAGCAGCTGTCAGACCGTATCAAACATCAGCTAAGTACGCTTCGGTGTAACAAGTTCGCTCGCTAAGTCATTCTATTAATCACGTTGAAAACGAAGTTCGTCGCATGCTCGCTCATCGAAAACCACAGAGCTTGGAAATGTGTTAGTGGGCATTGATGGAGACGGAAAGGGTAGAAGAAGTAGTAGGAAAAGGTGTTGTGACGATACCAAGTGACATGATGGTGGCCCGGTAGGTGTTCCCTAGGGAACATACTCCCGGGATAAAAAGTAGCCAAT
The DNA here is from genome assembly GCA_950371165.1 of Lacanobia oleracea. NCBI lineage: Eukaryota > Metazoa > Arthropoda > Insecta > Lepidoptera > Noctuidae > Lacanobia > Lacanobia oleracea. The sequence continues at coordinate 2,182,448 of OX493409.1, forward strand.
TTCCTTTCTCAGGCTCTAGGCTATCTCTGTACTAAATTTCATTTAAATCGATTCAGTAGGTTCAGGAAAGTTGAAGGCTTAGTTAATCACTTTGAACTACACTGAAACAGAGGCACTTCTAATTTAATATTCCACATCTTTACACATACACGCATGCACACATACACACACTCTTCCACACTGACACATGCACACACACACATGCACACATATACCATGCAAATTAATAAATGGCAATACTCTATTAATACTGAACTTATTTTTATTTTTCTTTTCTCTTTAAATCGTTTTTGTTTAGATTTTAATTTTTTAACATAATTTTCTTTAACGAATCTCGTCGTCTTACATGGGCTATGTACCAAAGAACCTGTACTTTATAATATTCTGCCTCCCAAGATACAGGTCTTGCCTAGTTTGGGAGACAGCAGTCAATGTACTTCTAAATTAACAATCCTTGTACTAGCTGTTAAGACTCTGTAATTTATGGTTGTGTTCAAATAAATTATTATTATAATAGTAGCTTTAGTGCGAAAGCGCGACAAACAGACAGAGTTACTTTCGCATTTATAATATTAGTAAGGATTTTTATTACGGCTGTGACAGCCGAAACCTCAACCACGAATATTAAAAACGCTATATTATTAAGGATTTAATGGCGTTGCTAGGTAGCTTTCGCTACTGATGATTTCGTACTCTGTGCCGAGAATAATGCTCCAATATGGCGTGATATTGAAAAGTTATCGTTTTCAAATAGTTCCTGATTGTGTTAGCGTTACATGGCTCCGATAAATTGGTAGTTTGGACTTTTTAATTGAATATTACTTCAGCTTTGCGGGAAGCGATCGTTTCCAAGTTATAGTTTCATGGTAGTTTTAATATCCTTTTACGTTTTGTTATGCAGAGAAGATTAATACTGACGTCTTCTTCATAAGCGGTTTTGTAATGACCATGTTATTGGGAGTTGGCAAATAGCACATAAAAAAAAGTTTGACTTAATTTAGTACCTATCGTACTCTTACTGTCAAACACAGCCCTCTTGTTGTAATTTACTTACTTAAATAAATAAAAAATGATTAGTGTTCTTTGTTCAGTGGCTTAATTGAGAACGGCTAGACCGATTCCGTATTCTCGGAAAATACAGAAAAAAAATGTATAGGATTTTGGTAAAGATCAGGACAAGTTCTCGTCGGGGCGGCTAATCGTTAACACTGATTATATTTCGTGTTCTGTGTTAAGAGGAAATGCTGGCGGCGAGACTTTGTATATAAAAATCAAAATTCGAGGTTTGGCTAAAATAGTCGAGAGCCAGACCTCGAATTTTGGACCGATATTCCACAAACAGAATAAGAAGGATACCGTGATATTTACTGTGTCCCTATGTTTTGCTTTTTGATGATTTATTAACTGTATAAGCACTAGAACTCTCACAAAATGCTAATAATTGTCCGATAAATCGCTGTCACCAGAGCCCTTTTTTTTTAAGGATGGTAAATCATCAAATGACTCCTCCCGCTCTGGGTGAAGCAAGAGGGTGTGTCAGACTCTTACTGACTAAAACCCATCCTTGTTCCTCCTGGTGCCCTTTGCGTTCTAAGGGTACGGCACCTCTTTCGAACAGATTCCGCAGCCCCAGCAGGCACCTGCCCTAGCGGGCCCCGTCTTCCACGCTGACATCTCTTTGAGGCGGGCTGGAATCGCAGCGCGCCGCCGACCCGGGCCTAGTTCTGATCAGACGGCGAGCCACCCACTGCTCGCCGTCCGCAGGCCCGCGCCTACGGAGGCCGAGAATCGTCCTGCGACTCCCGACGCCTGGGGCGTCTTCTTCTGTTGCGGTGACTGGGACGTGAGGTTCCCCTCTCTCTCACACGTTCGGCCTCCTCCTTTGCTAGCATTACTGCTTCGCAGAAGGAGGTGATCGCTTCCCATGCCTCCTCGCTCCGGACCAAAAATTGAACCAAGGCCGGTCGCGAGAGGTCGCCGCCGCCGATCGCCTCGACGAGGACCCGGCGGTGCTCCGCCCAAGCAGGGCAGACCTCCACCGTATGCTCCACCGTGTCCTCCTGTCGGTCCTCGCAGTGATGACACCTGGGCGCGTCCTCCCGCCAAATACGAAACAGGTATCTCCCGAAACAACCGTGTCCGGTGAGTACCTGTGTCAGGCGGAAGGTGAGGACGCCGTGGCGCCGCTCCAGCCACTCCTCAAAGAGGGGACTTATCGCCTGGATTGTTGCGTGCCCAGCGCTGGGTTGCGACAGTCGCTGTCTCCATATCGCCATGAGATCCTGCCGGAGCTCCGTCCGCTTTGCTGCGATTTGCCGCGGCATACCGGCGCTCCATAAAGGGCCATGGACCGCACGACCCCCGCGTAAAGCTTCCGGCAGGAGGCATTTGGACCCCCTAGATTGGGCAGAAGCCGCTTGAAGGCAGCCCCGGCTCGTCCCAGTCTGGGAGCCCAACGTCGGAAGTGTTCGACGAAGTTCCATCGGCTGTCAAGGACGAGACCTAAATACGTCATCGTCGACCTGACGCCGATGTGAACCCCTCCCACCGTTATTTGAGATCCCGATGGTGGCCTGTTCCGAGACCCATGGAAGCACATGGCTTCGGACTTGTGTAAGGCCACCTCGAGACCCAATTGCCGGATCCTCTCAACGACTATCGCAACCCCGCGTGTCATAGTGTACAAATTTGGGTCTTATTAATTAAAAAAAAAAAGAAGACACAGTATATATTCTTCTCATTTAGTTTGTGAAATATCTCTTAAATCGGTCCAATAATGGAGGAGAAAAAAGTTAAGAGGCAAACCTCGACATATGACTTTTTACATACAAAGTCTCGCTGCATTGCCTCTTAAGAGGTCCAGGCAGAAAAGTACAAATACAAGTTGACATCTGTGATGCCACCAACTGCAGCAGACTATTTAAACAGTGACTTGTTCGGAACGTTTCGTCGTTTTATGCGGTCAAGTTTTCTGACACTATTAAATCTACAGGGTTACTTGTAATTCGACGTATATCCATCAGGTGCCGAAAGAGGGGCCAAAATTGAACCGCCATATGAATGACCGAAATTCAATCGGTTTCGAGATATTTGGAGCACGCTTACCTCAAGATTCCCACAGGAAATTAGCAATTATTTTCATTAAAACGAGACTCAAACTCGCAGATTATTTCTCCCAGAATTACATTACTTCACATAATCTTAGAAACACGACTTTTTCAACAATAAAACTAAAGGAAAGATTACGAATACGTCGCCCCAATAAATCAGGGGTACCTCACACATACAAAATTCACTGAAACAATTGTGTGCCGGGCACATTGTCCCCCAGTGTACGATACGGCAATACATTGTCGGTACGGAGTCGTTCTTTATTAAATACACGTAGGGCACATGCTTGTGAATAAAATGGGTGTGAAAACTCTTTTTATGAGTACTATTGACGAATTATTTTAGTTACCCTTATGGATTATAAGAAACTAGTGGACCCGCGCAACTTCGTCTGTTCCGCTCCTATTGGTCTTAGCGCGATGATATGTAGCTTATAGTTTTCCTCTATAAATGGGCTATTTAACACGGAAATATTTTTTTAATATCGGACCAGTAGTTCCTGAGATTAGCGCGTTCAAGCAAACAGACAAACAAACTCTGCAGCTTTATATGTATATTAGTAATAATACAGGGCATTTTTTTTCTCGTGTAGCGGTTTCGATTCCCGGTTCAACGTGTAATTATTTAAAAATCTGTGAATGCAGTTTAAATTGTTTTTTAAACTAAAATAATGTCTTCTTTCAGTAAAATGTTCCATCTACAATATTCAAGGTACTTTCACTCCATGTGGCTTAGCCGAGGGACGCCCTGTATGTGTGAAGTATGACAGTGTGCCTACCTGTGAAATACATCAAGATCAAGTAGATATGGATAATTATCAATTAATTAAATGGGTATCACTATGAGAACAAGCAAAGCTCTCCTCTAATTATTGTACTATAAATAGGTTATTGTAATGTATTATAATTATAATACGTATTCATTTATAGAAAACTAATGACTGGTATTCTGTTCTAATGAATCCTATTACAATGAATAATTAGTGTTACTTCACAAGAGTGGTATAATTAAAAGATGAGTATTGGAGATCACTCAGAGAGTTTATAACTGCGGCTTTACTCAAACTACTTGATTTCAATTAAAAAAAAATAACTAAATTAAAGGAGGCTTAGAGAATATTGTTCCCAAATACGAAATATCCGGCCAGAAAACAATAATATTGTGTTAAAATAACCTATAATTGACTCCGAAGTTATATCAGTCTGTCCCAAAATACATCATATGAGACAAACTAATTTTTTTTGAAACCCGTTCTTAATATCAGTTAGAATTAAGATTACAGACGAAAACCCCTTTTTATTATTCACTACTACAGCCAAAATGAACGAGTAACCCTTTATCAGCTACATTTAATGTTCTCTTTTACTTGTCACAGACTAAAAAATACACAACAAATCTGAAATAAAAAACAATATTTTTCAATCTTACTCAACTATCAACTAATATGAATGGTTACGCTAATCAATTTATCAGCCGAAAAATCCCTAAAACTACACATAAAACCAATAATCCCTGTGCACAGCCACTAATCATTTAAGCGCGCCACAAACGAACGGAACGGCGAGCTAAACAGTTTCATTAAGTTTACGCCCCATTTATTTCGGCCGGCAGTGTACGGCGTAATTATCGAGTCGAATGCGACACTTTGATTGCACGCCACGATATCGAGTAGCGTTGTTGGTTCTGTTATGTTGGTGAAAGAAATTAATGTTGAACGAGGAATAAAGAGGGGCTTAAATTGTTGTGATGTTGGTAATGTGGCTTGAATGTTTGGGCTGTTTTACGATAATTTTAAAAAGGATCGAAACACACATTTTAACAAAATTTAATTACAGTTGTTGGCTATTGGTATAGTTAACCACGGATCAAAAAAGTTGCAATAAGCCTCTCGCGGTCCACTTTTGGGCATTTGCCTCTCCCAGGTTTCCAAAAATAGAACTATAGGTACACCTGAATACTGATATTTGAGGAAACTTACGAGTACATGTAAAACTGTCTGAAAAAACGAAATGAACTGAAATTGGGTTGTGTTGGTGAGGTGTGAATATGTGACCTCCAAAGCCTAGTTTGGCTATTACATACTTCGCAGTTGTAGCCCCGTTTAGAAGTTGGTACTGTGACACCCACGTGCCTCTGAAACATCGTGAAGTCGTTGGTCCTGCACCCGATCTCTTCCTGGTCGTACCATGGCATCGGACTTTGAGAGAGAGTAAAGGAACCATCGTTCGAGTCGCACGTATGCAAACACAGCAACCATTCGCTCCATTGAGACCAGCCACCGCTGCAGTAATCTGAACTACCAGGACAACAGAACCCACCAGCTTGTTGTAGATCTTGTAGTGCACTGGCTTCCCTCTGCAGCCGGCGCGGCGGCGGGAGACGAATACGTCAGAAGCTGTCGCGACACCCCTCCGTCGCACGTTTGCGAATACAGCGACCATTCACTTCATTGCCAACCACCCACCGCGGCAATAAACTGAACTACCAGGACAACAGAACAAACCTGCATGTTGCAGATCTTGTAGCGCACTGGCTCGCCTCTGCAGCCGGCGGGAGACGAACACGTCCGAAGCTGTCGCGACACCCCTCCGTCGCACGTTCGTGAACACAGCGACCATTCGCTCCATTGTGACCAGCCGCCGCGGTCCTGTGGAATAAATGGCATTGGTTATTATGTCTGAAGCAAATATGTGAAAAAAACACGTAATAGACGGAAATGTTAAACCTATGCATAAACAGCTATCATAAGTAACAACTGGTTCGAAAAGTATATATTTAAAAAAATTTAAACAATAATTCATTTTTTTTTTAATTCATATTAAACACAGCTACTTACTTAAAATTCAGTGCAGAGTGAACGAAAAACGAAAATAAAACAACGAAAAAAACTGTGAGGAAAACTTCAAAATAATTGTATTTTGTCGAATTAGGTCCTAAACAATGAAAAAGTTGAATGGATTTAAAATGTTAAGTTTTACAAAATACCACAATAATTACTGGCCACGGCAAGTGAAAAGGTCAATAAAAACCATTAGTATATTTTTAGAAAAAGAAATAAAGAAAAATACTTAATGGTACAGTTCCCGTCACGCAAGTTTGCTGCGTTTCAGGTCTTAAATAATTATATTCCTTTGAATTGGGTCACTCATAAGACTAATTCATTTGAAAAAAGAATAATATAATAAAAATAGTACTTTCATTATCTGACAAATTATAATTATGTTATGTGTGCTTATGTTTTGACGTCATGTTACCGAGGTGATGTTGTCAGTAAATTACTGTTCCTAAACTTGGTTGATTTGAATTGAAAAGTTCAATATAAAATATTTGAAATACTCAACTAACTTTAAACGCTTAAAAATAAAAACTCTTAAGTTACTAAATTTAGGAAATAAAGGGTTCAAACATTTCAGTGTCTCATGTAAAGAAAGAAATCATGAAACGACTATCCAACAATAGGTACTGTACCAAACTTGTATCATCAAATGAAGATGCATTTGGTTATAAGTATGTTCTGTATTTGTTGAATCAAATGCCGAAGTGGCCGATTTGTTAGTGCAATTTTGCTTCAGTAGTGCAAATGTCAGAGATTACCCAATCTTTGGAATGTATCTCACATTAAAGCAAAATTTCCTCCGGAGATGAGCGAGGATGCGTAGCGAGGGATCTGTTCGAATCAATAGAATCGCTTACGCTGAGCGAGGCTAAGTAAATGAAGTGATTCTTTTGATTCTTACACAACGTATCCGTTAGCTATGCATCTTCACACGCAAGTGAATCAGCAGCCTAAAACTGTCAGTAAACTGTGGTAAAAAAACCTAAACCTAAAAGTAAAGAAACCGGCCAAGTTAAAAAAAAACAAAAAAAAAAAAAAAAAAACAAAAAAAAAAAAAAAATGTCTACGTATACGTGTTCTTGAAATACAGCCCGCTGACAGACTGACGGACGGACAGTGGAGGCTTAGTAATAGGGTTCCATTGGTTACCCTTAGGGTACGGAACCCTAACAATGAGCGAAACTGATTACAACCAGGAAAAATAAAAACGCAGATAAAAGTAATTACTTGTAGAATAAATCTTTCTTTATTCAGTAACAGTGAGCTGCTCGGTACAGTCAGCAACAGACGCGGAGTGATTGACAGTCGCGGTACTGTCGTCGATAATGGCGCGCGATGTGACAGTGCACTGCTCATGATTGGAAACACACGGAGATGTATTGCGAAAGTTGTCGCTTGAGTTTGTTTAATTTGTTAGAACTTGAATCTACTTCGAATACACACATCAAGTCAATGTCAAAAACTTTTCATAATATAAGAAAATTAGAGGTGAGCAATACAAACGCTCCTTAAATATACGAGTAGGAATAAAGGTTTCATATATTTCAGTGCCTTGTGTATAGAAAAAAATCATGATACGACTGTACTCCGATAGACTCTACTTCAATCCTCAAACTATTTTTGTTTAATAAAGTACCGAAAAGGCGGGTTTGCTAGCCAACTATAGGTACGTTAATTTATTCAAATATCAGAGGATATTTTATTTTTGGAATATATCTATATTTTACAGTTATCATACTAAGATCTATTTAAGCTGTACCTTATTTAAGCAAATTAAAGATTCTTGATTTTTAAACAACGCGAGTAAGCCTACTCGAACCCGTAAACTTTTTATAAAAAAGGAGCAAAACTGATTATATCACATGAAAAGCAAAAAAAAAAACGCATGTTATGCTGGCATTACACTTGGCCTATTTGTCAAAATATTCGCGTTACAACGTCAATACAAATTTCGAATGTCAAAAGGAAGATATACTTTGTATTACACAATTATGACACCAATATTTTAACAAATACGCCATGTGAACTGCCACCAAAAAGTAAATCCTTCATTACGCATTACTCTTACAGCGAGATGCTCGGTACAGTCAACAACAGAGCGGAGTGATCGGCTGTTGCGGTACAGTCACCGATAATTGCATGCGATGTGACGGTGCGCTGCTCATGATTGGAAATACAGGGGAATATATTGTGATACGCTCGTTTAATTGAAGACTTGAAATTTTATTGTTATCTAAAGGTAAGCATTAAATAGTTTGTTCAGACTGACTACGTTGATCGTAAAGTCAAAAGTACTAACAGTATATGTACATATATTATAGTTTTATTTTATGACGTAAAAATCTGGTTAATAAGGTTTTAATAAAATTTGAACTCTGTTCTATATAACAAAAACTGTTCTGGTATAGAACAAAAATTGTTGCAAAAAAAATTAAATAATGTCAGATTTTCCGGTTTCCAATTACTACTATATCGACTGTCAAAGATCTAGCCATGAAAGCTGATACCAACACTTCAGCTTGTAAGAAATGATCTCCTATTTATGGACTGACCTCAACCTCAAGTTCAAAGAAACCTACGAGTATTTACCACAATCAGACTTCAATCAAGATCAGACTGGAATATAACACTGTTAATGCAACTTAAAAATCGATTACTTAATTTAATTTAACGATTTTATTTTCCAAAGCAAGTTAATCAAGTTTATAAACACGAGCATTATTCTCGTTCCATGCAATAAACACTGATCACCGCCGCACAAACGCAACCATATTACAATCTCCGCAACCGCGACTTTTAACAAAATTAATTTCCGTACGTTTCCATAATTTCGCCGGATTACTTGAATCGGAAAATTCAGTATAAGTGACGCGTCCCAACAGTATTGACGCGTTCGCAGGATTATGTTAAATCCTCCTGCATCATTCGTAGCTGAACTAAGCTTTAGAACATAGGAAACCAATTTATCTATTTGAGTATTCTTTTTTAGTCGCATTTTTATTGAAGTTCTCGATTGTTTTTTTTTTGTTTGATAGGTTGGGTAGGGTTTTGCTACGAGCAAGCCCGCTTCACTATTAGCTAGTTAATACAAATGCTTGCTCAATACTAGGATAAACAGTGGCGATCATCTGAAAAGTACCGAGGTGGAGCTGAGTCCCCGTGAAACGATTTCACTACTTTAGAAATCATCTCATCTGCCTAGCCTTTTCCTAACTATATTGGAGTCAGCTTCCAGTCAAACTCAATTCAATTGAATACTAATATTTTACGTGTAGTGGCTGTCCAGCTGACCTCCACAACCCAGTAACTGGGTAACACGATATTTCATGGCTTTCACTCGTATTAGATTTTCTGGCTTCTGACAATCCATAACGACTGCTAATCTACAAATGAAAGCCGGAACCAAAGGCTTAATATACTTTCCGAGGCACGGAGAAATCTCGGTATATTAAGGTCACCCATCCACAGACCGACCTCAGCAAGCGTTTCTTAACGTTAAATATTGACTCGTGCGGCTGTTAATATTTAGCTACGACTTCCAATTTGGAAAGCCATAATGATTGTTTGATATTAAAAATATTAAACACTAGCTTCTGCCAGCGGCTTCACCCGCTCGGTAGTTGAAAATTATCCCTAGAGAACACACCCGGGATGAAAAGTCGCCTATTTGTCTTTCTAATCTGTTCCGCCGTTCTGGCTCGATTGAGTAACAAACATCCATCCACTTTCGCATTTATAATATTAATAATTAGGATTGACTTTTGACAGTCGATGCCATTGATCGAATGTCATTTTGTCCAGACTTTTAAAGTTTTATTATTATTATTATTATTATTATTATTTATTATTTATTTATTATTATTTATTTATGAAAGGTAGCTTCACAGCTTACAGTAAAATAACTTAAAATTATTACAAAAACAATACGCCAATTACGAAGTACACAGAAAAGTTAAACAAGGTAAGGTGGCCAAGAGCACAGTCCAAGAGTGACTCTAAATGTATTGTGTGTGCGTGTATGTGTGCGGGTGTTTGTGCGGTGTGGGTGTCTGTGAATGTGTGCGATGATATTGTGTATGTCTAATTGTGACTAACTGCCTAGCTGACACTAGCAGGGGGTTGGAGCAACACGCGTTTGCTCCAGGATTATAATTATCTCTTTTTTAAGACGGTTCCGTGTGGTATTGAAGGGGTCGAGTGAAGGGAATTTGTCATTATATAATGCAGGTAGACGCAAAAAGGGTGACATCTTCAAATAATTAGTGGAGGCCGAAGGGACTGCTAACAGGGAGGTATGTCTGGTACGCCTGAGTGGGACGTTAAACTGAATTTTTCCGAGCAGTTGTGGACAGTCAAATTCAAACAATTTCTTCCACCATTCACTACATCATCTGCCTAGCCTTTTCCCAACTATATTGGGGTCGGCTTCCAGTCAAACCGGATTCAGCTGAATACCAGTATTTTACGCGGAGCGGCTGCCTACCAGACCTCCACAACCCATTAACTGGGTAACACGGTACTTCGTGGCAAAACTGGAGTCAGATTAACTGGCTTCTGACTATCCGTAACGACTGCCATATATCTACAAATGATATATAGGATTTCCGAGGCTCGGAGGAAATTCGGTATGTTAAGATGTTCACCCATCCACAGACCAACCTTGGCAAGCGTTGCGTAACCTTGAAGATTGACCCGTGCGGCTGTTATTATCTAGCCACGAGCTCCTCCACCATTCACTACAACACCCCTTAATCCACCACCTCTCAAAACAAGCTCATGATAAAACCTAGCGCGTGTCACACCCGCCGTGTCATCGGTACAATATACACCGCCGGGTACGACATACCCTCACATCATACCGTAACCTACTTATATAAGTACATAATATTTTGATTGACTCACGAACAAGACCAACAAAGCGGGTAATTGGGAAGGTTCTTAACATGCTACGTTTCAAAATGAGTAATATCTTTGTACTTTTAGGTACTCGTACATCCATGCGTACACTTTAGGTTTCTCAGAGCGTGAAGCTTATGTGATTTAATTTTAATTACTAACCTTCTCAGATAAAAAAAGATACTTCAGTTCTGCCTATTAGTTACTATGATATCGGTTTTGCCAAAACTACTGGACGTAGAAATCTGATATTTGGCATGTAGTTTCCTTGGAGAGTGTAGGGGAGCACGAAGAGAGGATTTCGCGAAATCCCTACGGGAACGGGATATGCGCGTACGAAGTCGCGGGAAAACGCCAGTTCAAGATAATTTGAATCCATTGTCTCCAACTCACGTGAGTGTCAATCTAAAGTTGGTTTTCGAGCGCCCATGTGTATTAAAAAGGTCCAAAATATTTAATGGAATACTGTAAGATAAAAGAGTTTGTTGCTCCTAAGTGTGATAATCGTAACCACCGAATGACGTCTACTGCTGGACATAGGCCTCTCCCGAAGGGTAGGGAGTTTGCTATAATCGCCACGCTTGGCAGGCGGGTTGGCGATCGCAGTGTATGGTGTTGCGTTTTATAGAGAACTAAATGAGATAGTTGTCTCGAATTTTGACAACCTATGTCGCTGATAAAATGTGGTTTATTCTAGTCCCACGTACATACTTTTATTAATTCCTCTTGCTCATTTTGTAAGAATAAGTCTTCTTCGTGATGGTGTTCCTTTCCTTCGAAATTTTAGCTCCGATCAGAATTCAGCCTGCGCTTTGTTCACGGTAATGCTGTCCCATTACCATGCATAAAGCACAGGACAAAAGAAGATTGCATTGTTTCCGAGAATCTTTAATCTGTCAAAATCACTCCAACAGCGTTCCACCTGCCTTTAAAGTTAGTTTAGAGAAGAGGTGGACAACGGCAGAAAGTGCCCCGCTGGGATTTTTTTTGCAGGTTTAATGTTGTCAGTAAGAGGAGTATGTTTGAGCAGTCACCGTTTTCCTTCTTATGTATAAAGATGATAAATAGATGAACTACTCGCTCGAAGACGCGTGCAAGAAAACTGCCTATAAGACTCTTCAGGAGAAATAAAAACTTGTTAAAGAAAACTTACCATCCGACCCCTAAAAGCGAGAGCCTCAGCCCAACTTACACGCACCCCCCACTACTTGAACCCACGAACCTTCACCCAATCAGCGGGGCCGTCATCTCCAAACATCACGAAACAATTGCACATCACCTAATCTTTCCTCTCTTAAACAATACAGCGCTCTCTCAATATTTTCGACGCCATATTTGCGATTCTGTGAGCGCAAGAGGAAGAGATTTGCCAGCGCGTGATGTTTTTGCATGTTCCTGTCTCGAATAAGTAATTGTTTCGAGCGGATTTGGTCGGATCTGTTAAATTTTACGATAGGTTTTTTTTTAGCATGTGTTGGGTTGTTTAGAAGATATGTTTTGGAAGATAAAAAGGTTTATGAACTTTGCCAGCTGTTATAGACTGTTGCTTCATGTAGGCTTGTCTTGGCAAGTGTCATTGATTACTCATTATTGACCATGAAGGTCATGAAACAGAGTAAATTGAGACATTATACTAATGCCTCATCAATAAATCTTGATCCTGCTGCTTGATGGTGACTTTCAACTTATTCACAAGAACATTAAAACGTGATACAAATAACACCGTGGATATATATAATCCCAGAAATTTAAGTAGTTTTCGACAGTCTGTTATGATCTAATGAAATAACCAAAGTATTATAACAATCCATAATATTTAGCCCAAAAATCGAACCCAGAACCACACGCTCAGCAATCATACTTACAACCATGAGACATTTAGATCTTGCAGGCACAGCCTGTACTGTGTAGTACTAGTAACAAAATCACCACGTCATCTCTCTTTTGCCATCGAAGCTCCGTCAGTAAAGCACATAAAAACAGAACAAGATCTACTGCAAGTGAGGGTGGAACGTGACGACCTTATAAACTGCCACTCTACGAGTAGGTTAGCACCTCCCACGCTTGAGAGCTAGGAAATTGTTTTAAGAGAACGAATTCACAACTTGAAAGGTCAAGTCAGCTTACGTTACCTTAATGACGACCTTTGACGCAATGAAGGGGTCAAAAAGGTGATCAAGTGTTAACCTGGCTATCAGGCAAGCATGTTAGTTAATTAATAAATCTTCATATTACCAAAGAAGTCGATTTACGGACGATAATTTTACGTGATAACGTCATAAGAAAACAATTGAATTCTCAACAAAAAAGCCGAATGCTTAGGCCGACCTTGCCTCTCTTGTATCGCGCTCTCGCTTGCGGAACGTGTCACTTTTTCACCGTAACAGCGCGGCGTTCATCGATTTTTAAGACTTTATCATGTCAAAAAAAAAAGTGTTTTCCGTAACTGAGACAATAACACATTAATGTAGTAAATAATACTTAGAATGATGTACTGTGAAAATTAAAGTATCTACATGATTTATTCTTAGCATTTTAAGTAATAATATTCAGCCGCAGTCGGTTATTGAGATTTACCTTAAACAACGTGTTACTGAATAAGAATTAAAAGAAAAATGCAATACCTGAAAAGGGATCATTGTACTCATCATTATGAACCAATTTTACCATGGGACCAATAGTGAAATCGTTAAACAATTCGGCTTCGGAAAAAGATGTTTCCATCGTAATTCGTAGCACCGCTACGTCGTAGCGCTACGTTGCTACGCAGCTACGTTGCTCCTTCCATATTGGAAAATAACGAGCAATATACAATAAGTCATCATTTGCTACGTTTTGTGTAGCTCACGTGTCTTTTGTGATGACGCCGCCATGCAGACGGGATGACGATGTTATGCCACACAGACATGGGGAGCGAATGATGAGATGATGCAGACTTGCGAATTTTTAAACAGAATTATCGTATACGAAAAAAAAATGGTTTGAGCTGTGTGTCTGGAGAGTCCTAAATAGCAAACGTTATTTCCAATACTAGGTTAGTTCATCTTCTCAGGATATCTGCTATGAAACGGAACTAAGATGCTGAACAATTGCTTTAATTTATACGAGGCTGGTCTGTGGACGAAATCACAATCTATCAGCGATAACTTTTGTCAAAAAATCCAGAATAAATGACATACTTGCATCACATGATTAAATTTCACTTTATCTGGCCCTAATGACACCAATCAAAGGAAATTGTATCAATGATGCTGTTCATATAAACATAGTGTGGAAAGGCTCAAAACAAAACACCGGCAAGGTGGACCGCTGTAATAAAGAGGAAGCATATACCGAGCGATCCACACTGCAGAAGACTCGAAGACACGTCGTATTTTGTAGCGATCCTCAGCAGTGCGAGAACGACGAAGAAGAAGAATGACTTACGGCCTGGTACTCTGAGAATCTGCGACAATAATAACTGACAGTCATCCCGTTTTAGTTAATCTCCGACTATTTAGTCGCTCGTCTACGCACTCCCATCCATAAATGTTTAATCCACGCGTTACGATTACGACCCTCGTGCTGAGCGCGCGGTATATCATACCTAGCCCATTATTGTGGTATATCATACCCAGCCCATTATCTCTATTGTGCGCCTTCCGCGAATGTTATAGCTTCGTTTTACTCTTTATATTCGTTTTATTTTATTGTACAGGTGGTCTTGTTTCATTTGAGAACGTAGGGCGGAGATGAACGATTTTTTTATATCGTGTAGTAGGAGCCGTGAATCCATTCGAAGGTTGAACGTTCTGACATCTGAAGGCCAATTCTACTCATTTTTATTAACAACACGTTCGCAATCGCATGTCAGTTGTAATTTGTCAAAAAAAACACCACAAGGTTCTAAAATGGTTTTGCACCAAACTTACCTAATATTGAAAATATCAAATTGTCCGTTTCAAGAGGATTTTAAGTGCTAAACCAATTTGATCATTAGTGAGCGGCCATCAAAGCACTTTTTAATGTTTTGTTGAAAAATGTTTTTTTTTCTTAATTGTATTGGGTTTGCTCCTGACTCTAGTCTATGTCAGAGATGACAGAGACAAAGTCTACGATGGAGCGAGCCTTCCCAGAAGGTGCATGTTCACTCTACCTTTGAAGAGATTAGTTTTATAACCTTTTGTCCAGGTGATTTTGAATAATTCTTTTTACAGCTATAAAACATGACAATATGAATCACAAATAAATACCCACAACAATACATAAGATAAATGTCCAATATTGTAAACAAAATAAGCTCACTAAAAAAAACTTCCAACTGCATAACACACAACCATTCAGCCTCTTCGGTTTAACCCGACCCGACATAGTCGAGGCAACTCAGCAAGCAAACGAGTGTAGTCCCGCCTTTGGCGAGCAATCTCCTAGCCAATATACTAGCTCTAAGTGACGGGCCTGACATCACTGACTGTACTGACGGCACTGACGGCACATTTAGCGGCAGAGCACTAGAGGCACTAGCCAACAAGACGGCAATAACAACGGTTTGCGCTGAAATTTACAATCGGAACGTACCCGTCAAAGGGGTGGGGTGAGGTGTACGCGATGACATTACAGCGGATAAGCTTTATGCTGAGCGATTGACGTTTTGTGCTGCCGTGGTTTAACTAAAATGCCGTTATCTGACATCAGGGTCGATTTTTTACTTTTGATGATACATTTATTTATTTATTTAAACACTTTCAGCACAAAAATGTACAGAGGTGGACTTAATGCCATAACCAGTCAACCTTTGGGTAATGCAGAGAATAGTCGTACACTCGGGGAGTGCCGGCAGAAGTGAAAACTTGAATACGTGCTTCTCTCCCTCCGTCTTACGAATTTTCGTCTTACGGTCACGCGTACTGATGGGTCACGTGTCCTGACGCGAGTTTAACATTGTTTAACCATCACAAAAAAGTGCACAACGCCGCTAAAGAAGTTTTAACTTAAAAATATCTATCGTGACAAAAATATCGATCTGTGCTTGCGAACTTTCAACACCTTTAACAGCTTTGTAAATTCGCAAACACTGATCGATAGATATCTCATTAATATAGCATCAATAATTAAGATTGAACCGGATGCTGCATTTTAGCTATACTACGGCAGAGTGTGGATGTGACGCATTTATTTTCAACCTGTTTACGTTATTTATTTTTAGGGTTCCGAATGCCCGAGTGAAAAAAGGAGTGAAAGGAAGGACAGTCTGACCATCTCTCTCTCTGTATGTCAGTCATTCCTCGAAATCTAATGAACCAGTTCAGTTGAATTTTGTACACATACCTTATTCCCTGACTCAAAGACCGATGCGGAACGTATTTTTTTTTTTTTTTTGTGGAAAGCGTCATTCTTTACGAACTTTAGATCTAGCTGTACCCGATGCTATCAATTGCATTAAAAAAACCCTTGTTAAAGATATGTCATACGTTTTAATTCAAGAAAAGAAAAACTCTATCTACATATTTATACCACCTGATCCTCTACTTCTGCCACTAAACGGTATTTCTTTATTTATTTATTGACACACCAACGACGATTGATATATTATATTTAACAGTTTAGCGGTGAATTTGTCACTTATAGGTGTGCACAGTCATCATCATCATCATCTGCCTAGCCTTTTCCCAATTATATTGGGGTCGGCTTCCAGTCAAACCAGATTCAGCTGAATACCAGTGTTTTACGTGGAGCGGCTGCCTACCAGACCTCCACAACCCATTAACTGGGTAATACGGTACTTTTTGGCAAGACTGGAGTCATATTTACTGGCTTCTGACAACCCGTAACGACTGCCAAAGATCTACAAAATGACAGCCGGGACCAACGGCTTAACGTGTTTTCCGAGGCACGGAGGAAACTCGGTATGTTAAGATGGTCACCCATCCACAGACCAGCCTTGGCAAGCGTTGCTTAACCTTAAAGATCGACCCGTGCGGCTGTTATTATTTAGCCACGAGCTCCTCACACACGTACTTGTACATAATTATAATCAATATCGAAAACTAAAATTAAATTAAATAATAAAAATTTAAAAACCGTATCGTAGTGTACTGTGTAAATAAATAAGAATGGACAATATACGCTTGTACGCTTGTTGAGCATTCGATATAGGGCTAAAAATATGTACCTAATAGTGAAATGCAGTTAAAGTTTGTTATAGCGAGGATCTTATGAGTCATAATTCGATTTTTAGCTACTTAAAGTACAAAATCGCTTGCAAGACCCCAAAAACCAAATCGCTCTTCGCCTACAGTGCAAACACCAATACAATACTGTCGTGTATGCAAATTTCAACCCTCGGGTGTACAACTTCAATTTGTCTGCTGCCACCCCATACTTCCATTTTTAACCCTGCTCTTTTACAAACTCCCGTTGTATCTCGATAATTAAATTCGGCGTACATTTGTTCCGGATCTAATATTTATAGGATTTCGTATTTGGGATATTTCGGGATTATGAATTTTGGGTGAATATTTCCATTCCCTTGCATATCCTGTAGCAGTCTCCATCTACTCTAAGCAACTTATAGGTTGTTTGATTTTAACGATCGTTATTTTCGTATGATATGTTAGAGTAGAGGAGTGAGACGAGGTTCGCTTGAACCAGTGCCTATCAGGGTTGCGGAATTTGTTCGAAAGAGTCGCCGCGGCCCTGGAACGCAAAGACATTAGGAAGATTTCAGATGGGTTTTAGTCAGTAAGAGATTAGTCTGATACTCCCTTCTGCTCCGCCCAGAGCGGGAGGAGTCATTCACTGATTTCCAATCCTTAAAAAAACAAAAATTGGATGAATAGAAAGAAAGAAAGAGGAACTACAAAGCTAAGATAGGTACGCTAGTCGAGGTCGGGGGTTATTCAGATCAGATCAGATCAGATAGGCATTCGTTCCGTGTTAAATACTGGTACTAGCTGCATCCGGTTGGTTGTTGTGTAAGCAGAACCCAACATAGTTGGAAAGAGGCTGGCAGATTGAGTAACATTTATTTTCTATGGAAGGGGAATCAAATTACTCCTTCCGCAGAAGCAAGAGCAGAAGGGAGTGCCAGATTCTCACTGACTAAAATCCATCCGTGTTTCTCCTGATGCCTTTTAATTTGCGTTCCAGGGCCGAGGTGACTCTTTTGCACAAATTCCACCACCCTGGCAAGAGCTACCGTAGTAATGAGATTCTATTTCAAAAATGGTGTCATTTCATAAAACAAACTGCAACAAAACTTCGTTTATCCATGAAACAAAGCTTTGTAGAAAACTAACACGTTTTTCCCAGTTTTAATTTGAACCAGCTTTCAAAGTGTTGTGATTGGGGCGTCGCGTCGCTCCATCGATGTGTTTCATCAACGCCTCGCTGACGCGCCTAAAATAAACGCTTTAATCTTTGAAAAAAGTCAATTTTGCATATTTGAAAACAATCTGTTTTTTGTCGAGTTCGATAAGTATCGATTTTAAAATAAATTGAGTGCTCACCTGATGGAGAGTGGACTTTTGATAGGGCAACGAAGTTATCGTTTGACAAAAATCTTTTAGACAAACTTAATTTTATGGGTCCAATGTTAGCTGTAAGGGAGCCGTCGTATGTAGGGGTAATCTGCGGTGTGCAGGTAGTACATTCTTCAACTTAAAATTTTGTATTAAAAAGATAAATGGAGATTAAAAATTAAAATATAATAAAATAAGCGGCATAGTTTCAGGATTCAAACGAGGTCAATGATGAGCTGTACAAGTTATTTAATACTGGTTGGAAAAAAAACAATTTGGGTCAATCCACACGAAAAGAAGAAGCTGTTTAGGTGATAGAACTGTATTAGATTATTATCTCTACTCTAGATTACCTGTACTCTATCTTCAAACCACGTTCAAAACGTTGAAGTATCTTCTACCTATATACGCATGTTAAATCGTGCACCGCAACTTTGAAAAAATTTCAAAATAGCGGCGGCCGGGCTATGCCACATTGGTTCTATGCCATTTTTGCCGATTTGAAAATTGCCTTCGCCAAGCTAGCGCTGACAGAATGTTACTTGTCCTCTCCTTTCATCAACTTACCTTGCCATGATGCGTGGTGTTATCGTGGTGCTGCTCAATGATCTCCGGATCTTCGGTGGAGATGTCGTGCCCGTGGCGATGCCCGCAAGTTATGTGCGGTATCTGTAGCAAAGAGAAGGAAACTGATAAGTACTACACTAGTAACTGAATAAAAAAAAAGTGGAGCTCGTGGCTAGATAATAACAGTCGCATGAGTCTATCTTCAAGGTTAAGCAACACTTGCCGTTGTTGGTCTGTGGATGGATGACCATCTTAATATACCGAGTTTCCTCCGTGCCTCGGAAAGCACGTTAAGCCATTGGTCCCGGCTGTCATTTGTAGATATTTGGCAGTCGTTACGGATAGTCAGAAGCCAGTAAATCTGAGTCCAGTTTAGCTATGAAGTACCGTGTTATCCAGTTAATGGGTTGTGGAGGTCTGGTAGGCAGCCGCTCCGCGTAAAATACTGGTATTCAGCTAAATTCGGCTTGACTGGAAGCCGACCCCAATATAGTTGGGAAAAGGCTAGGCAGATGATGATGAACTGAATAAAAAGAAAAGTCATTTGCGTGATACACACTAGATAAATCACGTTAAACAGTTAGAACTGCTGTTACTCGTAGATTTTTGACGGTTATTACGGGAAGTCAGAAGCCGGGACATTCGGACCACCAGTTTTACTAAGGGGCATACCTATTACTCTGTAAGTATGAGTATTTTCTTAAAAGTCTTAAATAAGAATCAACTCTAGCAACTAAAAGTGTTTTTTGAGTATTTTTTCATTTTCTTCACCTATCTACACGAACAAAAACTTCTTAAATAAGTAACTTACCTCGGAAATAAGATACAACTGTTTAACCAGCGCAAAATTGCCACAAAAACTTCACCAAAAAAAGTGCAAGCACCAAAAAACGGTCACAACTGTTACAACAGTAGCGCCCTCTGTGCCTCTTTTTGCTCGAAAACGTGTAACCAGCGCGCTTCCCACCCACTAAATCACTTCGCTTGTTGGAAACCTGCGCTAAATGGCCAGCCGTGCCACGCTGCTGACCCTGTTTCATGGTCCACTTTCAGGATCATAAAAAACTTTATGCAGATGAATCTGACAGTTTGTACTTAGGGTTGGTTGTAACTAGTTTGGGGAAGAGAGATTATGATTAATAGTCGACTGTTTTCCCAGTAGGAACGGAAAGCATAAAGTTTCTTGGAAAGTTTAGACCGAGGTAATAGGTAGACTCTCATTTCGCCAGTTTTTCGAGCAAAAAATTTAGACTCTGGGCAGTGATAAAAAAATTGCCTGACGTAGGAATCGAATCCATTCTTGAGTTTGATTCTTACGTACTGGAACACTTGAAGCTACTAGACTGACGAGGCAGTCTGATATTGTACCTAACGACTTTACATAAGTCTAACTGAATAAAATATCCAGTAAAGAAACAGCATTTTACAAGAAGAACACACACAAAGCTCTTCATAAAAATATCGACGTATTCTCCAAAAAGCATTCTATATCTCCACTTTTCAAAACTATTTCCGTAATGCAAGAAAAACATGGCACCCCTCATGTTTGTTCAGGCGCTCGATGAATCGTGCATATACCGATACGTCCGTGTTCAGATTAGGGATGTAACGCAAGGGCATTTAGCAGAGGTGGATGTGAAGGCGTGTATTTCCATGGCACCTACGCAAGGTGAGTTAGAGGCGGTGGTGGAAAGTAAGGCTACAGCTTAATTAAAAGCTATTTTCAACAAAAACTCAACCTATTGGAAATTAAGAGGGTATAAAATTTGAGTATTCTTTGGCTTGGACAGCAATAAACACACTACCGAGTAATATTAATGAATAATACTATCCCTAAAATGATGGTAATAAAATAAAGCTGGTAGGTGCTAAAGTTTCAAGGTAATAAGCAATCTTTCTTTTCTTTTTATTTTGGGCAAGCCGAGCCGCTAGCGACTATTCTGTTAATAGTTAAAAGTAAAATGGAAAAGCGAGTCTGTGTAAGATTTAATGTTTAAAAATATATATAAGACGCGACAGCAAAAAAAAATATACGTAACAACTATATCAATCGAATAACGGTTCTGTAGCCGTATACATTCTTCGATTGTTGTAGTTTATTTTAGTTTTTTTTTTGCCTATTAGTGTCTATAAGTATGATATAGGTATGAGGAGCTCGTAGCTAGATAATAACAGCCGCACGGGTCGATCTTCAAGGTTAAGCGTTGCTTAACCTTGAAGATCTTTGGCAGTCGTTACGGATTGTCAGAAGCCAGTAAATCTGACTCCAGTCTTGCCATGAAATACCGTGTTACCCAGTTAATGGGTTGTGGAGGTCTGGAAGGCAGCCGCTCCTCGTAAAATACTGGTATTCAGCTGAATTCGTTTTGACTGGAAGCTGACCCCAATATAGTTGGGAAAAGGCTAGGCAGATGATGAGTGTCTATCACTATAATCTATGCGGTGACTTAAAATCACACAAAAACGACGGTCAAAATGAACGCGTTCTGTCGGAGTTGCATTTTTTTTGCAAAAACTGGGAACATGTTATCCGACTAGATCGAAAAGTAAGAGAGAGTTAGTGAGAGACAAACGTTTTCTTTATGATTTGCGAGATATTTGGTTTTCAGTAAAAAGAGCGTGTAATGTGTTATCACTGCTAATGATTACTAACTCCAGATTTCTAGACCATTTGCTGTGTGTTCATGTGTGAACGCGGAGCGCAGAACTCGACCGTAGAACGCAACCGCCTTGGCGGTGTGTTCGGCCCCACAGCCGAAATAAAAGACGTACCACGTCAAAATATGCGGAGGTATGATTTTTTGCGAAAATTCCGGCCTTTCAGATGCGGGGCGTTTCGCTACAACCCTAGAATGGATGCAACTCGGTTCAATCAGCTGCGCGCGATATTCGATACAATCGATTATCTATTCGAATCGGGACATCTCGATAAACAGAGTGATTTGTGTTCTGTAATCTATGGCGCACTTGTGTTTAGGGATTGTGTTCACGTATGCAAGTTATTATTGGCAATTCAGATAACTATTTTGTTTATGATAATGTCTACTGCAGGTCTAAAAGATCACTTAAACAGATTCAGAAAGCACATCACGCTACCCGTCTTTGTCAAATTTTCTCAATCAACCTGGAACCTAATACTTTTTCGGCAATGAAGATGAAAATGAAATGAAAATGAGGAGTTCGTGGCTAAATAATAACAGCCGCACGGGTCGATCTTTAAGACGTTATGCTTGCCTAAGTTGGTCTGTGGATGCACGTTAAGCCATTGGTCCTGGCTGTCATTTGTAGATTTTTGGCAGTCGTTACGGATAGTCAGAAGCCAGTAAATCTGACTCCAGTCTTGCCATGAAGTACCGTGTTACCCAGTTAATGGGTTGTGGAGGTTTGGTAGGCAGCCGTTTGACTGGAAGCCGACCCCAATCATCATCTGCCTAGCCTTTTCCCAACTACATTCAAACCGGATTTAGCTGAATACTAGTATTTTACGCGGAGCGGCTGCCTACCAGACCAGAAGCCGACCCCAATATAGTTGGGAAAAAAAGGCTAGGCAGATGATGAAATTTGACAGATAGTTGGGTTATTAATATTATGATTTTACTAAAGTGGCGTTTTTAGACCTGCAGGCTACCCGTCACTGTAATTTTTTTTTCAATCAACCTGGAACCTAATATTTTGGCAATAAAGATGAAAGAAATTGAAATTTTACAGATTGTTGTATGATTAATATTATTCTCGTTATAAGATTCTACTAAAGTTGCCATTCAGACCCGCTATAGTAGTTGTATTGTCTTTCCATTATTTTTCTCAACATTATAAAATAAATCGCTGTCTGCGTTTTACTCACTATTTTCACTATTAGAGAGTTCAATAAACAAGAAAGGTTTGTGTAGGTATATTAATTGCACCTTTGCGCAGCTGGGGCCGGTCGCCCATTTTGAAAGCTCATTTGTTTTCAGTTTTTTCAAGTCTTTTGCATAACACAGACATAGAAACTCGATGTCACTCAACTTTAAACATTATTATATCAAAGGCAATCCCAAGTTTACAGACTTATTAAGTGATACAAAAAAAAAATGGTTTTCTGTAAAGTCGGTTTGCGGACGATAATTTTACGTGATAACGTCATAAGAAAACAATTGAAATCTTAACAAACAAGCCGAACGCTTAGGCCGATCGTTTGTATCGCGCTCTTGCTTGCGGAACGTGATACATTTTCGTGCGCGCAGCCGACGTTCATCGATTTATAAAACGTTATCACGTCAAAAGGTCAAAGAGCCGACCCAAAACACCTACGCTTGGCAAACAGTAAGTTACGTATTTCAAAAGTCTCTATGTATCAGAGCAAAAATACGATAAATTTAATTATAGTTATAGATGTTTTATCAGGCCGGGTCGGCATTTTCCGGCCCAGTGACCATCTTCGCTACATTAGTTTAACTGACCCGCCCGGGCCGATGGCGCGCCAGCTACTTTTTTTTGTTTATTTTTATATTTTACGGTTTTTTTCGGCCGGTGTTATTTTGTTTTATGCGTGAAATACGTTGAATAGGCTTGGTGGAGGTTTTGTCCCGTTCAGGTCATAAACGGCGAGATTTCAGATTTTATTGGTCGGTAATAATTTTGCAATGGTTAAGTTCCTTTGATAGATCAAGTAGCAAATGTTTTTAGAGGGTATGCGGTACAGAGAGTAAAGTCCCGCATACCCCCATTGAAAAGGGAGGATCCTCCAACCAGGCGGATGTTGTGCCTTTTTTTTTAAGGATGGGAAATCATCAAATGACTCCTCCCGCTCTGGGTGAAGCAAGAGGGAGTGTCAGACTCTTACTGACTAAAACCCATCCGTGTTCCTCCTGGTGCCCTTTGCGTTCTAAGGCTACGGCACCTCTTTCGAACAGATTCCGCAGCCCCAACAGGCACCTGCCCTAGCGGGCCCCGTCTTCCACGCTGATATCTCTTTGAGGCGCGCTGGAATCGCAGCGCGCCGCCGACCCGGGCCTAGTTCTGATCAGACGGCGAGCCACCCACTGCTCGTCGTCCGCAGGCCCGCGCCTACGGCGGCCGGGAATCGTCCTGCGACTCCCGACGCCTGGGGCGTCTTCTTCTGTTACGGCGACTGGGACGTGAGGTTTCCCTCTCTCTCACACGTTCGGCCTCCTCCTTTGCTAGCATTACTGCTTCGCCGAAGGAGGTGATCGCTTCCGATGCCTCCTCGCTCCGGACCAAAGATTGAACCAAGGCCGGTCGCGAAAGGTCGCCGCCACCGATCGCCTCGACGAGGACCCGGCGGTGCTCCGCCCAAGCAGGGCAGACCTTCACCGTATGCTCCACCGTGTCCTCCGGGCGATCCTCGCAGTGATGACACCCGGGCGCGTCCTCCCGCCGAATCCGAAACAGGTATCTCCCGAAACAACCGTGTCCGGTGAGTACCTGTGTCAGGCGGAAGGTGAGGACGCCGTGGCGCCACTCCAGCCACTCCTCAAAGAGGGGACTTATCGCCTGGATTGTTGCGTGCCCAGCGCTGGGTTGCGACAGTCGCTGTCTCCATATCGCCATGAGATCTTGCCGGTGCTCCGTCCGCCTTGCTGCGATTTGCCGCAGCAGAGGTGTCTCGCCCCGGCGTTGCGCCTCCACGCGCCACTCGTAAATGTAGGCGGATGTTGTGCCTGGCGGGCTACTGCCCGATAGTTGATATTGGGGCTGATGTAGATGTTCAAATCGCACGGTAAACTTTGTTTGCACGATTCAGGATTTTAGTTTGCTGCAGTTTGCAGTTGCATAGATGGCGTTGCGGTTCTTTTTGCGGCGATGTAGATTTGCTCCGTTGGTTTTTTTTATGGCGGCATTGATGCTGCTACATGTTTTTGGTTCTGACTCAAGCTTAGTGAAGAAAAAGCTTAAATTAGGAAGGCAGAAGATGATAAGAAAGCAAAGCTTTCTTTTATTTAACAGTTTGTGTACACACATTACATAGAATGAAATCCCTTCCAGCATACCTGTGAAAGGAGAGTTGTATAAAAGATATGTAAACACCATGTGTATAGGTATTTACAAATAAAACAATAAATTAATAACATACAATACATATTACTAAAATAAATATGATATCAATCATCATCATCATCATCATCATCATCTGCCTAGCCTTTTCCCAACTTATTAACTAAACTTAATATTCTATCTAGTTCGGACACAGATGTTCAACATCTGAATTTAGAATTAAGTAAGTGTATTGTTGGTATGTTATTTAAAGGTCTGTATGTTTGTTATTTTTAGAAGAAAAATAAATTATTATTATTAACTATATTGGGGTCGGCTTCCAGTCAAACCGGATTCAGCTGAATACCAGAATTTTACGTGAAGCGGCTGCCTACTAGACCTCCACAACCCATTAAATTGGGTAACACGGTATTTCTTGGCAAGACTGGAGTCAGATTTACTGGCTTCTGACAGTCCGTAACGACTGCCAAAGTTCCACAAATGACAGCCGGGACCAACGGCTTAACGTGCTTTCCGAGGCACGGAGAAAACTCGGTATGTTAAGATGGTCACCCATCCACAGACCAACCTTGGCAAGCGTTGCTTAACCTTGAAGATCGACCTGTGCGGCTGTTATTCTTTAGCCACGAGCTCCTCACACACGTACTTGTACATATAATCAATATCGAAAACTAAAATTAAATTAAATAATAATATCAAATTTAAATTTAAAAAACATATCGTAGTGCTGTGTAAATAAATAAGAATGGATAATATACGCGTGTACGCTTGTTGAGCATTCGATATAGGGCTACAAATATGTACCTAATAGTGAAGTGCAGTTAAAATATGTTATGTTGAGGACCTTACGAGTCATAATTCGACTTTAGCTACCAAATATGATACCAACACATACTCAATAATATTATAAGATAAATAATCTATATCTATACTCTACACTAATATATAAAGCTGAAGAGTTTGTTTGTTTGTTTGCTTGATTGCGCTAATCTCAAGAACTCCTGTCCGATTTGAAAAATTCTTTCAGTGTTAGATAGCCCATTTGTCGAGGAAGGCTATAGGCTATATATCATCACTCATCACGCTAAGACCAATAGGAGCGGAGCAGTAATGAAAATTTTGACGCAGACGAAGTTGCATGGGTCAACTAGTAATACATACGAGGGTGGATTGAAAAGTTCGCGGCCTAACACTTAAATACTTAAACTATTTTAATGTAACTGACCTCATTCGATTAGTATACTCTCTGGTTGTCAAATAGTAAAATTATATCGCAATAGCATTAACTGTATTTAAATTAGGCTGAATTTTGTGTGCCTTTGTGCAGCGTTTTTAAAGAATGGAGGAAATTGAGCAACGTGCGGTCATCAAATACCTGTTTAAAAAAAAACTAACTCCAAAAGAGATTCACAAAGATATTTTAAAAAAAATGGGGGAAATCTGCTCCGTCGTATACGACTGTGAAAAAGTGGGTTGCTGAATTTAAACGCGGACGAGAGAGTATTGAAGATGACCCTCGCTCTGGCCGGCCTATGACGTCTACGACTGAAGAAAACATCGGGAAAATCTGTGATCTGATATTGACAGATTGGAGATTGGCCATCAGGGAAATTGCAGACACTATTGGCATCTCGTATGAACGAACACAAAACATCATAGTCAATGAACTTGGATTTTCTAAGGTTTCTGCGCGGTGGGTACCCAGATTGCTTTCAGTCGAACAAAAACAAATACGCCTCACGATTTCTCGCGACTGTTTGAAAATGTTTGAGGCTGATCCACAAGATTTTTTGGCCAGATTTGCAACAATAGATGAAATTTGGGTACACCACTACACCCCAGAGTCAAAACAGCAATCCAAGCAGTGGAAAAAACCTGATGTTTTCAGTCAGTTTTTTGGGATGCTAAGGTTGTCATCATGGTGGACTACCTTGCAAAAGGTGAAACTATAAACTTGGCTTATTACTGAACCCTCTTACGTCGCTTGCGTGAAACAATCAAAAAGAAAAGGCCATGATTACTCAGCAAGAAAGTGTTGTTCCATCAGGATAATGCACGCGTTCACACGTCTGTTGAATCTATGGCTCAAATTCGTGATTGTGGCTTTGAATTACTGCCCCATCCCACTTATTCCCCTGATTTGGCACCTTCAGACTTTCATTTATTCCCAAACCTAAAAAAACACCTTGGAGGTCAAAAATTTTCATCAAATGAGGAGGTCGAAGCTGCGGTGGGTGACTTTTTTGAAGGCCTTGAAGAAACTTTTTTTATGACCGGCATACAGGCGTTGGAAACCAGATGGAAGAAGTGCATAGAGTTAAGTGGAGATTACGTGGAAAAATAAAATTACTTTTGCTTATATTTTATATTGTTTTCTTGCTGAGGCCGCGAACTATTCAATCCACCCTCGTCTTATAAGCAACTATGACGGTAAATAAAGGTCACAAAATCTGACAGGTGACTTAGAAAACGTAAAAGTGTTTCGAATCTACCTCAAATATTGACTCAATAAAATACAACATCATAATTCCTATTCAATGAAAATCACGAATAACACGTCAAAGCCATAAAACACTAATTACAAACAAAAATTCAAAACATAACCACAGTCTAATGAATCCACGCACGAGGGAAATTCAGAACAGCGGCGGAACAAAAGCGCCTATTGTTTTCACAAGAGCAATGCTTCGCACGAACTCGGGAAGCGTCGATTCAATTAATTGTAGGAACCTATTATTCAATCGATTGTATTTTGTATTATTTGTCGAAATGTTGTAATTATTTCGTAACTTTCGATGGTTATTGCTGATATTGTGTTGTTCTTGTTGGTTTTAAGTGGATTTGAGTACTTTGGAAATTAGAACAATGGTATTTTGTATGAATAGGTATTGTTTATAGATTTGCTACAAAACTAATTGGCTGCCCAGCCCAGTTACGCGTACCTACCTAGTACATTTATTTATAACATAAAAGTTATTGAACTCTGATGAATGTCATACAATAAATAGTATTTCACTATTCTGTCAAACAATTAATTTTGAACGTAGCACTAAAATTAACTCGTAAATCATTCCAAAAACGCCTACTATTATCGAAAATACCTACACCTACCACATACAAAATTAACCTTTACACCCTACAAAATCAATACCTGTCGGCAAAATCCAGCAGTATACCTTATAGATAGTTTAGAAATTTAGGTTTTTAGTTCTCAATAATTTCGTGCAATCATTATAAATTCTTCGAAACTAGCTTTTGCCTACGACTTCGTACGCGCTCGTCTCGTTTTTTCTCGTTCCCATAGGAATTTCGGGAACTCTCTAAATGCTAAATTTCAGCTTTCTACAACCAGTATTTTCAGCTGTGCGTTGTCGTTGAGTCACTCAGTCAGTAACGGAAGAATTTGATATAGGTACCTATTAGGATAGTCAACTCTCACTTTTACAAATTCAATTATATTTCAGCATCACATCCATCGAGCGAACTCATACACCAAAAACTAATTGGATCTCCCTTCTCTACCGTAATTATTTCCATAACAACGGTTCCCATGGAAACCCCATAGCGACGCCTGTTAGTTCAATAAACACCGAACATTTTGTGTCACGTTGTAACAATTTTCCTTTGCCAATTAAAATGGTAATTTTCCTTGTTAAAAGAGCTGATGAGAATCAGTTTTTATTCGAAACAGATGTTGATAAAGAAGTGGATGAAGTCGTGAAGGATATCTCAGCGATCTTCAATGGGAGGCTGAAGGTGAACAGGCTGTGCTATGAGATGGAAGAGCTGAAGAAACATGGGACGTTCTTGCCACTGGAGATGCAGGGACTGACTGATGAACAGGTTAGTTGAGCTTTGCCGATGTGTTTGAATATAAATATAATAATAATTATTATTATTTTATATATATATAATTGAATTCAAGTAACAAAGACCTATAACATAATATATACCTTATAGACTATCATACATATTATTTATAAAAACCTTAAAAAATAACTATTGTACACGAAGTGACGGTGTCGTTTTGCGTTGCATGGTGTAGCGTAGCCTTCCGATAAATCGCCGATACACGACACTCTAAAACTTGATTCGTGAAAATATTATGATAATCTTCAAATCTTATTATGATTCCTTCACAAACAGACAATCACATAATCCTAAGCCTAATTAACCCTGGGCATGCCTTGTAGGGTCTATCAGGCCCACCCTTCAACTGAAACCGTTGTATTTCATTAAAATATGATGTTTCTGCATCACCACTCTCAGTAGCTAAACATCATCAACCAACCGACGCCTAATGGCCACTATTTTAGTCCGGAGTCAGCTGAGATGGTGAAAAAAAACCCGAGCGCCGGTGTCAAATTAATTCAGAGGTTATACCTTACACCTCTGCCTACACCCGTTGATGGTAGTGACAAGAACTGATTATTATAGCATTATTTATAGTCTTTGTCTTGTGCCTCCTATTTTCTAAAGTTTAGTTGAGATTTCTTTTCTTACACATAAGTGTAAAAAAGGCCTGTTTTTGCTAAAAACAACATTTACTATGTTTTTTTAATTTATTTAGTTGATATGGTGGATTTGTTTTCTTCATTTTTCCCTCTACCATATACCCCTAGTATATATGAAAGTATGTTTAGATACACTAGTTACCACAACTAGTACGAAAAATAGTCACTTTAAAGTCGGGTCTGACAGACCCACCAGGCATACCGCGTAACATTTTGCCACCAGGCATACCGAAGGTTAATATTATGAAAGCAAAAGTGTGTTTATTTGTTTGCTTTCTCGCCTAAACCGGTGAACCAATTTTGATGAAATACCCAGACAGACATAGGAACCTGGAGATGGTTATAGGCTACTTTTTTTTGCAAAAATCTGTATTAACGCGAAACTAGGTTTTGTCCAAGGCTTGTGCCTTTTATAATCCACTTCATCAAGGTTTAACAACGTAGCAAGTTGTACTAAAAAGAGTTTCTTTATTTCAGATTATGGAGCTAAAACTAGAAGACCCGTGGGCAAAGCGCTGTGCTCCGCCAAACCACGTGTTTGTGAAGGACGACATGGGCCGCCGCTGCGGGCTCGCCCCCCCTCCCAACATGCAGGAGATCATCAAGAAGGCTACTGAAGATGCCAAAGAGTTTATCAGTAAGAAACATGTAGGTGATAATGGTCAAGTTCAATTTTTGTAACAAATCCGTTCCAGTTGACCGATTGAAATCACTTTGGGTAAAAAAAAGATTCAGATGGTTGAAGATGTTGTACCTTTGGACTAAAAAACACTCCAAATCATACATTTTTATTTTTATCCCACAAAGATGCCTTAGCAACTAACAAAAGTAGATTTATGTATCTACTTTTGTTAGTTGCTAAGGTTTTGTTAGTTGTTCTTTTGTGGGCGACTGATATTTTTATCTTTAACTTCAGCATATAACCTGAGTACACTATTGGGTTGGGTCTGCTATTTTTATGTAGTTGAAAGTACTCTCCCAAAAGTAATCCAATTCTAACAACTATTCCAACTGTTTTCAGGTCGATCTCCGAAAATGCCTGACCCAGAAAGATGTTGCCAGGGCCCTAGATGAACTCCGAGGAGCCACCAAGATAGTGTTCCCTGGAGGTCTTCCACCGCACGACCCAGTTCGTATGGAGCTGGACAATGTGGAGGATCTGAGTGGGACCCAGGCTTCAACTGAAGTCATTGACCCGTCTCTAGCCTGTCTCTGGGCTTGTGGGAAGAAGTTTATCAGTGGAAACAAACTGAGTGATCATTTGGGTAGATATTATTTTAGTCAGAGGGCGAATTTTACCAAAGAAAATGATAGCGATCAGCGTCAGCGTCGTTATTTTCTGTAGAATGTTAACACTAACAGCTCTTGAACGCAGTTCAGATGCCGTTCAGTTTTATTGGTGAAACCCGCCCTTATTGGTTTCATTCGATTGGATGTGGCAGAAGGTGGTTTAGCAGAAAAGTCTTTGTCACGTTTTAAGTTTTGTGGTAGTGTTATCATGTCAGCAAATAGTATACCCAACAATATAAACTTTTAAGATTTTAGGATAGGCTGAAAAGCTATCTGGCGCTGGATAGTATTTGTTAAAACTTAGTGATTAGTTAAATAGGAGCTTGTTCAAACTTTTTGATTAAAAGAGTATGAAGCCAGTATCTAAATTGACCTAATACAAATATTCAGACTAACGACCCCAGCGAATTGACATTGTAGATTTAGGAGAATTGGAACGTTCAATTGGAGACGTTAATCAAAAATTTTGCGAAGTATTGGTACTGAATAAATGTTTGGTTTAAATATTAGGTCATTCATATTCCAGCAGGCATTTCTAGGGGTATTTCATAGCCTAGAACAGGTTCTAGCCGAGGGGCTGTAAAGGTTAGGTAGATAGTCATTTCATGTAAAATGTTGTTAATCGGCTGCAAACACACTGGAAGCCAACCCCTACATTTTTGGCCCAGACCAAGTGATATTCAATCAACAAACTTATTGAACTATTCGGCAATCCCCATATGCATGCGTTTTTTTTATTTGCAAATTGAAATACTTATCAGCTCTTTCGATCGAAATGTCCGATATAAACTTTGAGGTCAAAGTCTATGCCCCTATACAGCTGCCATGGAAAACAATGTTTTCGCGAGAAGGACAGATGTATTAATTGTAAAAATATTTCTGTCCCTCTCGTGTTTCTATGTATCTTCTTTGTTTATCGAGAAATTTTGATAAAAAAGCCATATGGTAGTATTATTCTAGTATTGATCGCTCTATCAAATGGTTTCAGGCAGGAACAACAAGACGAAAGTCACAGTGAAGTTATGCAATAATTCCGAAGGTGCACCAGGTCGGGAACCTATCATGTCTGAGGAAGACCGCAAGCAGCTGACCCTCCATGCTTACAGAAAGCAAGAGGAATGGAAGAAGCTAGAGCAGGATGAAGATGACAGCTACCTGGACTCCAAGTGGTCTGATAAGCAGAATATGAAGAGGCAGTTCCATGGCTTGGAGAATATTTCTTGGAGGCCTACTCTTAGAAAGTAGATGACATGTCTACTATAGATTCTTTCTTGAAGAAGTAATCCTTTTGTCTTCTTTTGGTCATTTCATTTTTCTTTATTAATATTATGTTATGTATTTGCATCGTTGCCTTTCAATATAGGTTGTTTTCGCTTGTCTTTTGGTGTTTTATTCAGACTATCATTTGTTTTTTAGGTGTTAAGCTTGTTTCACACGTATCACACACAACGTCCGTCCGTCGCGATAAAAGTTTGTCAAGCTGTGGTCACGTGTGAATAGTGTCGCTGCGGTTTCTTGCGGTTACGTTGTGGTGGTTCAAAATGTGAATGTGTTTGCGATGTGGCCGGCCGCTATATAGGTAGTTCATGGTGTTGCTGGTGGTTGCGTTTTCGTTGCGACGTGGCTGCGTGTGGTCGGTATCAAACACGCGGTCGATAATGATGGCAAAATGTAGGCCGTGGGAGTTGTGAGTATTAATTATCATAATCACAGTAAATAAGCGGCGCCCACGTGTTGTGGTACGTGTGTAACAAGCCTTAATCTTCTTCCTCTGCTTCATACCATAGGCATGGCAGTCAATTAAATTTGAGTAGCCATTCCCTCTCCCACGGCATCATC
This sequence comes from Lacanobia oleracea, assembly GCA_950371165.1. NCBI lineage: Eukaryota > Metazoa > Arthropoda > Insecta > Lepidoptera > Noctuidae > Lacanobia > Lacanobia oleracea. The sequence goes on from OX493409.1 coordinate 2,214,997, forward strand.
CTCTTATCCTGCCCTCTGTCTCCCAAAACTTGCAGCCATAGTACATGTTTTGGGGCATGCACTGTCACCAACAATGTTTGCTAATGATTATCGGCTTCCACGCAGGCGAATCCGTCAAAAGCTAGTCTAGTCTAGCCTAGCCTCTTCCCAACTATATTGGGGTCGGCTTCCAGTCAAGCCGGACTTAGCTGAATACCAGTATTTTACGAGGAGCGGCTGCCTACCAGACCTCCACAATCCATATACTGGAAAACACGGTACTTCATGGCAAGATGGGAGTCAGATCTACAGGCTTCTGACTATCCGTAACGACTGCCAAAGATCTACAAATGACAGCCGGGACCAAGGACTTAACGTGCTTTCCGAGGCACTGAGGAAACTCGTAATGTTAAGATGGTCACCCATCCACAGACCAACCTTGGCAAGCGTTGCTTAAACTTGAAGATAGACCTGTGCGGCTGTTATTATCTTGCCACGAGCTCCTCACGTCTATATGAATTCATTGTTTTATTGAAAAAGCTGCTATTTACACCATTAATTGCCTTGAAGTCTTGAAAACTATCTGATATTGAATTTCTGACTACGTATTTTCCTGATAAGGGTTGCGATATTGTTATCTAGCTCGCGAATTCTCAGCTAGGATTTATCTCAGGCTCTATCTAGCCTTTCAATATTAATATTCTGTCCTCAATTTAATATATTTTCATTATAATAGGTATTCTAATATTAGATATGGAATATTTTGAAAGCTTGAGTAACCGAGTAATTTTAGATTAAATTGTTTGGAGCTTATTTTTTTTCTTTTCATTTCTAAAAACATGATCATCTAAGCTCAAGAACGATTATGTTATTAGGTTGCCTAATAATATCTTGTACTTTAAGACTAGTTTACTAAAATAAAAAATAAAAAAAAAACTGAAGTGTTTCTCCAATACATGACAGAACTAACCTTTTAGCTTTATGTACGCTCATTCGTCATCATCATCATCTGCCTAGCCTTTTCCCAACTATATTGGGGTCGGCTTCCAGTGAAACCGGATTTAGCTGAATACCAGTATTTTACGCGGAGCGGCTGCCTACCAGACCTCCACAAACCAGTAACTGGGTAACACGGTACTTCATGGCAAGACTGGAGTCAAATTTTACTGGCTTCTGACAATCCGTAACGACTGCCAAAGATCTACAAATGACAGCCGGGGCCAACGACTTAACGTGCTTTCCGAGACACGGAGGAAACTCGCTATGTTAAGATGGTCACCCATCCACAGACCAGCCTTGGCAAGCGTTGCTTAACCTTGGAGATCGACCCGTGCGGCTGTTATTATCTAGCCACGAACTTAAACCGGGTATAAATCCTAACATATAAAATTCTTCCGTTACTGACTGATTGAGTGACTAACAAATAACGCGCAGCCGAAACTCCTGGACGAAAGCAATTATTTGGCAAGTAGGTTTCTTGGGGAGTGTTGGGGAGCAGTAAGAGACGATTTCTCGAAATTCCAGGCTCCTTCTGGGTAAGCTCGCTCCGTCGTAGACTTTGTCTCTGTCATCTCTGACATAGACTAGAGTCAAGAACAAACCCATAACAAATATTAAATACATATATATATATATATCTCGACCAAACGGGACAAAACTGGATATGCGCATACGAAGTCGCAGGCAAAAAGTAAGTTAGTTGATAAAATTTATCACAAGTACATTGTTATCATTCAGGTTCGCTCTCTGCCTACCCCTAGTGTTAAACCTTGTAGATACGTTAAGTAGATCAGCTCACATCACCGCCTACAATATTATTAGTAAGGGATGATGTATGGCGCTATCACGAATAGAATCTCTGTTACGACTCACTGTCGTGAAGACCGTACGACTTCTGGGCTCTTTCTAACAGTCCTGACTTGAAAATATATTAACGATATTTGCCAAACCGTACTGCAGTTGTGTGGTGGATTACAGCCTATTCTCTTACAGAATGTTCTTTGGATTTAGTTCCAGCGGCGAGAATAGTTATTTAGCCTGAGAACAGCTATTCGTAGTTTAAAAAATGACACCTAGCGACTATCATTAAAAAAACACTGGTAATTTTTTTTTTTGGGACGAGATTAATTGGAATTAAAACGAAACCAAGATTTCAGACCAAGCTTAGCATTAGAATACATTCATAAGAGAATTCAACACTTCACTACATAGTACTCGTATAAAACAAAGTCGCTTCCGCTGTCTGTCTGTCCCTATGTATGCTTAGATCTTTAAAACTACGCAACGGATTTTGATGCGGGTTTGTTTTAAAAGATAGAGTGGTTATTTATTTAATTTATTTTAAAAAGTACAGTGACAGACTACAGACTAAGACAATTCAGCACAGCTATGACAATATATTTTACATAAAGAAAGAGAGAAAGATCGAGGAAGATTTTAGTATAAAATTCGCACCCGTGCAAAGCCGGAGCGGGTCGCTAGTTATAGGTATGTATATAAAAATGTGATGCAAATGTGATGCTTAAGCATATCTATCCCATTAAGATACTATACAAACTACCATAACACCTGACGTCACATTAAACATCGCGCAAGCAAAGTACTCGTATCAACTATCGAGCAGTTGCCCACACCAGACACAACACCCATCTATACAGAGGATCCTCTCTTTTAAATGGTGGATTGCAGGATTTTCTACTCTGTTCCGCAGATGACTTGCGTGTCGTAGGTCAAGCTCATGGGTTTGAACTTATTTGTAATGTAAATTATTTCACCCTAACTGCTCTCAAAATGTTGGCGGACAACATCTTCAGATATACACCCTGTTCTGCGTACCTCTAAAGAACATGAAATGTAAAGAGAGTTTTCCATCCGCGCAGTCCGTGTGTGATCCGCCATTATCAAAGTGATACATCTTTCTTACGATTCCTTTATTATGTGTAATCATTTCTTCACCCCTTGCCATCCATCATGCCAAATGTGCGTTCTGTGTTACTTAAAAATAATATTCTAGTAGAAAGATGTTATTTTTTCAAGTATAAATGATTGATTCTTTAGGCCATTGTTTGTAAGTTGGTATGTAATTCGGGTTGGTATTTTCTCTTATCAGGCATTCAGACAGTATTGATATGTAAAAGTGGCCCAATATGTATCTCAAAACGTCTATTCAAAGTCAAGCACACTCTAGACAGTCAATTTCGCTTCTTTGTATCTCATCAGGAGAAGTATTACAAATTAGGAGACCAGTGTTGCTCATGTTTTTTTTTTTTTTTTTTTTTTTTATTTGTAATGGGTTTGCTCTTGACTCTAGTCTATGTCAGAAATGACAGAGACAAAGTCTACGATGGAGCGAGCCTACCCAGAAGGAGCCTGTTCACTCTAACTTTGAAGAGATTAGGGTTGTAAGCTTTCGGAAACACAGACGCTGGCAGAGAGTTCCACTCCTTTGCTGTGCGCATTATAAAAGACGTTTGAAAACGCTTAGTGCGAATTGGTGGAATAGCCACAAGGTAGGGATGGTAAGATGCAGTGCGTCTGGATGTCCGATGGTAGAAGGGGGCCGGTGGGATGAGGTCGTGGAGTTCTTGGGCACACTCACCGAAGTACAATCTGTAGAAGACCGACAAGCAGGCAACCTTACGGCGATGAGCCAAGCTATGTAGCTTGGCATCCACCAGTTTTACGTCGCCGATGAGCCTCTTAGCTCTGCGTTCCACCGAGTCAAGCGCGGCAAGCTGATACTTAGCTGAGCCATCCCAAAGGTGGCTACAATACTCCATGCAGGATCGGACTTGCGCTTTGTATAGTGTTAAAAGCTGTCCAGGCCTAAAGTATCGCTTCACCCTATTTAGGATGCCCAGCTTTTTGGCCGCAGTTTGGGCTTTGTACTCGATGGTGGCGCCGAAGTTGAGACTGGATGTCAACTCCATGTCTAGGAGCTCGAGCCGATCAGTCACAGGAACAGATGCACCCCGAAAAGTAGGAGCTTGGTCAAAACGACTCCTTTTTGCGGTAAAAAGACACGCCTGTGTTTTGGTGGCGTTAAAAGTGACCAATTTGTCATCACCCCATTGGGAGACAACGCTTAAGGTCAAATTTGTCCGCTCTACCATGGCCTCTCTCAAGGAACAAACTTCAGCCCCACTGGTTGTTGCGTTGGACAAGTATCTCTCTGAAACCGTACTGTCATCTGCGTACCCAACAAGACCAGGCTGAAGTAGGTCATTGATGTGCAGCAGGAAAAGAGTTGCAGAGAGAACAGACCCTTGAGGAACTCCGGCATCAATAGCCATGAGGTCAGAGGAGCAGCCGTCAATGACCACTCGGATCGACCGTTCACTCAGGAAGTCTGATATCCAGCTGCAAAAACCAGCTGGGATGCCATAAGCAGGAAGCTTGCTGAGTAGACCTGCGTGCCAGACCCTGTCAAAAGCCTTCGAGATATCAAGCGACACGGCAAGTGCTTCGCCGTGTCTCTCAATGGCTTCGCCCCAGCAGTGCGTGACATACACAAGAAGATCGCCAGTTGACCGTCCCCGGCGAAAGCCATATTGACGGTCACTGAGGAGATTGTTGTCTTCAAGGTAGGTCAGCAGCTTACTGTTCAGAACCCTTTCCATAACCTTGCATAGGATGGAGGTAATGGCGATCGGACGGTAATGCGCAGGGTCAGCACGGTCTCCCTTTTTGGGCACCGGTTGCACATTCGCAAGCTTCCATGATCTTGGCACCGTTCTTTTTTCAAGAGAGAGGCGGTACAGGCGTGTCAACACAGGAGACAACTCAGGTGCACATTGCCTCAACACTCTTGCTGGAATGCCGTCAGGTCCACTGGCCTTATTCACATCTAAACTGCATAATACTCTACAGACCTCTTTATTATGAACTTTGATCTCCGGCATCGAAGAGTCACAACGAGGTAAAGTTGGTGGTTGCTTGGAGCCAGCGTCCAGACGCGAATTGCCCGCAAAGAGAGTTGCAAATAAATTTGCTTTCTCTCTTGCAGAGTGAGCCAGCGAACCATCAGGTTTCAGCATTGGAAGCAAAGTGGGTCGACAGAAATTCGTTTCGACCGCTTTCGACAGGGACCAAAACTGCTTACTACCCGGAGGGTGCGATGCTAGTTTGGCCCCGATACGTCCGACATGGTCAAAACGTGCCCTACGAAAAACCCGCTTGCAGAACCTTGCGGCAGAATTAAAGGCTGTTGTCATCAAAAACTCGTTGATGACGAGGTATCAAACTTCGTTGCATAGGTTAGGTTGATTAAGCATAGAGGAGCTCGTAGCTAAACTATAACAGCCAAATGAGTCGACCTGCAAGGTTAAGCAACGCTTGCCAAGGTAGGTGACTATCTTAAAATACCGAGATTCCTCCGTGCCTCGGAAAGCACGTTAAGCCGTTGGTCTTGGCTGCCATTTGTAGTTTGGCTGTCGTTATGGATTGTCAGATGACAGAAAATCTGACGCCAGTCTTACCAACCCAGCTAATGGGTTTTGAAGGTCTAGTAGGCAGCTGCTCCACGTAAAATACTGGTATGGAGCTAAATTCCGACCCAAATATAGTTGGGAAAAGGCTAGGTAGGTGATGAAAAGGTCTATAGAATCATCAATACGAAGAAGAAGACAACGCAGCATTTTACATCACCTCCACTGCTGGAAAAGAGCAGCACACTATTTATCGCGACAACAACCAAGACACAATATTCTCCTTAAATATTCCGTCAACCACAACGACAACCTCACATCCCCTGCCAATTATTCCCACGCACATCCCGGTACTAGATGTCGTAATTACGGCGCTCATTAGCGGAGACAATCCCGATATTACCGCTTGCAGCTGGCTTGAGTCACCAGACAAGTGGGCACAGAAGGTGAGAAATTAAAGAAGGAATTCAATAAGCGATAAAAGAAACAGAGTCGTAAATAGGCAAATTACTAAAGAAGAATACACAGGACAAAGTGAAATTAAAGACCCCAAATAAAAAAACAACGGTTTGCACTCCGGGAGTGCCAGCAGAAGTGAAAACTTGGATACGTGCTTTGAATTTTTGATCAGCTCACGTGTCCTGACACGTGACCGTCTCACGCATTTTCGATCAGGGTCTCGTGTCTTAATATTTTAAAACTTCTTTAGCGGCGTTGTGTACTTTTTTATGATGGGTAAAAAATGATAAAATCGCGTCAGGACACGTGACCTGATCGAAAATTTGTAAGACGTCAGGACACATGATCTGATCGAAAATTCATAAAATGGAGGGAGAAAACCACGTATTCAAGTTTTCACTTCTGCCGGCACTCCCGGAGTGCAACCCGTTGTTTTTTTTTGTTACTATTATTAGGCATTCATATGACCACTATCTCACCTGATGGTAAGCGCTGATGCGGTCGAAGATGAAGCACGTTTGCCTAGAAATAACCTATTCACTCTCGTCTTAAAGACTCCCAGGTTGTAGCTGTCTGAAAAACAGAGACTCTGGCAGTGAATTCTACTCCTTAGCTGTAAGCACTATGAATGTGTTCCCAAAATGTTTTAAGCGTCTGGGTGAGATGCCCACCATGTACCTACCGATGGCGCATAGCCGTTCGTTTTATGGTCCGATGATGGCGGAATTAAATCATATAAAATTCCGTTGCACACTTCCCAACTTAACACTGAACGAGCCTTCTGCATCTATCTTCTTCCAACAAAAGGCGGTTCATACCCGTATATTCCGGTTTATACTGGTTTATACCAGACGGAAACGGTGTAATCCGGTTATGAGCTCTGTGTAAGAAGGATAATGTTTGCACGTTAATCTTAACCGACTTCACGTTTTAGAGGTTTCCATCGATGTGCCTTGATTAGCAATTTAAGATAATTAGAACGATGAAAGCGATACGTAAATTGGAAAAGGATATTGGCATCTTTAATATAGAGTAAATTGTGGAGGTTATTATTTTGCGTCAGTGGTTTAGTGGCGGAAGATACGAGGGAATGCTAATTTTGATATTTTGGTGTAGCAAACATGCGTCAGCTTATAGTGAATTGGGGCTTCAAACCGACAAGAACCTTGTTCTTACTCCATCGAAGACTTATGGATTAAGTACTCAACAAAACGTCAGCCAAGTTCTTCGGGAAAAAGAAGGATCTTCGAGAGAGCTTGGCATACAGCTAGATCTCTCTTCATTTATGAGTGAATTCGTTATTTAGAAATTAGCATTCTTTCACATTTATATTGCTTATATTGGCATGTTTTCTGATTGATGTTATGGACTTCAGCTTAGGGCTTGCACTAATTTATTTTTAAAGAAAACTGTTTAGCAGTTACTTGCTGAAGTGTATGTGAATAATATCTGGTTCCAAAAAAACTATACCATGACATTAAGAAAAAAATGAAATTTCCCTATCTTACATTTTATTGTGATCTACAGCAGAAATGACTAAAGCATACAAAACTAAGAGATATGAATTTTAGTTCGCAGTTATTTTGGGTTAAACCCGGGCATACTACAGTTGTATATAAGCCACAAATGTTGGTTCATAGATCAAACGCAGAGTTAATGTAAATTCGCTCCAATTTCCCGTTTTCAGGCTAAAAACTTAATGAAACTGTAAATATGTTGTATCATAATTACTTTGTTAATTTTACCTGGAAAAACAGGTAATTCATTAATTGGTCTTTTTCAGCTAACGTTATCATCTCTTATGCCCTAGATTTCTCTGGGACCGTGACCTTGGACTTTCGCTTTTGAGCGTCATAATGTTGATAAGTATTTTTTTTTCTGTCATTGTCTACAGTTGAAAAATATTATCTACGATAGAGTTCAATCGTTCAAAAACTAAAAAAAAAAACCGCAAAATGCATAGAAATAAAGTTTTAATCAGTTTCTCTAGTGGGACCAATGGTCATACAAGTGGTCCACAAGGTTAAATATTCCCGTTGCTGGGCCACAATCCTCCTGTCTGTGAGAGCGTGAGCCATAATCCACTATGCGAGTTCAGTGTGGGTTAATGGATGACACACATTTTTTAGGGTTCCGTACCCAAAGGGTAACCAACGGAACCTTATTACTAAGCCTCCGCTGTCCGTCCGTCCGTCTGTCTGACAGCAGGCTATATCTTAAGAACTTTAATAGTTTGGCAGTTGAAATTTTCTCAGGTAGTTTATTTCTATTGCCGCTATAGCAAGAAATCATAAAAATTAAGATACAAAACCCTTCGTGTGCGAATTCGACTGGCACTTGGCCGGTTCTTTTCCATTCATTGACACTCAGACGATTTCAATTTCAATTCTCACGGAAAAGTTGAAAGAGAACCGCTTGTCTTGGTATGTATGGTATGTACCCCTTGTATTTTAGTTACATAACTAAAAATGTTATGAATATGAATGTGAATGGATGGAGAGTGAGAGAGGCCTTAGAAAGGATGCATGGGTTGTGTGAGGAGCGATATGAAAGAAAAAGGAGCTAATAGCGTGACGGCTGATAGGACAGAATGGAAGAAAAAACATGTTGCGCCGACCCCAAGCAACATAGCCAGTAAGATAACGAGACAATACCATTTCTAACGATACTGTCCGTTATCATTTTGAGAGTAGGTAATAGTGGTGAGGAAATAAACAACACAAATTTCAAACGCATGGTCCACTGGGCGAATAGAGGTATGCGGAACATAGTGGAAAATCCTACATATCTAATAAAAAAGAAGGATCCAACCGGACGTGTGTTGTGCCTGGTGGGCAACAGCCCGATGGTTTAAGTTAAGGCACTCTATGTCAAAATCGAAAACTTATCTATCGCGATGTAGACTTTATGTGTTGTCAGATAATTTCGTAGTTCTTATGTGGAGTTGCCTTTTGGTGCCTGTTCCAATAATCAATTATCCCTCAATAGCTTTAAACAAACTTCAGCGAAAAGCAATTCAACAGGATTCCAACAATATTTTCACTAAAGTGGTAGTCAATTGACGTGAACCCTTCAACATGTTTGCCCTGCGGTTTGGCACGCAAAATGTTGGAAATTATTTCATCAGATGATGTTTTATCGAGAGTACATTTAATTTGGTAATTTTGTTTATAACTGGCAGCTGTTACGCGTAATACTGATGTAGGTTTAAAATAAATAATATTCATGGGAAGACTATACCTACAACACAATAGAATATCCATTTAATACACATCAGCCAACGACCATTGTCATCTTTTTTTTACTTGTAATGGGTTTGCTCTTGACTCTAGTCTAGGTCAGAGATGATAGAGACAAAGTCTACGATGGAGCGAGCTTACCCAGAAGTAGCCAAAATGACTTCTCATCCGTTATACATAAACTAGACTTATTGTGGTTTTCTTCCTCTAACAGTAGTAGTGGGCCAAAAATATTTTATTCAGTCTTTTTAAGTTGTTGAGGAGTTTTGGATCTTAAGGTTGCTAATTAAATTTTGTCACAGACTGTACTTACAGGATTTTGAACTCGCTACCCTGTCCCTTCAGAAGTGGATAAACAAACCCTAAACCACTAGCCAACTCGCCACAGCAACGCCGCCAAATCACAAAACCTTCCGACCAAACTGACATACGCCACTCAATTGCAAATTCAAAATGGCCGCAATGACGTCAGACTCGCACATACGTCACACACACGGTGACACGGACAATGAATTGACACTCCACAGATAACACACAATGGGCTATTATGTTTGTTTGTCGTCAGAAGTGGGACAGAAATGTCATAATGAAAAATGTGCAGGTGAACAAGCTCTATGGAGTTCAATTTGCCCTTTTCTGGAAGTATTATCAGGCTTGTAAAGATAGAAGGGCGCATACTAAGGCCTTTAGAAAGCACCTCCAATTTTCACAAATTTGTATCTCCAGTATTTATTTGGGTTTTTATCATTACTGAGAACCACCAGCTGATGAAAGCTTCGTCATCTTCTTGCGGAAACAATGCAAAGCCATTTCTCAAAATAACTTTTCCAAGCCCTTAAATCCCTCAAAACGCCTTGGTTTCTAGACAAGTGACATTCTAACAAAGAAAAAACATACCGCAAAACCGAGTAACAAAAAATATGTGTAAATTTTAAACATTTTGGCATTTCGAAAATCGGCATCGCTTACAGAAAAGCACTATGAATGTCTAGATTCTCTTCTATTTTTTCTTTGGGACAAACTATAACTACTCCTCTTTTCAGCCCCATGGACCATCTATTCTGCGAGCAATATGACCCTGCCCACTGCCACTTCAGTTTGGCGATCCTTTTAGTTTTGGAATGGCGACCGCGTACCGTAAGATGCAACGTTGGAAGGCTTCCCACTGTACTGATGACCTGGTGAGAGTCACAAGTAGCCGATGGATCCAACATGCACAGGACCGGTTGTTGCGATGACACTTGGGGGAGGCCTATGTCAAGCAGTGTACATCTTTTTCCCACCACCCTTTTTCTACCACCAAACCAGCCTTTTCCATGCAATCCTATCCCTCAAGGGAATACCAAACTCCACCAAATCTCCCCAACACCATACAGAAACGCCAAGTCCCATAAAATCTGCCTCCGTGTATTAAAACCTGATTAATATTCAGAGAGCGGCGTACAAATTGTTAAAGCAGTGCTGGCAACTTTTCAATCCGCCTCGTTTTAAAATTAATTTCTTTCGCTTACTTTAATGATCGTCTCTTGTAAATGTCTTCATCAAAGAAATTTCTAGCTTTATGGGAGCTGTTTACTTCTTCTTGTCTTATGTTTAATTTTAATCTGATACTGAGGAAACGTAAAATACGTTTCCTCAGTATCAGATTAAAATTTCAGTGGGGTTTTACGGGTAGAAAAAGGGGTGCTACTGATTTTAAAATGATTAAGAGATCACGTAAGCCATCACAAAAACTGTGACATATAATTTTTTTCCCGTAATAAATTAATCAAGTCAAAAAGCAACTTACACGCCCGACATGATTCGCTACAGTCGAATACAAAATTTCATACTGCATCCATCCATGTTTTAACTTCGTTTTTTGTTCACTGATAGAGAATGCCTAGAAGGTTAAGTCTGCCTTTATTCCCTTGTACACGAAGTCTAATTAAATAATAATCATTAGGGGAGGTAATTCTGAAATCCTCTCCGCATCATACTTTCAGCGTCAGTTCAAAGTACGCGTTGAGATTTTAGTGAATGCATTATTTTTTTTTTATTAAGTACAACTGAAAAGTCTTATTAATCATTTAGCTCGGCAAACAGGCCTACTGCCAGGCAATATTTAAAAAATTTCTATAACAGCTCAGATAACTAGATATGGTCCCACTAGCTTATACCAGAAATTTCACCCGCAAAATAATCTAAAGTGATCCCAAAGAAACATTCCACCGGGATAAAAGATAGCCTATGTGCTGTCCCAGATAGAGGAGTTCGTGGGTAAAGAATAACAGCAACACGGTTCAATTTTCAAGGTTATGCAACGCTTGCCAAGGCTAGTCTGAGGGTGGGTGACCATCTTAACAAACCGGCTTTTTGCCATGCCTAGGAAAGCACGTTAAACTGTTGGTTCCGGCTGTCGTTTGTAAATCTTTGGCAGTCATTACGGATAGTCAGAAGCCAGTAAATCTGACTCCAGTCTTGCCATTAAGTACCGCGTTACCCAGTTAATGGGTATTGGAGGACTGTTAGTCGGCCGCTCTACGTAAAATACTGGTATTCTGTAGCTGAATCCAGTTTTACTGCAAACTGACCCTAATATCGTTGGAACAGGGCTAGGCAGATGATGATAGTGATATGCTATTACCTACCTTTGTCCCTTTCATCCAGACTGTTTAGCTGTTAAGACGTGAAGAGACACAAAGACACGAGAATCCCAAATATGTTCCTATTTCACATTACATTGCCACTTAACCAGTCACAGAGTGAGCAAACATTGTATCTGACTGTAGACACACGAATACTATTAGCTGTACACTTTACTCGCGAGTACACAACTACAATTCGCTATTAATTAAGAGCATTACATCAAAGACCGTGTTAATTAGTTTTACATCATGTTAATTAATATTGTTATTTATCATAAGGGTGCCTGTCCATTGCGAGCAAAGCGGAGAAACGGAGAAATATTAACTAATCATGTCAGTCAAAATGTCAGTGAATTACGTGGTGCGGAGATTTTATGCAATTCATTGGTTATAATTTCTCCGTTTCTCCGCTGCCTTGCTCACTCACAATGGACAGGCGTACAGTAGGTTAAACATCATTGAGAATAAAACTTAAAGTCATTCAAAGGGCAATGGAGAGCGCAATACTTGGAGTTTCCTTGCGTGATCGAATCAGAAATTATGATATCGGCAAGAGAACCAAGGTAACCGACATAACTCGAAGGATGTGAGTGATTGGAAGTCATAAAATGTCTTTTCATTCAAACCAAAAGCCCACTAGAAGTGAATTTGATTTTACATATAACTCTAAGAGTCGGTTACAAATCATATAACAATTTATAGTTGTTGTAAATTGAATAGCAGCGCGCTGCGGCCGCAGATCCGGGCTCAACGAATAATTATATCCGGGTAAGTACTGCTACGTGACGCCGCGGACGTGCCAAGATGGCGGGCTGCGTTCTAGCTCACTAGCTACTGGGTCCAGTTGACTAGCTTAACTACTGGGCCTTGAGTTCTAGCTCTAGTAGACTATTATAGCTGCTTGGTTCCAGTTACTTAGGACCAGATTGATAAACGCTTCGTGTTACCGATTAGTAACGACAGTGCTTGCGCTGTTTTACCTGATTACGGCAAAGCCTAAAGGAAGGGTTATGATCCTGTTTATGTATGCAAGTATATTTGTATTTACGTACATCGTAGCGCCTCATTTAAAGCTGTGATGTTGATGCATTCAGGGCGTTCGTGTTTAAAGGCAATCTGAAATTCTAAGGTTATGTTCTGTATTATTGTTTTTATTAATTTGTTCAAGTCTTAACCAGCTTTTACTAATTTGTTCTTAACATTATAATGACTGAATGTTGAGTTTAGCAACTATATAAGTATAAAAATCTAGTCTCGTCAACACAGTGCCAACCGTGTGCTAACGAAAACTTCAAAGTCAATGCACACACTTTCGCTTGACTTTCAACCGCACAGCCAATGAGCTGCTCATAATAGGGGTCGTAAACCAATATTTGAGAAACACATCTAGCGAAATGGCTTAGTAATTGTGGCCTGATAGATTCTAGAAATTGCATTTTTTATTAGAAAGAAAGAAAATGCGTTTATTGGTTTATTAAGTTAAGAATATAAAAACCGGCCAAGTGCGAGTCAGACTCGCACACGAAGGGTTCTGTACCATAAATCTTAATTTTTAATCTTTGTTGTTATAGCGGCAATAGAAATACACAATCTGCGAAAATTTCATCTGTCTATCGTACTCAGCTGCACTCGGTCAGACTGGAAGTCGACCTCAATATAGGAAAAGGCTAGGCAGATTGATTAAAAGTTAAGAACAGACTTTTGTCTCGTAAAAGAAGCCTGTATGTTCGCGATTTACCTTGTGCAAGGCCTCCCCCATTGCCTTAAATAATAACATTCATAGAAGCAGACATTTGTATGTATGCAATTTCTATGCTAGCTTATAGAGCCTTCTTGGCATTTTCTGTTTCAGCAAAAACTAGGCCAAGTGTTTTTTCACTTCAGCTATTTGACAACGCTATTTACTTGCGCCAGTAACTTGACAATCTAAACGCTCCACATCAGCGTTTTGGCTATATTTTGCAATATTGTTTCAGGATACCGGTCATATTAGATTAGTAAACTTTTACCGTAACTAGAAATGAAATTTAATTATTATTATTACGTACTCAGGTTTATTCGTTTTCGTTCACAACTAGTCTTTTAGGTTTGGATGACGACTATCTTCTCTACTCGTTCAAGTCACTTACCTATCCAATATGACCTAAGTATCAACTATTAAAGATTCTTTCCCGACACATTAAGACCAGCTTTGCATTAGGTATCTTTCTACAAGCTGCATCCCGCAGTTTCGGCTCCGTGTTAGTCGAAAAGTATACCAAGGCAACATACTTTTGAGATATAAAGCATCCCATATCTTAATCCAGGACAAGTCAATTCAGCCGTTTAGGCGTGAAAAGATAACAAACAAACAAATTATCTTTCACATTTATAATATACTAGTAATATACTACTAATTCTATAATCAACTGGCTACCCTACCTATCCTACCCTACCCTACCCTACCTACCCTACCCTACCTACCCTACCCTACCTACCCTACCCTACCTACCCTACCTACCCTATCTACCCTACCTACCCTACCTACCCTACCTACCCTACCTACCCTACCTACCCTACCTACCCTACCTACCCTACCTACCCTACCTACCCTACCTACCCTACCTACCCTACCTACCCTACCTACCCTACCTACCCTACCTACCCTACCTACCCTACCTACCCTACCTACCCTACCTACCCTACCTACCCTACCTACCCTACCTACCCTACCTACCCTACCTACCCTACCTACCCTACCTACCCTACCTACCCTACCTACCCTACCTACCCTACCTACCCTACCTACCCTACCTACCCTACCTACCCTACCTACCCTACCTACCCTACCTACCCTACCTACCCTACAAAAAAAAAAAAATTATAGTAGCCGATTCTCAGACCTACCCGATATGCACACAAAATTTCATAATAATTGGTCAAGCCGTTTCGGAGGAGTACGGTAACTAACATTGTGACATAGAAATTTTATATATAAGATGTTAGGAGTTACGATGTCCAGCTTACATTTCAGCCTGAGTTGATCTGAACCTTATCTACATTTTTTTTACTCTCGTCACATACTCGACTCTCCTAGCCAACTGACGCCACCAACTAGCCCATCTAAACGCTCCATATCTTCAAATATGGGCATCACGTGCTACGTGCTGACTGCAGATTTTTCCCTCCGCGTTCCGATCCGAAGATATTGATAATACTGAGTGACCTTCTCAGACAATCGAGTTCGGTGGGTCGACGGGCTTCGTAATTCAAACGATTTATGAAGAAATGTTTATCAGCTCCCTTGCTGTGTAGGTAAGGGTTCGTTTGTATTCGTTTTGTTTTAGAATACATTGGAGAGAAGGGTGTTTGCTCGTTCACAGTTTTGTCTTTGGAAAATAATGATAGGATCAGAAATTAAAAAAAAAAAAAATACAACCGACTTCCAAAAACAAAACGTTAGTTATTTTATACTTTGTAGTGTTTTGTTTTTGGAAGTCGGTTGTATATTTTTGTAAAAAGTTTTATTTTTATTTTTCACTTTTTAGTGATAGATACCTGCGTACCATTAAAAATTGAAATCGCAAACAGCGTACTGTCGTGATGTTAAGTTATGAATTGGTGTATAAATCAACAGACATGCGATTTCAGAAATTCACATCCATTTGCTATCATTTATTGAAGAGTTCCGATGCCTTCCTCCGAAGTTCTTCATCAGATCTTCAACAAATTTAAATGGGAAAAGTTCTTTTAAACAAAAAAGGAATCATCCAAATTGGTTAACAATTGGAGAAAATATCGCTGAGCAAACATTTTTCATGGGATCCCATCATCAAATCCTGATTTATACCTGCCGTCATCAGCTCAGCAACATAAGATGATGATTACCATGCATAAATATTTGAAATGCGTCAGAAAGTTTATGAAAAACAATGCATGTGCTTATAAAATTTGAGGGGTTCCCTCGATTTTCATGGGATCCTATGATCAGATTCTGACTTGGTGACAATAGGACCATTTCAAGAGTATAGGCTGTCGAATAAAAAAATATTTTTTAAATTCGGTACAAAAATGGCGGATAAATCGGTGAACAAACATAAAAAAAAAATACAACTCAACATAGAACCTCCTCTTATTTGAAGAAGATGGTTAAAAATGAGGTGTTATTTATGAGTTTTATTAATGGATTTGTTTTCAAACTATTGTTTTTAAGAAGAGATATTTTTTGAATAACACAAAAACCGGCCAAGTGCGAATCGGACTCGCACATGAAAGGTTCTGTACCATAATGCTAAATTATTTACTGTTATAGCGGCAATGCCGGCAATAGACACACACTATCTGTGAACATTTCAACAGTCTATTTATTACGGTTTTCGAGATACAGCTCGCTGACAGTCAGACGGACGGATGGACAACGGAGGCTTAGTTATTACTAAGCCTCCACTGTCCGTCCGTCCGTCTGTACGGGTCTGTAACCCAATAGGGTTCCGTTGGTTACCCTTTGGGTACGGAACCCTAAGAACAATCACGTTCAGAAAATAGCCTCGAACGTCTGACTATTTTTACATTACAATTAGTGTGGTATTCAATGCAAATTCGTTTCAAGCATGAGAAGGGGTCTATCACTAACAGTAGACTAGTAACATGCTCATCTTACAATGATTTAGCTTTTTCCAGTACCTTCGCTCTCGTGACGTGATCCCTCAGGTTCAATGGATCTTTTCAGGGTAAAATCTAACCTGTGACACACTCAAACTCAGTTCCGAAGATAATATCTATAAATAAAAAGACTATTTAATATCCGTATAAGTGATCAAGGTGCCAATTCTCAGTCAGGGTAACGGAATTGATTAAAAAAAACTGCCAAGAAATTGAATAAAAAAAACGGTCAACTGCCAAGTTATAGCGGCCATAGAAATACACAATCTGTGAAAATTTCAGCTCTCTACCTATTACGGTTCTTAAGATACAGCCCGCTGACAGACAGACAGACGGACGGACGGACGGACGGACAGCGGAGGCTTAGTAATAGGGTTCCGTTGGTTACCCTTCGGGTACGGAACCCTAAAAAAGCCATCGCCTTGTTACGCAAAAGGCATTAGGAGGAACACGTATGGGTTTAGTCAGTAAGAGTCTGACACACGCTTCTGTTCCGCCCAGGAGTGGGAGGAGTCATTTGATGAATTTCCTTCCTTGAAAAAAAGTGCCAATTCTACTATTTTTTTAAAGTTAGTTATTGGTCCTCAGGACTTACTCCTACCTACCGATAGTACCACCGCACCGTTTCGTTCCTACTGTTAGTTTTTATTAATTTTACATCTGTCTGTTTTGTGTGAGTCCGAAATAAACATTTTTCTCTCTTTATTTACCTACCAGAAAGACCTGGTAACTAACCCAAATTCAACAGAATGGACAAATGGGGTGTAACGTTATTAGACCCCATTTGTTCATTCTGCAACAAAACTTGCTCTCGTATAATAACCTGACGCAGTACGTCGCGCCCGGCTGCACCATATTTTAGCAGAATGCGACGTGCCGTCACACTGAAACACTATCATTACTGAGTTACCAACGATGGCTGAAATATCTAAAATGGGAACGGTTTTAGGAGAACCGTCCGCAAAACAGATGGGGTCCCGTATGTATAATGTACCACGAGGTAAGTACATTGTTTGTGGATGTTGAATACTTTTGAGAGATCATGTCGATAAAGATTATTATGTTGATATAATTAAAAAGTAATTTATATTGTAACTGACACAAAATTATGTACAAACGCGTATAACACACACCTCGCTGTCAATGGCAAAAGTGCCCAGAACACTGGCAGCATTGCCGCGTTGAATGGCAATGCTGATTCTTTGGCCGAAGAAAAGCCCAGCTCTTTGGTTATTTGCTGATGTCCCTCCCGAAAGACTCCATATTTCTTTATTTTTAGATTTTGATAATATTTTAAAATAATGAGGTCAATGTCATGACTTCTTATGACAAAAGTATTGAATATATCTAATAGGAATAGAAGACCGATGAAACGACCTACACGGAAGGTATCACTATATATTTATATAGAAGAAAGACCACAAATAGATTAATAATATTTATATATTATTAAATATTAATAATCTATTTGTGGTCTTTTGGAACTTGGAACTAGCTGTTGCCCGCGACTTTGTTCCCGTTTTTGCCCGTTCCCCATAGAAATTTCGGGAAATCCGGTCTTAGTGCTCCTCAAGACTCTCCAAGGATCTTAAATTTCAGCTATTTACTACCAGTTATTTCGGCTGTGCCTTGTCTGGCACTTAGTCATTCAGTAATGCCAGAGTTTTATATATAGGTATTGATGATTGACTGATAAAGGCAGAAGAATGTCTATTATATATAGATCTTTTCGACTGTTTTAAAGCTTTAATTCAAAATTATAGTTTATACCCTTTGTCACGCCATTATTTTCTACATTTTCCAAACCTTGTAAAAGTACTGACTTTTTAAATATTTTCCTAGAAGAAATGCTTATTGCTGAACAAGATATTTTTATCCGGAAACGTTGAAGTAAAGCCGCGGCAAAACGGTAACGGACACATTTTGCAGTTTCAGTTATTTTAAATGAAATCGTCTCTCTGTAATGCTGAATCTAGATTTTAAAATGTACTTAAATTTTTCTTCTAGTCAGATCAATTTTCTTACTTACAGAATATTATGGTAAAATATGAATTTCTAAGTTTCATAATTTTAAAGTAAGCTGAATTTCCTTGAAAGACTTTAACTTGGTTGATATTTCTTGTGATATGAGATTACATTATTGTAGTCTTGGATTTACATTGTTTTAAATAGTTTTTGTTAAGGTTTTCTCAGTTTTAGAGAAATAAAGAGTTTTAAACATTACATTTGGTGCAAGGGCGCATAAAAAGGAAAAGGGAATCATTCATGGGATTCAATGAATTTCGTCCACATCGATGTCAATGGGATTTGCTTGTGGACACTTTTTTCCATTTTACAGTTGTATAACTGGCTAGAGGAGCTTGTGACTAAATAATAACAGCCGCACGGGTCAATCTTGAAGGTTAAGCAACGCTTGCCAAGGTTGGTCTGTGTATGGGTGACCATCTTAACATAACGAGTTTCTTCCGTGCCTCGGAAAGCACGTTAAGCCGTTGGTCCCGGCTGTCATTTGTAGATCTTTGGCAGTCGTTACGGATTGTCAGAAGCCAGTAAATCTCCGGTCTTCCCAAGATGTACCGTGTTACCCAGTGGGTTGTGGAGGTCTGCTAGGCAGCCGCTCCACGTAAAACACTGGTATTCAGCTGAATCCGGTTTGACTGGAAGCCGACCCCAATATAGTTGGGAAAGGCTAGGCGGATGATGATGATGATGAGTTATATAACTGGCTAAATATTTTCTTGAGTTCGGTGTGCTAATTATTTGGTATTTTTCGAATTGTAGGTGGCATCTGCAATAAGTAGCTACACCTTTTAACTAAGTTCTGATACATAATAACTTTTTCAGTTAAACGACATATTTTATAAGAGTACAATATTTACTTCAATAAACCCTCAAAATCTTCTCTGGCTGCGATGCAAAACATTCCAAAAATATTTCGTCAAATATTTGCGATATATTTGAGCGAATATTCACAACTTATTTACCGCTCGAACACCCAGGGAAGCCGACAAATAATATTATCATTTATCATACGCCTTATTACATGGTACATGTCCGCTGTTTTCCTTAAAAACAAAGTTGGTTGGGGGCAATGCGTTTCGTTGCCTGTGTGCACAATAATATTCGCGCTGTGTCATATTTTTGGCTAACTAGGGCAGTGGGGTAAAATGACATAGGTAATGTTATTTTTTTCAATATGTTCTATTCTATTGGTAAAAATCATGAATGATTAAATATTTACAAAATGAGATTTCATTCAGTCAGCTCACCTACACTCAAATTCTCAATTTATTCATTTGTAACTAGGTATAAGACAAACTTTAGATGAATCGTTCTGTCGCTATATTGCAGCTTAAAAAAAGACTGAAACAGTTTGAATCTCAATCGCAACTAAAGCGAGCGGGGTGTTCACTTGACGAACATGCCCGCGAT
Organism: Lacanobia oleracea; assembly: GCA_950371165.1. NCBI lineage: Eukaryota > Metazoa > Arthropoda > Insecta > Lepidoptera > Noctuidae > Lacanobia > Lacanobia oleracea. Next base: position 2,234,800 of record OX493409.1, read on the forward strand.
AATGCCTGTGGGCCATGTGCGTATGATCTTCACAACCCTAGTGTATTCCCCGCTTTAGATTTAAATTACTGTTATTCGGCTGATCAAACAAAAAAATCATTTCATGCCTCCATCAAAGAGTCGCCACATCAATCGTCTATGTGCGTCCCGCACCCCAAGGATTCCCGTGGTCCTCATCAGGTCATCGGTCTACCTTGTGAGAGGCATTCCAACGCTGCATCATCCAGCACGTGGTATCTTTTCTACGAGCAATGTGCCCTGCCCACTGCCACTCAACTTTGGCGATTCTTCACAGAACATAAATATTCACCGAGATTTTATTCTTTAGAAAAAAAAATATATATTATTTATACCCCACGCCCACGCCCAAAGAAAACAAAAACTCTATAAATAAATACCCAAAAATATTGGTGTTGTAATCTTTTAGCTGGCGGTACGCGCTCATCAATATTCATCGGTGTCAGCTGCAGATTTATTAGGCAGAACATATCATTAAGGTGGTCCCGCGGAGGGTAGGTTGGCACGTATGTCATGTTTCTATTCGGATTACCTCGATACCTTGATGAAGATTGATATGGCGTTATTTTTCAGGTTGATTAGGGAGGTTTTTCAGGTGTGCAGTGTTTTTGGACGGTTTCGGCTTTATTTGCAACATGGTTCTGACATATTTTAGTCCACTTTTTCTTAGAAAAGGATAATAAGGAAAAATCCATGTCCCAGTTTTTTGCAGAAATTATTACAAAAATAGGGAATTTAAAAATTCAATCGCGCAACTGTGATTTTGGAAGCCTCAACCTCATAAACGATCACATTCACAAAAATCCTTTGTATGCGACTGAAACGGTCACCTCGTTCTTTATAAATTCGACTTTTGATTCGATCATTAAGTTGTTATAAAAAGAAAGAAGCGTTTATTCAGCATATATACAAGAATTAAAATCCAATAAAAACTGACCTCTCAAGCAAAAACATCTCGACGACCGGAGGGATCTGCATAAATTGAACATCTTTAACCACTACAAGCTGAGCTGGTAATCCAAACTATTCCTACTTTAAAAGAGACCAATCTAAGTTTGGAACAATAGCACTCAAAAATCTCCATAACTATATTGGCACGTATTTCTCGAATACAATACAATTCAGTTCCAAACAAGATTTTAAAACTGAAATAGGAGAAATATTCTTTGTATATTTTCAACCTCGGGAAAATTTCTGAAATATGGACTGAAATTCTGGCTGAAAACTGTAAATATTAAGGAATAAACGTATGGGTTTGGAGCTGACACAAGCTATGTTGCATTTAAAAGAGTTATGTACGGGAGTCGTTTCAATACCGTGCTCTGCCGCAATTTGCTCCCATTATAATGATTGCTACAGTCAAAATTGTATTGATGAAGATCATCGTAATAAGCAGCTTTCTAGGTCTGTTTGAGTATTCAAAAGTTTGATGTGTATTTTAATGTGACGCATTTGTGTGCGTATTTTGATATTTTGGCGATTTAAGTCCGATATGTCCATGATATTTAACGGAGAAATATCAATTGCTAGATATAAATTCCACGCGCGCCATAACGACTGGTCCCATGCGGTTTGCATCCTCCATTTTCTTTTGAGTGGCTTTTAGCCTTCCGATTCATGAAGTCTGTCCATGCCGCCAACACAAGCCCCACAAACTATACCTACAGAGATGCTACAACAGGACCTTTGAGAATATCAGCGGTGCGCTATTTTTTTTTTTTTAATATCTCGCAACATTTGCTGAGAAAAGACCCTCTTCGGCCGGGACACGTACTTTTATGTTGTTTGCCTAATATTACTTAGTTGTTAATATCTTTGTATTTTATGTCTGTATTTATTTCATTCCTTTTTATTCAAAACACACGAGTTGCCGTTGTAATATGCGCTGCCAACTTTTGATACCACTCACCAGCGCCAAAATCTGTTACACTAATAAACTTAAAACTTCCAGATGAAATTAGACAAACCAACACGTACACAAAATATTCATCCTCCCTAAGGCATGTCCGCCCCAGTCATCCTGGCTCCAAAAACGTCCAAAACTTGCAGGGAATACCCACAATAGCTTAAATTCGCAGTTATTTCCGGGCAGAACTTTTCAACGTTTACAAATATAAATAGAAATGCCCCGGGATATTGTTTTGTGGAAACACAACGCTTAAACAAAAAGTTACCCGGGTCTCAATTTTATTTTTCGTGAGAATGTGTGAAATTTTTTTTTCGTGGAGTTCGCCTGTGGTTTTAGTTTTCGAGGCATACGGATGTCGTAGAAATTTATTTTGGGGGAGTTAAAAGAGTTTCTACATACTATGTGTAAAATTGTTAAAGAGCTGTGGATTTTGTTGAATAAATAAATAAACAACTTGGGCTGTCACCACATTGTCTCTAACACGGTTGATGGCCCTTGAGGCGGTTTAGAAACTCTGGCACTAGGGTGTCGTCGTTAGACCTTTCTGCCCACACAATAAAAATAACAAGACTAAATTAACTTAGTGACAAACTATTTTTTTCACTATTTCAGGAGAAGAAACGTCTGAAAGGCAGCCGAATTATTTGAGAACATTGAAATATCCTCATGGGTGTTCCCCGTCTAGGGGGATCTAAATGTTATATCGCATGTTTACCAGCCAAAATTAGAAATAGCACGAAGTGGTTGCCTGGTTTCTTAAAAAGGTTCCTTTACTTGAAAAATGTAATGATGTCAAAACAATGATAGAAGACAAGAAAGAAAAAAGTTAAGTATTTATTTTCACAGAATTGACTTGCGTAGGTATAAAACTGTAATAATAATCATCATCATATCAGCCGAAAAACGTCCACTGCTGGACATAGGTCTCCCCAAAATGGGGGGGGGGGCTTTGCCATAATCGCCACGCGTGGCAGGTGGGTTGGCGATCGCAGTGTATGGTGTAGATTTTTGCAGAGAACGCTGCTGCCCATTCTCTGGCGTTTCCTTTAGTCGCCTCTTACGACACCCACGGGAGGTGATGGCCACCATACGGCGTAAACTATAACCTAAACTAAAATTCATTCTTTCTTTCCTTATCTTCCCTTTCTTTATGCGTGTGTGTATTATTTTTAGCCCTTAACTGCTTCCGGTTTAAATCGCTTATTTTTTAACAATTGCAACTTAAACTTATAGTCAACTAATAACTAAATGGCTATCATATATTGGGGTAAAAATTACAACCTGTAGATCTCGCAAAAAGACCACCAACTGTCCCCCTGTACCTATAAGTCTCCTAAAAGTCTTATACTCCAAACAGACAAAAATAACATCCATTATTCCAGCTAAACAATAAAATAAGATGACGGATCTGCCCGTAACGGTCCATATTAGCGGTAAACCTTGAGACGGTCCATCGGGCTACGATCCGGTCCATCAACCGGACAGTAAAATGTGGCCCACTAAGAGATGCTGTAAAAGTGAATCAGGCCGGAATTGGGATTGTGGGTCGGTGTTATTTGAGATTGAAGCAGCGGAACAATTTTTGTGAGAATTATTTTTATTTATTAGGATAGTGATTTTAACATAATTATTAAAAAAAACAACGGGTTGCACTCCGGGAGGGCCGGCAGAAGTGAAAACTTGAATACGTGCTTCTCTCCCTCCGTTTTACGAATTTTCGATCAGGTTACGTGTCCTGACGCGAGTTTAACATTTTTTAACCATCACAAAAAAAGTGCACAATGCCGCTAAAGAGATTTTCACTACAAAAAACTTTGATGTGGTTACGCAAAAATTGCCAATTGGCATCTGAGTCGCAAACTGTCTAAAATGTGTGTAAATGGAGGTTTTTAGACAGATTGCGACTCAGCCAAGTGGCCCTCTTGTATATGAAAAGGTGTTCATCAACTTGAGTCGAGATTAGTTTTTGGAAAAGTTGCTCAAAAATTAGCAGGATTGGATTACAGATTAAACTAATCACCTTCCTGGTATTACTTTCTTAACGTACACAAAATGACGTCACGCTTGTATTCCCCTCAGGATTGGACAAAGGTTTACCGCTGAAAAATAGGTTTACCTGAAGTCACGGACTATTTTTTCTTGACTCTAGTCTAAGTCAATTGGTGACAGAAAGAACGTCGACAATGGAGTGAGCTTACCCAAAAAAAGCCTGTTCAATCTAACTTTGAAGAAATTAGGGTTGAATGCAATTCATCACATGACATTTCAATAGCGCTTGTCAATCCCTTACATTTCATAGTTTTTGACAATCGCTACCGTCATGTTTTCGCTGATTGATAGAATGTGCCTTGTGTAGAGTCCGTGATAGCTTTGAATGAAACTTGCACATCTTAAAACTATATATCATAGGTCTATAGGTACAATACTTTGACAGATCCAAAATCATTGTCAAAAGCGGGAAACAACGTATGTCGCTGACCATAAATGAAATGCCACCACTCGTGAAGGCCATAACCCTCAAAAATCTCCTAAGTACCAAAGTCAGACAGCATCATCCCGCCACAACGCACTAAGCCTCACGTAAATCAGTAAATCGAACCAAATGTTCCGAAAGCGACCGCATCATGCGAGACCGAACCATTTATTATTTATTCCTGTCCGCTTAATGATCGCGCCGAGATTGCTTGCAATCACAGATTTTGTATAAAATTTATATAAAGTTGCAAAGAGTACTGTGATGGAATAAATTGGGCTTGTTGGTCGTCGATGTCGGACTGTTTGCGAATTAATCTGCCGTGTAAAGGACGGATCGATGTAGTGATGGAGTTTATCTGGTAGTTTGTTCAGTTAATACGGTCTTACGTTTTGATTTACGTTGCGTTAACTATACATAGATAAATTGACACCTTTTTCCCATGGAGGTAGGTGATAACTTCAGAATGCCATCGGCTACGATCCTTACAAACAGACATTTCAATTTCATTTGTTTGTGTATGTAGTTTTAATGGAGTATAGGTACTCGTTTTTCGTTCGTTGCCAATCCCCACGCTCCTGTGCCAGCGTTATTCAGGTTCTACCCTTCTTTTTTTTAATGATGAGTAATCATCAAATGACGCCTGGAGCTCTGCGTCTTCACGCAGGAAGGAGTGTCAGACTCTTACTGACTAAAACCCATCCGTGTTCCTCCTAGTGCCCTTTGCGTTCCAGGGCTACGGTACTTCTTTCGAACATAGCCCGCAGCCGCAGCAGGCACTTGCCCTAGCGGGCCCCACCTCGTCTGTGCTGACATTTCTTTGAGGCGCGCGAGAATCACACCGCTCCGCCGACCCGGGATCCAGGTTCTACCCGATATCTCAACAATGTCAAACCATTTACAACTCTCTCCTTTTTTAGGGTCCCATACTTAAAGGGTACCTAATGGAACCATCCGTCTGTCCGTCCGTCTGTTTGTCAGCGGGCTGTATCTCAAGAACCGTAATAGGTAGACAGTTGAAATTATCAAGGATTGTGTAGGTATTTCTATTTCCGCTATAACAAGAAATAATAAAAAAAACTAAGGTTTATGGTACGGAACCCTCCGTGTGAGAGTCCGACTCGCACTTAGCCGGTTTCTTTTTAATTAAATATGCTTTACATACTAGTAGATGCTCTCTCACCTACCATCACAGACTGAAATACTTTATAAGGACAGCAGTATGTTCAAAATATTATTATTCCAAAAACACTCACTCAAGAGCTTTGGGAAAGCCTAACAAAATACCAGTAAACAGCCAATTCAATTTAAATATCACGTACCAAAAAACGCACCAATTTATTTGTCGCACAATAAAAATAAATTGTATCACTTCTTCATAATCCCGTCCCTAACCCGTTTACGGCCCCAGTAATATGATGAGATCTGCCAAGACGATTCCCTGGACACGGCAATATCCGTTGCTGGGTAAATAACGCTCCCCACATAAATATTAGATTGACAACGAGCAATCTACTACGAACATTATCCTGCGATACGTTTTAAGTGTTATAGCTTGCGGCGTGGGTGTAGAAGCGATATTCGCGCGTTATTTTGATCGAAAAATTTTTGATTTGCCGAAATTATAATAGCGTTAGCGGCACGCAAGATCGAATCCGACGTCCACGGAAGATTTTTTCCGTATTCTCGGAAGTTTTGAAGGGCGGTTTCAAGTTTCACAATTATTTTTATTTTTATCCTACGATAAAAGAGTTGGGCGTAACTTTGGAAAGAAAACGCACACCATCGACCTTTCTAATATTAATATTTGAGAAAGAAATGGAATAATAAAGTAATTTGGAGCAACCTAAGTCCAGCAGACTGGGACAAGCTCAAAGTAGCGTTAAAGCTGGAATCTGCAAAGTGTTTGGCACTCTCTTTTATTCGAGGAACTTTAAAAATAGCCGTGTCGAAAGTGGAAACGCTTGTACTTCGGAAACTAAAACTTTAGCAGATTTTAGGAAACAAAAATATTTCCTCCGATGGCGATGATACACATTATTTGTTGTATCTATTTTTATTATTATTATTTTGACGTGATATCGCTTTATAAATGATCGATGAACGCTGGCTGCACGCACGAAAAAGTGTCACGTTCCGCCTGAGCTGAGCGAGCAAGCGAGAGCGCGAAACAAGCGATAAAGAGGCACGATCGGCCTAAACGTTCGGCTTGTTTGTTTAGAATTCAATAGGGAAGATGCAGATTTAATATTTATCAATATTTTGTGGCAAATATGTAAAAAAAAGCATAAGAGAAGGGCCAGTGCAACGTTTTTATTCCAGTTAATATTGATTTTTAACAATAATTACAAATTTAAAGTAACGTGAAACGGAACGTATTTTAATACACCAATCAGCGTCTGGTGACGTCACTCGTGTTAGTTTATAGTCCAAGATCCCAGGGCTCTCAGACGTTACTTATTTCTCAGTATCAAAATATTTGAATAGAGTAGTGCCAGTGTAATTTCAACGTACGCATAATAAGTATCTGCTAGCTCCATCCAATGGGCCATTTTTTTTTAGTGATGTATTTTGGTATGACATATTTCAAAAGTCTATAGAAGGTCGTTTTGTAGTTTTCTTTTATACTTAGTAAATAAAGTATTTCCAAAAGATACTTGTGAATAGGATCTCAATTCTCAGTGGAGATAGCGATCAGATCTTACACTATTACATTGACTAATTAGTCTTTAAATATTTACTGAACTACTAATTATTTAAGAATATGGATTTTGTAAAAATCGTGAAACTGATCTAGTCGTTTTATAGCTAGCATGATGATGATAAAAACAAAAAAACAAACTAGCATGTAAGCGAATGTTCAAAGTACCTACATACTAATACTATTCTATTCCACACATTTTGTTACTGAGAAAATAAGTAAGTTCTGGGAGCACTGGGATCTTGCTCTATGACTTTGAATTATGACAGTTCTTGACCAGTGACAGACATGAGTGACGTCATCATCCGTTTTTGCGCGAAAATTTAAACTTTTGCTTAAAAACGCAATTTTAACAATAAATTAAAGCGTTTTCATTTTTTATTTATGTGGCGTTCTATTCTAGATGGAGTTCTTTAAAATGAAAGCAAAAATAAAAATACCGTATGTTCCCTATTGTTTTCTTATGTATTTTTCGTAATTTTCGTCTGTAAACCGATTTTACAGACAACCAATTTTTTTCTTTTTGAGGATTGGGCTTACTCTAGACCTTGATCACGCCTGATGGGAAGCGATGGATGAGGTATATGATGGAGCGAGCGTGCCCAGAAGATTTCTGTTCACTCTTGCTTTGAAGGCAGTTATATGTTCTTGAAACATTTGATAGCCTTCCCCTATCGAAATTTTCATCATCCGAAAATGGCTCCTTGAGGGTTCCATCAAATTGAAACTAATTACATAGTTGTATAAAGAACTAACTTCTGCCAGCATTTTCGCCCGCATACTACTTGGATAAAAATCTAGGCCATAATATATAGATAGGTATCTGTGCCAAGTTTCATCTCGATCCGTTAAGTTGTTTTTGTTTGATTTAATAACAAACCAACTTTCGCATTTATTGTCCTGTAGTTTGTAATTAATATCTTGTTGTTATATTTATAAGGACATAATTGTTTGGCAGTCCTACTTCCTACTAATATTATAAATGTGAAATTTTGTGATGACAGATGTTCATTACTCTTTCACGTATTCCTATATCTTAACCCTTTCAGTCACACTTTTACATAGATAAGAATATCATCAAAGTTTGTTCATAGTGGCAATAGTTATGGTTAGCAGATTGTAATAATATACATTTTGAGTTTTTTTTGCTTTCCAAGAAAATGGTGGTCAATAGCAATGACCACCGTGGTATATAAAGAACTAAAATGCATTCAAACAAGATGCCTATTAAATCGATTTTTCCACATACTTCCACTATATCGCATATAAATATATCTAAATAGGTGATTAGTGTTCTAACCACCAAGACTGAAAGAGTTAAGCTCGCTCCATCGTAGACTTTGTCTCTGTCATCTCTGACATAGACTAGAGTCAAGAGCAAACCCATCACAAATGAAAAAAAAGCGCCAGAACGCCTGAAAAGATTCCATGGAATTTGGCACAGAGGTAAATTATAGTCTGGAATAACACATAGGTTATCGGTTATCTTTTTATCCTGGGAATATGTTCTCTAGGGACCACGCGGGCGAAGCCGCTTGCAGAAGCTTAGTGCGAGTTTTTAGCGTTGAAAAATTTGTTTATTTAAAATTTATTTTTAGCGTTGAATGAATGAATGCCACTGATCTGTTTGAGTTTATTTCACATATTTAATATGGTTTTGCTCTTGACTTTTGCTTAATACCGTTGGCTACTTTTTATACGGTAAGAATGCATGGTTCTTGTGGGACCTAAAGAGCCAAGCAGCAGGAAAAAACTTGGCAAAGATAACCTGATGGAAGGCTACTGAATCTTCATCCAGCACCAAACACCTGCCTCCAATAACGACGGCAAAAAACACGTTCCTCAGTTGCAGAACATTTTTTTTTTTTCGATCAAAACTTTGCTAATTAACTACCTATCAACAATTTTTTTTCGAAACACCTGCAGCCTGAAACTTCGTTCCAAACTGAATATTAATTAAAAGTTTTTTGCCGACTGTACCTGTGCGTCGGAAAATAACCAATATTTGAACTATGTTGCTCTCTGCAGTGCTATGGACTTGGCGAGCAGCCAGGATGCAGGGTTTTAATAACATTTTTGAGTTCTTTTAACGATGTGGTCTCTGTTCCAGTTTCTGAGGTGGGACCTACAGTTTTAATATAGTGTGGTAGCGACATCTATACTGCCACATATGGACTTTAAAATATGTGACGTCTCACAAATCCTACATCGCGATATTCAAACATTATATGTCAGCCCAAATATCAACCATCAGGCAGTTGCCTACCATACCAACATCCGTCTGGTTTGGGGATCCTCCCTTTTCAATGGAGGTTTGCGTGGCTTTACACCCAGTTACTCATACATCTGTATTGGTACATAGAGGTTTATGCATTTCACAAGTATCTGCTTGAGAGCTTTTAACCCTAGCACGTACCAATGTCATCAATTACTTGCCATAATTTTAATTAATTTGGGATCAACGTAGCAATGTGACTTTTCCAGGACTTGTAAGGAATTTCTCACTAAAAACTAACTTCAACGCGAAAATAATATTTATACTGAGGAAAGTCTTACCCCACTCACTTCACCTTCGACACCTTCGGTGGTCCACCAAAAAGGCCCTGATCTACCTCAGAACACCACTTGGAAGATGTGGAATTGGATGATGGAACTCCAGCTTCAAAAAGTCAGCTTATCTCTAACAGCACTGCGCTACTACCAACCATGTCGTGGAACTGGCCAAGTTTTGAGTCAAACAAATCTAACAAAAATAGAATCGAATAAGTACTTATCATTATGTACACTATAATAAGTTACAAAAATGATAGATTAGAAACACTACATAGGGTGACACAATGGGCGGCCTTATCGCTAAAAGCGATCATTTAAAGACAACCTTTAAAAGAGAAGGAATGACAGTACTGTAGGTAGTTTTAGGTGTAATATTAATGTACGAGTATACAATAAACTTAAAAGATAAAGTCAGGTGATAAACAAAACAAACAGACATCTTATCACGTATCGACCAACTAAAATGGAGATGGACTGGCCACCTGCTCCGTTGTAAGTAGGAAAAATGGAGTATACAGGTGTCTGTCTGGTATCCAAGAGATGGGTCAAGGAGCCGAGGTCGCAAAGTGAGAAGATGGGAGGACGAGTTAAAATGACCTATGGCAAAGAGTGGCGGCAGATAGAAAACAGTGGAAGGAGTTGGAGGAGGCCTTTGCCGTAAGGCACACCGAGCGAAGAGACTTACTATGAATACATTAATTTTTTAAGTGAAAACTGTAAAGTTTCGGAAATAAAGGCTTATTATTATTATTATACAATAAACAACAGACCACTAAATTAATCATAGATTTGCCCAGGCTTTACACACCCCTAATGTGCCGCATAACACTCTGGTCATTAACCCCAAACCCAACCCACAATCTATTTTAATCCGCTTCAAAATAGAACTCCCTTCCCATACATAGTTTATCCCCTGTATCGCCCCTCCACAAGTTTTCAGCCCGTGTCAGCAATGCACACGTCAATTATGTGCCTAATCTGTTCCCGCAGAATGCCCTCGGGAAGTCCCGCGTTCGATGCCCGAGTCGGAAAATTTCACTGCAATCTTTGTCGTGTCGAGGGGGTGACTAAAACGGTACGAGTGAAACTTTTTGTCGTTTTGCTTTGCTCCCATTTCGATTTTATTTGGCGTATTGGCGTGTTGGCGTAGTGAGTTTAATGGTACGAGAAGTTTGCTTGTTACTAGTTTTTTTGTCTGACGGTACTGACAAAGACGGTTTTGAAAGGGAAGAGAAGATAATTATTTTACACTATACGTTCCTATTTCTGATACACGTAAATTATGTTTTCATGCTAATAAATGAAGGGCTTATTATTATATAACTAATTACGAAGATAGATAGTTGTAATTTGTGTTACAGGATAACACACGCTTGTTGCTCAATAAATACTTGCTAACTAATATTATAAATGCGTGAGTTTGTTTGTTATACTTAACACCTGCGAAACCGATTTTGATGGATTTTGGTACTTAGATAGAAGGGGCTCTGAAGACGGTCACAGGCTACAATAACACCCCCAGGCGTCGGGAATCGCAGGACTCGTGGGCCTGCGGACGGCGAGCATTGGGTGGCTTGCTGTCTGATCAGAACCAGGCCCGGGTCGGTGGCGCGCTGTGATCCCCGCGAGAGATGTCAGCACAGAAGACGGGGCCCGCTAGAGCAAGTGCCTGCTGGGGCTGCAGAATCTGTTCGAAAGAGGCATCGTTGCCCTGGAACGCAAAGGGCCCCAGGAGGAACACGGATTTTAGAGTCCGACACTTCCTCCTGCTTCACCGAGAGCGGGAGAAGTCATTTGATGATTTTCTATCCTTAAAAAAAAATCCTACAATAACACAAGCGACGCCGCGATCATAAGCTACTACATAAAATAATACATACTAGTATATTTAAAACAAAACTCATGACTATGGACCAAATTCGAGCCATTTCATGATCTTTTTGAAACTTAAACCATTTCATTGCCCTATCAGCCGAAAGACGTCACATAGGACATAGGCCTCCCCTAAAAGGGGGGGTTTGCCATAATCACCACGCTTGGCAGGCGGGTTGACGATCGCAGTGTATGGTTTTGCGTTTTACAGAGAACGCAACTGTCCATTCTCTGGTGAGTCCCTTAGTCGCCTCTTACGACACCCACGGGAAGTGATGGGATGGTATTATTCTTTTATTGCACTTTTACCGTGTCAGCTTTGGCCGACACCATACGGTAAATGAGCCATATGACGTGTCAATTTCATCATAATTTCATTGCGAAAACGGGATTGCGCTATGATGTAGCTCCGTCTCCCCCTAAATCGGAGTCATGATGGTTTTGCGACGTCATACACATGCATACCACATTTGTCCAACCAATCTCAACATCATGACCATACACTGACTATCGTACAAAAAACATTACAACTAATAAATCATTTACAATTCCAACTCTATCTCAACAGAATTAAGTTTCATAATACAATGCATCTCAACAGCTGTGCCAGAATAAACCAGGTTTTAATTCCAATGTTTACTTTCGATCAGATTCGATTGAATTCGTGATGCTTCGGCCTGGGCTGTGTGACGTCACTGTCAACAAACGGCTCTACGGGATTTAAAGTGAGTCAAAGAATTATTAATATCAATTTAAAATCATCAGCAAACTGTAAACACCAAGCATGATTCTTATTTTTTTTGTTTGCAACATTCGGTAAAGAAGTATTGGAAGATATTTCTTTACCTATTATTTTTAATCCTTACTTCCTTATCCCTATTATTATTAATATTATAAATGCGAAAGTAACTCTGTTTGTTTGTCTGTCTTTCACGCCAAAACTACTAAACCGATTTAATTGAAATTTGGTACAGAGATAGTGTAGAGCCTGAGAAAGGACATAGGCTACTTTTTTTCCCGGGAGTATGTTCCCTAGGGACTACGCGGGTGAAGCCGCTAGCAAAAGCTAGTTAAGTCATAGTTAAGTCATTACAATTATGTGTAGTACCTAATAAACTGGTATAGTCTAGATCTAACTCAAGCCTGCAGTGTAAGTTACATTTCTGTGCTCACCACTAGGTTTCACTGGCAAGGAAGGACCTTACGTCATCATCATCTGCCTAGGCAAAGGCTAACCTTCCCAACTATACTGAGGTCGGCTTCCAGTCAAACCGGATTCAACGAAATACCAGTGTTTTACGTAAAGCGGCTGCCTACCAGGCCTCCACAATCCATTAACTGGGTAACACGGTACTTCATGGCAAAACTGGAGTCAGATTTATTGGTTTCTGACTATCCGTAACGACTGCCAATGATCTACAAATGACAGTCGGGACCAACGGCTTAACGTGCTTTCCGAGGCACGGAGGAAACTCGGTATGTTAAGATGGTCACCCATCCACAGACCAACCATGGCAAGAGTTGGTTGACCTTGAAGATCGATCCGTGCGGCTGTTATTATTTAGCAACGATCTCCTCCCTAGGATAGGACCTTACGTATATCCTAATATATAAAATTCTTCCGGTACTGAGTGAGTGGTCACTCACTAGTACTCACTCAAAAAAGCTAGTTTAGACATAAAAGCCTTTGTCCATGAATGCCTACAGAAAGTACAGTCAGACACGTAAAGACTACTCCTAAATGACATTTAGGTATTTATTATAAGTAATACACGTACACAAGCACTGTTATACAAATTCTTATAATATATCTTCTTAACTTTGTTTTTATTTCTAGAATAATTGCTCAATATTCATTATATCTATTTATTCTTTAATGTACGTTTTTTTATGATATTTTTTACAAATAATTGTGATTCAAATGAATCGCCACTCATCCTTAGGGTTCATTAGAAAATCAGCGTCAGACAGTCTCAGGCTGTCTGACATATCGCGAAAAATGAACCTTTTTAGTACAGCCGTGAGACACACACTTAGTTTTTGGCTTCCCTACCATTATTTGTTATTTTTATGTACCGTGCGTGTTTCATATATTATGTGCTAAATAAATACTATTCTTTTATTCTATCCTTTATTCAAAATTCCTAACCAAAAATCTTCAATATATAAACATTCTTCCGTTACTGACTGATTCAGTGACTGAGTGACTGACAGGCAACCCACAGCCGAAACTACTGCTCGTAGAAAGCTGAAATTTGGCTTGTAGGTTCCTTAGGGAGGGTATGGGAGCACTAACAGAGGATTTCCTGATGTTCCTATGGGAACGGGAAAAAACATCACGGGCAAAAGCTATATAGTCTTCAATATAACACTAGCGTAAGCCAATCATATTTTTAATCAAATAACTTGTACACTTCTATATCTACCTATGTAGAGTTGTATAATGTGACTGCCCGCGCCGCTCGCCGTGCCGCTGAGTTCGTGTTCGAGGCCTTCCAGCCCTCACCTGCTGGTCGTACCAAGGGGAAACCACGCCTGCTCATAGAAAAGTGTGTTGCTCAATCATTTCACCCTATTTCATTTAACCGTGATTTGAAGATCTTTCGGTAGTCTTTCTACAGAGTCCGTAATTTCACAAAATCATCTAAAAAAAATCCCTTGAAACAATTCATTTCTTTCCTCCGAATTCCTTCATTCCTACGTAGTCAGCATTCCGTTTGGCGCCGTTTTCGTTTGCAGCGGGCTACCAATCGATACTTATTCAATAACCATCGGAGCTTGGACTCCGTGTTATGACAGGCCGGATCCACGACAATCTGCTAGTTGGATTAGTGTCATGATGTTACGTGACTGCTGACGTCAAGGTTTGAGGAATACCGAAGGAAGGTATTAGAATTAGTACTACGACTTGAAGTAGGAACTTACTTTTCAGTTATTTTCCCCAGGATTCACACATTTATTACGGACAAAACGTCTATTCCAAAGATAGTGTTGCTTTCTAACGGGGAAAAAAGTCCATGTTTAGCCCAGAATTTCTAGAGATTATTAGGGTTCCGTACCTCAAAAGGTTAAAAAAACCCTTATAAGAAGACCCCTTGTCCGTCTGTCCGTACGTCAGTCACCACTGATTTTCTCAGAACCGGGTGGTCCTAGCTAGTTGGAATTTATACGAGATACTGAAGTTTATAGTTATTATTAGGTGCACCAAAATCAAGGTTCTGAGTCAGCAAGATAAAAACATATAGGCAAATTAGGAAAAATTTCAAAAAATAAAAAAGCTGATAATTAAGGTAAATTTTGGTACTTACAAGATTTCTCGAAAATCTAAATTTGCCCATATCTTTTTATCGTGTTGACTCAGAACCTTGATTTTTATACACCTAATAGGAACTTATATGGTGATCGGGAACCCTCGGTGCGCGAGTTCGACTAGCTCTTGACCAGTTTTTTAAAACGCACTCGCGGGAAATTAAAATTATCATGTCAAGTTTCATCAAAAACCGTTCAGCCGCAAAGAATTAAAATCGAACAATCATATTGAGTTACTTTATATAAACATGAAACAATCTTACCTACCTTAATATAAGTTTAAAATAAAATTGAGGATCAAATAATTTCAAACGGAGGTTGCAAAATACGTAAATTTTGATTTAAGCCAACACGCAAGGAGAGAAATATGGGCATTAAGGAGTATGATTCCAATTTGTTATCTATGATTTCTACAGGAGATGATAAATTGGGACCGTGTCGGTTATCGGAAGTGATGTTTACGAGAGGAAGCCCTTTTCCGACTCGTATAGGATTTTCCTGTTACGCTTTCATTTTCGATTTATTTAGAGGCAGTCCAATCATCAGCCGCCTCGCCTTTTCCTGGCTGTGTAAGGATCAGCTTGCAGTGTAACCTCTATTGAGTTACTTATTTTATTTGGCGCGAATAAATATTTTTTTTCTTTCTTTCCCAACGAATGTATTTAATATTTGAAGTTCTTGGAGCGACTGCCTGTATCACCTTTATAATCCAGTTACTGTGTTTTAAGGATGGGAAATCATCAAATGACTTCTCCCATTCTGGGTGAAGCAGAAGCGAGTATCAGACTCTTACTGACTAAAACCGTGTTCCTCCTGGTGCCCTTTGTGCTCCAGGGCCGCGGTGACTCTTTCGAACAAATTACTAGGGAAACTCAATACTTGTTGGTTTGTCTAATTTACAGATTTTCGTACTTCTTACGAAAATCTGTAAATTAGACAAATTTTGGGTTATCAATTTGGGTTTTCATCTATACTTCTGATCAGCTCATGAAAATTTTTGTCGGGTAAATCCGGTTTTTCCAGGTCTTTGACTTATGTTTACATTGTCTACATTTCAATTGCATATATATGTAAAGTGGAAGTGCGGAGTTTCCTAATACAAGCAATCCCTTGCTTAAAAGGTGATCTCCAATAATATGTGTCGAAATGCCTATTGTAATTGAAATAAAGATTTTATTTTATTTATTTATTTGCAGAAAGATTTTCATCTGCATAGGCAAAAACAGTTTTTAAAATACAACTACTCCTTTCCGTTTCATCCTATACCCAAATTCTAAAGCAAAACTTCCCAACGAAAAGGTTAAATTGATAGATCTGTCTATTCAGCCACATCGTTCAATATTCGTCTTCAAAATGAGCATGCGAACTGAACCAATCTGGAGCGAGGCAAGGATGTATAACTTGCTCGCAATAACAGCCCCGACCTTCCTTAAGTGCTATCCTCTTAGGTGTGGCATTGGGGTATGAAGAATGTAAAGTGCACTAATACGGTCATATAAGGTTTTATGTAAGGGATAAGTTGGCAATATTAGTGGTGAAGAAATTTTTTTGGGTTAAATAGGTTGAATCTGCATTTCTGATAAGTTTTATCACCGTCTCGGCATCAGATCAGTCGAAAGATGTCCACTGCTGGACATAGGTCTTCCCCAAGTGTCGCCACAATAACCGGTCCTGTGTTTTCTTGCATCTCTCTGCTATCCGCTATCACACCGCATCAATTCAATTCAATTCAAAGCATTTTATTTCAAATAAACCATTCACAGGCACTTTTGAAACGTCAAGGTCGGTCAGTCAAAAACATGGAAGCTATTTGCACGTACCAAAGCGTAGATCTCTATGAAGAAGAACGTGCAAGAAACTCCACGGACACTCTTTTAAATCATGTTCTGTTTTACAAAATTACAAGTTACATATACTTGTTGCTTCTGCATGTGAGGACAATGCAAAGGAAAAAAAAAGGGCTTATTATAAGAATTTTAAATATAAAGATTAAAATAAGCCAATGGCAGTTAAGAGATGACCAGACTCAACCGACGGCGCCTGTTCACGAACATGACGCGTGTATCGGCACCCTTCAGCTCAACAATTTCGAAGGGAACCGAATGATCAAACCCACGCACCGCCATCAGCGAGACATTTGAGTGAGCATGACATGCTCTCAACCACCATGCTCGTTCATGTCTAACAAGTAAAACTATAACTACTCACATAAAATGTAAATGGTTTCATGGTACTCACATTTACAAAATTTGAAAAATATGCTTCTACTTTACACAAAACTATGGTTGTCAATGACCAAATAATGAAAAATAAATTAATAAAGAGAACGATTAAGTTCTTACATAAAAAATAATAAATAAGTAATTAATATAATAATATAATTTGTATGTATATAATAATAAATAAACGAAATAATGTAAGAACCTCTAAAAGGAGCGAGCATCTCTTCCAAATATAAAAACCTAAAAACCTAAAAAGTGGACCTAAGCAGCTGTGACTGTCGAGCAGGACCAGCATTTAGCCAAGCGTTTTTATCGAGGATATAATCTTCCAGTTTATAATACGCTTGTCTACATAGTGTGCGTTTTATGCATGCTTTAAATTTTATCTCATTCAGTTCGAGAATATCAACTGGTATTTTATTATAAAATTTAATACAGTACCCCATAAAAGAAGTGTGTACTTTGGCCAATCTGAATCGGGGTTGATCTAATTTGTTCCTATTTCTAGTATTAAAATTATGCCTGTCACTAATCTTGCTAAAGAGATGAAGATTTTTCCGAACATACATAATATTTTCGTAAATGTATTGACAAGGTACCGTCATGATGTTGATATCCTTAAACAGTTCTCTTAGGGAATCACGCCGACGGAGATTGTAAATGGCTCTGATGGCTCTTTTCTGCAGGATAAATATAGACTCGATGTCTGCAGCACGTCCCCATAATAAGATACCGTAAGACATGATACTATGAAAGTAACTAAAATAGACCAGCCTCGCAGTATCTATATCGGTAAATTGACGGATTTTTCTGACAGCGTATGCTGCTGAACTTAGCCGTCCCGCAAGAGATGTTAAATGAGGACCCCATTGTAGCCTTGAGTCAAGCGTAATCCCCAGGAAAACCGTGTTTTCGACGAAATCAAGTTTCTCCTTGTTCAATACTATGTCGCAATCATTTCTTTTAACGTTCGGTAAGGCAAATCTGATGCATTTAGTTTTTTTCCCATTTAATACTAAATTATTAGCAGTAAACCAATTTTGGACCTGCTGTAGGGCGTTATTTACGTCGTCAAGATTTATGGAACGTCTATCTATCTTAAAAATTAAGGACGTATCGTCAGCAAATAATACCATAAGAGGGTGATTTTTTAAAAGATGGGGTAGATCATTAATATATACTAGAAAGAGGAAAGGACCCAAAATAGAGCCTTGTGGTACCCCCATTTTGACTTCTAAACCCCGTGAATTGACACCATTTATTTGAACTTGCTGCTGTCTATCATTTAAGTAAGGTTTTATTAGACTGAGTGCAAGTTTACTTAGTCCGTAATGTCCTAGTCATCATTAATATATAATTAGTACATATTACTATTAAATAAAAATACTTATGATTATATCCAACTCTCAATTTGAAGAAGAAAGACCCCAACTATAACTTTGTCGCCACAGGATAAGCTGTTCTAGTTTTGTTTGTGTTGGCACGAGATCAAAATACATGGTAATTATTTTATTTTTAGATTCCTGCTTTATAATTTCTGTAAGAGTAAAAAAGCCTTCAATTTCTTAAAAATATTTCATTACAAATTTTTATTTACTAAAACAATTATATATTTTGTAAAAATTGAAGTTGCCTCTTGTGCTTCCTTTCAAGACAGGTGTTAGGGGAAAATCAGAATAAAATAATTTATCAATTAGACCGTTAAAAAGCCATTTTAAATTAGACTAATGGAGAGAGAAATTATCTCTCGAATTATTACAGTGTGATCGACGTCTTTAATAGCCACAATAGATTCGCAAGCTCGTTCTACAGCTAGTCACATTACTACTCCAACTTCAAAAACTTGAATCAGTCAGTTCCGGCGCACCTCAAGCTCGTAGTTTGTGACAAATCAATATTTATTTAGAGGATGCAGCCGACAGCCGACTGCCGACTGCCGACTGCCGAGTATAGACTGCACTGGGTACATTATTGAGTACCTCTGTTTTACCGGGCTCGTATGCAGGAGTAGGAGGTACGATGTCTGATTGATTTCAATGAATGATTACTTTGATATTATGGTTCAGGATTGAAGCATGGATATGAGGTGGTTTGTTTAACTTAGTTTCCAGATAGGTGTTGGAGGGAAGTACGCAGTAGTGTAAATTGAAAATTACATAAATATGCTTCGGTGAGTTGCTAGTTCCAGGACCTAAGGCTTCTAGACATGTGCCATTCTATTAGCAATTCATTGATGACATTCGGTTGTCGAAATACCAAAATATGAACACGTGACATTTCGACGTTTGACAATCAAATTTTCATTATGTCAGAATGGCACTTGTCTAGCCTAAGGAAACTCTAAATAACCCCACGCTATTAGTTCAATCACCTTGGTATTTGTCGAATAAAACACGCAAAAGGTAATAGTCAGTATTATTTATTTTACATCTAAGAAAGAAAGAAAAGAAAGAAAAATAGTTTATTCCGCCCAAACAAACGCCTATTAAAATTATATTATTTTATAGTATCCAAATAAAAACAATAAAACAAAATAAGAGGCAAAAAAGTTGTCCGTATAACTACTGCCTGTGTCAGGAACGGGCAATACAAAAAGTCATTTCTGTCGCGGCCACATCATAGACAATCCATGGACAACAAAAAAAAAAAATAGACACTGACATGTGTGGTCGTGACAGCGACTGTCAGTATAGATGTCAATCCTGACACAGTTCCTGACATGGACAAAACAAACCATAGAAACAAAAGAAACCACAAGCAAAAAAACTCGCACTTTATGACTCGCACAAAACAGACAGATGAAAAATTAATTAAAACTTATAGTAGTCTGTCTATAAAAAAAATTGTCTGTGCGAGGCCAAAAAGCTCCCTATCTCAGCATAGGCTGCGAAATTTAAAAATAAATAACACAGCGCTGGTTTTATAATAGGGCCTGTGATGCCACAGACGCAGTTAAATAAAGTCAAATTTAACTTAAAAATAGACGCATCTCTTGCAGACTCAAAGTCAAACCTTCAAAGCCAGTGAAGCATTTAACATACAAAATACTTAGCGAAATAACTTGAGAACTAAAATATCTGCGTGAGACTTGAGTGTCAAATTATTGCAGAACTTTCACCTCAAGTACAGTCACGGGCAACAATATGTATTCACTTTCTCAAAAAATCTTTGATGCCAGATCTGACATAAGCTACCGCTCATTATATTTTTTTATGTGTGGTTTCTCGCAGGTCAGCCGAGGAGGTTGTGGTCTATTTAGCCGGACTTGCCTGTAGCGACCTTAAGCTTTGCCTTGTGACCCAGTGGTCGTGAGTTCGATTGTCATGAGAAGCATACTTTGTAAATTAGACACTGCAGACTTGAATCACCTGATTGTCTGATAAAAAGATGCGTGCTTTGGAAGGTACGTATAAGCCGGTGCCCACGGCCGCCAGATGGCGGTCGTCAAATAAACTAGATACGTCAGAGGCCCTTGACACGGTTTAGAAACTCTGACACTAGGGTGTGTGGGGTCGTTAGACCTTACTGCCCACACGGTAAGAAGAAGAAAAACCACCATCATCACCAATACACCATACTTTTAATACTTCAGACCTCAAGAGAAACTTTTTCAGCTGTGTACATATTATTTATGTTCGTGACTGTACATAAGTGAAGGTCAGACAAAGTCAAACGTTTAGAATCAATACGGGATTGTTACGTATTTCGATCACAACACGTACCGTATTAGAGCAGAATTTATTTGTGCTACATTGTATGCCTGGGTTACAAATGGCGAGGGACCCGGTGTAGACAGGACGTATGATTGAAGAGCTCGGAGAAAAACACCTGCTTGAAACGCTTAATAATGTTTTAGTCGTGAGATAAACACTTAATGGAATAGAGGTTTATGTTTGGAGAATAGTCAATGATAAGCAAATGGACCAAATGCTTAGTCATAATCATTTTCATGACCGTATCCAAATTCAAAGCATTTGTCCTTACTAATATTATTTAATGCAAAAGCAGTTCAGTCTGTCTGTCTGTCGATCTTTCACGCCAAAACTACTGAACCGATTTAAATGCAGTTTCGTACACAGATACTCTAGAGTCTGAGAAAGGACATAGGCTACTTTTTACCCCGGGAGTATGTTCCCTAGGGATCACGCGGACAAAGCCGCTGGCAGATGCTAGTTACGAAAGAACCAAAAACAGGCAGGGTTATATAAACTTTATGTTCAGAAGTGGTACGAGTACAAATTCGGACCAAATACAGCAAGGCATTCTCTACCAGTCAACATTTGTGTCATAATGGCTCATATATGCCTGCGATAGGCTGGTTTCCACCATTAATACATTGCAAATCTATTTAGTACGTCAGTTAGAGTATTGAAAAATAGTGGACACATATTTATTGTTTCTGAAAA
Organism: Lacanobia oleracea; assembly: GCA_950371165.1. NCBI lineage: Eukaryota > Metazoa > Arthropoda > Insecta > Lepidoptera > Noctuidae > Lacanobia > Lacanobia oleracea. The sequence continues at coordinate 2,256,263 of OX493409.1, forward strand.
TCAATAAATATTGACAACGATAAAAAGCTTCAAAACTCGGTAGTGGGGGCTTGTTTCGTCAAAACGCACTAAAAATTATACCACGACGTGACGTATCGAGAAAAAAAAACGGGGCAAAAATTTTTTGATAATCTAATGACGGACCTATTAGATATTTTCAGTGGACAAGCCTATTAGATGTGACGTAGAGCGCAGCTTGGGAAGAATACGTGCGTAGCTTAGAAAAGGGCTGTGGAGTTCAACTTTTAATCAAAATATTAACAAGCTACTGCAATCAACCTTAAAACTACAACATAGTAATTTGAAAATGGCTCAAAAGCAGCACAGCAAAAGCGCAAACCTAACGGCAATAAAGCCGCAAAATTTATAGCAGTGAATAATTTACGGCAGAAATTACTATTATGAACATTTATAGCGTGCAAAGCGAGGTGTTATTACTATTAACTATTAGTTATTATTAACTGATTGGGAAACTAATCAATCATTTGTGTCCTAATTAATTTATTAGAGTTTAGTCGGCAATTTCGTGTGCCGTTTAAATTTTCAGGTTGACTGACGATAAATAAGGCAATCATTAATTTGGTAATTTTGCTACTCGAATTTGGAACTGAAATGCAATTTATTTTTAGGGTTCCGTACCCGAAGGGTAACCAACGGAACCCTATTACTAAGTCTCCGCTGTCCGTCCGTCCGTCCGTCCGTCCGTCTGTCTGTCAGCGGGCTGTATCTCAAGAACCATAATAGGTAGATAATTGAAATTTTGACAGATTGTGTATTTCTATTGCCGCTATAACAAAAGATAATAAAAAAATTGGTTTATGGTTCGGAACCCTTCGTGTGCGAGTCCGACTCGCACTTGGCCGGTTTTTCTGGTAGTTAAGACACGTGGCTTTACCTGGCTAATTTTCCAATGGGATTAAAAATCCCTGTCGTAGTAGACAACTATTGAAAGGCAAAGCGAGGCCAGACCTTCACAGGTATTAACACAAGACCTGGCGAATGAGGCGGGGGTCAGCTAGACTCAGAAGCGGACATTCTGGCATATTTACGGGTGATCCATAAACGGCTTTGATGATAACTGTCCCACTGCTGGGCAAAGAGAGACCGTATTTGATTTCTCTTCCCTCCGTCCGATGGGCATGCAGCAGACATGTCCAGTCTTGTCCCATTTAAACTGCGCAGCCATTTTTGCGCAGTGTTTTGGAGTATGCATAAAGGGTTTTTATTTTAATACTAGTTGACCCACGCAACTTCGTCTGCGTCACAATTCTCATTACTGCTCCACTCCTATTGGTCTTAGCGTGATGATATATAGACTATAGCCTTCCTCGATAAATGGGCTATCTAACACTGAAAGAATTTTTCAAATCGGACCAGGTTCCTGAGATTAGCGTGTTCAAGCAAACAAACAAACTCTTCAGCTTTATATATTAGTCAGTATAGATATTAGGGAAAACAAACAATTGTACATTTTTTCACGTCAATCAACAACATTTCCACATACATATTACAGGCATAATTTACGTACATACAGTATGGATGAAAGGTGGGGCTAATTTTAACATTCTACAAAATTGTTAATTGGTTTTGAGTGCAATAACATTTAAAAAAAAAACATTGTGAGACAATGCAAATATATCTATTTTAACAAAATGTTAGTTGTAAATTTTTACTAATCTGTGGAGAGAGTGGTTTTTGTATCTAACCCAAAGAAAAATACACAGGCATGCTTGAAATTCACTTCAACTTGAAGGAGATCAAAGACCCATACCGTTGAGGGTCGTACCAAAATACGATTTAAATAGGTCGTAAGGGTCACAGGTTGCGTGCAAGCCAATCTGACAGGTCATTTCCGAGCGTAGAGGTATTGCATGGTTTTGGTATGACCTTAAAACAATGATACATATCTTCTCTTGTCTGGTACAATACGATGGAAGTTATATGAACACGTCTTCTGTTAGTGAACACAAATCGGGATGGACTAATATACAAGAAACACAGATGAATATACAACCTCCTCTTCTTTTAAAATTGGTTAAAAATCTAAGTGAGCTTAACGTTTCTTCAGTATCAACCTACTGAAGTTCTAAAATTGCCTGAAAAGTTTAAGAAATCATTTTTTTGAAAATTCTTCAGGGTTGCCTAGCCTATTTATCGAGGAAGGCTATAGACTATATAAAATCACGCCAAGGAGTGGAGTAGACGAAGTTGCGCGGGTCAACTAGTCTATAATCTATACTACTAACATATAAAGCTGAAGAGTTTATTTTTTTGCTTGAACGCGCTAATCTCAGGAACTCCTGGTCCGATTTGAAAAATTATTTCAGTGTTAGATAGCCCATTTATCGAGTAAGGCTACATATCATTACGCTGAGACCAACAGGAGTGGAACAGACGAAGTTGCCCGGGTCAACTAGTTCATTATAAAACTCCGAAACCTCATGTTTTCTTGTAAGTTTTTAGTATCCTTTGCTTTTTAAACCCTGATGAATAACAAATCGATTTATGCTGGTCCAACTTTACATCATAACATTACATTCAGACAACATTATAATGTAATGAGAGCGCGTGGCTAGATAATACCAGCCGCACGGGTCGATCTTCAAGGTTAAGCAACGCTTGCCAAGGTTGGTCTGTGGATGGGTGACGATCTTAACATACCGAGTTTCCTCGGTGCCTCGGAAAACACGTTAAGCCGTTGCTCTCGGCTGTCATTTGTAGATCTTTGGCAGTCGTTACGGATAGTCAGAAGCCAGTTAATCTGACTCCAGTCTCGCCATGAAGTACCGTGTTACCCAGTTAATGGGTTGTGGAGGTTTGGTAGGCAGCCACTCCTCGTAAAATACTGGTATTCAGCTAAATCCGGCTTGAATGGAAGCCGACCCCAATATAAAAAGGCTAGGCAGATGATGAACATTAATAATGTAATGTTGTGTACATTATTTTGATTACAAGTCAATATTTTTTTTTAATATAAACCAGTTGAGGCAGGCCGGCACTAACCGGGGATCGTGGAAGGTGTACTAGCTCTCATGATCCTCGGTCAAGTGTGAGAAGGAACACCGAGGTGGTTTTTAGGCTGTAAGAGTCTGACAGACCCGTTCGCCCGCCCCAGGCGAGGGAGATCCATGAGAATTTTCCAACCCGGCAACAAAAATAGAAAAAAGGTGCTTCTTAGCTGACTCCTGAGAAGAAACACTGAAATAAATTCTTTTTTGTAAGTCTATTCTGCAGTAAATTATTTGGTAAAATAACGTCAGCACATTCTCACCTCTTAATAACCTCCCTATATTCTAACACCCGAATACAAATAACTGTTCTTCCGACAACCACAGAACACCGCAAAATACTGCTAGAACATGTAATAATGTTCGCATCATAACGTGTAGGAGATGCTCCGCATAGCACGCGGTCGCTTTGCGTGCTATACACATTCTGGAATACCGCACGACATAGTACAACACAAGTGAGAATTTTAGCGACAATTCCGTGGTATTTTTAACTGAAGTTTAAAACTTAAAGTTAATTATGTTGTGTGTAATTAGGTACGGGGTTTATGGTACGCTGTTAATTTTGTAGTTATATTGTTGGGTTGTTGTAATGTGACAGTCATATTGTTAGTACGAGTATCTCGCCCCGGTTTGGACTGGTAGCAGAGCATATAAGATCCCAAACTACCGATCTGGGAACTTGCCGACTGGGTGACGGCACGATTTGCAGTGATTGTGACAATATAGGACAAAGCATCTAGCCATGCAGAAACAATTTGCTTTGATAGTCATGCTTGCTCACACAGTATTGCCAATTTTAGAATATTGAGTACCTATACATATAGCTAGCACGATCATAATGGAGAAACATAACTTTAAAGTCACGTCTTTCTCGCTTGCCATTCTGCTGCGAACTTAGATAACGTTGTATCCAAATACGCTCAAATCGAAGCTAAAACAGTTCTCAACAAAATTGGCGACATGAAAAATGTGAGTTTGCTTTTTACTCTATTTTCGTACAGGAATACAATGATTACTGTACTGTACTTTATTTGTAAAGATTCTAGTTATATTGTATTTCATACTAATAATGGTTTAATAAATAATTGGGTGTAACAATATGGGCGGTCTAAAAGCGATCTTTGACAAATAACATTTGGACGTATCTGACAGAGCTGGAGAAGAAATACGCAGGTAACATCAAACAGCCGGAACATCATCAAGGTGCAACAAGATTACCAACGATCCCGTGACGCTACAACCAGTCAGTTCGTTCGTTCGTTCGGCTGCATGCGCCTTACTAGAGTGATCCGATCACTCGAAGTCATCGGTCTGACGAGAAAAAGCTGAAACTTTAAAAGGTGGTCTTTTCACGAACGCTCACATCTCGTACTACTAGGTAAGCTTACAAACTCAATCTGTACTGTAACACAGATTCAGCACAAATTACCGCCTCTAATGCAAGTATAATGTAGCCCCGCTATTATATTATACGTTAGAAAATCCACTGTGTACGGAAAATGCACTGCAGGTGAAAGAAAATGGACGGAAAACTCGCTGTATTCGTGAAGTGAGAATAGGTATAACGTTGTTTTCATAACAGAAGAATGAGGTTCGCGGAATATGTTTTAAAATATGCTGTTATTATCATGTTTTTGCTGCAACACATATATTTTTTAGACTGTAGGAAGTAACCCTGCATAATTATGTACTTGTACTGGGTGATGATGATACATCTGCCTAGCCTTTTCCACACTATGTTGGGGTCGGCTTCCAGTCAAGCCGGATTTAGCTGAATACCAGTATTTTACGAGGAGCGGCTGCCTACCAGACCTCCACAACCCATTGACTGGGTAACACGGTACTTCATGGCAAGACTGGAGTGATGATGATTGTTGTGCGATTACGCTTAGTAAATTGTACACATTGTATCTATTTTTTTACGTTCACTCTTAGTATCTTTGTCCTGTTTACGGGTACTTTGGCCTATAAGCAGAGTAACGACTCCATAGAATAGAATAGAATAGAATAGAATAGAATAGAATAGAATAGAATAGAATAGAATAGAATAGAATAGAATAGAATAGAATAGAATAGAATAGAATAGAATAGAATAGAACAGAACAGAACAGAACAGAACAGAACAGAACAGAACAGAACAGAACAGAACAGAACAGAACAGAACAGAACAGAACAGAACAGAACAGAACAGAACAGAACAGAACAGAACAGAACAGAACAGAACAGAACAGAACAGAACAGAACAGAACAGAACAGAACAGAACAGAACAGAACAGAACAGAACAGAACAGAACAGAACAGAACAGAACAGAACAGAACAGAACAGAACAGAACAGAACAGAACAGAACAGAACAGAACAGAACAGAACAGAACAGAACAGAACAGAACAGAACAGAACAGAACAGAACAGAACAGAACAGAACAGAACAGAACAGAACAGAACAGAACAGAACAGAACAGAACAGAACAGAACAGAACAGAACAGAACAGAACAGAACAGAACAGAACAGAACAGAACAGAACAGAACAGAACAGAACAGAACAGAACAGAACAGAACAGAACAGAACAGAACAGAACAGAACAGAACAGAACAGAACAGAACAGAACAGAACAGAATAGAACAGAATAGAATAGAATAGAATAGAATAGAATAGAATAGAATAGAATAGAATAGAATAGAATAGAATAGAATAGAATATAGAATAGAATAGAATAGAATGGAATGGAATGGAATGGAATGGAATGGAATGGAATGGAATGGAATGGAATGGAATGGAATGGAATGGAATGGAATGGAATGGAATGGAATGGAATGGAATGGAATGGAATGGAATGGAATGGAATGGAATGGAATGGAATGGAATGGAATGGAATGGAATAGAATGGAAGGGAATGGAATGGAATAGAATAGAATAGAATAGAATAGAATAGAATAGAATAGAATAGAATACTCTTTGTTATGTACACCATATAAGTTACAGAAAAGATAGATGAAGAAAACATTACATAGGGTGACACAATGGGCGGCCTTATCGCTAAAAGCGATCTTTTCAAGACAACCTTTGGATGGATTTCAAAGATAACGGAAAGACAGTACTGCAGGTAGTCTTAGGTGTACGATTTATGTAAATAAATACATAATAGATAAATGTATACAATTATAATTAGGTAACAAACAAATAAAAAGCATAGGAACCGAGTGAAAACGATCAAACAGAAAGGTAGTGATTTTTGACCATTGTTTTAAAAATGGACAAAGATTCAGCACCAAAGAGCCAAAGTAGGAGGATTCTGATGAGTTGGATCGATCAGATTAAATCTACGGTAAGAGATTTTGGTGATGAATGCGGCAGACTATTATATCTAACAGAACATGGTGGGGAAATACCGTGACGTGAGTGACAACATCAATGGTAGCGATTGGCCAGAATTCATGATGACCACCCACCTTTCTGTCAAGAAAAAAGCGAGGAAGAAGAGCCAAATCTAGCAAGCTATTTATTAAATAAATAAATTCTGGAAGTCTGACATTATTTAAAACAAGTCCTCCTTTTAAAACATCTCAAGATCTTCTTCAATTATCTCTATTCCTAACTAAACATCGTCGAAGAAATTAGTTCAACAATTCTGTCTAACTGGAACATGACTACAGTCGCCTGCTTGGTGCTTACAAACTGTTACGTGTTATTAGTATTAGGGAATCAATTTAAATGGAGCCTTCGAGAATTTCTGCTGCCGTTACGAAAATACAGCGCTTTGGTGAGATAGACTAATTTACATTGTTAGGGATGGGACATGATTGGGTTGTTGTATCTAATTTGTCGATGTGTTGTACGGGACTTACTAATCGAATAAAGATTTAGACGTAAGGGATTTTTTTTTGTAAATATATTTCTGGGAAAAGTTGTTTGTAGTTACATAGTAGGCTTTTTTATGGCACAAATTCTTAACTACTGCACCTTCTGGCTTTCGCCAGAATCAACAGTGGCGATCACCAAGAAAACGCCGAGCTGATGAGCTCGACGAGTCCCGGAGAAACGATTCAACTGTCTTGGTCCTGCAACGAAATTAATCAGAAAAGTACAGCGGAGGAGTAGAAAAAAAATATAATTTTCATTTCCCCCCGTATCAAGCAGGAGACAGAATAGAGGTAGGACAATAGGCACAAAGGAACATATACAACTGGGTTAAGCCTAGTTGCCAAACACCACGGATTATATCTTACACATAGTAGGCTAGCTAACCAGGTTATTATATTTTTTAAGTTACAAATATCCCTATGAAAAAACGGAACGCTTATTTTATCATCTGTGTGTCTATCTACCACAGCCAGCTCCGAATCTACTGTACCGATTTAGTTGAAAGGATACGAATGTCTGTGACCCAAACACGGATGCATAACCTAGATAAATAAATTTTGTGTTAGGAAACTCTTTCGGGGATTAAATTAAAAATATGAAAAAAGGTACACGATACAAGTTTGAAGACACGAGCGCTACAAGTTGCCCAGTTTGGGGTTTTTATTTCAAATAGCTAATTAACTAAATCTTTTACAGGAAATAATAACTATTTATTAACATACCTTTTGTAACAATAGAAAAATAAGTAATTATAATTAAACACGTCCCTACAGTTGCCTATATCGATTATTGTATCAATATAGGCAACTGTTATGGGCACCGTTAATTAATATTGACAGTAGACTGACCAGAAATCGATTGCGATTTCAAGTCAGTCTACAGTCGATATTAATTTCATTCGATTTTCACAACATCTTTTTCCCATCACTACGACAATATCTTGTAACTATGTTTTTATTAAGGCTATGAACTGTGTGAATTGAAACATGGCGGGTCCACAGTATTAGCATAGTAAACATATTATCTCGGTTTAGAGCTCTTTGTTAGTCACACTCGAAGGACGGGAAATTGGTGTTTTGACTGGTGACGGGACTCAAACTACCGACTTTAAAAGCCGTTTCAGATCGGCACTATTTTTGGGATTCCGTACCCAAGTGGTTACCAATGGAACCCTATTACTAAACTTCCGCTGTCCGTCCGTCTGCGGAGTGTATCTCAAGAATCTTAATAAGTAGACAGTTGAAATTTTCACAGAATTTGTGTAGTTCTATTGCCACTATAACAACAAATAATAACGTAAAATTAAATTATTCAAAAACGCACATTATAAAGTATAAAATAACCTTAATTTCGGAAGTCGGTGTTAAAAACGAAGATTCAAAACCATAAACGACGGCTTTCAAAATTTTATACTCTGTAGTGTGTTTTTTGGAAGTGGGTTATATTTTTTTATAAAAACGTTTTTAATTTTCACTTTTAACTGGTGATACTTGGATGACGTCTTCGTCTACGCGGAAATTGAAATAAGCAAAATAAAACCTACTGTGGCCTTAGTGCGAGTTTTTTAACATTCTCGATTGCGTTAGCGTAAACGTCAATTTGTATTGAAACTGGATAAGCGCCGTCTGGTGACAATAATGGAAAAACTTTTTTTTCTATATAATTTGACATAAGAGAATTTTTACGTTAACGCAATCGAGTGCGGTAAAAAACTTACACTAAGCCCTCTGAGCCAAACTGAATAAAATTTATACGGGACCAAATGGCAAGTATGCCGCATTGAACTAAAACAAATCACACAAATCGAATGAGAAACCTCGGAGTAGTCGGTGTACATATATAACTCAAAAAAAAATCGACAGTCGACATTCGGATCTGCTTGCCATTACTATAGAATAGATATTTTTGTTTTATTGGGTGGGTTTGCCTGCTGGGGCTGCGGACTTCGTTCGAAAGAGACACCGTACCCTGGAACGCAAAGGGCACTAGGAGAAACACGGATGGGTTTTAGTCAGTAAGAGTCTGACACTCCCTCCTGCTGTACCCAGAAGTTGATGATTTCCCATCCTAAAAAAAAAAAAAAAAAAAAAGGGTGGGTTTGCCTAGACCTAGAGTCAAGAACTTTAGTCTAGACAGAGACAAAGTCTACGATGGAGCGAGCTTACCCAGAAAGACCCTGTTCACTCTAACTTTGAAGGGATTAGGGCTTAAAACTACGAGTATAGAAATTTTGTTTTATTCTAAAAGTTTTGTTTTAATGCTTTGAATTTATTACATTTTCAGATTAAGTCCAACTGGATGCACAGAATACCAGTTTTTAACTTGGAACAGCTAGTCTATTCTGTGAATAACCATTTCGATATCGAGCTTCACCTTAGTGACTAACCTTACAAAGTGAGCTTTATTGCACACAACATAAGGGTCTTACGTTTGAAGTAACTTGATACTCACCTCGGATTCCGCTGTCGACACACGAAAATGTGCTACAGAAAAGGGATACGGCTGCATACGTCTGTCTGTCTACGAGTAACGCGAAACTTTTTGGCAAGACCTGGTGTCAGATTTTCTGGCTTCCATGATAGGCGCCAAATAAACTTGCAATAAAGTACATTGACCTAACGCTAATATTCCTTCGTAGATAATAAAATTTCTCTCAGAGAGAGAAATTTTCGGGCCGTAATCCATCACGCGGGCCCAGTGCGGGTTGGTAGATGTCACATGTCTTCGAATTTTTGGTTCTAGGACATGCCGGTTTCCTCACGATGTTTTCCTTCACCGCTTTTGAGAGCAGTGGTAATGAAATAATTTTACATAAAGTAAAGCGCCTGCCTGGGTTTGATCCTACGACCTGCTATACGTAAGTCACAGCCATTACCCGGTGGTAATGGCTGTGACTTACGAGTAGTAGGTCACTGCTCTCTACCTTCTCTCTTATAAATCTCTCTTCGTAGATACCCGAATAATAAATTATAAACCGTTTTTAATCATTTCAATTACTAGAGAACGTAAAGTATCACGATAGAAGTTGATTGAGGACAGTTTTATATCTTTATTTCTTTGATATTAAGAAAGTCAATCAATGTATGTTTTTTCTTTTTAAGGATGGGAAATCATCAAATGACTCCTTCCGCTCTGGGCGGAGCGGAAAGGAGTGACAGACTCTTACAGACTAAAACCCATCCGTGTTCCTCCTACTGCCCTTTGCGTTCCAGGGTATGGTGCCTCTTTCGAACAAAATCCGCACCCCGGCAAGCACTGGCCTTAGTGGGCCTCGTCTCCCGTGCTGACAGCTCTTTGAGGCGCGCGTGGATCACAGCACGCCGCCAACACAAGCCTGGCCAATGCTCGCTGTCCGCAGGCCCGCGCCTACGGCGGCCGAAAATCGCCCTGCGACTCCCGACGCCCGGGGCGTCTTCTTCTATTGCGGCGGCCAGGTCGTGAGGCCTCCCTCTCTCTCACACGTTCGGCCTCCTCCTTCGCTTGCATTACTGCTTCACAGAAGAAGGTGACCGCTTCCCATGCCTCCTCGCTCCGGACCATAGACTGAACCAGGGCCGGTCGCGAGAGGTCGCCGCCGCCGATCGCCTCGACGAGGACTCTCCAAGCAGGGCAGACCTCTACCGTATGCTCCACCGTGTCCTCCGGGAATCAATGAATGTGGGTCAATGACCGTTATTGCACATTTATCTGTGTGTGTTGTCACAACTACATGTAACGATTCCTCGTTGTTTAAATTCCTAATAATTTCAAACAGTTATCCATTTATTATTAATTCTCAGTAGACAAAACCACGTAACAGGAGCCAAAATTCATGGAAAACACGTTACTCAAGTAAACATAGAAATCAAAGGGCTTCACCCCCGATATGAACTTATAACGATGGGTGACCGCAGTTTGGGCGTAGAGGCTTTCGTGTTGGTACACTTTCATAATTGCCTTTAATGTTTGCGTGGCTTATTGGTACAAAGTTATGAATAAAATAGATTGAGAAGAGATTGTTGGATTTACCAGTGTTTGTGAAGTTTAGGTTTGGTATTGAAATTATGTTCTGTCTGGTTGAGTGAGTAAGTAATCATCATTTATTTAGCCTGAGTTAATCCTGTGGTGTTGCTACAAGAATGACCGTTACGGACTTGGTGTAAAACACACCGCGGCCCTGAAACCTTAAGAAATATCAGGTGGCATACGGATGGGTTTAATTCAGTAAGAGTCTCCCCTCGCTCTGCCCACAGCGGTAGATGTCATTTGATGATTTACCATCCTTAAAAAATAGAATAACTGTATATATGATTTTTACATGAGTAAGACCGCTGCACTTTAAACTTGGAAAATTCTTGCAGAACAATTTTCTTTAGATGGATTGACACAATTTTTACTAGTTACCTTTAAATAAATTTGCCTAGCCTTTTTCCAACTATCTAGTTTCCGGTCAAACCCTATGCAGCTGAGAGCCAGCGTTTTATATATGGAGCGATTGCCTATTAAACATGTCCGTAGAGTTTCTTGCACATTCTTCTCCATAGAGATCTTCGCTTTGAACGTGCAAATGCTACATGTCTTTGACTGACCGATCTTGACGTTTCAAAAGTGCCTGTAAATGGTTTATTTGAAATAAATAATATATAAAGCTAAAGAGTTTGTTTGTTTGTTAACTTGAACGCGCTAATCTCAGGAACTGCTGGTCCGATTTGAAAAATTCTTTCAGTGCTAGATAGCCCATTTATCGAGGAAGGCTATAGGCTATATATCATTACGCTAAGACCAATAGGAGCGGAGCAGTAATGAAAATTGTGACGCAGACGAAGTTGCGTGGGTCAACTAGTTTGAAATAAAATGCTTTTGAATTGAATTTTGTACAACCCAGTAACTGGGTAGGAAGATACTCCTTGCCAAGACTTGTGTCAGATTTCCTGACTTCTGACTATCCGTAACGACAGTCAAAGGTCTGCATATGACACCTGGGACCAACGGCTTACCGTGTTTTCAAAGTACGGAGGAATCTCGTTACTAAAGATGGACCCACCCTTCGGACCGACCTCGCCCGTTCCTTAACCTTGTAGACCTTCTCTACTGCTACTAACTTCTAGATCTAGGTTACTATTTAGCCACAAGCTTCTCGTCTATATTAGCAAACAAAAATGGAGTTCGCGCAAGATTCTGCACAGAAGGCACAGAAGTCTGCCCTGCTACAAATTGCAGGCCTAACCAATCAATATACTCGTATATAAAATTCTCGACTATAATTTAATTTTTAATCTCGCGGGAACGGTCGTTGTGGTGAAGCTTGAGGGAGGCCTATGTCCAGCAGTGGACGTCTTTCGGCTGATATGATGATGATGATGTAAAATCCTTTCGTTACTACTTATTGAGTGACTGACAGACAAACTACTGGTCGTAGATAGCTGCAATTTGGCATGGGTAGTGCAGGGGAGCACTAAGAGAGGATTTGCCGAAATTTCTATGGGAACGGGAAAAAACGGCTTATGCGCGTACGAATTCGGCAAAAGCTGTTTAAATAACCAACAAATTTAAGGTTGAAAGAATTAACTACCAAGGTATAATTAATGTACCAGATTAAATTAATTCGCATTCTTATAAAATTAACACGTTTAGTTCCGATTTAAACCGCGCATAAACTTATCGTGCGCACACTCTACGTATCGTATTTTCTATTCGAACAAACTTTTACATTTTAAAACTGCCACAGACTAAAAAACAAATACCTACAGCTCCCGCAACATTAACACCACAGTACAACAAATAACAGCAGTTCTTCTTTATGATTGGCTGTTTACGACTCTGACGTCACAACGGAGCTCCGTTCATTTGTTTTTATTGCCTCTGTAGAATTATGCACGTCGACCAGATGAGTAACGATTATGGAGCGAATAAAATGAAGGTGTTTCTTAATTCTTGAGACTGGGGGAGTCTTATGGTCTTTTCTTAAGGGTGGTTATGAGGCGTAATAGTCTTGTTACTCATGGCTGTGAGTAACAGACTGCCTTCGCTTGAGAGGGTGTCTTATTAAAGAGTTATGAAGATGGGATATGGGCAACTAGGTTCTGTTAGTGGCTTCGCCCGCATCATCATTTGCCTAGCCTTTTCTCAACTACAGGTATTGGGGTCGGCTTCCAGTCAAACCGTATTCAGCTGAATACCACTATTTTACGTGGAGCCGTCCTCCAGAACCCATTCACTGGGGAAAAAGGTAGCGGCTTCGTTTACATGAAACTCGAAATATATCCCAAGATTAAAAAGTATCCATGTCCTATCCGCTCTGGGTTTATCCACTCCTCTTTTTTTGTCCAAGCAATCTTCCTTTGGAATGCGCTTCCTCTAAACATCAGGACGGCAACCAGTCGGTTGTCCTTTAAGGTGAAGGCACGTGAGCACATTCGCAAGAAGTTGGTAGAATCAACACAGCGTTAATTCGTTGAATTTGTTTTTTTCTAAACGTCCTTATTATTTTATATGTATGTATGTATCTATGTATTTATGATGTATTTCTTTTCCACTCTGTTTGTCTTTCCTGTTGCACCTGCCATGTTGTCTCTGCACCATCCTAAGGTCGACTGGTAGAAAATGCCTAAGGCATTAAATACGCCTTTGTACAGTATTTTTACTAGTGCATCAAGTTTTAATAAATAAATAAATAATAAATATTCCAGGATACGATCTACCCTTGTGCCAAGTTTTATCCAAATTCGTTCAGCCGTTAAGACGCAAAGATGTAACAGAAAAACAGAGATGGAGCACCGGGGTGGTTTTTGTAAGTCAGAGTCTGACAGACCCTCCGCCCGCCCCAGGGCGGAGAACATACATGAGGATTTCCCTCCGTAATAAAAAATACAAAAAAGGGTAGATTTGTATATCTAAATATAGGAATCTACCCCGTTATCCGTCGACAATAAGGAGAGTCCTAAAATAATCTTACCAGATAAATAATTAAAGGTTGATGGACCATTTCTCAGGCTCTGGGCTGCCAGTCGTGTGCGTGTGTGCGTGTTTGCCATTAATTAGCTACATGTTCATGTAGCCAATTAATGTTTTTGTGTATTTATAAGGTATTGATTTTACTGACATAGGCTAAGTTCATACTGACATCATATGGATCCCTTGGTCTGAATTATAATTTTAGAATTTTAAATCGAAATCAAAGGGGTATATTGAAAAATTATCCCTAAATGTATCTTATGAAACAATCAAGTTTTCTCCGAACCGATATTTCGAATGAATATTTAATTAAATAAATAGGTACGTAAAACGGAATAGTGTAAGTGGTCAGGCTATTTGAACTCTGCCAACTACGCCACGTAAAATTATAGAGAATTTTATTATTGCTTATAAAATAAAATTACATTTGAATCCAATATAATGTGACTGTATACTGGATTCAAATGCAATTTTATTTTAAAAATTAACAAACTGTCCTCTTCGTTCCTGGAAACTGTGGCGTGGATTTTAACGAAGCTAAAAATATATTTCAGGAAACAACTTTTGAGCTTCATCAATGAATAAAAAATTTAAATTTAACATTTTTGAAGGATGGATAGAGGAGCTCGTGGTTATATAATAACAGCCGCATGGGTCGAACTTTAAGGTTAACCAACGCTCGTCAAGGTTGGTCTGTGGATGGATGACCATCTTAACATACCGAGTTTCCTCCGTGCCTCGGAAAGCACATCAAGCCGTTGGTTCCGGCTGTCATTTGTAGATCTTTAACAGTCGTTACGAATAAATACTGTGTGCGTTTTGATCGTTTCCTTAATTGCCTAAAAGCAAAATTTGCGAAATGGTTATTTGAAAGAAGCCAAAATGCGTTGTGTGCTGTTTTTTTGCTCAATGAGCGTGACAAAAATATTATTTTCACCCACGTGATGCTGGGGTAGGTTACAAGACATCACTAAGTGGTAATGTTATTAAGAGAAGTACACTTTCAGTGGGTTTGGACCCATAAGCTCATTGTGTTGATGAAATAAGCTTATGGGTCCAGATTTTCCAACCAGTATTCGTTCATAACTTAGTACTATCTACTATATCTAAGGTACTCACCGCACATACCAGCACTAGTAGTAAGCACCGTATCAGCATGGTGTCTGATCTGTTCCTCACATCACGGTTCACCAAACTAAGTCATTTGCACCTGAAACAAGAGGAAAATACCTTAATATAAACGGTTTAAAAAAAGAAACCTTTCGTTGTACAATCATTATCTTCCTGGCCTTGTCTAATGTTACTTTGAGGCGCGGAGCACGATTGTTTCTTGCATTCTATCCTGTCAATTGTCACGCTGTAACTGACTCCTTTTTAGGGTTCTTTAGTTCTTTCTTATCAAGTTTAACACAAAATCCATCCACCTTTCCTTTACCTCTCCATTTTCCCTCGATCCACAATCCCACATTTATATCATAGAATTGAGAAATGAATGAATAAAAAATAATAAGACGAGGGTTAATTATATTCTAAATTATTAATTTAGAAACGCTTTGAGCCTGACTTGATTGCAGCTCACACCGATTTAGATTAGGAACAGAGCAAGATTATCGACTACTTCAACGAGAACGAAGCGGCGACCATAAGCTAGTATTAGAATAATTCAATAAGGTGTTTAAATAATGAAAAAAAATCAGTTGATACACCAAGAGAATCCTAAACATGTCACGTTAAATGAAACAGTCTCTTAGCTTATCAGTAATAACCCCACCGGATCCAAAGATCCCTTGAACCTTTAGCTTTGCTTATACCCCTCTGCAATCCGTCTAAAGTTTTCTTCCTCAACCATTCCATAATTTTGGCACGGAAACACGCGAGAACGTGCTAGTGGTGACGTCATATCACGGACTGGCGGGCACACGATAACGTTCCAAATTTGAAAGCAAAAATCTTTCGATTTACTGATTTTTATTGTTTAGCAGTTTTTGAAAATGGAAGTAAGAAGTAAAATATTTGAACGAGTATGACAGCTAAGTACAAAATTTTATGGCCAGCTGTCAGAAAAAACTCTTTCTTTCTCTCTAGCAAGAAAGAAACAAAAATAGCTATAGTACGGCTACTGTAGCTACTTTTGTTTCTTGCATAAGAAACCTTGAACTTGGACAAGAAACTATCAGCGCAGAAAACATAACCTTTATCCCAATTCTGCACAAAGAGAAGAAGGCAGAAAACTAGGAAACCAAAATTAAAATTTATTGAGCACAGCGTGCACCTAAACTGAAATCATAGTAATTCAACTAAATCGTTTACATTTTACGTTTGAAATAATACATCGTTATCATATTTCAATGTGAGTGCCCGTGAAAATAGAAGTAGATAACCTCAAAGAATAGTACCAACATGAAAGTCCCTTGAGTATTGCTCTCTTTACGTGAAAACTTATTCAAACAAATTGATAACATTCTGCAATACAATTTGCGTTAATAAATCACCTAAAAAAAGTCTAATTTATCAAAAAATATCTTTAGATTTATCCAGGGATCTAAAACTTAATCCCGAAAAGAAGGCTAAACGTTTTGATAGTTGGGTAAAACAAATGCTAACGAATTTTCTGATACTTTTTTTTCGGTCGAAGACAAAAATACTTGGAATTGTAGTCCTGTATTTTCCAAAATATCTTGAGTCTAAGTAAGCTTAGCCGAGTAATCTGGATCGTGCTGACGTGTCTAAGTATATCATCATTCTACCTTTCTCCGCAACATAAACTGTAGCTAAGGAAGACTGTTCAAGACTTAGAGAATTTGGAAGAGATAGAAACTTACAAAAGTAGAGAAGCTCGTGGCTACATAATAACAGCCGCACGGGTCGATTTTCAAGGTTAAGCAACCCTTGCCAAGGTTGGTCTGTAGATGGGTGACCATCTTATCATACCGAGTTTCCTCTGTGCATCGGAAAGCACGTTAAGCCGTTGCGCGTTTGTCCCGGCTGTCATTTGTAGATCTTTGGCAGTCGTTACGGATAATTAGAAGCCAGATAATCTGACTCCAGTCTTGCTATAAAGTACCGTGTTACCCAGTTAATGGGTTGTGGAGGTCTGATGAGCTGAGCCGCTTCACGTAAAATCCTGGTATTCAGCTGAATCTGGTTTGACTGGAAGCCGACCCCAATATAGTTGGGAAAAGGCTAGATGATGCGAAACTTACAAAACAGGTTAAAGTTTATTAGTTTGTATTCGAGAAGGTCTAAGAAGTCAGATTTGACAGCAAAATATAACATTGCTTTACTAGTGAGTATGGAAGAGACAAGAAATAAATCTCTTTCGCGCATAGAGGTAGAGCGATCTTGTATCCCTCTCTACTCAGCTGTCAAATTAGTTTGTCACGAATATAGTTGGCACGTCTCCTAAGAAAAATTTCAATATTAATTTAATCATTACAACGTTGTGGTAAACTATTTAAAATCTACCCTCAAAAATGTGAATAAAAATTAATGCTATCAAACATTTGTATGTTGGCCCAGAAAATCAGTGATTGCAATTTGTTGTCCTCGTTTTAGCTCATTTCGTTACATGATTCTGAAATCGCCTTTTTCGAAAACGGTCAAAGGGTTGTGAGGAATTGAAAGATCTATCAAGATACTAGAAAAGCTAAACGAAAATAAAAAAGATTTGGTCAACTTGATAGTTTTTGGGGTTCGGGTCTCGTGCTGGGATTTTTTCTAAATGTTGTTTTTTTTTTCATAAAAACGTTGCCCCACACTAGAAATTTCTCGTGTATAGTGGGTGCGTTTACAAACATACACAAACAGCCAGACAATATTTTTTCCGTGTGAGAATCGAACCCACGACATGCAGCGTAGCAGCCAATCGCTCAACTGTGTCGACAAGTTCAAGTTGTGTGGTGTTGTTGTCTTAGTACCACATTTAACACTTCGACCTCAGTGTTAAATGCGACACATGGTACCGACCGTTACTGCTATTAGTGCATTCGTGAAATCACTCTCAACCGAACGATACAGACGTACGAACGGAGGAAATCAAAATTATCTAAAATTTACCACATCCATGCCCCTTAGATCCATGTCCTCGCGTGCCGTACGCCGGTAGTAACCGCCGCTCCGGCGCCGATCCGATCCGCTCTTATTGATGGCAGCCATTCGCCCTTCAGTAGAACGAACTGAACGTATTGTGGAACTTTCGACGTGTGCTTATGTAACGCAGCGGTGGAGGAAAAATCGAATGATTGGTGGTATCGATCTGTTAGTACTGGAGAAAGGCCTCTTTGATGCGAAGTAGCGACAAACTATAATCAAAACGCTTGATATCTTTTTGGCAATCGTCAAAAATCAGCAATTTGTCAAAAAAGTATGGAAATTGACATCCTGTGGAATCCTGAGGATTCGGTTAGACTGGAAAGTCTTACCGGATGCAACTGAGAAGGATAAGGAGGTAGGTACTGCCTATCTGCGCCAACACGTGAATTAAAAAAAACACAACCCCCCTTTTGGCGCAGTCGGGTAAAAAGGTATTTAAAAAATCAAACAAAACAAACAAAATTTTTATGACGTCCAAAACACGTTTAAGCTTTAGTTACAGAATTAAAAATCTACATGATTCAATACTTATTTTAAAGAGGTTACTAAATGAAATAGTACGAAAAATAAATGAAATAGATGATTAAACAGTGAAGTGACAAGATTTGAAGTTATTCTTCTATCTTTTTTACTCAAAACGTCATTTTGTTCTGGATGGTGCAAATTCACTATGGCGTGCGTGACTCGCCAGAGACTTTTCATGAAATAGTGGTGACTCTGTTTATCACAGATTTTAATTGTCTCACATTTTATTTAGAAGGACAACAAATAAATAAAGTCAAATATCTATTGTATTCTTAAAACGCATAAACAAATTGGTTGTCTGTTAAGTCAGTTTACGGACGATATTGTCAACACGTGATAACGTCATAGAAAAATCTTAACAAAAAGCCGAACGCTTAGGCCGATCGTACCTCTCTATCGCTTGTAAATATCGCGCTCTCGCTTGCAGAACATGCACTTTTTCGTGCGCGCAGTCGGCATTCTTTTTTTTTTTACTATAGATAGGCACGCGTTTGACCCCTATCTCACCTGACGGTAAGCGATGATGTGGTCGAAGATGGAGCACGCTTGCCTAGAAATAACCTATTTACTCTTGACTTAAATACTCCCAGGTTGTAGCTATCAGGAAACACAGACTCCGGCGTTTAGGCTCTAGGGCGTGCCAAAGAAATATACATACTTACATACACTCGAAAAACATAACCCACCTTCTTTCGCAGTCGGGTAAAAAAAAATGACTAACTAACAGTCAACAAAATGCCATAAACCATTCGTTCTAAAACACTTGTAACGATCACCAAAGCACTTGAAAGAACCTGAACGATCGGCAAAAGCCTAAGTTTTGTAGGAAAAACTATTAATCCCCGAACATAGGACTGAAAAGTGTGCTGAAAGGGTGAGCCCCGCGGAATCCCGGCTAGGGATGGACGTCAGGTTAGACTGCTTTTGTTATCGAGTGAGTGGACCGTGCTGAAAATGTCAGCGCATGTCTATTTGTTTAGGGATTAATAGTTTTCGTTTTATTGTTTTGGCCATGATTATCTTTACTTTGGACATATAGATGTATTCTTGTGAAACATTTCTTATACCATTACTAACTTAAAATGTTACTAACTCTATAAGGTAGATGTTCTCGTAAATGATGGATCTTTTAGTATAAACGCTTTTTTTTCATTCTAGTTTCATATTAAGACTCAATCGACACGAAAAGAAATGTCATATTTTACTAAATGGACTTAAGAAGGGTTCTTAGACGAAACGGTAGGCAAACAAGTATTTATTTTCATAGACCTACCACAATAACCTCGAAAATGTATAGGTAAGTAGGTACTTTCTTAGTGCACTACGAATTTAAAAAGCTTTAGACTGTAGTCTGTCTGCCAATCAATCAGTCTGCAATATGCTGTACGCACAACAAATGAAGCGATCAGGAAGTTAAACAAATACTTTCGTTTATCTTTTCTCGACTGACATTCCAAAACCTTTGTCCCGACCTGCCCCTCAATCAAGTCAAACCTCCATAAAGATAGAATAAACATTTACCTTTGAAGTTTATCGACATTTCCCATCACTAGGGCTCCGTCAAACAATCCGTGAGCTGTTCACAAAGTTTCGGCAAAGTTTCGTATAAAGTTTTCGTATAAAGGATTCGTCGAATCGGCACAGATACCCGACAATCGCCGAAGAAAACATGGAAATATAAACATTATTTATCTGTTAGTTGTTTCTAGATGTATTCTGTTGTTTTGCGAGATAGGTAGTTGTGAATAAATTTTATGTTTTTATTTTTTTGTTGTTAGATTTTCTGACAAAACAGTTTCTCTTGGGTTTTATTTTAATTATTCAGGTTCCTATTACAATTTTAGAGAGTGTATGGGTTTTTTTTTATTTGTAATGGATTTGCTCTTGGCTCTCTGTCAGAGATGACAGATAGTTTATTCTAAAGTAACATTTTTCTAATCACAAAATTGTTGCCAAGCTATTTTAGGAGTAAAATAAACATAGACATGAAAATGCTGCTTTTCCTGTAGTAACAACAAGTATCATCTGCCGTTTTACGTGGAGCGGCTGCCTACCAGACCTCCACAACCCATTAACTGGGTGACACGGTACTTCTTGGCAAGACTGGAGTCAGATTTACTGGCTTCTGAAAATCCGTAACGACTGCCAAAGATCTACAAATGACAGCCGGGACCAACGGCTTAACGTGCTTTCCGAGGCACGGAGGAAACTCGGTATTTTAAGATGGTCACCCATCCACAGACCAATCTTGGCAAGCGTTGCTTAACCTTAAAGATCGACCCGTGCGGCTGTTATTATTTAGCCACGAGCTCCTCACGTCTATATGAATGTAGTAACAACAAGTATCCGTGTAGTAAAACATAACTACCGCATATACCACACAAGAAATCAGAACTATGTCAGAAAAACAACGCTTGAGTAATCCACCTAAATGGGCCAAAGTTAATTTCCAGTTACATAATTCGCTCGTATATTTTCATTCTGTGACAGATGGCGTGTTATGAATGCATATAAGCCTCGTAAGTATTACTACAGTGTAGCTAAGTAACTTAAAAACAAGGTTTTTAGCATTTCCCGTTTACATTAAAAATAATTTTAGCTCCTAACACGTTAGTTAGAGAATAGTGTTGTGCTGACGCAACATTTTGCTATGAGAACATTATCAGGCGTTAACATGTTTTGGTAATGTGGCTTTGGTTCACTAAACGTACGAATGAGTTGTTCTAAATTAAATTGAAACTTGTTTTTTGTCGAATGTTTACTTATTAATTCTCTTTATATTTAGGTACTATGGATCTGGGTAGACTACGTTCTTCAAAAGCTTCAATTGGATTAAAACAGATGTGGCGTCTGGCCTTCGTCGTTTAAAATGCAAGGTTGTAATGTTCTCAGACTGTGCTACTGTGAACTTGTAATGTTTAATTCAGGAGTTACTCGCGATGCAGTAGACGCCTCATTAGTCTAACGTTGGCAACCACCAGGCACTTGCGTTTGTTCTAAGATCAGTTTAAATTTGTTTATCTCTAAAAGGGGGACAAGATTGCCTTTTAAAAATTCGGTACCATCGAGAAGATCGGTAAGATTTGGGGAGTTCATGCAAACATGAACGAAGCATGAGCTCAGGTTTTTGTATAAATAGTCTTCAGTCAATATATTGAGAGGTAAATGCAAAATCAACTGTGCAACATTCAGTAGCTATACTCATCATCATCATCTGCCTAGCCTTTTCCCAACTACATTGGGGTCGGCTTCCAGTCAAACCGGATCCAGCTGAATACCAGTGTTTTACGTGGAGCGGCTGCCTACCAGACCTCCACAACCTATTAACTGGGTAACACGGTACTTCTTGGCAAGACTGGAGTCAGATTTACTGGCTTCTGAAAATCAGTAAACTAAATAAAAAAATTGTAGATTAAATGAGTGTCCCTGCAGTTTCTAGCACAGACAGTGAAACGCTTAATATTATCAAACATATACTGAGGGTTTTCTAAATGTTGGCTATTTAAATGTTCAAATTTTGATAGGCGCCACAAAAACTTGCAATAAATTACATTGATCTCTCCCTAATATACCTTCGTCGAAACCCGAACAATAAATAATTATGAACGTTGTTAGGTTCCGAAAAAAAATCACGGAACCCTTATGGGATCACTCGAGTGTCTGTCTGTCTGTCCGTCTGTCACAGCCAGTTTTTTCCGAATCCACTGAACCGATTCTGTTGAAATTTTGCACATATATGGATTTTCCTGACTCAAACAAGGACGTGTTACGTAAACTATTAAAGTGAGGTGAGGGATACAAATCCTTGTTTTAGGAAAATGATTAGGTAACCCAGTCTAAATACTACATACTTAATAATAAATAATCTCTGACTCAAGTACAAAAATAAACCGAAACAAAAATACACCGTTTGATAGGAAAATAATCTAAGTATAGATAATGCTAAAATTGCCATACCGTGTATCCGCAGTCCACTTTGCGTAACGATAAGGTACGTATCAAACGGTATCATTAGATGGAGCTCTTCAATTCACTGTGAAAGCTATTACCAGCAATTTGTTTGTATTACACTTATAATCCAGTGTTAGGGAAATTGCGGTTCATATGTTAGCTTTTTATCGGAGTATTTATTGCAAAAAAAACCGGCCAAGTGCGAGTTGGACTCGCACACGAAGGGTTCCGTACCAAAAGTCTTAATTTTTATTATCTGTTGTTATAGCGGCAATAGAAATACACAATCTGTGAAAATTTCAACTGTCTACCTATTACGGTTCTTGAGATACAGCCCGCTGACAGACAGACGGATAGACGGGTGGACTGCTGAGGTATTAGGGTTCCGTTGGTTACCCTTTAGGTACGGAACCCTAAAAAGTAGATAGGATGAGGGTGAACAATTGTTTAAAAATAGCTATGCGATTTATTTTGATTTTACTGATAAAGATTATTTGCAGTGTGTGGGGTTATCAGCCACGGTATCGGTAATTGCAGCCAGGACTGGGATAGTGGGAATTATTTGTAAAACGATAGGAATTCGATAACTGGTTATAATGAAAGCTTATAAAAATGTAGCAATGCGGTTTAAGAGTACATGCGGGCGGATAGACTTTGTATGTAAAAGTCATAATTCCAGGTTTGGCTCTCTCCTGTTTCCTCTTCCAATATTTGACCGATTTCCTCTTAAGGCTTCTTTAGATGTCTAACTGCATTAGTGTTAAAAAGGACTAGAATGCTGCATTACAGATAATCAGATACGCTAACACACTACAGAGGGTAATTACACGCAGCCTACTATACAAAATGGATAGGAATGCACAAATATTTAAATATTGGTGCTATTGTAGGAAAAATAGAACAAATGATGAGTTACCTAACTAAGTTGTAACTAACAACAAAAAAGTAATTTCCACACATTTTTCATAGATACAGGATGGATTATTTAAAATTGGATGGTAAAGAATATAGAAACAGATAGGAAAGATTTCCACAGAATTAAATTGTATTAGTACTTTTTCCATAAGAGCGAGATGACTCTAGAATTTATCAACACACTTAGTCAAGGCTTTTTGGTGATAATGCATTTTCTTTTTTTTTTCTGAAAATTATTTACTTTTCTGATATCATCAAATGACTCCTCCCGCTCTGGGTGGAAAGGAGGTAGTGTCAGACTCTTACTGACTAAACCTATCCGTGTTGCCTGACTTTGCCCGTATCGTGTTTTTTCCCATTCCCGTAAGAATTTCTTGAAATCCTCTCCTAGTGCTTCCCTACACTCCCCAAGGAACCTACGTGCCAAATATCAGCTTTCTACGAGCAGTAGTTTCGGCTGTGCGTTGTCTGTCAGACACTTACTCAGTAACGGAAGAATCTATCTATTTATACTCTATACTAATATATAAAGCTGAAGAGTTTGTTTACTTGAACGCGCTAATCTCAGGAACTACTGGTCCGATTTGAAATATTCTTTCAGTGTTAGATAGCCCATTCTTCGAGGAAGGCTATATATCATCACGCTAAGGCTAATAGGAGCGGAGCAGTAATGAAAATTGTGACGCAAACGAAGTTGCGCGGGTCAACTAGTACTTAATATATAAAGCTGAAGAGTTTGTTTGTTTGTTTACTTGAACGCGCTAATCTCAGGAACTACATGAAAAATTACAGGACCGATTTGAAAAATTCTTTTAGTGTTAGATAGCCCATTCATCGAGGAAGGCTATAGGCTATATATATCATCATGCTAAGACCAATAGGAGCGGAGCAGTAATGAAAATTGTAACGCAGACGAAGTTGCGCGGTTCAACTGGTTTTATATACATTCATTAGGATTGGCGAGATCGTCTACTGCGACCTGTCTGTTGCTCGAAGGAGTGTTTGTCAGTCAAAAGAAACGGTAAGTACAGATAATGACTTCGACTATCATGAATTTACCTACTCACTTATTAGGGTTCCGTACCCAAAGGGTAACCAATGGAACCCTATTACTAAGCCTCCGCTGTCCGTCTGTCCGTCCGTCCGTCTGTCTGTCAGCGGGCTGTATCTCAGGAACCGTAATAGGTAGAAAGTTGAAACTTTCTCAGATTATGTATTTCTATTGCCGCTATAACAACAAATAAAAAATAAGGTTCGAGGTACCCTTCGTGTGCGAGTCCGACTCGCACTTGGCCGGTTTTTTTTTAATTACAGTTCGCTCAGTCTACTATTCTGCCAACCCCATACAGGTGTGGCGTACCTAACCATAATTATAAAGATTACGTAAAAGGCGATGATGGGCTATCAAACGATTAGTTTTCATGGTCGATTATGGTTATAACCATTGGGTTACGGTTGCACCTGGCCATAAGAAACGGTAATGTTGGTTAATATTTGTGATAGGACTGCCTGACTCTTGGGGGAATGGCCGTGCGGATTTTGATTATGTTTATGAGTACTTAAGTTATTATATAAGTAGGTACTATAATCATGCAATGGTTAATCTCATCTGCCTAGCCTTTACCCAACTATATTGAGGTCGGCTTCCAGTCAAACCAAATTCAGCTGAGTACCAGTGTTTTACGCGGAGCGGCTGCCTACCAGACCTCCACAACCCATTAACTGGGTAACACGGTACATCTTGGCAAGACTGGAGTCAGATTTACTGGCTTCTGACAATCCGTAACGACTGCCAAAGATCTACAAATAACAGCCGGGACCAACGGCTTCACGTGCTTTCCTAGGCACGGAGGAAACTCGGTATGTTAAGATGGTCACCCATCCACAGACCAACCTTGGCAAGCGTTGCTTAACCTTGAAAATCGATCTGGGCAGCTGTTATTCTTTAGCGTCGAGCTCCTCATCATGCAATGGTTAATCTATGCTGTATTAATTACCCGGTGGTAATGGCTGCGACTTACGAGTTGTAGGCCGTAGGTTCGAACCCACTCAGGCGCTTTACTTTGTGTAAATTATTTCACCACCACTGCTTTCAAAACGGTGAAGGAAAACATTGTGAGGAAACCGGCATGTCCTAGAACCAAAAAGTCGAAGACATGTGACATCTATCAATCCGCACTGGGCCCGCGTGGTGGATTACGTCCCACTCCCTCTCACCGAGAGGAGGCCTGTGTCCCAGCAGTGGGAACATTCTAGGCTGATTATGCTTTATGCTTATGCTATGATGAAACTGCAGAGTTTGTTTGCTTGAACGCGCTGATCTCAAGAACTACTGGTTCGAATTGAAAAATAATTTCAGAGTTAGACAGCCAATTTATCGATATCATCCCGCTAAGACCAATAGGAGCGGAGCAGATGAAGTTGCGCGGGTCATATGATATAGTTGAAGAGTTTGCTTGAACGCGCTGATCTCAAGAACTACTAGTTCGATTGAAAAAAATAAAAAAGTGTTGGATAGCGCATTTATCCAGGAAGGCTATAAGCTCAAAATCATCACGCTACTACCAAAAGAAGCGGAGCACTAATGAAAAATATGACTCAGACGAAGTTTGCGCGTGTCAGCACTAGTTAGGTATAAGGTACTTAATGTTTATTTGACCTGGTGTTTTAAGTTGGTAAAAAATTGGATCATATTTTTTTTTAAACACAGACATTTTAACAACAAGAAACCCTTATGGTGGTTTGCCACCCATTTATGTCTATAATGCAACGCAGACTCTCTGTAGAAAAAACCTATATTTTTTCGGGGTTAGTTACCACGCCTACAAATTTGAGTATAAATAAAAACATAAAAAGCGTTTTTCTTTGGATACAGGTTCGGGTTAAAATAGTACGATTTTTTTTTTGCTGAAATCCTTTGATAGATGATCCTTTTGGTTTTCACTGAAATCGGGCTCTTCTGAGTATTTATCATTCATAGCTGAGCTGTTATTATATCAATATTTGTAATCAATAGTTTTATATTGAAATATAGGTTATAATATAAAACTGATCAAGAACCAATGACGGATATTCTGTTATTAATTTAATATAAGGGAATTTCAGCATTAATTTTAGCATTTCGAGCACAGGCCAGCAATTCCTGAAGCCAATGCATGATTTAGTATATTTCGGCGAAGTCAGCCCGACTTGATATAAAATGAGGATTGCCTCAAGGTATGCGCGAATCGCTAATGTTTGATTGGACAATTTGAAAAGAGATTAATATATGAATGGTTCATGGGCAATACTTAATTCGGGGAAATACGAATACTGCCACCATGTTTATTTCTTTTTTTTTTATTTGTGATTGGTTTGCTCTTGACTCTAGTCTAGGTCAGAGATGACAGAGACAAAGTCTACGATGGAGCGAGCCTACCCAGAATGAGCCTGTTCACTCTAACTTTGAAGAGATTAGGGTTGTAAGCGTTTGGAAACACAGACGCAGGCAGAGAGTTCCACTCCTTTGCTGTGCGCATTATAAAAGACGCTTGGAAACGCTTAGTGCGAATTGGTGGAATAGCAACAAGGTAGGGATGGTAAGATGCAGTGCGTCTGGATGTCCGATGGTAAAAGGGGGCCGGTGGGATGAGGTCGATTTCTGCTGCTACAAAGCGTTACTGTACTCGAGTGTTCCAGTTTGAACAGCCGGTCTGTTTTGTTGACATATCACCGCGTAGCTACACTGAGATGGAGTAAACGACAAGTGGATAAGTGGGCTGTCTTTCCAACTTTACTGGATAGATTCACACCTCACTTCATAATTATTCACTTCACTTAAATATCCTCGGTGAGATCAATATAGAATCACACTGCTGAGGACCTGGTACGAGTGTTTTCAACGTATAGTACCGTAACGTCAAATTTTACTAAAACTATAACACTCGTTTCGCATTTAATATTTATTGAAATTCGATACTATATTCACATTTTTGTATGGTATAAATTGTGTATGTCGCATAAAATCAAATCGAAATACTAATGGGGTTGTAGTTTTTTATATTCAAAATGCACATACGTTAACGTTACTATACGTAAAAACATTTGTTCTAGGTCCTCTGTTGTTTTCAGAAAAAGTATTACATAGGTACACTTACCCTACGTACAAACTACAAGAACGTCATCATCTTCCTGCCCTTGTCCCATGTTACTTGGGGTCGGCGCAATGTGATTTTTACTTCCACTATGTCCCGTCTTTCGTCAAACTATCACTAAGTACTCGTAAGTTGTTAAATTATTCTTTCTCAAATCAATACCGCTTCAGTCTTGTATAATAGGCAGCTAAATTATTTGGCTTCACTTCCACCATTATGGCCTTATCCGAGTCTATAATAAATTGCTTTTATGTCTTCCTAGGTCAATAAACTATCGATTATGAACGATTTGTTAAAATTTAGGGTATGAATAAGACAAAGTATGCAAGGTGCAAGCAATTTAAATCAATTGAAAGCGAATAAAAGAAAACGTTAGTATTTTGCGATCAAGTTTTTATTAAGTTACTGAAAAGTGAAAGAGCTTCATCCCAGATTTTTTCCATCCCATCAATTTGCAGTTGGGTATTTCTCGAATACTATTTTAGCGTAATCAGCTGTCAAACGTTGACATATACGATTTGACAAGTTTTTAAATCAAATTACTCAATTTAGAAACCGTCCAAAGTAGGTTTTGGTTAACGTTAAAAATGCCGAACGCCACTATAATTTTTTAAGGACCTAAAAATTATAGTATCGTTTTGTTATACAATTTAGTGTACTTTGAATGTCTTTTAACTGTCAGCAAATAATCACTGAGAGCAATAAATTAGGCATTGAGAACACGGGAGAATATTACCAGTACCTAGCACAAATAGGTTTCTGCAAAACACGACCTTGGTGTTGACAGCACAAAATGTTTTCGCAATTAACAACTACTGAAGGAATCAGGGAGCTACTCTTTAAGACCCGAAGTCCGTAGTTCCGGGCTTAGTTGTGGGCGTATTTTACTCTAAATCACCTAATCACTAAGAATTAATGAAAAAACGATTGGACAGTTACTGTCAAACCGTGTTCTCATTAATTCTTAGTTCAGGTTCGGGACTAATCGTAAGTCAGTAGGTGATACGCTGGAAACAAAGCCCAAAACTACGGACTTCGGGGTTAGAGAGTAGTTCCCCAGAACATTATCAAATCCATACCCCAACAAAATCAGATCGATAGCACACAAAGAGTTGCCGTGACTTGTGAGTCAAACATTGATTTTTCCACCATTAAATATTCAGCCCACGGGGTCACAAGCTAATACATATACCTCCTTTCTTTATGGCATCAGTCGGGTAATAAGCTGAGGGACAATAAATCGGTGTTTTCTTTTTATAGCTTTTGTTTTGTGACGAATTATACTCGTATGGTTTTAGTGTTGTGACGAATTGCGGTGGCAGGATTGATGTTAGGGTATTTTGATGAGTGGGTATAAATGATGGACGAGTAGGGGCACGTTCTGCAATGAAAAACACGTATGATATAATTTTTAATGATTTTATGTTTTTACCGTTTTGTTTGTCCTCTTAACGCATTGTGTACCTTCAAGTGCTTCAACATTATTTATTTTAAAATATTTAAAAAAGCATTTGAAACCCTCACAATAATTCCTTTCATTTGATGTGTTTCTTTTTTCCCCAAAATTGATGCTATAATCAATATTTTTTTTGATTTTCCTACAAGCTACATATGTGTAGCAAATTTCAACTAAATCGATTCTGTTATTTCGGAGCTAACTGGCTGTGATAGACGGAAAGGAGCAATCCTACAAGAGTTCGGTTTGTTGATAAGGACGTTGGGGACTCAAAAAAGTATTGAGAATAATACAAACTAACAATCTCAAATCAAATCTCAAATCAAATCTCAAATCAAATCTCAAATCAAATCTCAAATGAAATCTCAAATGAAATCTCAAATGAAATCTCAAATGAAATCTCAAATGAAATCTCAAATGAAATCTCAAATCAAATCTCAAATCAAATCTCAAATCAAATCTCAAATCAAATCTCAAATCAAATCTCAAATCAAATCTCAAATCAAATCTCAAATCAAATCTCAAATCAAATCTCAAATCAAATCAAATCTCAAATCAAATCTCAAATCAAATCTCAAATCAAATCTCAAATCAAATCTCAAATCAAATCTCAAATCAAATCTCAAATCAAATCTCAAATCAAATCTCAAATCAAATCTCAAATCAAATCTCAAATCAAATCTCAAATCAAATCTCAAATCAAATCTCAAATCAAATCTCAAATCAAATCTCAAATCAAATCTCAAATCAAATCTCAAATCAAATCTCAAATCAAATCTCAAATCAAATCTCAAATCAAATCTCAAATCAAATCTCAAATCAAATCTCAAATCAAATCTCAAATCAAATCTCAAATCAAATCTCAAATCAAATCTCAAATCAAATCTCAAATCAAATCTCAAATCAAATCAAATCTAATCTCTTCAAAGTTAGAGTGAACAGGCTCCTTCTGGGTAAGCTCGCTCCATCGTAGACTTTGTCTCTGTCATCTCTAACATAGACTAGAGTCAAGAGCAAACCCATTACAAAAAAAAAAAAAAAATAAAAAAAAACTTCTAATACAAAATACTGTGCTAGGACAAAATCTTACCCAGATTCTCCTAGCGCGGCTCGCGTATCGTTTGCGCTACGCTCGTTGCGTACCTCAACGTATGTCAATACGCGCGTAGCATAATTGTAGAATGTGCTTACGATACCTATTGCAGTAATTATTTCTTCGTTGACGTTTTTGTGCTATTGCCGAGAGTAGGATGCTATAGCAAGGGGGTGAATTAAAAAGAAACGCTATCAGAAAAACCTAATACGAATTAACCATTAGTAAAAAAGTAAAATCTCAAATCAAATCTCAAATCAAATCTCAAATCAAATCTCAAATCAAATCTCAAATCAAATCTCAAATCAAATCTCAAATCAAATCTCAAATCAAATCTCAAATCAAATCTCAAATCAAATCTCAAATCAAATCTCAAATCAAATCTCAAATCAAATCTCAAATCAAATCTCAAATCAAATCTCAAATCAAATCTCAAATCAAATCTCAAATCAAATCTCAAATCAAATCTCAAATCAAATCTCAAATCAAATCTCAAATCAAATCTCAAATCAAATCTCAAATCAAATCTCAAATCAAATCAAATCTAATCTCTTCAAAGTTAGAGTGAACAGGCTCCTTCTGGGTAAGCTCGCTCCATCGTAGACTTTGTCTCTGTCATCTCTAACATAGACTAGAGTCAAGAGCAAACCCATTACAAAAAAAAAAAAAAAATAAAAAAAAACTTCTAATACAAAATACTGTGCTAGGACAAAATCTTACCCAGATTCTCCTAGCGCGGCTCGCGTATCGTTTGCGCTACGCTCGTTGCGTACCTCAACGTATGTCAATACGCGCGTAGCATAATTGTAGAATGTGCTTACGATACCTATTGCAGTAATTATTTCTTCGTTGACGTTTTTGTGCTATTGCCGAGAGTAGGATGCTATAGCAAGGGGGTGAATTAAAAAGAAACGCTATCAGAAAAACCTAATACGAATTAACCATTAGTAAAAAAGGGTAAATACAAACACAGGGGTAGATAGGAACGCGTTGAAGGCGTCATCGCGGCCCTGGAACAGGATTTAAGGACTCCATTTCTTTTGTATTTTTTTTTAATACGGTTTTTTTTGAGAAACCAGTCATCATCATCATCATTTTAGCCGAAAAACGTCCACTGCTGGACATAGGCCTCCTCTAAAAGGGGGGGGGGGGTTTGCCGTTATCGCCAAGCTTGGCAGGCGGGTTGGCGATTGCAGTGTATGGTGAATACACTTCATTTTTAGGGTTCCGTACCCGAAGGGTATCGTAACCCTATTACTAAGCTTCCGCTGTCCGTCCGTCCGTCTGTCAGTGGGCTGTATCTCAAAAACCGTTAAAGGTAGACAGTAGAAATTTTTACAGATTGTGTATATCTATTGCCGCTATACCAACAAATAATAAAAACTAAGGTTTATGGTACGGAACCCTTCGTGTGCGAGTCCGACTCGCATTTGGCCAGTTCTTTAAACGAATAATGAAGTGAAAATACCATTCAAAGTTTTGTTTCTATTCACCCCAGCGATTCTATTTGCCCCGTTTAACCGATACACGCGTATTCTTCATTTGATCTACCATTGTAAAGGTCACAGAAGAATTAATCACTTTGAAACGCCCTACCAAATAAATAATATTTGATTACGAACTTTACAAATTGAACAATGATGAAATTGATAAAGTTTTGAATAAATACAGAGCTAGATATTGTTATTAAAATAACAGTCTGACCAGCAAACACTGGGAACCAATCAATCCGGTGGAAGGAATCTAATTTATTTCTTGAGTTATTAAATATAAGGGTGAGCTCACACTGATACGCCAACCGATGCGTTAACGTTTTAACCAATAGCGCTTTTCTGACAAAAATTCACTCTGAAAACTAAGATGAAGTGAGCTGTGAATCTCTAGGTTCAGAAACAATCATAGCCAGTCTGTTCCGATGAAAAATAGATGAAGTGTACTCTGTGTACTGTCATTTCATCTGGGGGGCTACTCTCTTTTCTTTGTAAGGAGGTTGATTAGGTAGGAAACATTTTCCTGCCTGGTCATCCTTTATTTTAATGTTATAATTTTTATTTCAATGTTTTGCTAACACTAGAATGTAAGCTTTTAGAAATACAAAAAAATATATGGATCATCGTATTCCGAAATAAACGAATTTTAATTTAATCTAAGCCCGAAGTCCGTAGTTACGGGCTTAGTGGCGGGCGTATTCTACACCGTGTCACCTACGGACTTACGATTAAATTTAGAACGAACCCGAATTTAGAATGAATGACAACACGATTTCACAGTAACTGCCGAATCGAGATGTCATTAATTCTTAGTGGTTAGGTGATGCGAAGTAGAATACGCCTGCAACTAAGCCCAAAACTACGGACTTCGGGCTTAGAGATTAGCCACCCTAAAGCTACGTACTAACTGATTTACTAAGTTTTACTATGAGCTGAGATCAAAGTAAAGTTCCCTTCACGCTTTCTTCTTCTAAAATTTCAATGAGATGTTTACAAAACAAACTGGCAGATATTTTACGCTGCGCAGTGCGTCGCTGCGAGGATTTCTCGAAGCGTCGCGAAGAGCAGTGCGTCGCGTGTGTGTGTTTTCGTCATCATCTGCCTAGCCTTTTCCCAACTATATTGGGGTCGGCTTCCAGTCAAACTGGATTTTAGCTGAATACCAGTATTTTACGCGGAGCGGCTGCCTACCAGACCTCCACAACCCATTAACTGGGTAACACGGTACTTCATGGCAAGACTGGAGTCAGATTAACTGGCTTCTGACTATCCGTAACGACTGCCAAAGATCTACAAATGACAGCCGGGACCAACAGCTTAACGTGCTTTCCGAGGCAGGGAGGAAACTCGGTATGTTAAGATGGTCACCCATCCACAGACCAACCTTGGCAAGTGTTGCTTAACCTTGAAGATCGACCCGTGCGGCTGTTATTATCAAGCCACGAGCTCCTCGTGATCCACGTGTTTTCTTTCGTTTTACTTATTACACGGGTGTAGGTACCTTTTTGGTTGGTATATAAAGTTCAATATCGTATCTCTCTGATAAATACTTGGGTATGCTGTATCAGACATTGCAGGCTTGAATCACCTGATTGTCTGATAAAAATATGATTCTGTGCTTTGGAAGGCACGTATAAGCCGGTCGTCAAATAAACAGTGTCAGAGGCCCTTGAGGCGGTTTAGAAACTCTAAGACTAGGGTGTGAGGGGTCGTTAGACCTTACTGCCCACACGGTAAGAAGAAACCGCTATGAAATACGTGAAACGCAAAGTAAAAACCCCTTAGTGACGGAATTCAAGACGTTTAACGTTAAAACGATGCGTAGCCTTTATTTTCTTGGTGTGTCAGTGTGCGTGGATCCTAAAGTTCAGTAAAAATATCACGAGATATTTGTGGAACTTAGGAAGTTGATTCAAGTAAGTACGTGTTACTTATTGGTCTAGATTCGAGTTGAAAAATGTTCAAATTCTATTTTTCGCGTAGAATTTATGAGGTTTTCGTCAAGTAGAAAAATGTGAAGTACTGGTACGATGAAACACAATGGTAGAAAGAACGATAATCTTGTGTATTTCGTGTTTCGAAACTTTACAAATAAACGACCCAATAAGGTTAGCATAAGTGTTTTTATATTGGTATAGCTCGGCAATGTTAGTAGATTTAGACCTCAAGAGACATAGGCGAAGTGAAAAGATCTAAGGTTATTTTTTGGATTTTATATAGCTTAAAGTTTAACTTAATCGCTTTGTACCGGATTCAGAAAACGGTTCTTAATATTATATACCTCAAAATCCCCAACACACATCCAGGCAAATATTCCAGTACAAATTCAAAACCCAACTTAAAACAAACGCAAACACAGATTTTAATGAATAGCAAAGAGAGTACAAAATAACGCACTACCTGCTATTGACCGACTTAATGAAGTCTATCCGAGGAGCGACTTCCAGATTGTTTCACCCCCACCTGTAAGGCGAGGTCATATTGCGAGCAACCCCGCTCCGTTCCGCTCAGCACCGCCCAACCCACTCAGCTTCATGAGATAACTTATTAATGCAGTGTGCTTGGCCCTGATTTCTGGCGGGATAAACGGTTTTGGGATGTTAGCCAAATGCTGGTTAAAACTTGTTTTGTGTCTCGCGATAAAGTTGCTTTTAGGTATCTGTTATCTGGCTGCGCAAAGTGGTAAATTAGAAATGTTTTAAACCAAGGTCAGTTATTCTGCATGGTTTTTAAAATAGTCTCATTTTGTTAGAGGTGTGTTTATGCTGAGTACCTAATTTTTGAATGACTAAAAAACGGTATTGTGTTAGAAAGCCTATAAATTATGAGATAAAAATATGCAAAGCTTTGATGATACACGTTACAGTTAAGTAGGTAGCAATACTTTTTCTTTAATTGGACTTTGCACAGATTTTCAGTTTATCAATACCATTATCTTAATCCTTATCTACTTTGTATATCTCGCTCATCTTTCTTTTTTACCAAGCCTTCACAGAAACTTTTTTCTTACAAATTAATTGTTTCTTTTATATTTGAAAAGAGAATCGTCTGATTTAATTGAGCGCGCTCGGACCTCCTTCGTTATTATTGTTAGCGACTAAAACTCTGGCTGAATAAAATTTATTTGAATCAAAGTCTTTCTTAAAAATAAAGTTACATTCAAATAAATTTGAGTCTGAATATCAATTTGAGTGACGTATTATTCAATAGTGAATGAACTAGAAAGAATGATTTTCTAGTTTCAAAGGTAGATCTTAAATGTATTATTTTGTAACTAAATTCTAGCCTAAAGTTATAAGCGTTTTTGTTTTGTATTTGATGTCTATAAATGTTTTATTCTATCCATCAATCTTTCAAAATAAATTCAAATGTATATAATTTGATGCGATATTGAGTTAGTTATTTTAAGCTGAACAAATTTCTGCTTATCGAAATCTGACGAATTTAAAACAAAATTAAGAATTTGTGTGTTTGTTTAACTACGCGTAAAGTCTTTGATTCGGTTATTGAGCGCGACTTTCGAAAATCTGATCGCAATAATGATCCTTCATGAAAATATTAATTTACAACTTCCAAAAGTAAGCTTTTAATCTGTCAAAAGAAATACGCCATCATTATCAAAATTGAAGACATAATGAAAAAAAAAAGATTCGTAAGTCACACAAAATTAAGTCGACCAATTAAATTAAAACTTTTGAAAAGGCGATGCTTTAAAGAAAGAAAGTAAACAACAAAGAAGGAAGGAAAGAATAAAGAAAGAAATAATATTGTTAGTCGCCAGTCAGTATTATGGAGAAGCCGATTACGGGTTGCTCGAAATAGAAACAAGAAAAATTGTAACGAGAAATACTGAAGCTGGCTGGCTTCTATTAAAGAAGAGCGATACTTTGAAAAGTACTGGGGTAGCAAAAGGCTTCCAGAAAATTTTGATAAAAGGGTTATTGAAAGTAACACTATCAGTCAAAATGATACAAAATCCGAATTTTTAATTAACAGATTTTCTCTTAAAAATCAGTGCAATCGCATTCATTCGGATTCTTTTTCTTACTTACTGTTCTTTTCTAATTAATTTCGTTGTAAAATAGTTACTTTTTTTATTTGAGATGGGTTTGCATTTGACTCTAATGCTAGGTCCGAGGTATCAGAGATAAAGTCGACGATACAGTGATTTTTAGTTGAATCGTTTTTCTGGTGTTCGCCAAAGTTGATTCCGGCTTTCAAAGTTTGGCAGATTTTTTACAAAACAAATCTTGTGACCATATTCTACACGTATAAGAAGAACCTAAAACTCATACATACATCCAAAAAACCTGCAAAAACAAGACAAAAACGTCATCCAACCAAAACTAGGCCACCCCATAATATCTGTTTGCGAAATATAGGCCTAATAAATAGCCCTGGACCCTTCTCCGCCCGGGCCGATGGCCCAATAGTGGATATTTGGCTGGCGGCCAGGCGACCATTGTGTAATGGGATGGCGACCATGATTGACACCGTTTGGCCACTGCTGACGCTGTCGCCTGGCTTTATCATGAGGAGTGTATATTATTGCACATTATGGTGGGGGAGTATATGGTGGTAGGTATGATGGAAGTGTCGCTTGTGGTGTGTGATAATTTGACGTTCGAGTCCGACTCTAACTTAAACAGTTTTTATGTATGTTCACCGATTTCTCCGCCAATTGTGGACCGATTTTAAAAAATCTTTTTTTTTTATTCGAAAACCTATATTCCTGAGGTGGTCTCATTATCAACAAGGGGGTGGGATGGTGAGATTATGGCAGCAGTTCATTGTAATTATTTAAAAAAAAAGCAATCGCTTTTATTTTTAGTCTAGTCAACAGGTGCTTTTTTGTTCAACTTTTTTCAGCAGTCTCGGAAAAATATGAATGAGTTCTCATTCGATTCGGGAGAGCATGTAGAAGAAAAAATTAAGTAAAAAACTCCAGTTCGAAAAAACTGCAAAGATATAAACATATATTTACGAGACCGCTGAAAAAAGTTGAACAAAAAAACCCTAGTTGACTAAACTAGAAATTTAAGCGATTTTTTTCTGAATTGATTACAGTCAACTACTGTCATAATCCCTGAATTACTTACTTACACACACGTGAGCTACACTTGAAGTTTTAAATAAATAATAGGGTTTTTACACCGAGAGTATGTTCCACTGGGAGCCCCACTTGACATTGGAGAAGCCACCAAGTCTTTCCCATTATTTAAAAGACTACACCAATTTGTATCCTGACAATAGAATGGCTAATAACGCGGTTTCGTATTACAATAGCCGTATCTTCACGACTTGACCCCAGGGCACCAGGCACTGGTACGGGGCATTATCTGTGACCATGTATGGGAACACTCAATATTGGCTTAACTTGGTAAAGAGCAAGGATGGCGTAAGTCATGGCATGTTTGTTAAACATGGTGCCGCGATGGTCTTGTGGCTGAAAGCACTATTGCTGATCTGGATATCCTGGGTTCGAATCTCGGGTTGGGTTCGTGTTGTTGGATTCCGAGATATGTTTAGATACGTCCAAACGTAAATACAAAGTCCCAACGCCATCATTGACCGTTGTGTGAATGGGATAGTGCTTTTATCGTGTTGGCTCCATCTCCCTCTGACACTGAAATGTTGATGGCTTGGATCAAGGAATACCGTATGATTTATGGGGGCTAGTTCACAGAGGCGAAGACGTGACGATATGCTAGTATAAGATACTGTTTAATGTGAGTGCAGATAATGCGGAATTCGTATATTTTATGATATCGTAGTAAATGTTCAGTTAGATAGGACGTAATGCCATAGCACCGACCAAGTGCGAGTCGGACTCGCACACGAAGGATTCCGTAAACCTTAATTTTTATTATTAGGCGGCGAAGTGCCAATACCTGCACTTCGCCATCGATATCTCAAACTTTTAAAAGAGCTAATAAAAATAACCTATCAAAAACAAACTAAAACCACATTAAATTACTAAGCAACTGTGTGTAGATCAAAATTCGCGATCCATTAGATCGACTTGTCCAAACAAGTTGTATAATAAAGATAGATTACAACATGTTGTGAACAAGCTGAACAGGGTGCAACATGAAACCTTTATTCGTAGGCGTCACTGGACAGGTTGGGCAGAAGGTTTGGACTTTAATTAACCTTAACTTTTTAGGGGTTCTACACCCAATGGGTAACAAACGGAAACCTGTTATTAAGTCTCTGCTGTCCGTCTTTCCCTCCGTCTGTCAGCGGGATATATCTCATTAACCGTAATCATCATCATCTCATCTGCCTAGCCTTTACCCAACTATATTGGGTCGGCTTCCAGTCAAACCGGATTCAGCTGAATACTAGTGTTTTTTCTCGACGAGCTCGTGGCTAAATAATAACAGCCGCACGGGTCGATCTTTAAGGTTAAGCTACGCTTGCCAAGGTTGGTCTGTGGATGGGTGACCATCTTAACATAACGAGTTTCCTCCGTGCCTCGGAAAGCACGTTAAGCCGTTGGTCCCGGCTGTCATTTGTAGATCTTTGGCAGTCGTTACGGATAGTCAGAAGCCAGTAAATCTGACTCCAGTCTTGCCAAGAAATACTGTGTTACCCAGTTAATGGGTTGCGGAGGTCTGGTAGGCAGCCGCTCCACGTAAAACACTGGTATTCAGCTGAATCCGGTTTGACTGGAAGCCGACCCCAATATAGTTGGGAAAAGGCTAGGCAGATGACTAGTATTTTTTCTCATTAACCGTAATGTAATAGGGAAACTGTTGAAATTTTCTCAGAATGTGTAGGTATTTCTGTTGCCGCTATAACAACAAATAATAAAAATGGGATGGTACGGAACCCTGCATGCGCGAGTCCGACTCGCAATTCGTTGGTTTAATTACCCGATTGCCCAAGAAGGAAGAAAATATTTTTCGTGATTATGTATGTTATGTATGTCTATTTCCCTAAACATTAAATCACTGATTGATAATTGAACTAAAATATAATTATTGCCGTTTTTAACTTTTTAGTCGATTGCGTGCGGTCAGGTTTTTAAATACAAGTATTTATTTTTTATTACTGAAATAAAAAACTGGTAACTCATCGGAAGCTCTAGACATTGTGAAAATATAACAGCACTTCCGGAAAATCTAAAATTGATAAGTATACGAGTACGATATTGAAATAACACGTGGACAATCACTTACATTTTGACTTTTCTGAAGCCCTCGGTTGTAAAAGGTTACCACCGGTTATAACCACCTTTTTTTTTTTTTTTTTTTTTAGGGATGGGAAATCATCAAATGACTCCTCCCGCTCTGGGTAAAGCAAGAGGGAGTGTCAGACTCTTACTGACTAAAACCCATCCGTGTTCCTCCTGGTGCCCTTTGTGTTCCAAGGCTACGGCACCCCTTTCGAACAGATTCCGCAGACCCAGCAGGCACCTGCCCTAGCGGGCCCCGTCCTCCATGCTGACATCTCTATGAGGCGCGCTGGGATCGCAGCGCGCCGCCGACCCGGGCCTAGTTCCGATCAGACGGCGAGCCACCCACTGCTCGCCGACCGCAGGCCCGCGCCTACGGCGGCCGGAAATCGCCCTGCGACTCCCGACGCCTGGGGCGTCTCCTTCTGTTGCGGCGACTGGGACGTGAGGTTTCCCTCTCTCTCACCCGTTCGGCCTCCTCCTTTGCTAGCATTACTGCTTCGCAGAAGGAGGTGACCGCTTCCCATGCCTCCTCGCTCCGGACCATAGATTGAACCAAGGACGGTCGCGAGAGGTCGCCGCCGCCGATCGCCTCGACGAGGACCCGGCGGTGCTCCGCCCAAGCAGGACAGACCTCCACCGTATGCTCCACCGTGTCCTCTGGGTGATCCTCACAGTGTTGACACCCGGGCGTGTCCTCCCGCCGAATCCGAAACAGGTATCTCCCGAAACAACCGTGTCCGGTGAGTACCTGCGTCAGGTGGAAGGTGAGGACGCCGTGGCGCCGCTCCAGCCACTCCTCAAAGAGGGGACTTATCGCCTGGATTGTGGCGTGCCCAGCGCTGGGTTGCGACAGTCGCTGTCTCCATACCGCAATGAGATCCTGCCGGAGCTCCGTCCGCCTTGCTGCCATTTGCCGCGGGAGAGGAGTCTCGCCCCGGCGTTGCGCCTCCACGCGCCACTCGTATATGTGCGCGAGGGCTCTCGCCTCCAGATCCCATGGCGGAAGTCCAGCAAGGAGGCTCGCCGCCTCGCCAGAGACCGTACGGTATCCCCGGGCCAACCGGATAGCCATGACCCTCTGAGACGCGTTAAGGTAACGGGCAGGTCGCTTCCTCAAAGTAGGCGCCCACACTGGCGCCCCATAAAGGGCCATGGACCGCACAACCCCCGCGTAAAGCCTCCGGCAGGAGGTATTTGGACCCCCTAGATTGGGCAGAAGCCGCTTGAAGGCAGCCCCGGCTCGCCCAAGTCTGGGAGCCAAACGTCGGAAATGTTCGACGAAGTTCCACCGGCTGTCAAGGACGAGACCCAGGTACGTCATCGTCGACCCGACATCGATGTGAACCCCTCCTACCGTTATTTGAGATCCAGATGGTGGCCTGTTCCGAGAACCATGGAAGCACATGGCTTCGGATTTGTGAAGGGCCACCTCGAGACCCAACTGCCGGATCCTCTCAACGACTATCGCAACCCCGCGTGTCATAGCGTCAGCCGCCGCCTGGTGCGACCGTCCCTGTGCCAGGACTAGCGTATCGTCAGCATAGCAGACAACACTGACGCCGCAAGGGAGGTCGGCGCGCAGCACCCAGGTTATAACCACCTACCAAATGAATTTAAGGTTCATTTCTATTCCAAAGTCGAAACTAAAACGACTTATGCGCCCGTTACAAAACCTACATTCAAAGTCTTTATTCCAGAAAAAAGAAATGCTGCTTCATAACAGATATAGGCAAAATTATAGTACCTTTTTTTTTAGGATGGAAAATCATTAAATGACTCCTCCCGCTCTGGGTGAAGCAGAAGGGAGTGTCAGGCTCTTACTGACTAGAACCCATCCGTGTTCCTCCTAGTGCCCTTTGCGTTCCAGGGCGACGGTACCTCTTTCGAACAGATTCCGCAGCCCCAGCAGACACTTGCCCTAGCGGACCCCGTCTTCCGTGCTGACATCTCTTTGAGGCGTGCTGGGATCGCAACGCGCCGCCGACCCGGGCCTAGTTCTGATCAGATGGCGAGCCACCCACTGCTCGCCGTCCACAGGCCCAAATATATACCTACAATCTACCTCTTTCTCAAGGGTCCATTCCATACTTATTTGATTCTACAATTTTTAAACCGACTTGCAAAAAAGGAAGAGGTCTCAATTCGGCGACGATTTTTTTTGTTTTTTTTTTTCACTTAAAACTTCAAATCATTTCGTGACTGCTTATCAATCATCAATCAATATGTATAAATTCGGTCTTTTCTGACTGATTGAGTGACTGACAGCCGAAACTACTGGTCGTAGACAGCTGAAATTTGGCATGTAGGTTCCTTGAAGAGTGCAAGAAAGCACTAAGAGCGGATTTCCCGAAATTCACGCGGAAACGGGATATGTGCATACGAAGTCGCGGGCGAAAGTTAGTTAGAATCATAATAATCAAAACAAGATACAAAATTGGTTCTGCTGAACCAATTTTGAAAGTATGTGTATTACATACTTTTGCATTTATAATATTACTTAGGAACAAATACACCCTACTGAATGTTCTCATTTCAAGATCTCAAACCACAAATGATTTAATTTCTATAAACACCAAAATAGCACGACAGTTAAAACAATAAACACTATTAGCCGCAAACTGAACAATTTGCCTAACTCCAACTTAAACGTAACTTAAACTAAGCCGAGTGAAGTTGAACTTCTGCTAATTGTCGCGACTTCCACCGGAAGCCGGTAGTAGCGAGCGGCGGCGACTTCCGCAGCCTACGTCACAAGCTTCCATTGTGAGCTCTTTGAGGGTAAAACCGTTTGGGCCTTGCCGGACTGTGGTGTAAAGAGGGGTATTGTGTTCGAGTAGGTAATGTACTTCGGGGTAGGTAAATCAATTGTGATGGTTTGGTCTGTGGTGGGTATTTGAGTATGTTTTGTTTGCCTCGAGTATTAAAGTACGTATGTAAGAAGAGTGATACTATTTTATCTGGGAGTAGCTAACCCGTGAAACTTTGTCTGCTCCGCTCCTATTGGTCTTAGCGTGATGATATATAGCCTATAGCCTTCCTCAATAAATGGGCTATCTAACACAGAAATATTTTTTCTAATCGGACTAGTACCTAGTTCCTGAGATTAGCGCGTTCGAGCAAATAAACAAACTCTTCAGTATTATGTATTAGTACTAGTTGTCCCGCGCAACTTCGTCTGCGTCACAATTTCCATTACTGCTCCACTCCTATTAGTCTCAGCGTGATGACATATAGCTTATAGCCTTTCTCAATAAATGAGCTATTCAACACCGAAATAATTTTTCAAATCGGACCAGCAGTTCCTGAGATTATCGCGTTCAAGTAAACAAACAAACAAACACACTCTACAGCTTTATATATTATTAGTATAGATATAGATAGATTAGATGGAGTAGAATTACACTAAACCAGATAGCTAACAACATAATAAAGTTCTTTTAATTTCCCATACATTTTGTTCCATACAGATGTAAGTCAACTAAAAAGACCAGAATTAAAATGCTCGTGCTTAAAAAGCTTCTGGTACAAAACTATGGAATTTTCAAGTGTTTTCGACATTTTACGACTGCGAAAAAAATACGAGAATTGCCCCTTCAATTACAAATGTCTTATGCCTGAAATTTCACAGCGTCTAATTTCAAAATAGATTAAAAATGCGAAACATTTTGCTTTTTTTGATTTGATCATCGGAGTAGCATATCCTCCGCTAAGGCCTCCCTTCAAGCAATGACAGTCTCCCGCTTTTCTCCAATTAAAGCCAATAAACATCAAAATTAATTAAGTACCGAGATTCATTACTCAACAGAACATTATAAATCTAAAGGATTTATTGCTGAACAATACAATGTATACGAGCTATATAATATAATATAAGACATATACAATTATAAGAAGAGCGACAATCGATATCTGTCGAAGAATCTACCAATTAAATTGGAGGGTAACCAACTGGATAGACCGAGGAATTCGATAGAAGTGGCAACGAGAAATAGGAACAGAATTGTTAGAAGGAAGATATTTCTTGGAAGAAGGTGAATCAGATGTGAAACAACTGTCTTTGTTACGTGTAAAAGGTGACAGTTTCAAATGTTGATGATTGCTGTTCGACTGGCGGAATGTTTTCTGCAATTCTGTGTATGCGAGTGTCGTAAAATATGTTTCTGTTAAGGGTGCTATTACAAAATCGATCGCTTGCCCCGGACTACAGCTACAAACCGCGTTTTTCGAAATTTATAGTGATTGTAGCGCTGTATACAACAATTGCTTAAAAATATGAGTTTACTTTTAAATAGACCAATATTTTTTTCATGCATTATAACAATACCTCCTTAATTATTAAATAATTTTTATTTGAATTTGGATTATACTTTCATAGATAAAAATTATTTACAAAATAATAATTATTTACAATATAGAATTGTTGTATTATTTACAAAAATTCTCAATTTTACAGAATTATTTTTGGTGTATTAGTTCAATACACCAAAAATAATTAATTTGGTGTATTAGATCAACTATCAAACTTTCTTAGACGTATTTTTGTTTTTTTTTTTTGTATTATATCTAAAGCATAATCAGATATCAAAACTCGAATCAAACGCTCAAATTCTAGAAAAATTGTGACAGCGCTCTTAAACATAGAGGTATCGTAGAGTAGACAAACGGTGTATCAGAATCCACTTATATCCAAACTCTCGTATTGAATTGCAAAATCTTCCTCAACGTAAATTTGTACAAAAATCCATGAATTAGGTTTATAGAAAAACTGTTCAGTAAATTATAAAAGGCTGGATGCAAGACGAACAGGAGGGCTACTCTCTAAGCTCGCAGTCTGTAGTTTCCGCCTTAGTTGCGGGCGATTCTACTACGAAGCATCTCAGGTTGGGGGCCAGAATCATATACGAATCATAATATTAACCACACAACAATCTGTCAAACTTCATTTTCATCTTCTTCGCTAACGCATTAGGTTCAAGGTTGATTCGGAAAATTTGACAGTGACGGGTAGCGTGATGTGCTGTCTGATTCTGCTGAAGTGGCATTTTTAGTCCCGCTTTACTCATGAGTACAGCGAGACTCGTGCCGGCAACTATACTAAGAATAAATGACACTATGACCACGTTTTGATAGTTACTGTCAAATCGTGTTGTCATTAATTCTTAGTCCGGGACTAATCGTAACTCCGTTGGTGATACGGACTTTGAGAGGCCTATGTTCGGCATTGGACTTCTTTCAGCTGAAGTGATGATGATAATTATTTAAAAGGTACAAAAATTTTAACATTACAGAAAGGAATACTGCCTTAAAGATGAAACTTGCATCTTCTATTTCTTCCCGGGTCTATTGTCCACATTCATCAACCGCAGTAACAATTCTAGAGCTAATTAAAATAGATGACCTCCTTACATAGTCATTGAGATTTAGTGCTTTTGTTGTCAGTATCGAACTGTCGATGCTGTGAAGAAAGAATACGCTTAATATTGTACTGTCAGATTTAATCCTTAGACAAATTGGGTGGTTGAACTCGCGGTGGGTTAGAAAAATGGGGCTGAATTTTTTTGGTTCATTTTGAGATTATCGTGTTTTGGTAAAAATATGTTTTTTCTTTGTTAGAAAACGATAAATTTAAATGTTATCGTATAGTGAGTTTTCGTTCGTTTTTGGTCCTTAGAGATCCATCTCTAAGGACCAAAAACGAACGAAAACTCAATATCATATTTGTATTTAATTATTTTTCAATTAGGTTCCAAAACCCCCACAAAAAAAAAAACTTTAAAATATTAAAAATAATAATGATCCTTTTAGTTTAATATAGGTACGATTCTTTGGGCCAAGCGTCTTCGCCTCGGGAGACCGCAAATGTGTGGTATTTACTAAGTATATTATTAGCTGGTGTACAGACAGACACACATATCTATTGGTCAAACGAACACCCCTCTTTTTATTCGAAGGTTAAAAAATACTAAAATATGCATTCAATATAGGTAATACATAGG
The DNA here is from genome assembly GCA_950371165.1 of Lacanobia oleracea. Lineage (NCBI taxonomy): Eukaryota > Metazoa > Arthropoda > Insecta > Lepidoptera > Noctuidae > Lacanobia > Lacanobia oleracea. Next base: position 2,300,903 of record OX493409.1, read on the forward strand.
GAGGAGCTCGTGGCTAAATAATAACAGCCGCACGGGTGGATCTTGAAGGTTAAGCAACGCTTGCCAAGGTTGGTCCGTGGATGGGTGACCATCTTAATAAACCGAGTTTCCTCCGTGCCTCGGAAAGCACGTTAAGCCGTTGGTCCCGACTGTCATTTGTAGATCTTTGGCAGTCGTTACGGATTGTCAGAAGCCAGTAAATCTGACTCCAGTCTTGCCAAGAAGTATCGTGTTACCCAGTTAATGGGTTGTGGAGGTCTGGTAGGCAGCCGCTCCACGTAAAACACTGGTATTCAGCTGAATCCGGTTTGACTGGAAGCCGACCCCAATATAGTTGGGAAAAGGCTAGGCAGATAATGATAGGTAATACATAGGAACAGGTTTGCAAAGCAATGAAACAGGGTAAACCACGCGCAATGATTGTGTCATGCAGATTTTCAAAGAAGTAGCGAAGTGAATGATAAGCCTTAAGACGCTCGCAGACAAGCACGAAACGGCAAAGCGTTTCCTTACAATACTCGTTGAATAATAAAAAACTTTTTTTTTCTCTTTTTTTTTAGTGGCTTTTGTTTAAACAGATATGCAGCACCATAAAAAAAAAACTTAATAAACTTACTCTTTTTGATCGATGATTTAAAAAGGTTTGTTGCAATGTCGCAACGCACCTGTCAGCGAGATCCTTTAACAAGCCCAAGCTATACAATTTAGCAAGATTACAGTTTTACAGAATGGATTTTTTATACCAATGACCTTGTGCATACAAACGGAGCTAACTACACCTCGGCGCGCTACTCCGCTACCCGTGTTTTTAATTTTTTTATTATAAAATAATACTTATTTTTAAAAAGTAACATAATGAAATTATTTTCGTTAGTATTGCACAGCAGTAGATATTTATTTTTTAGTCTTTTGTTAAAAAATGAAGGAGTATAATGGTTTCATCTCAACGATTTGGAGGTGATTTGGTTATTTTTTTTTTTATATTATGTGATACCGATAAAAAAAATTGAGCCAAACCAAATTACGTACCATATCATGTGGATTACTCCTAATTTTTTTCAGATGTAATTTCTCAGTAAATGCCGACGAAAAACTGCTTCATCTGCACGCTATTTTTAAGTTTTTTAGAGAGAGCGCCCTTAAACTGAGCTCGTAATTCCACAGACTCAGATAAGCGTAGGCGGCAGCGAGAGAACACACACTTGTATAAAATTCAGTTAAATCATTCCGACAGGTTCGGTTTTCATTATTTTATGTTGTTTGTCTATGTCAATATCAATTAAGTTAGGAGATAATTTATGCCGTAATCTCGGTTTTGAAATTGTTTCTTGGATAATTTGTAAACAATCTTTATTGTGGTACTAACTTTTCCCGCGGTTTCGTTCTTGAACCTTATCCAAAGGGAAACGTGTTTTTTTTTTAAATAAAAATTTCCTAGCTCGTAGCGGTATCAGTACTAGTGATTATAATATTAAAATAGATTAGAAAGAATTAGTTTACTTCAAAATATTTATTGATTGTATGTCTTAGATCTTAATACTAATAAAACTAAATCAGATAGGCACCCACCTATGCGATATAGTTCTGCCGTGTAAAAAATTGTTCTTGTTAAAATTTAATCTTCCTTTTTTTTCTGGTACTACTAAAGTTCGCTTCTAAATTGAATCTTATTTAAACCAATTATTTTTTACCTTCGAAATTATACCTAGGTACATTATCACATCCATCTCACAATATCCTTTAAATTCAAACCCTGAAAAAAGTGTACATATTTCTTTGTCGGCAATCTGAAGTCTTACAACGTTGACTTTTGTGCCAACAGTGGAATTCCCTGCCGGAGTCTGTGTTTTCTGATAGCTACAACCTGGCAGTCTTTATGTCAAGAGTGAATAGGTAACTTCTAGGCAAGCGTGCTCCATCTTCGACCACCTCATCGCTTACCATCAGGTGAGATGGTGGTCAAGCACGTGCCTATCAATAATAAAAAAAAGAAGAAACCATTTAACACACATGCGGGTTACATCAGGTAACCCGCATGTAAGTTAACCCCTTCTATTTCAAACAAATAAACCACTCGTTAACCCCTCCATTTTATTCCTCTTCCCTATATCCATTCATCATTTAATTTATCACCGATGACAAATACCAGAGCCAGTTAATTAATAAAATTAAGCACATTGTTACAGCGAGTGACGCCGCGCCAAGTGATGGCTGTAATTGGGATCTTGTTCGTAATTGATTGAATTGTTAGATAAACAGTGTGAAGGATTGGACCGGGTTATCTTTGAGCTTCATTTCACTTGTTCTAAAAAGGTTCTTTCAATATACATACAAATTGGAAGTGGTACTACAGCGGCGACATACGCCAGATCGTGGCTAAATAATAACAGCCGCACGGGTCGATCTTCAAGGTTTAGCAACGCTTGCCAGGGTTGTTCTGTGGATGGGTGACCATATTAACATACCTTGTTTCGGCGGTGACATACGCCAGCGACCTTTGAGGAACAAAACGCGCACATGTTTCACAATCGCGCGACCGACTTTCTTTATTATTCCATTTCCTAAAAAAGCAGTATATCAAAATGTAGATAGTTAAATTGTCTTCGATATGGTGCAAATTCCATTAAAATACGCTCGACGGTGTTTGGTCCGTTCGCTGCCTGCGTCTGTGTTTCCAAACGCTTACAACCCTAATCTCTTCAAAGTTAGAATGAACAGGCTCCTTACTAGGTAAGCTCGCTCCATCATAGACTTTGTCTCTGTCATCTGTGACATAGACTAGAGTCAAGAGCAAACCCAAAACACATAAAACACAAAACAAAAAAAATTACAAATTAATTACAAATTAATTACACTATGTTTAACGAATGAAACTCAACATTTAAGTATATCAAATTGTTGAAAAAATAGCCTAATGAAATAATATTTTATCAAAAAATTACGACTAGCCGTTTAGACGTGATGATCATTTTAAAATCAGCTGCTCTCAGGTACCTCCGCCTTAAAAGTGTGTATTACGTAGTTGTTTTTAATCCTTGACCACATAGACGTGTATCTGCTGAACATGTCCTGTGCTGGTGTAAAAGAATACATATACATACATAGCAATAAAACTATTTTCCTCAAATCCTCAAATCAAACTACAGGCAGCTCTCACTGTAAATAAGGCAGATATTTGCACTTTTCAAAGCTTAACTCTCCATGGAAAAAAGTTAGTAACTCTAGGGACACATATTTTAAATCAGATGAATATAAAATAATTCAACATATTATGAATATGTTTATTCTTTAATACGTGTGGATCTCTAGATCAATCCCATTCATATACCTAATAACAAGGTATATAGTCACTCAGTGAAGGGAACAGATTCTATGGAAAACCAGTAGTTATAATTAACATTCACCAATGAAATATTGTGAAGAACGCATCAACGGAGACAAAAGCATACAATTTAAAAAAACTCGTAAACGCAAAGCTTATTATTGAGCCGTCAGTCACGAACTGAGGTTGAAATAAAATTTATTTCTATTAACATATTCATCTTTTGGGCTTATTGCCTCTCGTCTGATATACGGCGGATTGTTGGAAGAAAGGTAGCTGTGATGAGGCTTGGTCATACTGCGAGCGATTGGAGATAAAGCGAAAAAGATGCAAAACAAATTCAATCGACTTTTCTCTGTTAGGAAAGTAGTCCATGTCACTTTAGTTTAAAGCTGAGATACCTGAAAGTAGCTGATTTTAAAATGATCATCACGTCTAAACGGCTTGTAGTAATTTTTTTGAAAAAAAAAAATGTTTCATTAGACAATTTTTTAAATGTATGTATTTTTATATGCAAAAAATATATTTTTTATTCGTTCAACATAGTATACCTAATTTGTAAAGTTATGTCTAACACAGGCATAAAAACGACCATCCGACAAAAACCGCCGTGAGTATTTTAATGAGATTTGCACTAATTCAACGACAATTTAATTATACATATTTTGATAAACGGTTTTTTTTAAACAATTAATCATAAGGAAAGTGCAAAAAACTACTGAATTTTGGATCGCACGGGTATGAAACGAGTGCGCATTTTGTTCCTCCAAGTTCGCTGGTGTAAGTCATCGCCATAAGCTACGATAAGGTCCTACTTTTGGTTCCAAAAACCACCAATTCGCACAAACGTCTTTTATAATGCGCACAGCAAAGGAGTGCAACTCTCTGCCTGCGTCTGTGTTTCCAAAAGCTTACAACCCTAATCTCTTCAAAATTAGAGTGAACAGGCTCCTTCTGGGTAAGCTCGCTCCATCGTAGACTTTGTCTCTGTCATCTCTGACATAGACTAGAGTCAAGAGCAAACCCATTACAAACAAAAAAAAAAATTTGGCTTACCACTTGAGTTTCTTAAAAATCCTAGTGCACCTAGCTCTCTAAATTAAATAGTTTGGTGAGTAATATTTAAGATTTCCTGAGTCTGTCTTCCATAATTTTTGGTGTGAGTATCTATGAGTGAAACAGAACAAAGTTACCTTAAAAGTTTAAGAATATGTAAATGATCATGTTTGTCTTCCAAGTGGAAGAAAAACAACATCGCCATGAGCAGTCTAGTCCTATGAGTCTCAAAAAAAAAATCAGTTTATTTTATTGTTGAAATACCTACACATACCTATATAGAATTATAAACCTACACGTACACAATATAATTATCAATTATGAATTAATCAATCATGTGGAACAGTCACCCAAAAATGCTTGCTTTAAAGTAAGACTTATTTGCTTAGATTGCAGGTACACAAAATAAAATGTAACAGAATAAAAATTTAACCGCTCTTTGCTCGCTCTTCGCTCTCGGTATCGCCTGAACTCTTACACGTTGGTATTAACACCCAAGCAAGCGAAAACCTACCTTTCCCCATCAAAATAAACTCGAAACTCATTTGTTCCTCGCAAGTCGTATCCCACTTACAATAATGAGTTGTTTTAAATTGACTCGCGTAATTTAGCGCCTGTTAAAAATTAAGTTAAAAGCTGTCGCAGAACATAATATGTTGTCTTTTAACTCGCGCTCGCTTTGTTCATTGTAATTGAGTTACAATAATAAGGTGGAAAGGAATACTGTAGGGGCAACAACCTGTAAGTTCTCATAAACAGACGGAGTGACTGTAAATAATATACATTTTTTTGCTACTCCTGCTGTACTTTTCTCATTAACTCGTCGGGCTTCATTGGCTCGGCGTATTTCTGGTGGTCGCCACTGTTGATTCTGGCTTTCAGGAGTTACAGTAGTTGGGAATGTGTTGCATTGGGCTTGATGATTTTTGTTGCTTTTGGGCTTGATGATTTTTGTTGCTTTTGGGCCATTAAGTGCCGATTTTATCTCTACTAACGCAATCTGCCAGTATTAGAAAGGTCCTGGGCTACAAAGAACCTCATCAGAAAGCTTAAAATCACTGACTTAAAGGCAACAGAGAGGCTTACTTAGAGTTTCAGAAATGAGGATATCCACAGGATAACCAAGATTACCGATTTAGTTCGTCCTGACCGAATTTCGGTCATGGGGCAGCCAATCTTAGTGGAGGCTAGTCATCGTCTTCAGAGATATGGACAAATACAGGTGCTACCTGTTACATCGGAGTTTGAAGTTACCTCTGTAATTATGTGGTATATTATTTTATATCCTTGGTTTTGAATACACAACATAAATTAATCTGGCTTGAATTTTAAGTTTGGTTTTCTTTTTTTTCCAGAGTGACTGCCTGTCTAACCTACATCACATTTTTTTGAACAGCTTGCAAAGTCCTACTGCTGGGCAAAGACCTCCCCCAAGACCTTTCAGGAGTTCTTTTCTTGCGCCAGCTCCTACTAGCTCTCACGGTATGCATCCAGGTCGTCTTGCTCCCCTCTTTTCGGGCCGGCCTCAGCGATGCACCCGTTGAGCGGCGTCTTTTGCCCAACGATCACTGTGCATTTGGTTTACGTGACCCACCCAATCCTATATGAGCGTGGCAGCCTTCTTCCATCACATATTAACAAGAAATTAACTCCTTTCCGACACAATTCTTACCTAATCCACTTCAAAATCGACCCGATACCCTCACAAAAAGGAGCAAGAACTTCATATTTATGGGCAAACCCCTAAATAAAGGCAAACAACGTATTTGCCTGCCGTATGACCAACGATAAATCGTGAGAATAACCCTCATGTATAAATCATGATAAATCCTAACTAGCTTTTAGAATCTCCCTCGGGTACTGATGGCAGAATAAATATTGTCATTAGTTTTGAATTAGTATTAAATTTTAAAATTAGTGTTTCAGTTTAGTTATTGTGAAAGTAGGTATGACTGCGGATCGAATATCCTAACTTCGATTGTAAAATCATATATATGTAGTACTAGTTGACCCGCGCAACTTCGTCTGCTCCGCTCCTCATGGTCTTAGCGTGATGATATATAGCCTCTAGCCTTTCTCGATAAATGGGCTGTCTAACACTGAAGAAATTTTTCAAATCGAACCAGTAGGGTCCTGAGATTAGCGCGTTCAAGCAAACAAATAATCTCTTCAGTTTTATACAACGTTGATACGACAGAGGGGCTTTCCTTTAAACTGCCTATACTAGGTACCATTTTCAAGCTCTGTACCAAAAATAAATTAATTAGGAGCAGTAGTTTAGTCGCAAATGATTTTTAAAGTTTTTGCACGGTTTGAACACGATGTATCTTTTCTAACATCTGATTATCGTCTAAGCATAGGTCATGCACCTTACAACGATAAATCTACGATGCGTTGTTGCCGCTCTGACGCATGTCGACATTCACTAAAAATTGGCAATGCAAACAAGGAAACAATCAATACACACACACTTGCACTTTCATTACGAAAGCGACTAACATAAAGCGAGCGAAAGAAATAGAGATAGGTCAGTTTGTTGCATCCTTGTTTTTTGCGATCGGTAAGTGGGGCCTCACGCCTCAGTGCGCCGACGCTTGTTTTTCGGAACGTATGTTTTGTGGAATTCGCGCGCAAACAATTGTAATTTTATTTTGTTATTGTGAGAGGACACGTAACTTGGGATTATTATTATTTAGTATTAGTGTTTTTTTTTGTGATTGACTGTTTTTTATGGTGATAGGACACGTAACTTGGGATTATTATTATTTAGTATTAGTATCTCCGGACCGGAGCTCGTGGCTAAATAATAACAGCCGCACAGGTCGATCATAAAGGTTAAGCAACGCTTGCCAAGGTTGGTCTGTGGATGGGTGACCATCTTAACATACCGAGTTTCCTCCGTGCCTCGGAAAGCACGTTAAGCCGTTGGTCCCGGCCGTCATTTGTAGATCTTTGGCAGTCGTTACGGATAGTCAAAAGCCAGTAAATCTGATTCCAGTCTTGCCAAGAAGTACCGTGTTACCCAGTTAATGGGTTGTGGAGGTCTGGTAGGCAGCCGCTCCACGTAAAACACTGGTATTCAGCTGAATCCGGTTTGACTGGAAGCCGACCCCAATATAGTTGGGAAAAGGCTAGGCAGATGATTAGTATCTCCGGACCTCACTCCCATGGATTTCTTTTTGTGGGGTTACATTAAGGGTGAAGTGTATGCCTCAGAGGTAAATACAATTGATGAGTTAAAAAATAGGATTATTTTAGCATTTCACAAATTATAGTGCTTAGCGACGGACAGTGATCTAATTAGAAAAATAAATAACAATATTCTCCGTCGGTATAATTTGTGCATCAATGTGAATGGAGGACACATCGAAAATTTAAAAATTTTGTGTGTTTGTTTTTGTGCGCGTACTTCGAAACGTTACCTAACATAAAAGAGCCAGTGCGAGCGGAGGCCTAAGTCGCCGGCCGCCACCCCGGCCCGGCCCCCACCGAGCACACGAGATACCGCACACCGCGCTCCGGCGCGCGCGCGACGTTGCCGCTTTGTTACCTAGCGGTATCTAAGGTCAGTGTCATTTTTTTACAAAGGGTGGTTGCGTTTTATTCGGATTTGCAAGCTATTTAGTTTGTTTGAAAAAAATATTTTCGTATTTATGGCGCTTTTTGTTTTTGTACCGTATCGAATTAATACTGAACACGTATAGTATACGTAGTTTAATTTAATGCCCCTCTGTCGTATCAACTCTGTATATTAGTATAGATATATTTGAAATATGGTGACAAGACGTAGGCTGATGCGCACATGGTCGACCCATACTCACCATTGATAAATACTTTCATTGTGCGTTCTCAAGGAGAGAAGGGAACTCCTCTCCTTGGTACTCAAGGAGCCTGTGTTTTCTGGTAGCTATATTCCGTTTTTAAGTCAAGATTGAAAAGATAACCCTATTTTATCGTCGATCATATCATCTCTTACCATTAAATGGGATAGTGGTAAAAAGTGAGTCAACCAATAATAGAGTTTCTCTGTTGAATCTGTTTTGAAGATTCTTCTCAGAGTCAGGTAGAAAACACCGACAACATCTGATTTAAATTGACAAAAATATTGAAGTGTAAAATTAAGTATCTTTTTTCTCCCAATTTCAAATAAGTATAATGAATTGATCATAAAAGTGGCACTCTGAGACCAATTTTAGACTACAAAACAATATTTGCACTAAGAGATTCTATAAAACATCCGTTGGTATTGATTCATAACCCTTACGTAAAATAAAAACAAATACGACATTATACCACAATAATGGATGACTCCAAAGGTACTAATAATACCCTTCGAACCTGAGAAAGCATTACCAAGGAATACGAAGCCCCGATTACTGTGCATGATACGGCAGAAGATGACAATGTTGATAAATGGGCTCGCAGCCCATTAGCACTGATATTCTGCCTGACTCCTTTGTTTCATATCTTCACGCTGGTTTTTGCAAACGGAGATGGCTGAGTCAAAAATCGTGATGGTAAAACCATTAAAGCTTAATTGTTAAGAGTAAAATGAGAAGCTGGTATTTATTTATTTATTGAACAGTTTATGTACACATATTACATAGAAAGAAGGAAACGGAAAAATAGGTACAAAGGTGATGCTTATTTCAAAAGAAATCTCTTCCAGCATACCTGCGGAACGAGAGTTGTATAAAAGACTAGTTGACTAATTTTCATTACTGCTCCGCTCCTATTAATCTTAGCGTGATGATAAATAGCCTAGTCTTTCTCGGTGAATAGGCTATCTAACACAGAAATAATTTTTCAAATCGGACCTGTAGTTAGCGCGAGAGATTAGCGCGTTCAACGCGCCAATCTCAGGTATCTCGGCAAGCAAATCAACAAACAAACTCTTCAGCTTTATATATTAGTATAGAGTAAAGATATGTAGACACCGTGTGTAAAAGGGATAGGTACTTGCAAATAAATCAACTAAAGAAATTACTTTGAACTGGAGAAAAATCTAGTGTCTTAAAAATAACAGTGGCATGGATAAGGCAGCGGAAGGTTAAGCACCGCTTGTCGAAGTCGGTCTGTGAATGCATGAACGTCTTAACATACCAAGATTTTTCCGTGCCTCAACAGACACGCTAAGCACTATCTCTTGATCATCTTTCACAGTCAACGGGTAGACAGAACCCAGAAAAACTTGGATCAGTCTAGCCAGAGTTTTGAATTACCCCTTACTGGGTTCTGAAAGTCTGACAGGCAGAAAGTGACAAATTAAATAATTAATGGCCTCGTAGCCACCTCACTCCTTTGTTTTGAAATATTCACGCTGATTATAGCAAACGGAGGTGACAGAGGCAAAGATGGTGATGGGCCTTTGAAGCTGAATTGTTGAGAGCAAAATGAGAAGTTGGTAATTAAAGCATTCACCTTAACTAAATTATCATAATATGCCAAAATGAGTCTGTTTGTTACGGTTTCACGCGAGAATCACGGAAACGATTTTCATGAATTTCGGTACAGAGATAGTCGGGACCCTGCATACGGTTATAGGCTACTTTAATGCGAGCTCAAAGGTCAGTCAAAGAAATAAAGGAGAAAACAAAAGATGGTGTATACGTTCACGAAGAGGTCTCCGTGAAGCAATTATTATTGATTGGTCCCATGTTGTATAAAGTGCTCTTGTACCGCATACACTTGTGCTCTATATTATTTCCTGCATTCTTGGCTATAATCTATAAGATAGGCCCTTGTGATTGATATTTTGTGAGGAATAAAGATCTAAAAAGCGAAACGATCAACCTAAAAGTCAAAGTTATTTCCATTTATTCATTTTGTAAACATTTTTATTTACAATTTTTTTAATATTTGTTAAAAAAACATGTGAAAAAAAACAATAAAAAAAAGTGGCCCTCCGGTATCAGGAACAAGAAGGGTCCAAGCTACCGGTGGTCAGGGCTCCAGAGAGCGAAACCTCCTAACAATACGAAGTCCAGAAGTACTGCTTTCTGAATCAAGGGCTTGATCCAGCTGCCTAACGCAAGTCTTCTAATGTGTTGATCGAGACTCGTGGCTATTAAATCATTGGGTTGACACGACTATCGGTACAATTATTGCCGAGTTCACATCCCACATGTCGACAACCTTGCGAGTCAAGTCAAGTTACTTGATCTGCTTATCTTTCCCCGCTTTCATTAGGTTCTCGTCATGCGGGACCGTTATGTCTAAAATCATTACAAAGTTATTATTTTTTTATTTACATGTACTTTTCAATTATCACTTTCGGTGGGTCAGCCAAAAATATGCTGTTATAAGACTAACATTTTCAAGAAACTCCATGGATACTTTTAAATCAATAAATTGTTACAAAATTTTGGAATATTTCATTCAAATCTTCTAAAAATAATTCACGTACGCAAAAATCTCAGCCATTCCAACACCGCGTTGAAAAACCTCTTCCAAAAATACCGACACGATACACCGAATGTGTAAAACACAGTGATTTGCTGTGCACGTCTTAAAGCGTCTGAGTTCGTGATACGCCTATCAAATGGAGCTCCGACACGCGAACTGAACGTTTGCTGGAATACATTTATGCGGACATTTACTCGTATTTGTTCTTTTGTTTTCTCTGATACTTTGCTATCTGTAGGATCTTAGATAGCGTGTGTGTGAGGTATTTTGGGTAAATGGGTTCTGTTTGAGGGAGGTGGTTCGCGGGTAAGTTGTGGATGCTAAGGATGGTTAGTTTGAGGCCGATGGTATTGAGTTTTCTTTGTCAATGTCATAGGCAAGACAGTATTCAGTACCACAACATGATGATGATCATAAAAGGTTGAACATGGGTCTCCCAAATGTTTTGCTCATACAAGATTCCATAAACAGCACACTTTTATAACGAATAAGCGAGTATTTGACCTTAATGGCATACATAGTATATGAATATCAAGAAAAAAAAAGCTTTGTTGGAATTTCGGGTAATCCTCTCTTAGTGCTCCCACGGAGGCTAGGAAAGATACTTTTTTTTACTATTGATAGGCACACGTTTGACCGCTATCTCACCGGTTGGTAAGTGATGATGTGGTCGAAGATGTAGCACGCCTGCCTAGAAGTAACCTATTCACTCTTGACTTAAAGACTCCCAGGTTAAATTTCAGCTCTCTACGACCAGAATTTACGACTGTGTGTTGTCTCTCACTCAGTCAGACAGTAACGAAAGAATTTTAAATAAATTTATAGAGAGACTAGTTGACCCGCGCAACTTCGTCTGCGTCACAATTTTCATTAGTGCTCCGCTTCTGTAAGTCTTAGCGTAATGATATATAGCCTATAGCCTTCCTCGATAAATAGGCTATCTAACACTGAAAGAATTTTTCAAATCGGTGCAGTAGTTCCTGAGATTAGCGCGTTCAAGCAAAACAAACAAACAAACTCTTCAGCTTTATATATTAGTATAGATGACGGCAGGATTCTACTAGTGTCTTCGTAAGGAGACCCTTTTATTGCTGTGTATCAAAACTAAAATACCGAGTAAAATCCTAACCAAATCCAACACAACAGCTCCTTTAAAAAATACCATTTACCAAACAACAATTCGTACCTAAACCCTACATGTACCACATTATTTGCTACAATAATAACTTCTCTTCCAATCCGAACAAGTTGGAATCAACTTCATATAATATCGGAAAAAACTGCCAAAACGAAGTCACGAAACGATGAAACGGCAAAGATTTATGAGTTCGAAGACAATGTGCAATATCTGAATGTTCTTGACTATAGAGTTCGCATATTATTGGGGGTAACAGCTGAGATCACGCGATCAGCCGCTGCGCAGTTGTGGTTTGAAAAATGTTGCAAATTGTAGGTAATTGTAGGTGTTGTTGAAGACAAATTTTTATTTTAGGCATTTTACGCGCATATCCCGTTTCTTTTCGTTCCTGTAAGATTTTCGGAAAACCTCTCTCAGTCACTCCCCAAGGAACCTACATGCCAAATTCCAGCTTTCTACGACCAGCAGTTTTGGATGCGCATTGTCTGACAGTCAATCAGTCAGAGTAATGAAAGAATTTTATATAATAGGATTGACAGGATTGCATTTTGACATTTTAATTTTTAAGCTATTGCATAGCTTCTATCGCGGGCCTTGAGCGTGGAGACCGAATCCAGAAATTCCGTAACGAAAAAAACCTAACACCCCCCACTCCGACCGGCACAGCGGTGATACTTTTTAGTTTTACTTTTTACTTTTTTTTAGCTCAAAGTGTAACTTGAATTAATATCAAAGAAAAAAAAAATCTGCATAAATAAAATAAATATATAATTATAATTGCATAAGTTGATAAAAAATGCTATGCAACAGCTTTACCGCGGCAGTCTCCGAGTGCCACACGTCTTTTTTTATATACAATCTGACATTTTTTTTTCAAATTTCTTAGGATCTTGTTCAAGTATGCATGACTCAAACGCACATAGTGAATATGGTTAAGTGTTCGTAAGGAGGTTCGTAGGTGGGTACGAATAAAATCAGGTAAGAAAAAGGAACCCAAATGACTTGTAGACTAAATTATGGCACCACGAGAGAAGTTTAGGAGATATTAGGCAAGTCGAAAGCTCTAGTCTTGTATAAGTTTTTAGTCGAGTAGAAAGTAGTTAGTTAGTCAACGCTTGCCAAGGTTGGTCTGTGGATGGGTGACCATCTTAACATACCGAGTTTCCTCCGTGCCTCGGAAAGCACGTTAAGCCGTTGGTCCCGGCGGTCATTTGTAAGTCTTTGGCAGTCGTTACGGATAGTCAGAAGCCAGTTAATCTGACTCCAGTCTTGCCATGAAGTACCGTGTTACCCAGTTTCTGTGTTGTGGAGGTCTGGTAGGCAGCCGCTCCACGTAAAATACTGGTATTCAGTTAAATTCGGTTTTACTGGAAGCCGACCCCAATATAGTTGGGAAAAGGCTAGGCAGATGATGAGAAAGTAGTTAGTGGAAGGTAAGCTATTGACACTTTATCAAAAGATCTGAATTGCTACTTCTATATAAACTGCATAGTATAAATCTGACAAAAATGTTATACAAAATCGCAGCTTTTCTTTGCAACACGTCCATTTAAAGTAGTCAAATCACGCTAATTTCTTGTAGCATTTACTTCTTTAGCGAGAATTATTGATCTAGCCTTTACTGCAGACTACCGTGTCTTTATGACGTCATAATTCTTTTACCAACTTAACTCGACACTTCGGGGTAGAGCCACTTTCTTTGGCAAATGTTTCAAATTGTAAACAATTTAACTTAGTTCAATGTTTCGCCGTGTGTCAAGTAAAATTGGTCGCTTTACAGCTAATTGCTTGTTATTCTCAGTGTTTTGTAGGTGAGGTGCGAAATTAAAGGTGCTTAGAATTTTAGTGTTGATGGGTGCTTTGCACGACGGCGGCGGCGGCACGTTTCTGCAGTTTGATGTACGTTGCTTCTTTTTTTCAAGAGTGATTTTGTTTAGTTGGTTGTGAAACGGTAATGGATCGTTAACAAGGAGACAGAATGGTTAGGATTACAAAGTGATGTTCCAGGAGAGTGTATTGTCCTGCAACTTATTGTGTGCCCTTGTGTCTGGGTCAAATAGACGTAATTTCTATTTTTTTTAATCTTTCTACATTTCACACTCATCCAGGGTTTCACACCAAAGTTTCTTGGATTCCAGTCACAACAGGCTCCTTCTGGGTAAGTTTGCTCTATCGTAGACTTTGTCTCTGTCATCTCTGACCTAGACTAGAGTCAAGAGCCAACCCATCACAAATAAAAAATAAATAAAAAACAAATGAACCTGAATACCAGTATTTTACGTCTATCTGAGGGCCAATTCTACAAATTTTTAAGCCAAGTTCGCATTTGAATCTCAATCGTAAATTGTCAATAATAAATTTTTGCCAGATTGCCACTGAAATGTGAATGTTGCTTGGAAATTAGAAGAATGTCTTTATTTATTAAATACTTGAGGCGGACTTAATGCCTTTGGCATTTTCTAACAGTCAAGCCTTGGGTGATGCAGAGACAAGTAGTGGTAGGTGCAATTTTGGGCAAAAAACGCGATTAAAAGATATTTAATAAATACAAAGATACATATAGATGTATATATATGTACTCTATCTTCCACGAACAAAACAGCAATAGCTGCTAGTTGACGGTAAACCTATTCGGAATCAAAACCAAATATTCCGTTTATATAACCACTTTAGTAGTAGGCCCAAGTTTCATACACATAATATGATTAAAATACAAAAGGTAAATAAAATTACCAATCTGCCGTATAAACAGACTTATGCCGACGCTACGTACAGACAGCATAAAACACTCACTGCTAGATAAACCGATGCTAATCGCGTACGTGAGCTTTTTGTAGCGTCAGCAAAAACGAGTTATGCGAACCTAATAAATTATTACAATATCTATCTGATAGGTTGTAATTTATTAGTGAAGCGTTACATTAGTAAAGGAATAATTTTAGTATTATTCTTCACAAATTAACATCAGATTCTCGAACGAAACGAATCGCAAAATTAATTGTTTTCAGGTGATTACGTGGTTTTAACATTTGACACGATACGTGTCGTTGAAGAAGCCAAAATTTATCTCTGATTTTTTTTTTTGTTTCGGCTGAGCAATCGATCTGTGGATGGACCATCTTAACATACCGAGATTCCTCCAAGCCTGGGAAGGCATATTAAGTTGTTGGTCCCGGCTGTCATTTGAAGATCTATAGCAGTCGTTATGGACTGTCAGAAACCAGAAAATTTGACACCAGTCTTGCCAAGAAGTACTGTGTTACCCAGCTAATGGGTAACACAGTCCGTTCTACGTAAACTACTGATATTCAGCTGAATCCGGATTGACTGGAAGCCGACCCCAATATAGTTGGGAAAAGGCTAGTCCGGTGATGATGACAATAAACTTTCAAAATCAAACCAACAAGAAGCCATGAGATGATGTGATGATGAGAGGAGGATCCTTAAAAAGGATATAAATATTATAAAGGACTAGTTGACCCGCGCAACTTCGTCAGCGTAACAATTTTCATTACAGCTCCGCTCCTCTTGTTCTAAGCGTAATGATACATAGCCTATAGCGTTCTTCGATAAATGGGCTATCTAACACTGAAAGAATTTTTCAAATCGGACCAGTAGTTCCTGAGATTAGTGCGTCCAAGCAAACAAACAAACAAACTCTTTAGCTTTATATATTAGTACTAGCTGACCCACGCGGCTTCGCTCCCGTCAACTGGCTACTACCCTACCTACCCTACCTACCCTACCTACCCTACCTACCCTACCTACCCTACCTACCCTACCTACCCTACCTACCCTACCTACCCTACCTACCCTACCTACCCTACCTACCCTACCTACCCTACCTACCCTACCTACCCTACCTACCCTACCTACCCTACCTACCCTACCTACCCTACCTACCCTACCTACCCTACCTACCCTACCTACCCTACCTACCCTACCTACCCTACCTACCCTACCTACCCTACCTACCCTACCTACCCTACCTACCCTACCTACCCTACCTACCCTACCTACCCTACCTACCCTACCTACCCTACCTACCCTACCTACCCTACCTACCCTACCTACCCTACCTACCCTACCTACCCTACCTACCCTACCTACTATAATTTGAGATTTAAACTATCCTATCTCTCAAGTTGGATCGAACTGCACATGGTGTGCGAATTTTATTATAATCGGTTAAGTGGTTTAGGAGTCCATTGAGGACAAACATTGTGACACGAGATTTATATATATTAAGATAGATATAATCTAAGCATCCTTCTCTTTATATTTCCTTATCTATATTGAATAGCCCATTTATCGAGGAAGGCTATAGGTACAAAACATCACGCTGCGACCAACAGAAGCGGAGCATTAATGAAAACTGGCCAAGTGCGAGTCGGACTTGCTTGCAAAGGGTTCCGAACCAATTTCAGTTTTTTACATGTTATATTATCACTACAGACTTCTAATAGATTTTCCTGAAATCTTTAGGTATAAAACTAATTTATTTTACCTTCTTATGTATTATCTGTTTTTTTTTTTAATTTTAGACTCAGTAGTTTCGGAGATAGGGGGGGGAATGGTCATCATTTTTGCTGTAATTCCTTGAATAACTTCAATATAATTTATTTTAAAATTATGAAAAAATATAAATAAAACCCGCACAGTAAACGCTATCATTTGATAAAGCACACGACACAGTTTGAGAAACTTTTCTTTGCGCCGCTCCAGTTACTCCTCAAAGAGGAGACATCGCCTTTATTGTGGGGTGCCCAGGACATCGGAGGCTTAGTAATAGGGTTCCGTTAGTTACCCCCACCCCCGCGCAAACACTAGTTATCTGGGTATCTATTTTGTAAATTGTGTTTGCGCTTTTTTTTTATATGTTATGGGTTTACTCTTGACTCTAGTCTATGTCAGAGATGACAGAGACAAATTCTACGATGGAGCGAGCTTACCCAGAAGGAGCCTGTTCACTCTAATTTTGAAGATATTAGGGTTGTAAGCGTGTGGAAACACAAGCGCTTTTTTTAAAGATGTGATGTTGGTGCATCGCGCGTACCTATTTAATCTGTACTTATAATATTACTAACACTTCGCCCGCGACTTCGTTCGCGCGTGTTTAGTTTCTTAATAGGGTAATGTGTAAATTACTTCTTAATAGACTCAACGTTTCGCTCACACCGCAACATTTTTCTAACTTAGAGTATTTTTACACTCGTCGTAACTTTTAAAGGAAAGGTCCGATATATTTGAATAATTTAGAGTGTAATTTAATATCTCATCAATCGTATCATATCAATCTTTAAGAATTAATATCATGATACCAAAATTACTACTATTCGATTCCACCCGGGTTTTGATTGAATAATTTGAACAAAAAACGGTAATTGTGACTACCATAATAAAATATAAACCATAATAGTTAGCTGTATAGGAGCTCGTGGCTAAATAATAACAGCCGCACGGGTCGATCTTTAAGGTTAAGCAACGCTTGCCAAGGTTGGTCTGTGGATGGGTGACCATCTTGACATACCGAGTTACCACGTTAAGCCGTTGGTCCCGGCTGTCATCTTTGGCAGTCGTTACGGATAGTCAGAAGCCAGTAAATCTGACTCCAGTCTTGCCAAGAAGTACCGTGTTACCCAGTTAATGGGTTGTGGAGGTCTGGTAGGCAGCCGCTCCACGTAAAACACTGTATTCAGCTGAATCCAGTTTGACTGGAAGCCGACCCCAATACAGTTGGGAAAAGGCTAGGCAGATGAGTTAGCTGTATACCCTACTGGACGTTTTTTTTAGGTATTTATGTCCTCTATAAAATTGTAGTACATGACTTTGCTTTATTGTCAATAGTTTCCGCAGAGTACGCATTATAAGGATTTTTTTTGCGCGACTTACTTTAATTTTGAGATAGGTATCTCCTAAGATATTCATCCAAATGAAACGGTTTGAACAGCAATTTTGCTCTAAACTAAACATTCAAGATGACTAACATATTTATTAAGACAAGGATTTGTACTATATTGCTGAACACATCTGCAATTGAAGCAATTTTTTATACCAAATTTTAAAATCATAAAAATGGTTATTGTGAGTTAACCATAAAAGATAAACATATGCTATTGTAGATTTTTTCGTAGGTATTAAAGTGTTTTCTAAAACTGTAGTACATTGTTATGTTCTATCACCAATAGTTTAGGCAGCACACGGGATGTCAGAATTTTAAGATCATTTCTTTCCGACCTCTTCAGTAATAATCTTCATAAATCAGCTAATTTACGCAAAACCTTGACAAATGTAGTGATGTGTGCATTATAATTTTTTAAGCTAATCACATACTTACAAGTGTGGTGTATAGGTGTATAATAATTATCTACACAGCACATTCACAACATTGTTTAAAAGTACATAGTTGCAAGTTAGCCTGCATACCGAATACCTTTGTTGACTGTACATGTTTACTATTAATGGATACTACCATTGATTAAAATTAAACCAAGAAAATAAAAGCGTCAGAAAACTGACCTAGCCTAATTAGTTGCCTAGTTAATAAGCAATTAGCTGACGACCGCGACAAACCTAGCGTAGAATATGTATTTTTTTTTTTTTAATAAATTTTAGCCTATAAGTGACTCTATTGTTAAAGCAATATCTAATACCTTTAAACTAGCAATTCTTGTTTATATATATGGCTTAGCTGGGTCATCCAGGTACTTTCTGTGAAGTTACATCAAAATCCGTTAAGTAGATTTTTGTGGGAGAGAGCAACAAAAATGTTCATGGATATACACAAGTTTGGTCGGTTTCGCTCTTTCTCACGCGTTCGGCTTCCTCCTTTGCTAGCATTACTGCTTCGCAGAAGGAGGTGACCGCTTCCCATGTCTCCTCGCTCCTGAACATGGCTTGAACCAAAGTCGGATGCAAGAGGTCGCCGCCGCCGATCGAGGGCACGGCGGTGCTTCGCCCAAGCAGGGCAGACTTCGACCGTATGCTACGCCGTGTCTTCCGGGCGATCCTCGCAGTTAGCGAATCGCCCGGGTCTTATACTAAAGGGAATATATATTCCTTCCATACCTCAAGAATCTGACCACTATTAAATCCTCAACCTAACCACCTCATAGGCAGTACTAGTTAGTAATGGCCCCTCCACACACACCAAAGCCGGCGGCATTAACTCGGGTAATCGTGTAACCAGCGGCTTAGGCTGCCATGCGGAGTGACGCGGCTTGTGACAGTCTGTAGAGCCCTCGACAGTCTGACAAGAGAGTTTAGTGCATCGTCATGGTGGGCTGGTTAGGGGGATAAAAATGTTAAAAATGTAGTTGTAAATTGTGGTGTATCTGGTAGGGAAGTTTAAGTTTCCGCAGTATTAAAATCACTAATATAATGATGCTAAAATCTGAATGTTTGTTTTTCAATCACTCCTCAAAGGCTGAACAGATTTATATTGAACTTTATACACGAGTAAATCGTGGCTTGGGTTAAGACGTAGGACTTGATATCTTGGTGCTTTTCAGTTGAACAAATTTGAGACTTTCACGTGGGCAAAGCAGTTAGTCTTAAAGTAGATTTTTGTAAAATTATTTATTTGTGATATTATGTAGGAAGAATTCTTTAAAAATACTGATCCGATTACTTAAACACTTCTACTGATAGAAATTTCGCCAAATGGCGGTCGTCAAATAAACCATGTCAGAGGCTTCAGAGGCGGTTTAGAAAGTCTGACACTAGGGTGTGTGGGGCCGTTAGACCTTACTTCTTAGCCCTTAGACTGATAGAAAGTACCGCTATCCTTGAGTGAGAACGGTTTACTTTTGACTCTTAAATATGTATGGTGCCAGAGGGATAGGCCATGGAAGCAAAGCTGGGGGAAATTCCTGGTTCTTATTTAAAGTTAAATTATTTATATATCCTGCTCTGGCCATGGCAGCAGCTAAATTTAAGGAATAGATATCGCATGTTTGAAAGATTAGCTTGTCTCTCACAGTTGGTAATCTTTGTAATAAGCCCGATGTATCCCACTGCCAGGGATTAAAAGATCACGCACGAGAGACGATACTTAAAGATCATTAAAGACTCTTAAACATAAATGATAGTTAATAGATGAATTCTGAATTAGTCAGTCATGTACCACAGCTGAGCAAAGGCTCTCTTGCTTTTTAACCGACTTCCATAAAAGGAGGAGATTCTCAATTTGGCGGCATTTTTTTGTTTTGTGTATGTACACCGATTACTCCGAGGTTTCTGTTAAGTTCTGTAGTAGCTTTTATTTTATGAGCTTTTATGCTTATTTAAATTTCTGCGTAGACCAGGGCGTCGTTAAGTATCTCCACTTGAAAGTGATAAATAAAAAACTTTTTTTACAAAACAATAAAACCGACTTCAAAAAAAAACTACAAAGAAGTCGATTATATTTTTTAAAGTACCATACCCGAAGGGTAACCAACAGAACTCTATTACTAAGCCTCCGCTGTCTGTCCGTCTGTCTGTAAGCGGTCTGTATTTCAAGAACCGTAATAGGTAGACAGCTGAAATTTTAACAGATTGTGTATTTCTATTGCCGCTAAAACAAAAAATAATAAAAATTAGGGTTTATGGTACGGTGTGAGTCCGACTCGCACTATATCGGATTTTTTTTTAAGTTTTTTCCACATTCGTCTGTCCTCTGTCATTTCGAATTAATCCTGCCAGTAAGAGTCACCTCTCAATCACATCAAGTACATCTCTCCAACTTAATTTTTTTCAGCTGCGATGTAGCCTAGATCAAGCCAGGCTGTTCCAATATTGTTATGTTGTCTATTTAGAACTTGATGAATGGGTCAGTAATCTATTACTTACTGATATTAATTCGTGTTATTTGTTATTTAACTAAATCAGATACTGCTGTGAGCTTTGATTCTAATCATCGCACCGGTTTGTCGGCCCACCAACGGTTTAACAAATAAAATGAGTGAGGCTAACATTTATCAATACGAATATGTATATTTAAAGTATAAGTATGTACTTCTGTATGGGTATGGTTTATTATGACAACTTAGATTTTCCCAAAGCTGAGCTAAGATGTCTCCCATGGTCTTCCACTCAGGGTTTTTGCCTTCTCTGACTAATTTCATGTAAACGCAACTAATATTTGCCAAATAAAAATCAACGTAAAATAATATTTTACTTTCTTATTATACTTTTTTTCTTTTTAATTTCTGTTAGCCTAGATGAAATAATTTTGTTGAAATTATTTATTAAAAACATTTTCCACTGATCATAACAATACAACCAAGAATATTACCTTATTTACTCGTACGTCCCCAAAACAGAAAGTCACTGGAAAATATAGCCAACGTACTTTAAATAATTAATTCAATACCAACATTCCGAATTAAATTCAAAAGGAAAACCTGCCCTTTCGGAACAATAACAAGCTCACAGAACATACCTGGCTTAACGCCGCGGCACAGAACTGGTCCTTTGAGCCACTTCGAATTATTCTAAAATTGAAATCGTAATTAGCAATACTGAACTTAAAATTACACTCTATGTTTTAAGTCTCAAGGTAGAGTTTCCTTTAAGGTGAGAACAGGGCAGACCTGTGTGACCCGAGCCACTTATTAAGTGTAAAGAACATTATATCCTCGCTGGGACATCAAAACAATGCGAATCGGTCAAGCGTGAGTCGTGTGTGGGAGTGAAGGTCAGTAGTTTGTGTAAGTGTGATATGATTAGGTTAAGCGGTTATTAGGGATCCGTTTTACGGTTTGTTTTACTATCTTCATGGCCGTATGCAATTAATTTGATTTTTATTAGAGAGCTGCAAAAATAAGTATTAATATGAATTGGATTATTTTGCTATGAAAGAAGTAATAACTATATTTTTGTGGATGAATATTTTGTTTTACTAAAGATAAGCACGCGTTTGACCACTATCTCACCTGATGGTAAGCGATGATGTGGTCGAAGATGGAGCACGCTTGCCTAGAAATAACCTATTAACTCTTGACTCTTGTGCGTAAAGTTTTATATTTTGTTCATTCATTGTTACAATATGTAGATATTTTAAACCATTACCTATCTATTAAATACCATAGATGACAGATATAATATTAAAGATAGTTATAAAAGGATATGAGTATGATGATGGATATGATATGTTTACTTCTAAGTAAACCTTTAATAACTATTATTTTAGGGCACTATCCGACAAAACAAACACGTACTTGCCATTTCATTGTTAACTAGACAACTGATATTCATGAATCAAATTACCACATTATTTGAACAACCAAAGTGGATATCTAATACTAAAATATACCCAGAAGTTTAATAAAGCCGTTTGAAAATGATTAATGTTATCTATTTTTACTTACAAAAATAATTATACTTACAATAATAATACATTCGTTTATTCAAGTAATTAACAACCATTTCAAGACAGTTAAAATCACACAAATATTTTTTGTGGAGTTAATTTAAATAATTAAAATCCACAAATTTAATTAGAACCAGTAAATTAAATCGGAATCAATAAACAATAAAATATAAAATTTAAAATAACGACAAGGTTCAGCTTGTAGCCAAAGTAAAAACCAGCCTTAAATTTTAAAGGAACCCTAAAGAAACGTAAGGTCTACAGAAATCCTTTATGTTCACAGCATGCGGTCCCCACGGGGTTCCTCGGTGTGGAAAAAATAAATTAAACCTCCTTACATGCAGGCGCGAGAAATGAGAAGTGTGTAATTGTGAATAATGCGCGCTGATTGGTCGGCTTTTGTTTTTTGAAGTTCCGAATTTAAATATGTGTTAAGGGTATTCGTTTAGTGTTGATTCATTAAGGAGGAATTCTATCATAGAACACAGAATATCCGTACTGGCAGCGTTATTACTTATTAACCGACTTCTTCAAAAAGGAGTAGGTTCTATGTTCAGCTGTATGTATTTTTTTTTATGTATCATTGTCACCAAGTTAGAATCTGATGATGGGATCCCATGAAAATCGAGGGAAACCTTCAAATTTTATAAGCACATACAATGCTTTTCATAAACTGTCTGACGCGTGCCTGGTAATCATCATCTCATGATGCTGAGCTGATGATGGAAGGTATAAATCAGGATCTGATGATGGGATCCCATGAAAAATGTTTATTCTGCGATATTTTAGCCAATTGTTAACCGATTTGCATGATTCTTTTTTTGTTTGGAAGAGTATTTTCTCGGACGGAGTCGTTTGAAGAAGTCGGTTAATAAGTAATAACTTTAAATTTGTTTTACTGTATTTATTTAATACTGGCTGACCCGTGCCCACTTCGTTTGTATTTTTCGGGTTAATATATAGCCGTGACACTCCCAAATAACGTGGCATAGAGCGTGTTAGTATAGAGTAGCCGACCTGCGATACTTCGCCTGCGTCACATTTTTCAATAATGCTCCGCTTCTTTTGGTCATAGCGTGGTGTTATATAGCCTATAGTCTTCCTTGATAAATGGGCCATCTAACACTGAAAGATTTTTTCAATTCGAACCAGATTTTCCTGAGATTTGACGACCTGGGTAGCTGGCGTGCCTGCCAGGGTTGCGGAATGTTCGCAGAGTCACCGCAGCCCTGGAACGCAAAGGGCACTAGGAGGAACACGGATGGGTTTTAGTCAGTAAGAGTCTGACACTCCCTTCTTCTCCGCCCAGAGCGGGAGGAGTCACTCGACGATTTCCCATCCTAAAAGAAAAAGGTTCCTGAGATTAGCGCGCTCAACCAAACAAATAAACTCTTCAGCTTTATAATATGAGTACATATTAGCTTTTACCTACGGTTTCTCTCTCGTTAAAGTAGCTTTTAACCGTCTCCAGAGTCCCATCTATTTTTGTACCCAAACCCATCAAAATCGATTATGCAATTTAGGCGTGAAAACGAAACAAACCAACTCCCTTTCGGATATTTAATATTAGACTTGCTTCTGCCACCGGCTTCACCTGCGTGATCCCTAAGGTACATACTCCCGAGATATATAGCCTATGTGTTACTCCAGACTATAACCTACCTCTGTGCCAAATTTCATGAAGATCCTTTCAGGCGTTCTGACGTGAAAGAGAAACAAACATCCATCCAGCCATTCTCACAAACTGTCTCATTCATAATAATATATAGTAGGTAGTAGGATTAGACAAAAGGAAGCATGAAATAGGATATGTGCACATGAACGTGCACAAATGCATGTAGCCAATTAATGTTTATTTTTGTGTGGTTTTATTATTTTGTTTTTATAACTTAGGCTGAGTTCATACTAACACAATATGGATATTTTGGTCTGAAAAAAAAAAAATATTTGAATTTGAAATAGTTTTGGGATTTACAGTATATTTAACATTAATAAGGCTAGATAATAACAGCCGCACGGGTCGATCTTCAAGGTTAAGCAACGCTTGCTAAGGTTGGTCTGTGGATGGGTGACCATCTTAACATACCGAGTTTCCTCCGTGCTTCGAAAAGCACGTTAAGCCGTTGGTCCCGGCTGTCATTTGTAGATCTTTGGCAGTCGTTACGGATGGTCAGAAGCCAGTAAATCTGACTCCAGTCTCGCCATAAGTACCGTATTACCCAGTTAATGGGTTGTGGAGGTCTGGTAGGCAGCCGACGAGACGGACCGACGCGATGGCTCGACCGACAGTACGCGCGTACCGTCAGCGTAGCTGTGTTTTCATAGACTTGATAGATAGGTATAGCTACGCCGACCGACGGTCAGCGCTTACCGTCCGTTGAGCACTGTTTCCAGCCTAAATATTAGCATATATTACGACATCCATTGAGTAATCTGTTTATAACTGACGTTACTGTGGCATCAAAGACAAAAAACAATGACAACATATTGATAAGTAATGATCCAATGCTGATATTGGCAGCATCATTGATAGCTTTGTTCCTTCATTACGGACTATGGACCTTTTCCTTTTTAGGTCATGCTTTCCTGCTGGTCGATTCTGTAAATATGTCGAAGGGAAGGCTTGGGTGAAGTCACGTAGTGAGCTATTATTCCAACTTCATTACATTTTTTTAATATTGATAGGCACGCTTTTGAACACTATCCACTATCTCAAGGTAAGCGATGATGTGGTCGAAGATGGAGCACGCTTGCCTAGAAGTAACCTATTGACTCTTGACTTAAAGACTCCCAGGTTGTAGCTATTAGGACTTCGGCAGGATTACTTGGATTGAAAGCCCACGGGTCGATCTTTAAGGTTAAGAATTATTATCTGCATTTTTTTTTTCAACATTTAAAGCTCAGTAGTGTCGGAGATAAGGGAGGGAATGGTCATTTTTGTTCTAATTTCTTAAATAAAATATACTCGATTTTATACTAGTTGACCCGCGCAACTTCGTCTGCTCCGCTCTTATTGGTCTTAGCTGATGATATATAGCCTTCCGATTCTTCGATAAATTGGGCTATCTAACACTGAACGATTTTTTCAAATCGGACCAGTAGTTCCTGAGATTAGCGCGTTCAAGCAAACAAACAAACAAACTCTTCAGCTTTATGTATTAAGTGTAGAAGTATAGATATTACACGATATAGTTTGAAAAACTTTTTAATTTTGTTTTCTAGTTTGACCCCCCAAAAGTTACCCTCATACTAAAAAAATATTTATTTACGTAACGCGTCTGTTTTAGTCTCAAAAATCCATATGTATACCAAATTTCAACAGAATCGGAATCAGAATCAGAATCAGAATGTTTATTTGTAAAACATAGGTATTTACATAAAGATCTTAAATTATTATAAGTGCGCTATGTTTTGCCTTGAAGGCGTACAAATATTTAAATAAAAACAAAAATCATAAAACTAACAATTAAACTACTAACACAGAAGAAAACTAAATTAGACTTTTACCTGAGAAAAGGAACTTTTTAAATAACTTTATAAAATTTATACTTAAAAAGAACTTAATAAAGAAACAGTCTTATAAATCTCCAAATCAGTCTTTAAAATTCATCGGTTCAGTAAATCCGGAGAAAACTGGCTATAACAGACGGACAGACAGACAGACACCCGAATGATCCTATAAGGGTTCTTACGGATGTTTAAAACCGTAAAAACTACTACTACTACGACTAGTTTTTATAGATGATATCTAGTATGAAAGTATAGATTTATCTGTGAATTAATTTTGATTTAAATTGGTTAGTTATTAAGGTAAGCTAGTTTGAGAGCAGTGGTGGCCCAGTGGTAATGGCTTTTTGGCTTTACTTTGTGTAAATTATTTAATCACCACTGCTCTCAAAGCGGTGAAGGAAAACATCGTGAGGAAACAAGCATATCCTAGAACCAAAAATTCTAAGAAATGTGACATATAACAACCTGCACTGGGCCCGCGTGGTGGATTATAGCCCACTCCCGCTCGAAAGAGAGGAGGCCTGTGTTCCAGCAGTGGGAGCAATATAGGCTGATATGGGATAATTTAGAAAAGGGACTAAGAATACCACAAGGCATCCGAAAACGCAAGAAATACAAGATAATGTTATTATGCAAGAAACAAAGTGCCCTTCAATAAATTAGCTAAGTGATCATCATCATCATCTCTCGTACTTAATTCATTATTAAATTATGAGGAACGCGGATGGAGAGAATTATCATCATCATATGAGCAACACGTTGGAGTGTCCCAATTGCCCATACATCTATTTTTATTTAGGGAATTAAAGGACTATCGTAACCTATTGAGCCTGTATCGTTTAAGAGTTAAGCATCGCCATGAAAAGAAGAAGTACACACAGTTTTTTTTTTAATTTTATAAGGATGGGGTATCATCAAATGACTCCTTACGCTCTGGGCGGAGCGAAAGGGAGTGTCAGACTCTTACTGACTAAAACCCATCCGTGTTCCTCCTATGCCCTTTGCGTTTCAGGGTACGGTGCCTCTTTCGAACGGATTCCGCACGCCGGCAGACACTGGCCCTAGCGGGTCCCGTCTCCCATAGACCCAGTAGATTCCTATTCAGCATTAGAAGTTTATAAGAAGTACCAGGCATGACAGTATGTCATACGTAATCAATGATATCAACAACTAAGTATAGCTCATCAACTGTGCAAACAGCTTACGATATCGAAGGCCGCACACGTTCGCTAAATTCTAAACCTATGCGGTTCTCAAACTTGCGGAAATGCATACGACTATTTATTTAATTAGTTTTGTGTACATAAAGAATCACTTTTATGTTAGTGTTAATCTTAATCAAGTTTTTTTTTTGTTGATTTAGTGTGTATCATACATGGGCTACTTTTATCGTGAAGTAAGCAAAGTTCCTTAAAGATAAGTTACGGGAACGATGCAATAGGAAAAAATATGTATTTCATTTAAATATTTCCTTCAAATGCAATGAATTTCAAGAAAGACACATAGTACATTATCTTCCAGATTCGCATCAAAGGAACTTGAGACCAAACAATGAAAATCTCCCAACTGAAAATCGCAGAAAATATAATAATAACTATAAAACTCATATTGTACTATTAAATCTGTAATCCAATAAAAATATCCGACCGGACAAGTTGTACAATGCCGTAGCAACTCGAATATCAATGCCTTTGTCCAAGTCCGCATTGTTAGAACTTTACCGGCCCTAAGAGAGCTCCTTGTGGCACCCCGCCGGGATATTGATACTATTATTTGTCGCTGAATTACGGGCGGACAAGTGAAGTATGGAATTCAGGAAATTGGATGATTTAGTGATATTTTTGGGTCGTTTGCGCCTTTGTTGAGGGTTCTTTGAGCGAAAATGTTTGTGTTATTGCGGTTTAGAAACTCTGACACTAAGGGGTGTGGGGTCCTTTAGACCTTACTGCCCACACGATAAGACGAAGACTGTGTTATTAGGCTCCTTTAAAACTTAATATCTAGTTCTGTTTGTTTCTTTCAATACACTACCATATTTTATGGTTAGATAAGAGCCCAAGAAAAATTGAATCCATCTATGGGATTTTCTTGGTACTTTTCAAAACGAAATTGAATAAGGTTGACCTGAACCTTTTCTACAGTCAAGACAATAGTCTAAATTCATTTCATTCCCGTAAATGTTACTAAAACAATTCCTCACAGAACAATTTGTCTACCAAAAAACTTTTATACAAAAATACAACTGACTTCCAAAAACAAAACACTACAAGGTACAAAATAACTTCGGTTATTTTTTCGTTTTTTTGACACCGACTTCCGAAATTAAAGTTTTTTTCTTTCTTCCGAAGTTATTTTGTACCTTGTAGTATTTTGTTTTTGGAAGTCGCTTGTATTTTTTGTAAAAACGTTTTTTATTTTTCACTTCTTAGTGGTACCTAGGTACCTGCGTACCCATTAATAGCGTACCGGTGCAATGTTATGTTAAGAAATAATGTGAACACTAAAAAAACATGCGATTTCAGCAATCCCGATCCCTTTGCTTTCATTTATTGAAGAGTTCCGTTGCCTACCTCCGAAGTTCTTCATCAGATCTTCACCAAATTGAAACGGGACCAGTCCAGGCAAATACTCTTTCAAACAAAAAAAGAATCATCCAACTCGGCTGACAATTGGCTAAAGTATCGCTGAACAAACATTTTTCATGGGATCTCATCATCAGATCCTAATTTATACCTTTCATCATCAGCTCAGCAATATGAGATAATGATTACCAGACACAAATATCTGAATTGCGTTAGAAAGTTAATGAAAAACATTGTATGTGCCTATAAAATTTGAGGGTTGCCCTCGATTTTCGTGGGATTCCATCATCAGATTCTGACATAGTGACAATGGGACCAATCGAGAAGTATGCCCTTTCAGATGAAACAAAAATTTTTCAAATCGGTTCATAAATGACGGAGTTATGAGGTAACAAACATAAAAAAACAACCGAATTGAGAACCTCCTCCTTTTTTTGAAGTCGGTTAAAAACAATTCCAAACAACAGTTCTATTATAAAAGTTTGGGAATCATTCATGAGTGGCGGATGTCAGCAAATCAAATCATAACAAGATTCGCGGCCGGCTTGGATCAGATCGCGGTGAACAGTCGCAGGCGCAGGTGCTAGGATGTTGCGCGAGTGTGTTGTACTTGTGTTGGTGTGCGTGTTTGGAGCTGGTGGACTCAGTGGACGAGGTTTGTCTCTTATACCTCTATTACCCTAAAATCGGATATCACTGACATCTGTAAAGGAAATCGGAGGGAAACCAGGACTTACTGTTTATATAGATCTGAAATTGCAATCGTGGTGAATAATACTAGTTCGTCTTTTGTGCGAAAAAAGCCAATGCTCTTCAGCGGGACAGTTATATTTTACGTATAAATCTAGGTTCTGGAAATGGCTTTGCGTGAAAGTTAAAGAACATCCCACGGGAACGCGCTACCGGGACAATAGTATCCTGTGTCTCTTCATCCAGGCCATAGACCATACTCGTGTTTCCAATATCAATCATGTGCGTTAAGGCGGGATGGGTTATTATTATTATTATTATGAGCCTGTTGAGTCCCACTGCAGGGCAAAGGCCTCCCTTCCTTCTTTCCACTTCTCTTTGTCCGTTGCCATACTCGGCCAATCTCCAAGGTAGGAGTCTAATTCATCCCGCCGTCTCCTCCTGGGCCTACCGCGTCGCCGGTTCCTGTTGCTCGGAATCCAGTCGGTTGTTACTTTTGCCCAGTTCTGTTGCGACATGCGGCAGATGTGGCCAGCCCAGTTCCACTTTAGATTGGCGGCTGTGTTGCCTACGTCTGCGATTTGTGTTTTGGACATTAAAAAAAAAATAACTTTCACATACAAATCAGCATCGGAATTAAAAACCAGTGCAAATCAGCCTTTCACTAGAATTAATTTTGATTAAGATATGTGATTGATGACAAGCATCAGCCAGTTATGGGTATAATAGTTCATTATGGCCCACTCTCTGAGAGATGGCTTGTGTCCCAGTAGTGAAAACGATAAAGGTCGATTTTGTGTGGTTTTCCACAGCCGAGCAAGAGCATTCTTTCTTTATAAGCTTTTAAGAACGAGGTAGTGTCTAGCTCATCGCGAAATTGGTCCTTATATCCAAATTTATTTTTTTCGTTTAAATGGGGTTCATTACGTAATCCATTGATTAGGATAACTGACCTAATCAATGGATTACGTAGTAAGTCTCATGAATATCTTAAGTCCCATGGACGATTAATTATCATCTGCGTCATCATCATATCAGCCTAAAGAAGTCATAGGCCTCCCCCAATTGTCGCCACAACAACCGGCCCTGTGCGTCTCGCATCTATCGGCTCCCGCGACCCTCACCAGGTCATCGGTCCACCTTGTGGGAGGCCTTCTCACGCTGCATCTTCTGGTACGCCATTGCCACTCCAGCACGACCATTGACCTTCTGTTCTTCGAGCAATGGTCGTAATGCCACTACATGTGAAGCTATTCTAGCCAGGGCTCTAAACATATGAATGGTTCAAGTGGACTAGATAGACTGCTTGTTCCATCTCAAACTATTTATCTCCTGATTCATATGGCTTTTTTTTTCGCTCTGAGCGTAGCGGAAGGGAGTATCAGACTCCTTTTGACTAAAACCTACCCGGGTAATGCCCTTTGCATTGCAGGGCTGCGGAAACTTTTTCGAACAAATTTCGCAACCCTGGTAATTCATTTCGTTAATATTAACCTTCAACTATTATTTTTCTAGTTAGTTAGGTCTACTTTTAAAACTGTTTTCGACCATATTTAAAGAAATAGGTCTCATTTTTGTTTCATTATTTCGCACGATTGAATGTAGGTCAACAATATTTTGCTTTGAAATCGAACTGAAAGTCAAGAAACTAAGTTATTGTTTATGAAACGAATGCTAATTGCGTGTTTTTAATAACATTATTGTACTCGAACGGGGTGTGTAAGCAATTAACACACAATTGTTATAATTCTTGATATACGTACATACAATCTTATTGTGTTACTCAGCATCTTATAATGTTGTGTCGTAATGAGAATGTTTCACCGCAAACATTATCAGTTTTATAATAAATCACATTCCACTCTACTATACATAATATAGCACAATAGTTTTTCCATGTAGTTTCGCTGCCGTGGCCAATGCTACAGAAATGGTGCAATTTTTCAGAATGAAAAGGCTATAGAATTTTAGTGATAGTCATCATTTATTCTTTCAGATATTATTGTCGTCATGTAATCAGAACAGTGTGATGTGGTAGACATATCGTAGAATTTATTGTCTCAGTCAAACCACATATAATTTCACCTCGACCACATCATGGAATGACCAATCCAAAGAAATAAACATTCTCATGCGCGTAATCTCTGAAAGGGTAGGCAGAATTTTATTGTGCTTGTACTGTACACTCATGTAACATATCAAGTCCCATGACAAGTATAGCGTAAAACATACCCCGAACCCTTCGGTATGAACCCTTAGAGATTTTGTCAAGCAATAAAAAAATCAAGACCTATAATATTTACCAAAAGATTGAATCTGTTATACACGCAGGCGGTAGGGAAATCAGGGAGAGTTTGGTTATAATATTTACACAAAATATTCCTCATAGCTTTGATCCCACGCTCATGGAAGGGAAAAGAATCAAGATGGCTTCCTTTATATTAAAATGTTTCTTTTTAATATTCGTTCCTGACATTTCAAGAGAGTCGACATACCTACTTGATTGTCAAAAAGAGTTAGATAGACACGTATATGGATCATATATACATATACATATATATACATAGATCAAAAAAAAATTGGAACTTAATGACTAAATTTTAGAAATCAGTTTGATTGTTAGAGTTGTATCATTTTTAATGACAAAATTTTCAATAAGTTACTAAGCTTAGCTACCTTAACTTGTAATTGAGAGTCACTTTTACGATTTAAACCCTAAAAGTGAGTCTCAATTGCCTGCATATGGAAAAAATAAACGCTTACTTATAGGATCACTTGGTTGGCTGTCTATCCGTCTGACACAGTCAATTTACTCCTAATCAACAAAACCAATATGCACATAATATACAAGTGTATATTATGTGCATATTGGATTTGTTGATTGTGTGATCGTGATCTAAATACCTAAATATACCAAAATTTTGAAAATGGGGTCACTTTTTGATGGGGAAAATAGAAATATCAAAAAAAGTCTTTCCAACTGTGCTACGTGACATATCAAATGAAAAAGGCGTATTAGAAATTAGATCATCATCATCTGCCTAGCCTTTTCCCAATTATATTTGGGTCGGCTTCCAGTCAAACTGGATTCAGCTGAATACCAGTGTTTTACATGGAGCGGCTGCCTACCAGACCTCAACAACCCATTAACTGGGTAACACGGTACTTCTTGGCAAGACTGGAATCAGATTTACTGGCTTCTGACAATCCGTAACGACTGCCAAATATCTACAAATGACAGCCGGAACCAACGGCTTAACGTGCTTTCCGAAGCACGGAGGAAACTCTAAGTTAAGATGGGCACCTATCCCACAGACCAACCTTGGCAAGCGTTGCTTAACCTTAAGAATCGACCCGTGCGGCTGTTATTATTTAGCCATTAGCTCCTCGATTCTAGAAATTAGATGAACCCTTCTTGATGTTCAAAACTACTGATTCAACTTTTTTTCTTTGCCCATAGAAAACCAAAGATAAGTCTAGTCGCATTTAACCTGTTTTTTACTTTCCATCTTACTTCATCTTTTTAAATCTTTATCGTACGTTAGACGAGTGATTCATAAAGTCTCGCCCTCATCCTCCGAATTAATTTATTTAAAACCTACTTTTAGGGTTTCGTTCTAAAAGGGTAACCAACGGAACCCTATTATTAAGCTTTCGCTGTCCATCCGTCCGTCTGTCTATCAGCGGGCTGTATCTCAAGAACCGTAATAGGTAGACAGTTAAAATTTTCACAGATTGTGTATTTCTATAGCTGCTATAACAACAAATAATAAAAATTAAGGTTTATGGTACGGAACCCTTCCTGTGCGAGTCCGACTCATACTTGACCGGTTTTTTACTCGGTTTTTTTACAAAGATTTTTAGATAACTTCACCTTTTTACATCTATATATACGTTAGACGAGTGATTCATAAAGTCTTGCCCTCATCATCCGAATTAATTTGATGCTTAATTATTGGGCCTTCTTCCCTGTATCTGGCCACAGCAACATTAAAACCTACTTTTTCTACGAATTGAACTGCACGAGTCGTTGTTGAACTTCCTGAAACCGTGTGTATTAGCACCATTCAAACATTGTCCATCAACATCTAGGTTGTCGCTAACGCTACTCATAACATAACTCCAGTAAACAGTGTCTATAAAGTATTCAATCATTACTACAATACTGCCGCATGTACCGCGTTTTAGAATTTTGAAAAGAACTAGCTTTTCCCGCGACTTAGTGCGCGCATAATCAGTTTTTTCCCCGTTCTCGTTGGAATTTAGGCAAATCTTCTCTTAGTGCTCCCTTACGGAGTATGGGGAAGTTACTAGTTAAATTTCATCAGTCTGCCAATCACTCAGTCAGTAAAGCCAATATTTTATATATAGACATTTTTTTTTCCCGCGACTTCGTACGCGCATATAACGTTTTTTCCGTTACCGTTGGATTTTGGCAAATCCTCTCTTAGTGCCTCCCTACACTCCCCAAGGAACCTACATGCCAAATTTCAGCTGTCTACGACCAGTCGGCTTTGATAACTTAGAGAGGATCATTGGAGCACTAAGAGAGGATCCCGAAATTCATACGGGAACGACAAAAAATCGGGATCATTTTTTTGTCTAGCAAGAGGCCAAACTCATGACTTATCTGGTTTATATACGTCAAAAACCAAGCGGCAAAAAAAAAGAAAATCTGTTGAAAATTAGCAAATAGCGCTCTTAAACATATTATGATACCCTACAAGCCCCAGTAGTCCCACTTTATATTTTTAAGGAACCGTTTCAGTCGCTGTTGCAAAAAAAAAAATAACGCATTTTTATTTCTTTAATTTTTGCAAAATTGTTGGACAAACGTCATCTAAAACTATTCCAAATTTCAAGTTAAAACTGCTAGACAAATTAAGCTGTGACAGAAGGACAGCAAACAATAAGGATCTTTTTACCATTTTCGTACGGGGAACCCTAAAACACTGCGGTGTGACCCCAGTGGTCACACCGCTGGCGGCGTTTCAGTAGATACCTCTGCTCACTGCGATAATACACTAAAACTAAAGCGATATACACAGGTGCCATTTTAATTGTCTTACAAAAGCGTCCCCCTTAGTGTACCCGACATATACTACCCCTAGGCGCAATTCTTTTTTAAATTCATTACGATAATAATTCATAATTAAATTAATTCATTTCATGTTTTATTTATTTTTAAATAAAACGTTGCTCAGCCTCGTTAGGAATTTCTCCTGTATCGTGGGTGCGTTTACAAACATACAAACTCACATACACAAACAGCCAGACCTGGACCAACTATCTGTAGGCCATGCAAATAATTGTTCCATGCGGGAATTGAATCCGCGACTCGCAGAGCAACAGACAATCGCTTAAGCACTGCGCCAACTGTACAAATTATTCTGACGCAAGCCAAAAGTCAAAAACGTTTATTTCAATTAGGCCATTAAACGGCACTTTTGAACGTCATCATTACATTTAAAATAACAGTGACTCTACTGTCCATTCGGAAGGGTAGATTCTTATGGAGAAGAACGGACAAAAAACTCCATAGTTACTCTTTTCAAATCAATGTTTTACTTGTGCTGTGGTATACAAAACTTTTGTTAATATACGAGTATGTGAGGACCATGAACCTAGAGTATGCAGAGGTAGACTTATAAATTTTCTAAATAAGTACATGGTACTCACATATTTACAAATATTGGAACCAATAATTAGCAGAGTGTGAGTGAACAGAAAAATAAAAACCCAAAAATGAAACAGTAGGTACAACTATAAAGTAAATACATTAATCAACATGTTGACCTTGTCTCCACCATTGATTGTCCATGGAGCAGAACCAGCATGTTTCCAAGCATTCTTATCCTGAATATAATTTTCTAATTTGTAATATATGCTTGTTTACAAAGTGTGCTTTGCCTTTTCCATTCTCTCATAACAGCCGTAGTTACAAAGAAAGTAATGTCCGTGCGTTTCCGGCCAGACATACTCATACTTAACAAATCAAAGTATTTAATTTGAATCACATTGTTGTAATAAGAAAGCCATTGTGATTGCTGATCTGATCTGTTCATTTGGGTTTCGCTCAGGCAAATCCCACCTCTGATGCGGTCCATGAGTTAACAAACTATGTAACCAAAACCATGGATAGTGGGGATAAAGTTATCGGCATACTTTTGGATCTTGCCAAGGCTTTCGACACGGTTTCTGTCCCAACTCTTGTAAATAAGATGGAAAGATTAGGAAGCAGAGGACTTCCACTGGACCTTTTCAGAGAATACTTAAGTGGGCGTACTATGAAATAAGAACGCCTCTGTGATCGTGGCCTCAAGTCTGCTATTACAATAGTGTCAGATTGGTCTATCATTGATTTCATAATTGTATATTTTGTCAAGTTTAGTAATCTACTAATATAAAAGCGTCATTATGACTTTCCAATGGTGACACTCCATCGAAAGAAATGGCATAGAATGGTAATCTCGTACATAATGAAAAATGAATAAATAATAACCCTTCAGCCGCTACGCCTCTATAACGTCACTCCACAGTTCTGTTACTACGCGCCCGGCCGAAATCTTGCGATTTCCCCGCGTTCACTAAAACTACGATATCTATAAAATTACGCATCGCAGCTCTACAAATTATATGTCATTCAAATTGGTGTAAAATAAACTATCTACTAATTTATAGTTTTGTTTAGTTTTGTCATAGAATCTATTGTTAATTCGAAGTTGAAAGTAAGGTAAGCGACTTTTTCCCAGTTTTTCGTACAAAAATCGTCATATTAATAGAATAAAAGCGCTTTTTTCCAATGTTATTATTTCATTGGCATACTAAAACATTATTTTACAATAATCAAGATAAATAACAGACACCTCCATACATATTTTACATACTGCAAGCTAAACAAAAACTCGGCTTAAGCCAGTCGACTCGTACGCCAAACAAAAAAAGGGTATGTTTACACATTCATTCTGGGAACTTTGTAAGCCAAGTGGCTAATTATAGTATCTTATTATATAGTTTGGTACACAATCTTATTGCATACAAAGTTTTAGCAGTTAGAATTGTTAAGTTTACGAACAATAAGTCACTATACAAACATTAAAAAAAGAGCGATAAAAAGACGCTTTCATACTTTTTGTCAAAGAGCAAGTACTATTGCATTTCTTAGAAATCTTATATTACAATCCAAATAATGATGATATTTACTAATGGAAAAACACAACATAAGGGTATGTTGCTTAGCAAAAACATTAACAAAATCAACAAATAAAAAACAAAAAACACGCAATTTCAGTAGACCAATTCCAAGTACACAATAAACAATACAACCAGTAGGTCACATCTGAACAACAAAATTAAAAAAAAGAAAATGAAGCAATTTTTAAACCGGGATAGGATTAATATTATTAATATGAAAATTAAATAATTTTCAATTTGTTTTTTTTATGTTTTTTTTTTTTAATTTGTTTTTTTTAATGTTATTTTTTTATGAAAAATTAAATACTCATACACGCACTCGTCGAGTGCTGTCGCTGCCTCGTGGAACCGATAAAAATAAATAAATAATTTAACCTCGCTTTTTTCTAAGTCGATCAAAACCTATTGGTTTACTGACCATTATCCGATACTGTGTACGAAACACAAAAAACATGGCGGCTTGCATGTCATACACATGCGAAATGGCTGTCTGTTACAGAATCTCTTGGAGATTCGATTTTCGGCTACATTTTTACAGTTCAATATTTACACTATATTTTATCGAATTTCACAATTAAAATGCCTAATATATATGAAGTAACGTATCTAAATAATATTTATAACAAAATTTTGCCACCACTACTGTATTTTCTACTCAAAACAAGTAGAAATATACCGGCATGGCGTGCAAACTTCGAAATTATCTTTGGTAAAATAACAAATTGTGTCCAAAATCTTTGTCCAATACCTAATGCAGCAATTAAAAACTGTTTAGTACTTACTTGTCCATGGATGTTTAGTTAATTTCCTTTAAGTGTAAAGTGTAGAGTTATTAAATAACTGCTCAACTAACCGCTTGCAAAAACATATGAAGGCGTCTCCACAGACTAAATTTAATACAACATTCCGTAACAAATTGCTGTCGGATGTTTAGCATGTGAAGTTATATGCCTTTCCTATTCTTTTTCCTACACTTTTTATAAGTCAGAATACGAAAGGTATACTAAGACATGCAATATTTGACATTAAATCCGACCCGAACTAAGAAATCTCCAGGAGCGAACTACCGGACGTGCGTTATTTTAATATTATCTCCAAGAGATGAAGTAACGGCTGAGGGGATATGTAAAATATGTATAAAAGAAATCTGGCATAACTTAATGTTCAAATTAAGTAGTACTTTTTCAAAAATTCAAATTCAAATTCAAATTCAAAAACATTTTATTTCAAATAAACAATTTACAGGCACTTTAGAAACGCCAAGGTCGGTCAGTCAGAAACATGTAAGCTATTTGCACGTTCCAAAGCATAGATCTCTATGGAGAAGAACGTGCAAGAAACTCCACGGACACTCTTTTAAACCATGTGATGTATTACATAAATCTTATCAACATTATCTTTGATTGCTTCTATATGTGAGGAAGATGCAAAGAACAAAAGAAAATATGAACAATTCAAAATGTACAGATTCAAATAAGCCAGTGGCAGGTAAGAGATGACCAGTCTCAGACGGCGCCCGTGCACCATCTAGCTCAACCATTTTTAAGGGAACTTGCGGAGGTAGCTGTAACTACATGCCAGCGCCTGCGCTTATTATATTATACTGTAATATGTTTTATAATGATATTTTGATTCAGTGTTTGATTTTAATTTAATTTCATGATTTTAATTTTTGATTTATTTTCGATTTTAATTTAATTTTTAATTTGAATTTCTGTTTTATTTTCATTTCAATGCCCAACGAGAGCCTCTTGAGATGTTGGTCGAGGCTTTTGGCAATAATGCCATTGGCCGTCACGACTTTCGGCACAATGACTGCTGTGTTCACATCCCACATGTCAACAACCTCGCGAGCCAAGTCAAGATACATCCTTTGTTTATCTTTCTCTGACTTCACGAGGTTCTCGCCATGAGGGACTGCTATATCAACAATCATTGCGCGACGATCTAGTCGGTCTATCACCACTATATCTGGCTTATTGGCAACAATAGTCCTGTCAGTGATGATAGACCGATCCCAATACAATGTGCAATTGCCATTTTCGAGAACTGGGTCGGGCACATAACTACAGTACATACTTCAGATTCCACAAGTTTGTATTTAAGAGCAAGTTGTTGTTGGATAATCCTGGCTACAAGGTTGTGCCTGTGCAAATAGTCTCCGTTAGCCAGACTAGAACAACCGGAAATAATGTGGCGGATGGATTCCCCGGGCCGATGACAAGCCTGACATATGTCAACCATACCGTCCTTCACAATGTATTTCCGGTAGTTATTAGTCATCATAACTTCGTCCATAATTGCACAGACAAAACCTTCGATGTCCCCGAAGAGATCACCAAAACGCAGCCAGGCTACGGACGCTAAGAAGTCTACATCGGGCCCATGTAGGACCCGATAAAAGCGTACGTGAAGCTCCTTGCTCTGCCATACCTCCCTGCGGTCGTTAGTATCTAATTACTATTAAATTATCCAATACACGCCAGCATCAGCAAAACATTTGTGTGAGCATGACAAGCTCTCAACTGCCACACTCGTTCATATCAAACTAATTCAATAACAAAATCTATAACTAATTACATTTGTAAATGGCTCCATAGTGCTCACAAATGTGCTACATTATACAAAAGTATGGTTTTCAATGACCAAGTAACAAATAAATGAAAAAAAAAAAAGCTGTTTAATTGTGTATCTTAATACTTACAATATTGAAAATACAATATTGCAAAGAAATCATAAATAGATTATAATATAGGAGAACAAAAAAAGGGTAAGCATTTGTTCCAATTATAAATAAAAAACCAGACTAGTGGACCCATGCGGCTGTGCCTGTGGAGCAAGACCGTCATTTAGCCAAGCATCATTCCTACTAACGGGTTTTATAATAATGGCAATATGAAAATGTCTTTCTACCACGATTCTATTACGAGACCATTGACCGACCAATGATCGACCATTATGAATTAGCAGATTACGAACTTTTAGCAAAAAAACTTTTATAAAAAATATCAGACTTGGGCCCTGAGCTGTTTACAAAGTGGCAGCAGTAGCGAGGTACAATTGAGGAGCTCGTGACTAGATAATAACAGCCGCACGGGTCGATCTTCAAGGTTAAGCAACGCTTGCCAAGGTTGGTCTGTAGATGGGTGACCATCTTAACATACCGAGTTTCCTCCGGGCCTCGGAAGGCAGGTTAAGCCGTTGGTCCCGGCTGTCATTTAAATATCTTTGGCAGTCGTTACGGGTAGTCAGAAGCCAGTAAATCTGACTCCAGTCTTGCCATGAAGTACCGTGTTACCCATCAGTTAATGGATTGTGGAGGTCTGGTAGGCAGCCGCTTCTCGTAAAATACTGGTATTAAGCTTACTTCGGCTTAACCGGAAGTCGACCCCAATATAATTGGGAATAGGCCAGGCAGATGATGATTAATATTATGTCAGTCGTGTATGTTCCTGCAAATTCCCTGTCTATATAAGCCAGAACTGTGTCGGAAAGCAGACGCGCTGAGTTCTGGTTAAAATAGTCAATAATGTACTTGTGAACTAGTATAATTAGTCTAATCAGTCAATGGACAGGCAGCCTATAAACCCGCTGTTCTGTCACAGGCACCATTTTTAAACAACATGCAAAAAAGCCACTGTTTTATTTTTGATGCAGAATTTTCATTCGTTTTGTTGTAGTTTCACATTGATATAACGTAATTTTGACCATCTCGTGTTACGAAAATCTGATCCACTTCACACCAGCATCGTCATCATCATATCAGTCGAAAGACGTTCACTGCTGGACATAGGCCTCCCCCAAGTATGGCCACAACAATCGGTACTGTGCGTCTCGTATCGGTCCACCTTGTGGGAGGACTTCCAACGCTGCGTCTTCCGGTATTCCCAGAGACTTAAGCAAGCCTCTTCATATATAATGTGAAATTATACATTTAAAAGTTTATTTTATTCGTACCCAATATAGTTTCTCTCTCTCTTGGACCTTTCTCCATACAAATGCATACCGCGGTTTTTTTCATGGATCTTTATTATTAATTATTTATTATTAATGCTGCTAGAGCTAAGATTTTTTCAAAAATCTAGATTAAACTAATACGTGCCTCTATTATTTTATAATTTCCATAAAATAATTACTTAAGGTGAATGCGCCAGGGTAGCCCGCGAAATTCGTCGGGTAGCGGGCGTAAGAATTATATATTTTCAGAATTATAACCATCTAAGTCAGCAATAAAACTCCATAGGGCCAGGTAACCCGTAAGAATGAGACAAATTTGATAATTTTTTTAACAAAATATAAAAGCATAGAAATAGTCTTCCCCTTAATTTTGACACATTATTTTTTTAAGATCAGTCCAGTTTTGAAGAAGATAACAGCGGAATACAAAGCGTCTTTTGGTCAATGTTTTCACAGGTAAAATCAGCCTGAGCTGTAGTTGTCGCTTTCGCACTTTACTTGACAACCCCAATCGTTTCTTCAAATACCTGTTTTACCGAATAGAGTCCCCTCTTAAGTACCAAAAATCAAGTACGTACATCTTAAGCCTGTCCGCGATATTCTCGTCACATAGTTACCGACTAAGTTTGGTCCACGTCTCCAAGTTGACACTTGTCTCCTTTGATTGTATAGGATAAGTCCCAGCCTGTGAGGGCCTTAACAGCGTATCCGTCAACGTACACCTATGCCTCCGAGCCAGGTGCGGGTGGCGTAATCGCATTAGTGAGAAAGCCCTTTAAATTGCGAACGAAAGAGAGAGCACTAACCTCTAGGTTACTGCTCTTCACTCTTATGTATGTTAAAAAGTTTGCTAAGTAGATAGAACAGAGCATTTTAAGAATTTTAGGTCCTGGTTCCTAGATCGATTTCTTATTCAAATGAATTGATTTGGCTATCGTGGCTAGATAATAACAGCCGCACGGGTCGATCTTAGTAGGTGACAATTATCCATCCAAATATAACATAATCATCTATTCAAATAATATCTTCATTATCATCAATTCAAAATAATATTATGTCACTTATTCAAATAAATAGGCGTTATTATCTTATTAATTGTTCTTAGTAAAAAAATATAACTTTATTATTTTATTAAGGTATTTATTTAAGAATTTAGCACATTAAAAATTAATTACAAATACGATAAGAAACGGTACAGAATACTGACGCACTTACAATTATTTAACTTTTTATTGCATATTTTATACCTTTTCATTACTTTATGCACTTAGATACAAAAACTTACATTTCAGAAATTGAAACACATCATTGACAGCGTTACTTAGTTAATTTTATTGGGTCTGTATATTAATTTGAATGATTAAATCTACACTTTTGATTCAGAGAATGGCTATATTCTAGAAGTTGATTTAGCTTATCCCGATTATTTACATAAGTATCATCGCGATTTAACTTTCACGGCAGAAAAATTTACCCCCTCCCACCCAGGAGGTAAAACCTCAAAATTAATTGCAAACTTATAGGACAAATTTAAGTATGTGATACATTCATCATCTGCCTAGCCTTTTCCCAACTATATTGCGGTCGGCTTCTAGTCAAACTGGATTTAGCTGAATAACAGTATTTTACGCGGAGCGGCTGCCTACCAGACTTCCACAACCCATTAACTGGGTAACACGGTACTTCATGGCAAGACTGAAGTCAGATTAACTGTATGTAATTACATTACGTCCATTTAAAAGAATGCTTAAGGAACGGGCTCGTTCAAGAAAACTTTTTACAAAAATACATTGACTTAAATACTCAATAACGACAAGCTTCATCCTCACCATTTGAAAAAAGTTTATTCAAACTGTTCAATAATGCTATGTTCGGACAAACTATCGAAAATAGACGAAAACAGGTAAACAAAAAACTAGTAACGGTATGGGATGAAAAAATAACAAGACAAACAAACACCTTAGTGCCGAAAACTGGATAGCGAAACCTCACTTAAAGAATATAACAATATTTTCTGAAAACTTTGTTGGTGTTCATTTGAGTCCGGAAAAAATAAATCTTGACAGACCAATCGAATCGGTTTTACTGTTTTAGATTATGCGAACCATCATTTGTATAAATTCCAGTACGACTATGTCAAAAACAAATATAGAAACAAGGCTATGTTATACCGATACAGATAGTTTGCTTTATTTTTTTTAAACTCCAGATGTCTATCAAGATATTAAAGAAGACATATCAAAATATAATACTAGTAATTTTGATGTTAACAACAGACATGATATGCCAAGAGTCAATGTACAAATTCCAGGCCTATTCAAAGATGAGCTGGGTGGTGATATTATTACTGAGTTTACAGGGCTTAGAGCCAAATTTTACTGCATAAACAGTTTGCACGGAGAAATTAAGAAAGCTAAGGGTGTAACCAAGCCCGTTACAAAGCGATTACGATTGTATAATAAAATTATTGTATATAAAGCTTTACTGAGTAACAACATTTAAATGCAAAATGCACTATTAAATCTATTAAACACTCTCAAGAGAAGGATAAAATAGTTATTAATAAAAATGTTGACAAGAGACATATATCATTGAACCAAGTTGATACATTCCCGTGGGAGCATTGTGATACGATATTTTACCTAACATAATATACATAATATAATAATATCATGAATGCTTTGAAACAGTTTATTATGAGAAAAAAATATTATGAGAAAAAATAATGTTTAGTGTTAATTTAGTATTAGTGCCAGTTGTTGTATTGAAAGTGAAACATAAATAAAGTATTTAGTTCAAAATAAAAAACGTGTTTCATCAGGCAAAGATACACTTCGAACTTCTGGTGTACCAGAATGTCTTTAAGAAATTTAAACAAGGAATTAAATAAACAGAATTTTCTATAAGGCTTCAGTATGAAATCATGTCTACTACGGTTACCATCTCTGGAAACAAATCTGAATTGGTTTCGTATTTTCAACTACCTCTTCATTTTTCTGAGCAATACGAGTGCGGTTTGCTATACTTTTCAGTATTAAATTCAAGACCAAATATGATCTGGATCAATAATAGCAATCTGTCCGTAATCAGAATCAAATGTGATCTTGTTCACGGTTCATACTGCAACGAATTACCATCTCATTTTATTCACAAAGTATCTGATACTGCTCCAGCTCAACGGTACATAGAAATACCGCAAAACGTAATTTACTTTCCAGTGAATAAAAATCGAATTCCATCTACATCTGTTAAAATTGTTGATCAACTTGACAACTGTATTAATTTTGCTGAAGAATATATTTAATTACGCCTTTATTTGAGAAAAGAAAATGATAGAATATTATAAAACACTCCAGTGAAAATAAAACGTCTTATTAAATCTACGACCATTAAGGTGCATGGACGTAAGAAAGTAGTGAATAAATTAAGTAAAGCTAATAAGGGTTTTAAAGTATGAGTATACTACAAATTACAGAATTACCCCACCACCACCACCCCGGTAGTTCGATTGAAAGCTATGAAGTGCACTCATACAATCCCTACACTAATAGCTTTAGAGAAAACGATGAAATCAGAATTCCCTTTCACCAACAAGACATATACGTGTTGCCGTCAGCCAGTTCAATTTACGTCGAAGGCCAAGCAAAGTTATTCGACAAAGATGGAAAACCGATTAAGAAATATATTACGTTCAGTAACAACCCTGTTATGTTTTTGTTTCAAGATATCAGATACGAAATAAATGGTATTGAAATAGATCGCATTTTAAATTCTGGAATAACGTCGACAATAAAGTCATACATTTCAATGAATGATGGAGAAAATAAAATTGCTGCCTTGTGGGGTTGGAACATAGTGGATTCAAAACTGGTCATTTAAGTGCTAATGTACCTCTTAATAAGATTTTAAGATTTGCGGAGGAT
This sequence comes from Lacanobia oleracea, assembly GCA_950371165.1. Taxonomy (NCBI): domain Eukaryota; kingdom Metazoa; phylum Arthropoda; class Insecta; order Lepidoptera; family Noctuidae; genus Lacanobia; species Lacanobia oleracea. The sequence continues at coordinate 2,345,034 of OX493409.1, forward strand.
AACAATACGATTGTGATAAATTGTAAACATGAACTTATTCTAAATAGAAGTTACTCTAACTTAAACAGTATCATAGCGAATGATGAAATTGCGCATATTCAAATAGACATACAAATATTGCAATGACGTGTACCACATATTAAAGTGTCAGACCGCGAACGACTGATACTGTTCAAACACTTGGAAAGAGATAAACCAATTCAGATAGCGTTTCAAAATTGGGATTTATATTTGAGTATCCTTTGCTCCCTAAAACTACTAAACATGTTTGGTAACTGACCAACTGACTGTTTTATAAGACTGCATCACAATTAGAGAAACCTCGATATATATTTTTTTGTTAGCAAACCAACAGAAAAAATAATAAAACCAGAGACAGTTCCCTGTTCGGTCACTGTGGGGTAAGATTCAGTGTATTGTAATTTTTTTGTGAATCAGTAGATTTTTTTCCCCAAATTGGGGAATTCGACTTGTATTTTGGGGAATTTGATAAATTGGTGTTGGCAACGCTTTTGCTTACCTACCTTAAAAACGATTTTATTGTCAGGATTGTAAAGATATGAACGGATCCTGAAACTGTTTATTTACAAAATACTAATATTCAGCTATTTAGCATTTCATATTGCTAAGTACCCTGTTTATACGTTGCTGGGGCAGTTGTCTGTACTTCAATAAAGCCATCTCTTTTAAATTCTCTAAAGCCTATGGACTGATCAAAATGTGAAAAGTTTATATACCTAAGGCAAAAAACAGTATAATAATATCTTAATGCAGATATGTTTAAAAAAACTGTTGTTTTTTTTGAACAGAATCAGTAAAAAATAATTTTTAATAAAAACTACAGTTTTAACGGTTAACCGTCGAACTTTTTGCTAGAGACAAGCAATGATAATGTCTCGAAATTTCAATCAATCACAGAGCCTCTGAAGATGCACATCGTGACAGTAGGTCCTCGAACTGCTGCAAACATAGCTCCACACTAGGAGTTTCTCCTGTATCGTGAGTGCGTTTTTGAAACCTCTACGACATGTTTCTCCAAAACTTTACAATAAAATAAGTAAAATGTGTCCAATATACGGCTTATCTTATTATAATTGCAAACATACCCTTCGTTCATACTTGCAAAATAAAATCTATGACGAAACCGAAAACTATTTAATCTAACCTGAGTGGTGACAAGTTCTCTCATTCTCATCTACACAGACATACACACACATTTTTCTCACACTTACAAACACACCATAACACATCATCACACATACACTCTCACAAATAGTTGATTGTAAGTGACTGACGACTCTATAAGATATTTTGAAAATTTTAAATAGTGTAGCACTTACAGCTTCCAATAAGCTCAAATAAAGCACAGCGTACAGTGTAAAAATTGTAACCAAATGCAAAGGGGATCGGGACTGTTACTCCTTACTACAGGTTATATTATAACCTAGCTAAGAGGACAGTGCATCACCCACCAGATTGAAGACAATCGTACGAAACCACCACATTGTATTGTAAGGAAACTATTGTACTACAATCTCTGTTTATAAATAAGTAAATTATTATTATTATTATATTAAAACAATATAAACTATTGAAGCCTCTGGCATGAACTAAACGATATAAACAAGTATATTTCTCTGTTAAAATTGCTAAACATTATATTTGCACCAAATGTGCCTGGAAGAGATCGCGGAATGCGATAAGGCCGCCAATTATTTTTTGTTTTTTGTTTAAGGTTTTTTCTATGTTATTTTATACATACTTTGGTGTATAATAAAGCGTATATAAATAAACTATTAATACCTCTGCCTAAGCCCATTGTTGACTACAGGCGTAATGTTGTATTATGTTTGAACAATTACTGATCACGCATTAGGTCATCAGTGCATATTTATTACCAAAACAACAACAACTCGAGTGAAGTCACTATAACAAAGCAATGCACGAATCTTACGTAACTCGATGTCCGTCTAAAGCAAATCTTCATCGAGTTTCAGGGTCTATTGTCCCCTATTGTGTGGAAGCATTGGCCTGGTACCTATTGACTGCAGCCACAATCAATCATTTTATATCTCAGTCTAATTCTAGTCGTCTAAAGTCTAGATCGATATCGTCCTCAATATTTTTTAGGAGAACTATGATTGAATAAAGCCGCATGTCCGAAAGGATTTACCATCGGTTAAACCCTGTAAATAGGGTTGCGGAATCTTTTCGAAAGAGTCACCGCGGCCCTGGAACGCGATGGGCGTTAGGATGAACACGAATGGGTTTTAGTCAGTAAGAGTCTGATGATCCCTTCTGCTCCGCCCTATGCGGGAAGAAATTTGATAAGTTCCCATCCATGTTTCTCGACGTCGCGGCTGTACGTTGTCAATCAGAGAATGAATTAAAGTTAACTATGTGGTAAGTAGATAATCTGAAATTAATGTTCTATTATTTAATTCCAGGGTTCTTCTGCCGGGATCCCGATACTGGCAAACTACACCCTGCAAACTCCACTTGGACAGCCACCACGTTCTGCGGCAAATATCACTGCAAACTGAAAAGGAAAAACATCACAGGCTTACACTATGCACCACAACGACAAATTAACATCACAAGCAGTCAGCTATTAGGAGAAAACCTTACTACGGTGGATGTACAAAATAAGGAAGTCGTCGTTAAAACAGAAGAACCCGTAAATGATACCATCAGTAACAGAACCGAACCTGGTATTATAGAAAATAATAATACTTCAAAGGAATCCCAAGGAATAACGCTAGATGATATTATTGACGGCAAAAACGTATCTGACAAGGAAAGGTTCTTATCAGAACAAGAAATAAAAACATTAACAGAATTACTTCACACTTTAAAGAAGGGTGACCTAGATGCTATAGTAGAAATATATAATTTAGCACAAGATATTTATAAGGAACTTGATAAAACAAGCACGGACCATGTGCTAAAAGAAGTGATGACTACCGCAGAAACTTACAAAAGGATAACAAAACTTAATCAAGCTTCGTATTGGTATGAGCCTCTAACTAGTGGTAAAACAAGGTTAACTGACATATTGAGACCCGATGTTATAGGGGCCGATACAAATCCTGAAGTACCAGCATTAACTATTGCTGTGGAGCCACCTGCTCCTATAAATGTGGTTTCGGTTACAAAACCAACACCAGTAAACGTGGCTCTGGTTACGAAACCAACCTCCATAGCACAAATGAATATAATACCTCCGATACCAGGTTTTCAAGTTCGAAAAATCAGTCATTCGTTTTTCACTGGTCCTCTCACTTATACAGACTTTGGCAAGCTACCTTATTACTATCCGATGTCAAATTTTCAGCGAATGGCTTCGTATAAACATGAGCAAAATAAAAAATTAACAGCCAATGCTGGGACATTTTCGCCCGCACTGGTCAATCCACACCCGACGTTGGCTCCGCCGCCAGTTCCAAATATAATACAAAAAGCACTCACAAATAAGTCTAAACACATCGGTGAAAAATACCAAAAGGAGCTCGGACCTTCCATTTTCCTCCCGTATCCCTTTACTAGCAAACAGTATATAAACTGGTCCCTCCCCGAAAATATATACCACAGAAAAAAATTAGAAACACACAGAAAAGAGGAAAAGCCCGTCGACAAATTAGAACTAATAAGAAGAGAGGAAAACTTACACGAAACGGGCAGAAAAGGGGACACCATCGTCGATTCATTCGGAAAGCGCAGGAAACAGGAAAGAGTCTTAGACAAAATAGAATTGCTCATACGAGAAGACGAATTATTCAATCAATTAGAATCAAGCAGAAAAGGGGACACCTTCGACAAACCATTAGAAAAGCGCAGAAAACAGGAAAATGCCTTAGACAAAATAGAATTGCTGATTAAACAGGAAGACTTATTCAATCAACAAACAATGCTCAGAAAAGAAGAGAAAATTGTAGATAAATTAGAAGCACACAGAAAAGATAAAAACTTCGCTAATCAATTAGGACCAAGCAGAAGACAGAAAAACTACGCCGATCAAATAGGAACGCGCAGAAAAGAGGAAAACTTTGTAGATAAATTAGGAGCACACAGAACAGATGGAAACATCGCTAATCAATTAGGACCACGTAGAAAACTCGAAAGTATTTTAGATAAAGTAGAATTGCTCGCTAAAGACGACATCTTATTTAAGGATTTAGAACCGCTCCAAAAAGAGGAAAAGGTTTTCGACGAAATAGCAACCCGCAAAAACAACGACACAAATAATAAAATAACAATAAAGGAACGATTGAACAAAAAGAGCAATGTTATTTTTATAAATTCCGATTTGGAGAATTTCCAAGATATAAATGTAAGTTCGTCCATAAAGGAAGATGTTGTGAACACGAATGTAAAGCGAGAAGAGACAGAGAAAGATCGAAGACCGATAGAAAAACGCAGGCCCAAATGGCAGACAGACTCACTGCCGCAACAGTTATTAGATGAAGTTCGAGCCCACATTCAGGAGAAGCAGAGAGTCTTAATTCACCCTATTCCATTAAGGAAAAAAGTGAAACTGGAAAGAGTCGCCAAGCTGTTTAATATAGACAACCTCAGAAGAAAAAGATCTGCAGAGGAACAGAGTCCAATTGATGAGCCATTGGAACCCGAATTATTTGAAGTTTATATTGAAAGCACAACGTAAGTAGACTGAGTAAATGTGATTGTTATTTTTAGGTTGTATTTAGTGAAATAAACTTATGGCAAGCTTAGTTCATATTTAAGTTGTCGTCATTATTGTAACCTAATACAAATATCCCTTTCTTGATATTAGTTTTAGCTTTAAGAAACAATCTTGATAAGTTGACAAATAGCTCGAGTTAAATTTTGCAATATAAGGTGAGCTCTTATTGTACGCGAAGACCCATGGAATGTAAGGTCAGTTTTATGGACAATATTTTTGTCGTGGGTATAAAATTGCTACCCAATAAAATGAGATTATACTATTTTTACACAATGGGGAATATGCATGAAACAAATATTTATTGTATATACCTTGTTTTTTAAATTGTATACCTATACCTACAGTTTATCTAAAAATATACAAAAATATAACTAACAGTTAATATAGAATCACAATTGCTCGAAAAACATACGAGATATAGTTATTTTAAATAAAATATCTGTTTATATGGCAGCTGTATAGGCGTCATGAACTTTGACGTCAAAGTTCATATTGGACTTCTATTTCTAATTTTCTTTGAAGTTTTTTAACTCGCTGATTTCATAATTGTTTACTAGAGCTAATAATATTTATTTATCTAATAAAAATATTGCATGCATATTCCCTATTACTAAAAAAAATATAATGCAATATCCTTTGATTCATCACACTCTTTGTCACTTACAAATAATTTTTTTGTATTTTTGCTTAATCCATTCCACATTGTAATAACCGTACTTATCCTATTTCATCACATAGACCCAGTTTCACGAAAGGAAATCATGATAAAATTTTGTAGCAAATTGCAGCCCTTGCTTTTATTGGTTGATAAATTATTCAACAATCAATAGCATCATTTGCGTTTAAGTTGTGACGTGTCTTTGTTTTTTTTTTTTCGGAAACCGGGTGTCAATCTGATTAACTCTAAAAACACCAAAAAGTCCTTTCCATCACTATTTACTTGTAGCGTTCTTCAAATAACACAGAACCAAAGTAACACCTTGACTCAAAAAACTTGACAAATTAGGGAAAAAACAGTCAAAGGAATTCGTCCCTTGTTAGAACAACCCTTTCAAGGTGGTATATTTTATCAATGATAGGAAAAAAAGATTTTTTTACATTTGTTTGTCACATAATTCTCAAAGTTTTATAAACCAAGGGACTGTTAAAAATGTCTCTTCATTTTAGTGATTTATACAATTAATTATGATTAATGGTTAAAGGGTAAATATAACAGTTGTTAGTAAGTTTGAAATGGATTAAAATGTTTAAAATATTATATTTTTCTAATTGTACTATTTAAATTTCGGTACCCAAAGGGTAACCAACGAAACCCTATTGCATAGCCTCCGCAGTCCGTCCGTCCATCCGTCTGTCTGTCAGAGGGCTGTATCTCAAGAACCGTAATAGATACGCAGGTGAAATTTTCACAGATTGTGTACTTCTATTGCCGCTAATAAAAATTAACGTTTATGGTGCGGAACTCTTCGTGTGTAAGTCTGACTTGCTTTTCCCTGTTTTTAATTTTAGGACCGAACTCATATATTTTTACAATTAGTGTTTTGAAAGTCACGTCAGTGATCTTTCTAAATTTTATAAATAAACTGCTGACTCACTTTTACTTTCACAATATTACGTTTCAGTTTATCTATACTATTCTATATACTAATATATAAAGCTGAAGAGTTTGTTTGTTTGTTTGTTTACTTGAACGCGCTAATCTCAGGAACTACTGGTCCGATTTGAAAAATTCTTTCAGTGTTAGATAGCTCATTTATTGAGGAACGCTATAGGCTATGTATCATTACGCTGAGACCAATATGAGCGGAGCAGTAATGAAAATTGTGACGCAAACGAAGTTGTGCGAGTCAACTAGTTCAGTATAATTATGATAGTGTAGGTTATGGTACTCTGATTGCAATGTTATTAAGGATACACAGTATCGCCAAAATGTAACTATGTTATCAATCGATCAAAACAGGACAGTAAAGATCCACAATACACATAAAATGACTTAAACAAACTTGACGTGGGATTAATCCAATCTATTGTGTCTCAACCTACTTCAGAAGGTGCCAAAAAGTTATGTAGATTGATAACAGTCCTTCATCATTGACTTTCATCGATATCAGTGTCTAAAATATTGTTTTGATAAGAGGTAAAGGGTACGATGGGGCTGGCTGGCATATCTGTATAGACAAAAGACCCAAAAAAAAAAAAAATGAAGAGAAAAAAAAATACACATAAAAAATTGCAATGCATTACTTATATGTTGTACACGAAAATGAGTATTCTATTCTATAAGCGTGTTATGATTCAACTAATATTTTCCTTCATCATTGCTCCAGTAGCTTATCCTGCAGGAACCGAGCTTTAGTTACTTGTAATTACCTATTTTAGGTACTCATAGTGTACAGCTATCAGTCAGTGAGAGACTTTTGACAATTCAGCACAATTCATTCAATTCATTGACGGATCAGCCCCCCCTGCATAAGTTACATGACGTGTCAATGCTATCATGATTCCATTGTGAAAAGAGAATAGTGATATGCTTCTTATATAGCTTCGTCTTTGTCTCGCAATGTACTTCCAGGGGTAACTTTCTTGAAAAAACTTTTCCACGTCTTTTATTATCATTACATTTGTTTTAAATACGTAATCTTCAATGTTATTTGATTACGAACAAGAAAATTACGAACCAAAATAATGAGGATTCACAATTTTGGATTTCATTCCACGAATTTCCACGACTTTTGGCACCCGAAAAACTGTTATAACTCCGAAGGTATTTTAAATTACACGATACTCATTAAATTAAGTTAAATTGAATTCGCTGCAATGTTGTAACTTTTTATTGTCACTTGAGGCAGAATTGGTACGCTGCCAAATATTGGACGGTTTACCCTTGTGTCGGAATGTAGCAGCTTTTATTTCCCTGTTTTGACATTTGTATGAATAAGGTTTAGTATATAAAATAGAACAAAATTAATTATAGCAGTATTATTATTTCGACGATCGATATCGCTAGTTTCTATTAGCGATATCGATCGATAGTGCTATGTCAAAGCCTACTTTAAGACGAGAATTTGTCAAACTTGATATTTGTCATGGCTAGCGGGTCTATAAATACCACTTTAATTAGCTAGCACATCACGCTACCCGTCACTGTCAAAATTTCCCAATCAATCTTGAACCTAATGCTTTAGCGATAAAGTTGTAAATTTAATTTGACAGGGATTATTATTACATAATAATAATCCCTGTCAAAACCACACACACAACCACCAAAACACAACAAAACAGCGAAAACTTAACCTATGGAATTGCACAAAATCTCCGCACCACGTGAGTCACTGACATTTTTTGCAATTTCTTTGGTTAAAATTTCTCCGTTTCTCCGCTCCACTGCCTTTTTCGCTTGCAATAGCACCCTTTAAGTGGCCTTTTTAGACCCCTTGTTATCACTACACTGAATGTTACAGAATCTGTCTACAATAAATGGATTTATGTAAAATACTAAGCAAAAAAACAATGGGTAGTACTCCGGGAGTGCCGGCACAAGTGAAAACTTGAATACGTGCTTCTCTCCTTCCGTTTTAAGAATTTTGGATCAGGTCATGTGTCCTGACGCGAGTTTAACATTATTTACACATCACAAAAACAGTGCACAACGTCGCTAAAAAAGCTTTCACTTAAAAAAATTAATACGACCTCTACAAAATGTATCTTGTCTTATTTATGTCTAACAGTTATTTATTTATTTTTATTATTCCCAGGTGCAATTCTGACTACTCAATACCCGGGTACTTTCGATACGGGAACCTCAGTCAACCTTTCCCGGAGTGCTGTCCTCAAAGAATACCTACTCGATGAATTAATTACTATTTAATTTTAATATTTAGTAAAACGCACCCGCTTTTTAATTAAGAATTTGAAGTCAAATACTCGAGTATTATTTTATCAAAGTCTTCTTTAGCCTGCTAACTTGTTAAACTTTGGAATTGAAGTAAGGTTTGACAAGTTTTTAACTCGATTCAGAAATCGGTTCCTTATTCGTGTACATATTGTTTCTTGTATTGAGTAGGAATTCGCTTAATATTTTTAAGAATAAAGCATAAGACCAAAACGTAACCAAAAGTTGTCAGAAATTGACAAAAATCTGTAACATTTTTGTACTTAACAAAATTGACAACGTTTAATAAAAGAATCAATTTAAAAAATGTTAATAAATTAACGATAAAATGTAAGTGTAGGAGTAACATAATAAGAGCAAAAATATTTTGTAAATACATTTTGTATTTTTATATAATTTTTAAATAAAATAATTTATAAAAAAAGTATTTCATTTGTTTCTTCCACGATGATCCAGAAGTCCGCCATGCCAACCATACTTTGTACAATGTTACTACATTTTTCTTATTTAATACCAAAATATTACTGTCCCACTGCTGGGCAAATCCCTTTTGTAATACTGAGAAGGCATGACCAATTACAACATAGTATAAAACAAAGTCGCTTCCGCTGTCTGTCTGTCCTTATGTATGCTTAGATCTTTAAAACTACGCAACGGATTTTGATGCGAGAGAACGGATTTTTTAATAGATAGAGTGGTTCTCGAAAAAGGTTTTAGTATATAATTTGCACACGTGCGAAGCCAGGGCGGGTCGCTAGTTACTCATTAAGTCATAACGATTGCTCAAGGTGGGTTACCGATTTCTGACTTAAAACTTATTTTTTAACCCCCGACCAAAAAAGAGGGGTGTTATAAGTTTGACCGCTATATGTGTCTGTGTCTGTCTGTGGCACCGTAGCTTTCAAACGGGTAAATCGACTTGGATGCGGTTTTTTTATTTGAAAGCAGGTTTTCTAGTGATGATTCTTAGATAAGTTCTATCAAAATCGGTTTAGCCGTTTCAAGATCATCAGCTCTTTTCTAGTTGATAAAGGTAGGTTGGTTGGTTGGTAGCTTTTACGGGTCTGATCGATGCGAAATTTGGTATTCTGTTACTTCAATGACATTGCATAAACATGGATATATTGACCTGATGCTGAAGCATAACCCGAGATCTGCAGAATACCCAACTCCTCACTAAGTTACAGCAGAAGTATCGTGTTTGAACTCACTGGAATGGTTTTAATGAACAGATTATGTGTAGATCAGTAACCTTAACCTGATGCTGAAGCATGTCCTGGATACCCAATTCCTCACTTACTTACAGCAGACCTTCCGTTTTCGCATTCATTTAAACGGTCGCAATGAATAGGTTATTCATAGATTGTCATCAGGGTCTGATGATGACGCAGAAAAGAGAAATGAGTGAATACATTGGTGAGAGATGCAAAGCTACTTTTACTCGTTCTACCGATATAATATTTTGGAATACGATTTAGTACCGTTTAGGTGAGTGTAGATCATATGTGGATAGATGGATTGTGTGAAGAGCAATATGAAAGAAATGGGAGTTAGTGATAGCGTGACGGCTGATAGGACAGAGTGAAGTAAAAAAACGTGTCGCGCCGACCCCAAGTAACATAGGGTAAGGGCAGGAAGATGGTGAGATCATAGGTTTTCTAGTAGTACTTAACTTCGCCTCGGGAGACCGCAAATTTTTGTATTTGTTAAGTAGGAACCTCTACATATATTATTAGCGGTCCCCCGAAGCGATGACGCTTGGCCCAAAGAATCGTACCTATATTAAATTCAAAGGATCAATACGTATTATTTTTTCACCTTTTAAAGTTATTTTCTCGTCGCAGTTTTTCACAGCGGTAACTAAAGGTTCGTAAGTGATCTAACTGTTCAATACTAAGCGGATAACGCTACTGCTACAGGTAGCGAAAGTAACGACGAAACTATTTAAAGTGCACCGAAACCTGTTTCGTAAATCAATAAAAAAATACCGTCTACCTGGCCGGTATGGCGATACTAGTTCCATCAGTATCGCTAAAGCCGCGGAACTCCATACAAAATACCGCGCGAAACCAAGCGATATTCATCGCTAGCGCTCTGGGTATCAAATACCCCGTACGTCTCAAAAGGCCTTTAATAAAGGAAAATAAATGGGGAAAGGACTAAGTATCAGGTTTCTTTATCTTAGAAAGAAGGCGTACACGTGCCAGGAAAAAAAGCGTCAATGACCTATTACAAAGTTCTTAGTCTATATTTAAAAGCGATAAGCTAATATAATATTGACACATTACTTAAAAACCCGTGCCTGGCAATCATTTACATTTAAAACAATCCCGTTATGCATCTATCTGTATTTAAGCCAAGTGCGAGTCGGACTCGCACACGAAAGGCTCCGTACCATAAACCTTTATTTTTATTATTTGTTGTTATGGTCAAAGATGGAGCACGATTTCCTACAATACCACCAACCTATTCCAACTTGACTTGTTGTTTCCTATTACAACCTGAAGGAGGTTGTATCAGGAAATAAAGACCCCAGTAGTTGTTTGCTGTTGTTATAGACAAAAAAATGTACCTATGCTGACATTAGCCAGCGTATTTAATTTCCCTATTATTTATTTATTTATTATGTACTTTATTGATAATATTAAGGCGCCTGGGTAGCCCGCGAAATTTAAATATGTTTATGTTTTTTGCAATTTGCCGGTCAGTGTGAAGCTGTATGTTGAACAAAATACGATTCGCGGGCTTAACATGTATTTATCTAAAGAATTATAACCAATTTAAACATCAATATAACCCTCTAAGTTCATTAAGCCCTACTGAATGGTTATTTCATGAAAAAGTAAATTGTATAAAAATATTTGAACTTCGCGGGCTACCCAGACGCTTCCACCTTAACTCATTGTCAAAGAAACTATAATTAAAACCAGAAAAAGTCAAAACAACCCACAACATTCCACAGCCGTCCAAAACAAACGACAAACAAGAAGAGACACGTTTGTTAAAAATACATTAGTCAATCGATGTCCCAATTAACCGCCAACGAAACCGAGATAAGTCCTTATTTTGAATTAATCGACAAAAAATTGTAGGAATAAATCAGTTCGCCCCCACATGTTGGCTGATGATAAAAACTTTTTTTTTTTGTAAACCGTTTTGAACGAAAAAGTTTATAATTTATGTTCAAAAGTTGTTCAATGGCGTGTATTTAATCATTATGGGTTGTTCTGTGAATAAAAGTGGATATTAAGTGACTTGGTTTATTATGGTTAATGGTTCGCTTCCGTACAATAGACGATGGTATTTTTTTTTTATAACTCTTCATGATTTTTCATTGAGAAACCACAAACCACTCATTATTAGTATTGTAACTTTAGCACTTGAAAACAATAAAATCATAAGATGTCTGATGGGCAAGTTCCAATGGAGACGATGAAAAGTTGGCTGATGGACGAAAGAGCACGATCGCTTAGAACTTAACCCATTCAGTCTTGATTTAAAACCTCCAGGTTGTGGCTATTACGAAATTCAATGTTCCACAAATGACAGCTTGGACCTCAAGCATTACGTTCTTATTGAGGCAAGAAGAAATCCTGGTACCTGTCTTAAGATGGTAACCTATCCACGGACTGACATCGGCAAGCATGACTTAACCTTGAACATCGACGTGTATTGCTGTAATTATTTAGCTACGAGATTCACAAATCAATATAACCCTAATATTAGTTTACTACTCGCTCCATCGTAGACTTTGTCTCTGTCATATCTGACCTAGAGTAGAGCCAAGAGCAAACCCATCTCAAATAAAAAAATCTAGATATACATCATAGCTGCCAGGCTTAAATGGGACTGGGCGGGTCACATCGGGCGCATGCATGGTGACCGCTGGGCTAAACTCTCCACGCAATGGGTGCCAGAGAATGGACGGCGTCGCCGAGGCTGGCCCAGAAAGCGGTGGCGAGATGTTCTGGACGCACATTGCAAAGGCTGGTTCCAGGTGGCGCAAGAAAAGAGTGTCAGGAAGGATATGGGAGATGCCTTTGCCTAGTAGTGGGACAGCATTGGCTAAAAAAAAATAAAAAAAATATCAATATTATCATTTTTATTCTTCACTAGTTGACCTGCGCAACTTCGTCTGCGTCACAATTTTTATTACTACTCCGCTCCTTTTGGTCTTAGCGTGATGATATACAGCCTATAGCCTTCCTCGATAAATGGGCTATCTAACACTGAAAGAGTTTCTCAATTCGGACCAGTAGTTCCTGAGATTAGCGCGTTCAAGTAAACAAACAAACTCTTCAGCTTTATATATTAGTATAGATATAACGAGATAACCAGCGACATTAGTCTAAGTAACTAACTTGCAATACTATGTCATATAATTTGTCTCCCACCAACAGAATGTCTGCCGTATCGCATTCTGCGACTATTTTGTATGGAATGTTTCCTCGTGTGTGAGATATTGTTATTTTTCGCTGAAAGGGTAACACAGACCGTAATTGGTATGTTATGGGGGATGGTATATTATTCTATTTCGTTTTGCAACTATGAAAAGCGGAAGTTATTTCCTTGGAAAAGGAAACATAATGAGTGTTTCGGGTTATTATTTAATCAGGAACTAGTTGACCCGCGCAACTTCGTCTGCTCCACTCTTATTGGTCTTAGCGTGAAGAAATAGCATGCCTTCCTCGATAAATGAGCTATATTTTTAACTGAAAGAATTTTTCAAATCGGACCAGTAGTTCCTGAGATTATCGCGATCAAGCAAACGAACAAATAAACTCTTCAGCATTATATTTTAGTATAAATAGAGGAGCTCGTGGCTAAATAATAACAGCCGCACGGGTCGATCTTTAAGGTTAAGCAACTCTTGCCGAGGTTGTTCTGTGGATAGTTGACCATCTTAACATACCGAGTTTCCTCCGTGCTTCGGAAAGCCCGTTAAGCCGTTGGTCCCGGCTGTCATTTGTAGATCTTTGGCAGTCGTTACGGATTGTCAGAAGCCAGTAAATCTGACTCCAGTCTTGCCAAAAAGTACCGTGATACCCAGTTAATGGGTTGTGGAGGTTTGGTAGGCAGCCGCTCCACGTAAAATACTGGTATTAAGCTAAATCTGGTTTGACTGGAAGCCGACCTCAATATAGTTGGCTAAGCAGATGATATAGATTTTAGCGTCTGTACATCTGATATTCAAACACAAAAGCAAATAAGTAGTAGAAATCCCTGCTGGAGTCTGTGTTTACTGGTAACTCCAAACTGGGGGTATTTAAGTAAAGAGTAAAAAGGATACTTTTAGGTAATCGTCCCCCGTCGTCAACAATATCATCGTTTTCCATGAGGTGAGATTGTGGACGCAAACCAACTCATTATTAATAAAACATTAGTAAGTCCAGCCCTATTTTCAGTTCTTGACAGGTTTAGAAAACCGATTGAATGAGGGCTACCGTTTTTGTACTCACCAGTTGGCGCCACTGTCGAGTAAGGTTTTTAATCATTGCATTAAAGTTGTTGTTACGCGCATGTGAATAAAAGTGGGAAGGAAATAAAAAAAAAAACAATTTTATTATACACAAACACAAACAAACACACACACAAACAAACTCGCGTCAATAGGCAACTATCAGTGATTTTTTTCTTATTTACGACGAGTTTGCTCTTGACTCTAGTCTAGGTCAGAGATGACAGAGGCAAAGTTATCATAAATTTGACATTTAACTTCACGCTACACTAGCGCCTCTAGTGGCGAATTCAAACGCGATAGCCCTCATTGTAGATCTTTCTAAACTGTTATTTTCTCATTAAAAATGTTCTGTATTTTGCCGTACATACATCACAAGTAACATTAGTATTACCATTCCATCAAAATATAAAAAGAATGGTACATTTACATGCAAATACAATATTCATCATCATAATTAATGGACCACAAAACTTTTTAGCAAATCTGGCGCCTAACTAACCTCAAAAAGCGTGAGAATCACATAAACTTGAAAAAAAACGTAGGAAAAAAAACAATAACACTACGGACAAACGTAAAGCAGTTAAAACTAACATAAAACGTTACTATTAACATAAAGTAATCATCGGGGTAACGGAGCAACCATAATAACCTAACGTTACATTTTGTTACAAAAAATCTCTCTTTAACTTTGTAGGGGTTCACTTAAAAAGGCATTTACCCAACGACGCTTTCGTGACTTATCGCCGACCGAGAGAAAGAGACAAACGTATACAGAAACCTTCGAGAGCGAGCGAGAGGGTGAATGCGTCAGAAATATTTAAATTAAGTCCTCCCCTTAATGTCGGACATTATTTTTTTATCGGCGTGTCCAAATAAAAATATGTAGTCAACTAGATTTCTTTTTTCCCCTTTTTAGAAAATGTTTTCTTGTAAGGGTAAATGGGTGAAATGCGAGTTGTCCCATTTTCCTGATGGCGTCCTGAATTATAGTTGTTTTGTAGTTAGTTGTGTACATTTGTAAATTGTTTTTTTTTTCCTTTTTAACGTTTAGGGGGCGACAAGACATTTTGGGTAAGAACCATTTAGGAAAATGGACGGAAATGCAAATTTTTGAAAATGTAACGGTAATTGCTGATGAATTTCGTTAAAAGCAATGAAGTGCTAGCCAGGATTTACGGTAACGCGTTCCGTATAGAAAACTTTGAAAGGATGACCTCTAAGACATTTCTTTTGAAATCATGGATGCATGAATTTGCAATTTAAATTTGTCCTTTACGTCTTGAAATCCGTAGCATGTCTATAATAATGTTTATTCAATTTTTAACTTGTTAAAAATTAAAGTAAGGTTTAAGTCACTTTATGTGATTTTTGTACAGTGGTCTAATTAATCTCGGTAAGTTTCTACAAATTTGTTAAGTTTTTTATTTGCAAAAAATGTGGTATAAAGATGTTACACAATTTTTTGGTGCAAGACACATCACGCCATACTATGCAATACATAAATTACACAAATTGTATTTATACATAAATTTTAGCTTTGTAAAATACGTAATCACATCACTACGTAAAGTGTAGTGTGTAATGTTTTCCTCATTTATCTTCCATCTTTGTTTTTATGGGTACTCCGTACCCAAAGGGTATCCAACGGAACCCTATTACTAAACCTCCGCTGTCCGTCCGTCTGTCTGTCTGTCAGCGGGCTGTATCTCAAAAACCGTAATAGGTAGACACTTGTAATTTTCACAGATTGTGTATATCTATTGCCACTATAACAACAAATAATAAAAACTAAGGTTAAAGGTACGGAACCCTCGGTCAGACTCGCACTTGGCCGGTTTTATAATTTTTCGATAAATAGTTTTATATATATATATATTTGGTTGGAACACCATTTTAAGAAAATCATCTTCCAATTAGACAATAACTTATTTTCGATTCCCAGCATTTCGACACGGAACCCTAAACAGGACGCGTTATCTCCAAGGGTAAGTTATAAAACTGAATTGAGTTATACTCTGGTTTACCGTGTATCTTAACTTCGTTGCTATTAAAGTTAAAGTATTTACGTGTTATGCAAACGAAATACGTCGTCTTTGTCTGCACCGCCCTATGATAGGAAAAGGATTTAATAGAACAGGATAATTTTATTATGACTAATTAAAAACCGGCCAAGTGCGAGTCATACTCGCACACGAAGGGTTCTGTACCATAAACCTTAATATTTATTATTTATTGTAATAACGGCAATAAAAATACGCATTCAGTGCAAATTTGAACTGTCTACCTATTATGGTTCTTGAGATACAGCCCTCTGACAGACAGACGGACGGACGGACGGGCAGCGGAGGCTTAGTAATAGGGTTCCCTTTGGGTATGGAACCCTAAAAAGGATTTTAATGACTTTTTTTATAAGTTATGGGTTTGCTCTTGACTCTAGTCTATGTCAAAGATGACAGAGACAAAGTCATGACTTTTGGGAGATCCAGATTATTCAGTTCTGTTATGGGAGTCAAGACCTCTTTGAAATTAAATGATGGATAATAGCTACTAGTAGTTATAAACTAAATGATTAATGTCGCAGCATTGCTATTCTCTTATCTCAAGGGGTAAGAGATAAAGATTCGATATTTTTATGCAACTTAGTCTCTTCAAGAATAATAGGATTTGCATTAGAACCAAGTTAACCGATATGGCCCAAATAATTGTCAAACTTACAGAACGGATAGTTAAAGAGAACATAATGTTCTGAAAACGTACCGGAACGAATGATCGTGTAAAGTTCGAGGAAGCCCAATAAATGCCCGATGAACAAGAATGGTCTGGAGGAAGGAGGCCTATAGCCGTCTGTGGACGACTTTGGTCAATGATGTTGATGATGATAATTTTTGAAGCCATTATAGCTGACTTTTGATAACCCGTGTTATTATTAAAATAATATATTAGTCGCAGTAGTAGTTAGCAGGAGGAGGTCGTGGCTAGATAATAATAGCCGCATGGGTCAATCTTCAATGTTAAGCTACGCTTGCCAAGGTTGGTCTGTGGACGGGTGATCATTTTATTTATTTATTTATTTAAACTTCATGTACAATAGTGGTACATAGGCGGACTTAATGCAACAAGGCATTATCTACCAGTCAACCTTTGGGTTGAAAAGAAACACACTGTGGTAGGTGTAAAGCACGTTAAGCCGTTGGTCCCGGCTGTCATTTGTAGATTTTTGGCAGTCGTTACGGATAGTGAGAAGCCAGTAAATCTGACTCCAGTCTTGCCATCAAGTACCGTGTTACCCAGTTAATGGGTTGTGGAGGTCTGCAGCCGCTTCGCGTAAAATACTGGTATTCGGCTAAATCCGGTTTGACTGGAAGCCGACCCCGATGTAGTTGGGAAAAGGCTAGGCAGAAGTAGTTAGCAGAATATTATATGAGTCTCGAAAGAATAAATGTTTGTAGAACACAAGACTATCACTCAATTTTTAGCCCATACATTAACTTAATATCTTTACCCTTTTTCACAAACACACTCAACCCGATCCGGAGCAACGACTATCAGCTACAAAAAACAGCGTTCCCCCGCAGACCCTTTAAGGATCCTTGGGATTAGTCGGCATAACATGGGGTTTAAGAGTATTTGTTTAAGTACATGATAAGACGCTCTACCTGCTCGGATTAGATGGGGTTTGTTTTTAAAGGTGTGGTTTGATGTTTTGAGGTCGGTTTCATACAAAGATGTGCGGTTTATAATAATGAATAATAATAATAAATTAATCTATACTAATACGTAAAGCTGAAGAGTTTGTTTGTTTGTTTGCTTGAACGCGCTAATCTTAGGAACTACTGGTCCGATTTGAAAAATTATTTCAGTGTTAGATAGCCGATTTATCGAGAAAGGCTGTATATAGGCTATAAATCATCACGCTAAGATCAAAAGGGGCGGAGTTGCGCGGGTCAACTAGTTTATTCAATAACTTGGGACTAGATTACATTGCGGATTAGAGAAGGAAGAGATAAATTTCTGAATAATTGGACAAACGTAATAATATGTTTAGTTTAATCCTAATTATATAAAATTCTTGCATTACTTACTAATTGAGTGTCTAAGTGACTGACAGACAACGCTCAGCCGAAACTACTGGTCGTAGAAAGCTATTTGGCATGTAGGTTCGTTGGGAAGTGTAGGGCAGCACTAAGAGAGGATTTCCCAAAATTCCTACGGGAATGAGAAAAAACGGGATGTGCGCGTACGAAGTCGCGGACAAAAGCTAGTTTAAATGTATTTGTACGTGCCATCAAAACTCTAAGGAAGTGAACCTCTTAATGACAAAAAAAAATATTAAGAAAGTATATAATAATAATAAAATAAATAATAAATGTCAGATTAATAAAAAACGTAAAAGTATTTGCAAAATGAACAACAACTTTGAAATCATAATGAAATTCAAATGTCACAAAACGATGAAAATAATATTACAAATTAAATTTGTGGAAAGTTAAAAGTTACTCGTATTTATTTTTTTAAATAAATTTGGAACAAACCATAGCGTCAGTTAAAATTAATTTAAAATTTTATAGAAAATATATTATTTCTGGCATATTCTACATAATCCTTTTCCCAATAAAAAAAAGTATTTCTGGATAAAATATTTTGTATGGAGTTCCCAAAAATAATCAAGCACCGTGAGGGTTAAGGTGAATGCTCCAGGGTAGCCCGCGAAATTCAAATATTTTTATGTTTTTTGCAATTTGCCGGTCAGTGTGAAGCTGTATGTGGACCAAATGCGATCTGCGACCGTAACGCGTATTTATCTAAAGAATTATAACCATTTTAATCATCAATATATCAATATAAGTTCATGTAGTTCGAAAGAATGAATATTTCAGAAATAATCATTCTTTCGAACTACATGAACTTAGAGGGCTATGTTGATGATTAAAATGGTTATAATTCTTTAGATAAATACGCGTTACGGTCGCAGATCGCATTTGGTCCACATACAGCTTCACACTGACCGGCAAATTGCAAAAAACATAAAAATATTTGAATTTCGCGGGCTACCCTGGAGCATCCTCCTTAAAGTGATAAGTCAGGATGCCGTCTGCATTTTTGGGTTACTTACATAAGTGCTTTTGTCGGAAGATCTTTTTTATAGCAAACAAGGGTTGACTGTTTTTGTGTACAGGTGAAATAGATGTCATTTGAATGATATCAAAGAAACAGTACTTCTTTTTTAGTACGTGGCCGCATATTGGCAATGAAAAATATTTTAAAAGCCAGCCCGCTTTTAAATTTAGTTTAAACGAAGTATAATTAAACCTGCACTAGCAGCTGATCAACTCTCCCCATATGAGGGTAAAGTGGGGGATGAAAGTTTGTATGAAAATAGCGGGCAAGTACCGCTAGTTGACAATATAAATAAGAATTGCGTCTGTGTTTCTTCCCTAATCTCTTCAAAGTTAAAGTGGCTTCTTCTGGGTAGACTCCTCTGTCACCTCTGACCTAGACTAGAATCAAGAGCAAATCCGTCTCAAGTAAAAAGATTAAAAGGGTCATTCCCCTAATTGCCAAGTGTGTAACAAAGTCGAATATCTGCTGATGGAATGTGAAAAGAACAAGAGAGAGAGGGAGATAGTGATGCGGGAGTTAAAATTTAATATGTATGATGTTGGAGCTTTCATTAGAATATTAGCTACACCTAATTCGGGAGCAGCGAAACTGATTTATGATATGGTTGCTGCATCACTATCTCTCTCGCTTACGCAATAATATATTTTGTTTAATAATATAACAGTTACGTGTATATAAGTTAGATGAGGATATGATGAGGCTAACGTACCTTTGTAAGGTAAAAGCCTCTAAATAAATAAAGATAAAAAAAACAACGGGTTGCACTCCGGGAGTGCCGGCAGAAGTGAGAATTTGAATACGTGCTTCTCTCCCTCCGTCTAACGAATTTTCGATCAGGGTCACGTGTCCTGACGCGAGTTTAACATTTTTTACCCATCACAAAAAACCGGTCAAATGCGAGTCGGACTCGCACACGAAGGGTTCCGTACCATAAATCTTAATTTGTTGTTATAGCGGCAATAAAAATACACAACCTGTGAAAATTTCAACTCTCTACCTATTACGGTTCTTGAGATACAGCCCGCTGACAGACAGAAAGACGGACAGACAGTGGAGGCTTAGTAATAGGGTACTGTTGTTTACCCTTTGGGTACGGAATCCTAAAAAACTACACAAAGCCGCTAAAGACGTTTTCACTTCAAAAAATAATAAGGATAAGTATCAGCGAGACTACTTATCTTCAAGTTTTAGTTCACTCAGCCTAAATTCCAGTCCCCGGCCTACTTCTCCACTTAAGCTATAGCTTCCAAGCCACATTCGATGTTCGAAGTCAGCTGCAGCTTGTATTCGAAGCAACAGTTGAGCTCACTTCGTGCTGTTAGGCTGTAACGACACAGCGTTTACAAGCTGGATGCAAACACTTCGCTGAGCGTTGTTTGGTGACCAGGCAACAGGTGATGTCAATAGAAAGTGGACTTAAGGGGTAATGTGCTTACTTAGAAGGGTATTTGTGGTCCTTAGGTGTAGGAATAATTTCAATCCGTCCGTTAAAATAATAGGTAGATGTTCTTTTTTAACTTAATGGGTTGTGGAGGCCTCGTGGCTAAAGAATAACAGCCGCACAGGTTGATCTTCAAGGTAAAGCAACGCTTGCCAAGGTTGGTCTGTGGATGGGTGACCATCTTAACTTTACTCCGTGCCTCGAAAAGCACGTTAAGCCGTTGGTCCCGGCTGTCATTTGTAGATCATTGGCAGTCGTTACAGATAGTCAGAAGCCAGTAAATCTGACTCCAGTCTTGCCATGAAGTACCGTACCGTGTTACCCAGTTAATGGGTTGTGGAGGTCTGGTAGGCAGCCGACCTAAATATAGTTGGGAAAAGGCTAGGCAGATGATGATATCAGATTTATATACAGTGTATGTAATGTTGACGAACCTACTTAATAAATAAATAAACATTCTTAATCGTTAACAGATAAGGAATGAGTGACTCCATGACTTGTAATTTATACGGAATACTGGAATAAGAATCAATTAAACTTTTCACTAACTGGTACTTCAAGAAACTACTGTATTTCAGAACACGCAATCAATGTTTTAAAATGAAAATTGAATAAGTAATTCGACTTTGGCTTCAAACTTTGTGTGACCTCAATCGACCGTTTTGTCCGTACCATATCAACCTATATTTTAGCTATGTAAGGGTACCTAGGTACCTTCAGTTAGTACTGTCGAGGTTGATATGAGGTACCAATAAATAGTGGCTAATTTGCGAGCAGACGTAGGATATACATATATTCTTATCAAATTAGTTGCTTTACATCATCCATAAAATTGTTTTTAACAGTTCTAAGAAAATAAGATTCCAATGAGTATTATTCTTTTTATTCATAGCTAGCTTTAGCCCGCCACTTTACCCGCACGAAAAGGGTTTTTTTTTTTTAAGAGGTAATGAAATAGGTCGGTCCACAATAACTAGGTCCATATTCCGAGTATTAAACTATCTGGCAGTAATCAAAAACTCGTTGGTCCTCAGCATTCGTTGCAGTCTGACTCTCATTTTGCACATCAACACGAAAAAAATAAATGAACGAACTTTAAATAGTACTCGAACATATGTTTCAGTTGAAGCAAAAATTTTAAGGGAAAAACTATGTCGGAACTAGCTTCTGCCAGCGGCTTCGCCCGCGTTATCCCTAGGGAACATATTCCCGGGAATAGTCAATGTGTTATTCCAGACTATAATCTACCTTTGTATCCATACATAATATCATTATAATATTTTGTATTTAGATACAGTGTTCGATTTCAAATTTGATTTTAATTTAAATTCATGATTTTAATATTTGATTTTGATATAATTTTCGATTTTAATTTAATTTTTGATTTTAAGATCATTCTGACTTTTATTTTAATGACAACATATTTTTTTTAATTAGTTAATTTAATTTGAATTCTGTTTTATTTTCATTTCGATTTTATTTAAGTGTATTTTTAAATATGGATTATTGGTATCTCAAGTAAATAAATTATTACATTATTATTAATATTAACTGTTTTCATTGCCATGTTTTGGCAGAACAGGATGATATTCAACGGTACGAATGATTGGTATTAGCTTCAGAACAATAAAATACTCGTAGGTATAGTACGGCCGTGAACGCTGCGGAATCTGTTCGAAAGAGGTACCGTACCCTGGAACGCAAAGGGCACTAGGAGGAACACGGATGGATTTTAGTCAATAAGAGTTTCACACACCCTCTTGCTTCACCCAGAGTGGGAGAAGTTATTTGAGGACTTGCCATACTTAAAAAAAAGGTAAGGCCAATTTAAAGTGGTTAAGTATGATTTTGTTTCTTCGCCGAAATTTATTCTTCATCATCATCATGACAGCCGAAAGACGTCCACTGCAGGACATAGGCCTCCTCCAAGCGTCCACAACGACCGGTCCTGCGCGTCTCGCATCCATGGGCTGGCCGCGACCTTCACCAGGTCATCGGTCCACCTTGTGGGAGGCCGCGCCAACGTTGCATCTTTTGGTACGCGGTCACCACTCCAGAACTTTTCGGCCCCATCGAAACCGAAAGTTATTATCGTCTTCTAATGTAACCTTATAATAAATAGTAGGCATGTGAACATTTAAGAACTAGTAAAAGCAATTTATGATAATTATGTACAGCATATACCGAAAGGAAGACATTGCTACAATAGATAAACACCAGGTTGGTTCATAGCTGGACTTTAGAATATTACTAAGCACACACTGCAAACTTAGATGTGATAATATTGGGGTGGATGATAAAGATGTAGAACGCGCAAAATTATCATTTTGTAGTGCGCGGTCTTTACTATATCGTTATTTTTCACTTATTGGCAACTATATTTTTTTTTAATTTAGTTTTATTTAATTTCAGTTTAATTTTTTTGGTATGCGTCATGCTTGTCGCAAATAAACGCTTTTCCTTTCTTTCTTTTCTTTCAAATAATATATTTTTTTAAATCGTAATCGCCTTATAATAAGTCTAGACAAATAGCGAGCCACCATCGCCACATTTTTTATTCTTTAAAAAATAATTTTCACAAAAACCAAGAAGATACCACCATCCCTGGCTTAAAGGAACCCATCCCTGGCCTGGATTCTTGTCATACATGAAAACAGGACGCCCTATTTGCATTCCCCATCTCTATAATATGATTACACCAGATCCCTAGAGGCCAAACTTTGGCATCTTGTGGTCAAGCAACATGAAGAGTACATAATGAAGGGCTCTGGTCGAATCCAAAGCAATCCAGGGCAACCCACAAACATGGCCTTAAAACATGAGTTGTGTCAGTTCGAGCACAAATTCAATAGAGCCCAAGAAACACCCTTTTAGCTAATTATACGCAATATCTTAGATTGGATTGATATCAACATCTAAATTCATGTGTGGACTTTGTTGCCGTATAGCAAGAATACTCAGAAGTATAACTATACGTTTCGGTTGGTTTAGCACTAAGTTTTATTTTTTAAATTAATTCCTGTTGGCTGGTAAAAAGACACATACCCAATCATGTCTTAATTAAGTCTTCAGGGGGCAAATAAATTAAACAATAAAAACTTATAATACAACCGACTTCCAAATAAAAAAAAACACCTCAAAGAAAAAAAAAATAACTTTAATTTCGGAAGTTGGTGTTTTCGGTAGTTTTCATATTTTTAGACCGACTTCGACGACCCATGAACCCCTTTAAAACCGCAAAATAAAATACGAAATTTCGTTTACTTGGATGTCAAAAAACCAAGTAAACAAATTCCAGCTATTTTGATTTAAAAGCCAAACTTTCCAACCGATTTTGATAAAAATTCTATAGGACCAATCGGAAAGTACTCGTATATCCTTTCAGATAAAACAAGAATTGTTCAAATCGTTCATAAATGACGGAGATAAATGAGGTAACAAATATAAAAAAAAACAACCAAATTGAGAACCTCCTCCTTTTTTTGAATTCGGTTAAAAAGAGCTCAATAATAAACTACTGAGGCTAACATTTTGAAAAGAATAAAAATATATAGTAGTTCTTCTATAAATCTATACCTCCATACTATCTAACCTTGATGAAATTTGGCACAGAGGTAGATGTGAGTCTGGAATAACACAAAGGATACGTACTTTTTATCTATGTAGAACATAAATAAAATATAAATCTACATTTACAGAAATAGTGCTAGTCGATTTTATGTAATCTGAACATGTTAATAGAGGTTGATCTTATAATATTAAGGTTCTGTACCGAAAGAGTATCTAACGGAACCCTATAACCTCCGCTGTCCATCCGTCCGTCTGTCTGTCAGTGGGCAGTATCTAAATAACCGTAATAGGTCAGAGGTAGACAGTTGAAATATTCACAGATTGTGTATTTCTATTGCCGCTATTACAACAAATTTATAATTAAAATTGAGGTTTATGTTACGGAACCCTTCGTGTGCGAGTTTTTCTTTTTTTCTGTTTTTCTTATTTTAATTTCCTTTGATATTTGAATCACATAGTAGGTGAGGTTTAGATCACTTTGTACATTTGAACTTTAGTACATTCTATTAAAAACAAAAAAAAAAACATTTTAAGCCATTATTAAAACACTAGGTGTGGTTTAAACTTTTAAATCCTTTAACCAAAGAGATGGTTTAAAACCAAATGGTTTAAAGTATCTTAATACGTTTTGCATCTCTACCCCTAGTAGATAGCCTTCTGAGTTTAATATGTTGTGCTATGTGCCTTCAGTTCCAGGTTCAATCAAGTAATCAATTTGTACAAACAATTACCGTATTGCGATTAGAACCTTCAACCAAAGAGATGGTTTAAAACCAAATGGTTTAAAGCGGTTTAAATCCGTTTTGCATCTCTAACCCTAGTAGATAGCCTTCTGCGTTTATGTTGTGCTATGTGCCTTCAGTTCCAGGTTCAATCAAGTAATCAATTTGTACAAACAATTACCGTATTGCGATTAGAACCTTCAACCAAAGAGATGGTTTAAAACCAAATGGTTTAAAGCGGTTTAAATCCGTTTCGCATCTCTACCCCTAGTAGATAGCCTTCTGCGTTTATGTTGTGCTATGTGCCTTCAGTTCCAGGTTCAATCAAGTAATCAATTTGTAGAAACAATTACCGTATTGCTATTAGAACCCTTTCAATTACAATTCATTAACTAAAGAGAATCTATTGAACATGACTAAACTTTACGCTTCATATATATTTGTAAATATTTTGTAGTACATGTGGTGTGTATCGATCAACTAACTAACTAGAAGGCATTTCTTGAATCGGATCCGTACTTGTCGACTACGGAATCCTAAAAAATATTAAAAAGCAATCAGAAACTTCCATAAAAAATTACACAACTGACATTACGTCACTAAGAAAGAATAGTTAACTCCAAAACTAATTACACTTCATTGCCAAAACATCGCTACACATATTTTTCACCCGCCATAACAAAGAGCGCCATAAATTAAACACCGCACTTATTGTTCAACACACAATGGTTGTAACAAACCCAAATGGCGTCGATTATAGGTACCTTGGAATTTCATTAACCATCCTCTTAATTCCTGTTTAATAGAACGGGAGTTGGGAACGAAAATTTAAAAATGTGTTTCTTTTTTTAATAATTAATGGTTGCTGTGGCGACGCTTGGGGGAGGCCTATGACGTCTTTCGGCTGATATGATGATAACAGTGGAAGATCATCGGAATTATGGCTGCAAGTTTTCATTGCGTTTTTCTGTTCAGAATTGCTCCATTAGCGTTGTGTTTTCCTCAGAATCGCAACCATGTTAATTTTGACATTATAAAAATCTAAATTTTTTAATGCAATTAGTCTTTCAAACAATATGACCTGTGGGTTGTCGTCAGAACACGTGTGTGCCATTGGGCGTCGACTGAAATTGACGCTTATTGGCATCCCACATGCCATAC
The DNA here is from genome assembly GCA_950371165.1 of Lacanobia oleracea. Lineage (NCBI taxonomy): Eukaryota > Metazoa > Arthropoda > Insecta > Lepidoptera > Noctuidae > Lacanobia > Lacanobia oleracea. The sequence goes on from OX493409.1 coordinate 2,371,104, forward strand.
CAAATCAGGCAGTTTAATTTCTTTAAAAAAAAAAAACGCAGTTTTTAATATCCTATGGAACCCCCTCGTCCAAAAAACATGGTGGCCGCCGTTTTTTTACAATAAAACTATTCAATTTTTGTTGCGTCCTGACGGCTATTGCTTTGCATTGCTTATAAATTAGGCGAAAAAAAAATCATTTTGTTTGTTACGTAATTAAAGCACCAGGCTTGTGAGATTTGTTGCCGACCCCGAGCTGAGCTAAAAATTAAATGCTAGGTGAATTTTAGAACCAAGTGGTGGAAAAAACATCATCCACCACCATCCGACTACTTGCAACCCCAGGAATATTTGCCACCTGGACGTGGCCTGCAGTGGCCTATTTGGAAGGCACTGCACCGGTTGCGCACGCAGTTAGACAACTGCAAACACAACCTGGCCAAAATGGGGTTATAGACCCGTCGGATACTCAATGTGAGTGCGGTGCTTCTGCTTAGAACACGACCCACACGCTGGAGTTTCCCAAGTGCCCATGGACCTGTACTTTGGGGAATTCAATGTATGCCGCCAACGTTGAAATTAAATTAGCCACCTATTGGGCCAAAAAATTTAAGGAGTTGAACATCGACTCGAAAAGAAGAAGTAGAAGGCGAATTTTCAGTGACCTTTTTATAGCCTGAGATCCCTCTCCATCTTATCCAAAACTTAAATATCTCCGGAACGTCTTCAGGAGCAATAAACCTCTAGACCCAGACAAGTGCCTACTATTAGGCAACCCTTAATTGACGTCTGCGGTACTTAATAGTCCGTAATTTAGAATAGTGGTGACTTTAACAAGAAACATAGTTATGTACTTACAAATTATACTGAATTACTGAACGGAGCCATGTTTTATTGCACTGTTTATTAACGTTGTCTTTTCGCACACGTGCGTTAGGGACTACTCACACTTTTCAGCACCATTCGCGTTTCACTGAACGAAACTTGATAGGATAGACGGCTGATCTGCAGTGGTGGCCCAATAGCAACAGCCCCGACTTACCTTTGAAATGACAGCTTACAGGTTCGAAGCCAGACCGGCGCTTTACTCTGCGATATTTATTTCATCACCACGGCTCCCTAAACGGTGAAGGAAAACATCGTGAAATCGACATATCCTAGAAAAATTGTAGAAACGTTACATCTACCAATTTCCCTGTCACAGGGAAGAGGACTAAGTCTCAGCAGTGGGAATGCTATAGGCAGTTTATTATTATTAATTTATATTCAGGGCGATGACCTACGCCAGCGACCTTGGAGGAACAAAACGCACACTCGTTTCACACCCGCGCGACCAAAAATATAGTCGTTTTTTGTACTTTTCTTATTATTATTTTAAATGTAGTTAACTAAATTATCTTTATGATAGTGCAAATTTTATTAAAATACGCTGGGCGGTTTTGGTTCGATGGTCGTTTTTATTGCCGTGTTAGACGTAGCTGTACAAATTTATTACACTATGTTGAAAGAAACTCAAAATATTCACATAACATATCAAATTATTAAAAAATTGTCAAACGTTACATTGTTTTTTCATTAGATTGCGACTAGCCGCTTAGACGTGATGCTTATTTTAAAATCAGCTACTGAGCCATAAAGTTTTATAACTTTTATTTGATTCACTACTTCACCAGTCACCATTGTGTTGGCTTTCATAGGACATTTCTGCTAGCGGCACACACCCTGCGTGAAAGTCGGATATTTTATTTATTTATTTTAAGGTTTATATAAAATAGTGGTACATGGGCGGACTTAATGCTACAATACTACACTGTGGTAATTTACCCAAGAGACCAAACTTTCGGGATAAAACGTATCCTATGTATAAAAACTTTCACATTTATTATTATTAGGTATAGTATGGACATACCTTTTCTAAATCGAACTATTATTTAATACCTATACACATTGTTATATTAATAACCAGAAATCCATCTCCCGTGCCACAATCAAGGCTGAACCAAAATGATTTACGCGCGGAAATTAAACTATTGTTGTAACCACACCGTTGTTAAACATATCGACATTGGGTCTAAAATCTATGATTAGAAAGGTACAACACTAGCGGTTTGGTAATATTTCGGTACAAGGGAACGGAAATTAGAACAGTTTTTCATTGTGTTTGAGCACGTAGGAGTGTTTAATATAATATTAATTTATATTATTTTGAGAGATTTGGGAACCTTATGTGTATCACGCCAAAATAAATTATTGTGTCATTTAAAATACAACCTAAAATACAAGTACTTGAAAATCGATTTAATTTATTTTTTTTGTTTTTAAGTTGTCTATGTGTTGTCTGCATTAATCTATGATTCGACATAACTTTCTTTTTAAACATATATTATTTTAATTTGGTTTAATTTTGTTTATAGTTAATTCCTGTCATCTAGTAATATAAATATCAGTAAATCTTTACTGCTGAATACTCTACCCAACTTCTTTGCAGTGAAGGTACAGTATTAATTGGCATTACTGTGTCGTGTACGTCATTATCACAATGAGTTATATTCTGCTTAAGATTGACATAAAACAGTAATGTGAATCTATCTAAAAGGAACAATATCAAACAAGCTTTTGATGATGCTGCGCTGCTTATACCTTGAGTATTTAATATCACCCAGGATATTCAAACCAAAAAGGGTTCAAAGATGTTTGAACGACAGTGTAATGAATACATTCATGCTTACACGCATAAGAGGACCTCACATCAAAGTCCACAGGTCCCTCTCAGAATATTTTTTAATCAAAATACATAAGCTTCATAAAAATAAATAAAAGTATTTACCCAAGGAGAGGACGGGCCGAAATCTAGTTATATTTATGGAAGGTCGCATAGGGTATGTAATAAAGAAGGGTTATCGGAAATCGATGCTCTTTCCCAGCTTATATATTGTTGATATACAGTCTATTTATATTATGAGAAAAATAGTGTATTTATGGAACAGTTTATTATGAAAAATGTGAGAGCAAATGTATTATTGATCGTATTGGGTACGCTTTATGTTGTATCAGGAATCGAATTATGCATTAAATAGATTCGATTTTTGATTTCTCTCTAGTGCCGTTGAGAATATTTTAGCAATGATTTCATCATCATCATCTGCCTAGCCTTTTCCCAAGTACATAGGGGTCGGCTTCCAGTCAAGCCGGATTTAGCTGAATACAAGTATTTTACGAGGAGCGGCTGCCTACCCATTAACTGGGTAACACGATACTTATTGGCAAGACTGGAGTCCGATTTACTGGCTTCTGACAATCCGTAACGACTGCCAAAGATCCACAAATGACAGCCGGGACCAACGGCTTAACGTGCTTTCCGAGGCACGGAGAAAACTTGGTATGTTAAGATGGTCACCCATCCACAGACCAACCTTTGCAAGCGTTGCTTAATCTTGAAGATCAACCCGTTCGGCTGTTATTATCTAGCTACGAGCTCCTCATTTAGCAATGATTTAATTGGATAAAATAGTGCGCAGGGAGAGCCGCGGGCGGCAGCTAGAAACTATTTCTAGTATATACAATTAAAAAGGCAGAGTTTTCCCATTTGGAATTTTTCAGCTGTAGCCTGGAGCTTATGTGCCCGTTTGATGACAATAGACTCATCATATGAGACTCAAACTTCAAACGTTACTAGGAATACACAGCTGCAACTACCTAATAAAGGTGCATCTGTATCTCTGTGCTCTGCCCGTAATGATAGATGTGATATTATGATACGTAAATCAAGTAATTTTTAATGTTTTCCAAAACAGTCGATACATCGAAAAGAATCGTGCGCGCAAGCGTCTTTGATGCACTGCAAACGGAGAAGCCCCGACAGCTTCCTGCTCATTGTAAGGAGAATGGATGTGGAATCCTCCTTCGTGGAGCATTGGACAAAAGTGCATGTACAGGTAGTGCGGCCCTGATTCAATGTTGGGTGTATCTTGTACTATTATTATACTTACTACTAGTTGACCCGCGCAACTTCGTTTGCGTCACAATTTTCATTACTGCACCGCTCCTATTAGTCTTAGCGTGATGATATATAGCCAATAGCCTTCCTCGATAAATGGGCTATCTAACACTGAAATAATTTTCAAATCGGACCAGCAGTTCCTGAGATTAGTATAGATTTAAATTAATCATGTATGGAGGTAATGGGTGTAATGAAAGAAAAGAAAGTAAGAAAGATAAATAGTTTATACCACCCAAACAAACGCACATTAAAATTACATTATTTTGTTGTGGTGTTTTTGTTTTAAGAAAAACTTCGTAAAATAACCTAAATTTTGTCCACATATTATGCTAAAATTTTTGCCATATTATACTCTAGAAAAAACTACCAAAAATCTTCCAAACCTACTTAAAAACATTGAATCGAAAGTCGACAGGAAACGTATCCCTCCCAGCCGAGCAGGTGAGAGGTGCGACAATGCGTTGAACAAACGGCGAGAACAAACATGGCGTGTTTGATCAGGGATTGTGACACGTTGCAGTCACTGGGATATGGTTAAGACAATTTAGAGACGAAAGAATTTGTTGAGGAGGAATGGGACCTTGTTATCTTTATTACAAGCTCTGTTCCTGGTGGTATTTCCTATCCTATCCTTACTTATAGCGTTATATATATAAAAAACCGTTACTGACTAAATAAGTTACTAACAAAGACTGCATTGCCGAAACTACTAGTCGTAAATAGCTGAAATTTAGGATGTAGCCAAGAGGATCATTGGCAATGAGAGGCTCGTCGCGACGAAGCTCCAAGGTCTTGAGCATCGACGACGAGTTGCTAGCTTGTCGGTTTTCTACCGGTTGCATTTTGGGGAATGTGCGACGGAATTGCATAATTTAATTCCGCCAAGCCCGTTCCATCATCGGACCACAAGACGAACGGCGATGCGCGACATCGACATTGTTCTGCAAGCAATATGCCTTGCCCACTGTCACTTTAGTTTGGCGATCCTTCGGGCTGCGTCGGTAACCTTGGTTCGTCCGGCAACCTTGGGTCATTATTCCTGATTCGATCACGCAAGGAAACTCCAAGCATTGCCCTCTCTTTTGCCCTTTGAGTGATTTTAAGCCTTCTGATGAGGCCCATTGTGAGCGACCAGCAACCATTGTGAGATAAGATATACGAACAATAAACTTCTAGCCTTGCTTGACTCCTTAGCATGCAAGTCTGTATCACCTCTTCTGTTCAAAACGCTGGACAACCTTAGTAAGTTTTCGTAATGAGAATCGTTTTAATGATAACGCTTTTCTATACATGATGTTGAAGAAATTTGCTGGAGTTGTTAACACGCGGTTGAGCTACATAAAGTTGAAATGGGAAACTCTATCCAGAAGGAAAGAAAACCTTCGCAACGGAAAGAGTACAGTTGAGATTCCGTTATCCGCACTTAGACTCCCATTCGCTCCGTTGTGCTTGGGCAAGGTTAGCCAGCGAAGCTACGCATATAGGTTTCGCTAAGCGCCCTCGTAGTTCCGAGGATGTTTGCACGTCGGGTAGCAAAGACCTCATTTCTAGAACGAAGTCGGCGACTGATTTCTCGGCATCGAACAACCTCTGTACATTGGGCTGTCTATAGCAACTATCATCATCATCATCATTTCAGCCAATTGGCGTCCACTGTTGAATGTAAGCCTCCCAAAAAGAGCCAACCATCCCGGTCTTGTGCAGTCCGCGTCCATTCGCTGCCATCCACCTTTTTTAAATAATCGATCCATCGTGCCGCAGTACCTATATTGAAAATATATTTTTCTAGGGGGCAATGACCCGTAATTATACCTATTATTATTCGGGGGGTATTTCGACTTGGGTTGAGAAGTCGCTTGGTTATTCGCAAGTATAGGCTTAACATTGCCATTTTTGACTGCCTGTAATTTGTAGCCCGTGATTATTTGTTGTCTTGAAGTTCAATCGATCTGTAACAAATTCATGTACGAATCAGTGTGAAAGGTAAGAGGAGAAGTGGGTACCGGTCCATCAGTATCATTTCGGAAAATCTCTTCGCGAGTTTGTCTCTGGCGTCATTGCTTGGGGATCTATAGTTTCCTATGATCCACTGAAGGGTGCCACCCGCAACGGCTAATTTTTGGCCCTGAGCTGTTACTTCACTGGAAATTGAACAAATTTTAGCCATGCCGGAGCATGGAAATGTCGTGGCTTCTTTAATCAATTCCTCACTAAACTGTTTGGAAAAAATGTGGATTATAAACTTAAATGTTATTTTAAGTACGCAAAAACCCATTTTATTATGTTTTTTACAAAATTATGGTGTAAAAATACAGTTAAAAAGATAAAATAAATACAAAAATAATAGCTGTTGCTGGCCGGGGATCGAACCATGAGTCAGTCGTTAAAACAGACATTTTTGAATATTACTCATCCTCCAAAGCACATAGCGTGATAATATATAGCCTAAAACCTTCTCCTGACCAGAACGAACACAACAAAAAAATAATTATCGAAATCGGTCCAGCCGTTCACGTGTGATGCGATGACTAAGCCTGACCAGAAAAATAAAAAACCTCGCCGTATTGCGGAATTTTTAAGAACTAATTTTCGTCATACATTTTAATAGAAGATTGACAGTTAAAACACGAAAGCGACCTCCTGACAGGTTTATTATATTTCTGGTCAGGTTATACATTAGTTTAGATCATAGACTATTACTTTGGATAGTGCACTTTTTAACCTTTGTAATTATTAATCTTAGAAAAATCATAGACAACATAAAAAAGACATTTACGTTTTCGATAACCTATAAAGTAAATCTTAGAAATTGTTTTCAGAAATACAATAGTTTAGAACATAGACTACTAATAAATTTATGAACGCACGCGTAAATGTTAATCATTTGTCATTATTTTTTAACGCATGTCAACCATTACTAAATAGTATTTGACAGGATGGACAACAAATGTTAAACAAAGTAACATTAGGGGAAAATGATCATCTTTTATAATTATGTTTTCGTCGAGTTTTCATTATTTTTAAGATGTATTCTGCTATTCGGGGCGGGGACAAATCCAACGAACCAAAAACCATGAAAATTGGTCTAGCCGATCTCGAGTTATAAGTGTTGTAACAAACCCGTCTTTGTTTTATATATTATATAGATATAAAGCTGAAGAGTTTGTTTGTTTGTTTGCTTGAACGCGCTAATCTCAGGAACTACTGGTCCGATTTGAAAATTATTTCAGTGTTAGATAGCCTGTTTATCGAAGAAGGCTTTAGGCTATATCACGCTAAGACCAAAAGGAGCGGAGCAATAATGAAAATTGTGACGCAAACGAAGTTGCGCGGGTCAACTAGTATATCAATAAACGAGTGGAATATCTTCGGATTCACTCGTGATGTTCCGACCAATCACACCATTAGCTACCTTTCAACGATATCCTATCGAAATGTCGAACATAATTATAATATTCCCACTCATGGCTCACACAATAATTCCTTAGATAAAGTATAAAACGAGCTACATAGATAATTCTGAGTGTTTGTATGTATAGTCATGTGTTATTCTTTATCTGTGCCTACCTGAGAGCGAGGTGTTGATGTTTGTTTATCTAGAGAAAACATTCCTTATGTCATTGGACCAATGACTCATAATAAACACCAATCTAATGACATCAGTCATAGTTTTTTAGGTATGAGGTTTCCGGCGACTGGGACCGCAATGAACTAGAACCGCGGTCCCAGTTGCTGGATTCATGAAATTATAATATTTTTCTTTCACGTACCATACGTACAGTCAAACGAAAAAATGTTAATTAAGTGATAATTAAATAAATAACTTTGATTCAAAAATATCATTTATTAAAATAATTTATGTTCTTGTTATTAAAAAGAAAAATTAAGAGTATTTTAAATATTTTAATCGGTCTCTAAACATCCTGGGGTGGGCCTGAGCCGATTCTGGGATGGGCACGGCCACCAGAAATATATACGCCTATGCTCGCTGCTCGCCAACTCGCTTCGAGTTTCAAGTTTTATTTGCTAATCGCTGATTGCCAATTTATAGGTGTCAATTCTATTGCTTGCACAAGCAATAGATGCGAGCTGTGGATGCGAGAAATGGAGGCGAGCTTTGGATGGTCGCGAGTTGTAAAACTATGTGCAGGGCAGTGCATGCCTTTCCTATTGTCGATACGTCGCATAGCTCGAGCTGCGCATCTTCCTCGCACAGCTACCGTGCGAGGAAGATGCGCATTTTCATCGCGGCGCATTTTCATCAGCACATCTTACTTGCTCCACTACATAGCTTAGCTTCAATGGAAACGGTCATATAATTTTCGCAGCATAGCTACATAGTACAAAAAAGAAAAAAGGAAAGACACTCTAAGATTGGAAGGCGGGTGTCAATTTGTATAAGGAAAACGAGGATAAAATCAACTCTCACAAGATGAAAGGTTTAATTCATCAAAAGTACTGCAGGAATAACTTTTTATGACTAATACCATCAACAATTCCATTACGAGTAAAAGCACATTATTACAAACGTGTACATTCCTTAATGGCTATCATAACCAGATACATTACTTATGGGCCATGACAACACGTGACGATACATTAGAAAGCTGTCATATTAAGATGTCTTCAATATTATGACTCTTGAATATTTAAGAGAAAAAAACATTTTTGTTGGTATTGGCTATAAAAATTGTTAGCAAAAAAAAATTAAACTTTTTAACAAAAAAAAAAAAAAAACAAAAAGTTTTTGTTTGTTAATTTTTTTTTTTTTTTTTTTCACATACACAGCGTGCCGGCGTGATGTTATGTTATGAATTGGTGTAAACAATCAACAGACATGCGATTTCAGAAATCCCGATCCATTTGCTATCATTTATTGGAGAGTTCCGTTGCCTAGCTCCGAAGTTCTTCATCAGATCTTCACCAAATTTAAATGGAACCAGTCCAAAAAAATATTCTTCCAAACAAAAAAAAAAGAATCATCCGAATCGGTTAAAAATTGGCGAAAATATCGCTGAACAAACATTTTTCATGGGATCCCATCATCATGGGGTCCTGACTTATACCTATCATCATCAGCTCAGTAACATGAGATGATGATTACCAGGCACAAATATCTGAATTGCGTTAAAAAGTTTATGAAAAACAGTGTATGTGCTTATAAAATTTGAGGGTTTCCCTCGATTTTCATGGGATCCTAATCTGATTCTAACTTGGTGACAATGGGACCACCTCAGGAGTATAGGCTTTCGAATAAAAAATAATTTTTGAATTCGGTCCAGAATTGGCGGAGAAATCGGTGAACATACATAAAAAAAATACATACAACCTAACATAGAGCCTCCTCCTTTTTGAAGAAGTCGGTTAAAAAGGCCACTTTACGCTACCCGCCAGCCTTAAAACTATATTTTTTGCGATAAAGATGAAAATTAAATTTGTCAGATTGTTGTTTAATTAATAAAGTGGCCTTTTTAGCCCCAAGGTTCTTTCTTATTCATAATCTCCCGCATAAGTTTATCGACATAGCTCGAAAGATCGCCGAACTGAAGTGGCAGTGAGCAGAGCACATTGCTCGCAGAACAGATGGTCCATGAGGCCGAAAAGTTCTGAAGTGGTGACTGCGTACCGGAAGACACAACGCTGGAAGGCCTCCTACAAGGTGGACCAATGACCTGGTGAGGATCGTGGGTAGTCAATGAATGCGAGACGCTCAGGTCCGGTTGTTGTGGCGTTACTTGGGGGAGGCCTATGTCCAGCAGTGGACGTCTTTCGGCTGATATGATGATGATGATAATCTGTCTAGTATTTATCCCAGTTATGTAGAGTTCAACTTCCAGCCAAAATATGCTATCTGACCTTAATAAATGGTACAGGTATTGGTCACACTGTTACTGGTGGAGCGATATCCCTTGTTGAGCCGGGCTGCTGACTACCCGTAACGACTCTCAAACTATTCTATGAAGATGGATCTCGGTATCCATCCACGAGCCAACCCTCAACAAGCATTGTTTAACGGTGAAGATCGACCAGTGCGGCAGTTATACTTAGCCTAAAGCCCTACAACTCTTATTTTAAAGCTCGATATTAACCAGCACTTAACATGGAAATGTTCTAACCATTCCCCTTATCTCTTCTATCCAACATTTTAAATAAAAAGTCGGAGTTCATAGAGTAATATTTTGAGTCATCTCGCTCGAATACTTTAAAATTTAAGGGTAATCTTAACACGGTTTTAGTTTTTCTACAGTAGTTCACTGAGCGATAAAACTTGGGGCCATTAGAACAGCGTTTTTGTTCATTAAACATAAATATTTATACAAGTAGTGATGTTTTAACCAATCATCATCATCATGTGCCTAGCCTTTTCCCAACTATATTGGGGTCGGCTTCCAGTCAAACCGGATTTAGCTGAATATCAGTATTTTACGCGGAGCGGCTGCCTGCCAGACCTCCACAACCATAGATATAAGAACAAACTGTTTTTTATATTTCTGTGTCCACAACCCATTAACTGGATAACTTCATGGTAAGACTGGAGTCAGATTAACTGGCTTCTGACTATCCGTAACGAATGCCAAAAATATACAAATGACAGCGGGAACCAACGGCTTAACGTGCTTTCCGAGGCACGGAGGAAACTCGGTTTGTTCAGATGGTCACCCATTCACAGACCAACCTTGGCAAGCGTTGCTTAGCCTTAAAGATCGACCCGTGCGGCGATGTTTTAACCAATGATACGCGCGAAATAAAGGTTTATGGTACGGAACCCTTCGCGTGCGAGTCCGACTCACACTTGACCGGTTTTTTTTTTATTCTAAAATTTCATAGCAAAATAACAGATACAATTTAAAATTTCAATAAAACAACAAAAAGCAGACCTTATTGTTATTTTTTAGAAATAATATAGTGCTGTTGTCACATCTCCATTCCATTCTTTCTTAGTTAGGCGTTTGTCGCTATGCCATTTTGCAATCTGTTGCTCTGTTCATAGAACCCTTCTTTAAAAGTTCAAATACCACAAACTCTCAGTGTCCCATTACCATTGATTTGTCTGTACACTCAGCTTATTAAGATGTAAAGTATATTTTGCTTGTGTATAAAGTTAAAATAAAAAATATTGAAATAAATCTGGCCAAGTGCGAGTCGGACTCGCTCGGAAAGGGTTCCGAACGATTTTCTTTTTTCTAACATGTTTTTTTTTTAACAATATACAATTCTTATAGATTTTCCAGCAATCTATAGGTAAAGATCCATTTTTTTCAAAATTTAAGGCTTAATAGTTTCGGAGATAAGGGGGGGGGGAATGGTCACCTTTCGTCTATTTTCTTGAATAACGTCAAAAATATTTATTTTTAAAAATATCGGGTAGGTCGGTATTTTTGCCTACTCGCTGTTCTCCTGGCCCCACACTAACCACCTAATGACCGCACCTCACGAGCTTTGTGAAGCGAGTGCCGCTCTGCTCTCCAGCCAGTCCAGTATAACTAGCTACACAATGACGACTCCTGAGGATGGGTGGGAAACTGGGAATGAGGTCGCCAATTTTAAAGATGCTTCTTTTCTCTTTTGTTTTATTTTTTGAGTTAACAATTTAATCATCATCTGCCTAGCCTTTTCCCAACTATATTGGGGTCGGCTTCCAGTCAAACCGGATTCAGCTGAATACTAATGTTTTACGTGGACGCCTACCAGACCTCCACAACCCATTAACTGGGTAACACGGTACTTCATGGCAAGACTAGAGTCAGATTTGCTGGCTTCTGACAATCCGTAACGACTGCCAAAGATCTACAAATGACAGCCGGGACCAACGGCTTAACGTGCTTTCCGAGGCACGGAGGAAACTCGATATGTTAAGATGGTCACCCATCCACAGACCAACCTTGGCAAGCGTTGCTTAACCTTGAAGATCGACCCGTGCGGATGTTATTATTTAGCCACGAGCTTCTCAGTTAATGATTTAATATTCATAGAAAATTGTCAATTTTTACACCCGTGAAATTAGATATTTCTTCAGAATTATCAATATCAATGGGTAGGTACTAGAAATTTTTGATAACTACAATTTAGTCACAAAATATAAATGCAGATCGAATTAACTTTCAAGCGGCGCGGCGTTGAATAACGTTGTGTTTTGTAGATTTTTAAAATAAAGTAACTAGAGCTATTTAGTGGAAAAAGTAAGTTTTTCTATATTTTTACTATTAAAATTTCATTTAAATTGATAGGGAAAACGATTTGATAAAGTTTAAAGTAAAAAAAACCGGCCAAGTGCGAGTCGGACTCGCACATGAAGGGTACATTCCGTACCATAAACCTTAATTTTTATTATTTGTTGTTATAGCGGCTATAGAAATACACAATCTGTAAAAATTTCAACTATCTACCTATTACGGTTCTTGAGTTTTTTTTTTTTTTGTAATGGGTTTGCTCTTGACTCTAGTCTATGTCAGATACAGCCCGCTGACAGACAGACGGTCGAACGGACGGACGGACGGACGGACGGCGGAAGCTTAGTAATTGGGTTCCGTTGGACACCCTTTGGGTACGGAACCCTAAAAACTGTAGATTTTTCTGTAGAAAATTCCACGTATTGAATTCATTTAAGCGTCAATCTACCCCACACCCTGAATACTTCAGTCCATCTAGTCGTGGTACCACTAACATTCTTTCTTACCTCACCTCCCCAAACATTGTCACTCACTTGCCCCAACTAATCGGCAATTAGAACATCGGAACGATAGCCAGCCAGGAGGCGTAAATACAAAGGCGGCTGCAACACAGACAGCCATATTCTGTGCTGCATTATGTTGCGGATAGCTTAAAGCAAGAAAAGTCAGCTTCCGTTTTAAATAATTCTATGTAAAATAGACCAAACATAAAATTAAAAAATAAAGCGCTTTAATTTCAGAATTATTGCGGTTTTAAACAGTAACTGACAGTTTGATATTTCGCATGAAAAAGGAAGTTGAGTCACTCCTGTCTGACACTTGTGATGAACTGTCCTAACTCAAAGACATAAGGTTGCCTTTTCGCTGTCACAAAAGCAGTGACGTCACTAAACGCTGATAGTTAGTTACACTTCAAGTAAATTTCCCTGTTAAGTTGTTTACAGAGTTGTACTGCTGTTTTCACTATGTTGTCATCCATATTGACACTCACCAGCCCCAACTAATCGCCAATAACAACATTGGAACGATAGCCAGGAGACATTCATACGTCACGTCACGCATTAAACATTGAGCACCGACCTAATTAAACCTGAGACTGCAAAGTATCATCACCCCAACTACATTGGGGTCGGCTTCCAGTCAAGCCGGATTTAGCTGAATACCATTATTTTATGAGGAGCGGCTGCCTACCAGACCTCCACAACCCATTAACTTGGTAACAATGGCAAGAGTCAAGACTGGAGTCAAATTTTACTGGCTTCTGACTATCCGTAACGACTGCCAAAGATCTATAAATGACAGGGCAGACCAACGGCTTAACGTGCTTTCCGAGGCACGGAGGAAACTCGTTATGTTAAGATGGTCACCCATCCACAGACCAACCTTGGCAAGCGTTGCTTAACTTCAAAGATCGACCCGTGCGGCTGTTATTATTTAGCCACAAGCTCCTCAATAATTCAGTCCATCTAGTCGTGGTATACTAACATTCTTTCTTACCTAACCTCCCCAAACATTGTCACTCACTAGCCCCAACTAATCGGCACTTAGAACATCGGAACGACAGCAAGGAGCCATTCATGACGTCACGCATTAAACTTTCATCAGCAACCTAATGAAACCTGAGACTGCCCATCTAATATTAACGCAGCCTCCCTGGCTTGTCATTTATACATCTGCCGCTGTTTCAAATTAACGCTGTATATTTTAAGGGGTTTTGATTAGTTTGGGGACGGAAGAATAGGTGGAATTGTTAAAAACTAGATGTTGCCTGCGGTTTTGCCCATAGTTTTGCCCGCGTGAAAGACGAAAATTATTACAAGAGAACATAATACGAGATCCTAATCTGCATAATGAAATCTGCAATCTATTTCTTTTTTCACGTAAACAAAAAATAAGACGATACAGTGTATTGAAAACTCGTTTCATTCAGCTAAATCCAGTTTGACTGGAAGCCGACCCCAACATAGTTGGGAAAAGGCTAGGCAGATGATGAGTGTATTGAAAACTCGTGTGACGTCACAAAGAACTGTGGGCAAAGTTGAATGGTACTTTGCGTGCGATTTTTTCCGCTCAGTCTGTGGTCTAATCCAATAAAATATTGTGGTTTAAGAAAACTGTTCTTTTCCTTCATCACCTAACTCGATATTATTTTGTTACTTTTATTTCCTCTCAGAAATAAATTTCTAATATACATGACATCATTATAATTTAACCACATTATCTGAATTTTTTCATCGAGAGTTTATTTATATATTTTTTTCTGGAGGAGCTCGTGGCTAAATAATAACAGCCGCACGGGTCGATCTTCAAGGTTAAGCGACGCTTTCCAAGATTGGTCTATGGATGGGTGACCATCTTAACATACCGAGTTTCCTCCGTGCTTCGGAAAGCACGTTAAGCCATTGGTCCCAGCTGTCATTTGTAGATCTTTGGCAATCGTTACGGATAGTCAGAAGCCAGTTAATTTGACTCCAGTCTTGCCATAAAGTACCGTGTTACCCAGAGAATGGTTTGTGGAGGTCTGGTAGGCAGCCGCTCCTCGTAAAACACTGATATTCAGCTGAATCCGGTTTGACTGGAAGCCGACCCCAATATAGTTGGGAAAAGGCTAGGCAGATGATGATGTCAACTTAACGAAATAATCACGTACATTTACAAATCTCTGAACAAACCTACCATACAAAGATTTTCGTCCCCTGCCAGTGTAAGTCTAAAATTAAATGGCCGGTAGCAGACGGCTAAGCACCACTTAGCCAGTTCGGAAATCCGATGCTCTTTTGTTTTTGGAGCACACCTCTTGGCAGTAATACTTACTTTTAATCCTCACTTAAACGCCCGATTACCTGGAAAAGAAGTTAAGTCAAGATTAAACTTGGTCTATTAAACCAGAGGGAGGTTGGGGACGATTGGACCACTTGATGTCGGGAATTCAAATGATATATTTTTTTGTTTATTTATAGTGTAACTTATTATTAACATTCGATTCCTGTTTAATACATAAATAATTAACTAACTATGCACATAAAATTGATCAAAAATATGTTCCCCTTATATGTTAAACCCTAAAAATTCTCCAGATTGCTGTCGAATGGAAGAATGCCCAAAAAACATCTGTCTGTAACTACCTATTTTTTTTTTTGCACGAAGTATGGATCAGTGTATTTCGTTTATGAAACCGTTATAAAATCATATTTAAAACATAAAAATATTCAAATGTGCAAATAAAATCTGAATTTCTAACACAGCTAACCTCATTCAAAAGTTACCTTTTAGTCTAGTGACCAAAGCCTTTTATTTGACCTGGCAATACACACGGTGCGTTTTGAATCCTTTTTTGCAATTGAATTTATTTAAAAATAGAACACATTCCTGCAGGTTTTCTGATCCTATTCAATTTATTTGAATTACAAACTCGCGTGGTACGAAAAATATTTTTTATAGAAAATAAAATATTTGCCGACTGCGAGTCAAATGTTTCATCTGACAAATAACATACCATTGTGGTTTAAATTACTTTTGAAATTGTTTTTATTTAGAAAAACATTGAATGGTTACAGACTGTCTGGATGTTCGTGCATATTTTTTAAGTATGCAGTAGGTAAACGAGTGTCAATTCTCCATTACTAATAAGATATACGATCGAATCAAATGAATGAATTTATCCGCAGGACACAGTCCGATGAATTGCCAAACTGAAGTGGCAGTGGGCAGGGCACGTAACTCGTAGAACAGATGGTCGAAGGGGTCGGCAGGTTCTGGAGTGGAGACCGCGTTGGAAGGCCTCCCGCAAGATGCCCCAATGACCACGGGAATACGATGGATGGGAGACGCGCAGGGCCGGTCGACGTGGCGACACGTGAGGATGGCCCTTGTTTAGCAGTGGACGTCAAAGAACGTAAAGATGAGGAATAAGATAGTTCTATATATAACTTAGTGTCTTTGTTTCATTACTCAACAATTGAAATGGCCATCGTTCATCTACTCACTACCCTTTAAAAATATCTGGCCAAGTGCGAGTTGGACTCGCGTGAAAAGGGTTCCGAACGAAAATCTTTTTTTTAACATGTTATTTTAACACTATAGAATGTTTATAAATGTAATCTATAGATAAAAAGCTATTATTTTTCAAAATTTTAGACTCAGTAGTTTCGGAAATAAGGGTCTTTTGGAATTGTCATTTTTCGTCTAACTTCTTGAATAACTTCAAAATCGTTTATTTTAATATTTTGAAGTGGTTGTTACAGGAGTGTTTTTATTCGATAGATGAGTTCTTTCAAAAGTGTCCCTTTAAATTCTATACAATAAAGCACACACATATTTAATTGTTTAGTAGATATATTTCCATAAATTGACGAAATGTTAACTAACCTAGTAATTAATATGTTAAGTAAAAACTTGTAATATTGCATGCTATATGTTGGCCAAATATGTGTTACTTAATATTGATAGGAACTTATACCTACCATATTTGATGCAATAAATAAATGAATTGAATTGAATTGAAAAAAATATAATTAAAACTCTCACAGTAAGCCCTGTCATTTGATGTCACACGATATTGTTTAAATACTTTTTTTTAATTTTCTAGTTTGACCCCAAAAAGTGACCCACATACTAAAAATCTAATAATTTATGTAACGCTTCCGTGTCTTGGTCACAGAAGTCCAGTACCAAATTTCAACAGAATCAGTCCTGTAGATCCGGAGAAAACTGGCTGTGACAGACGGACGGACAGACAGACAGACAGACACCCGAGTAATCCTATAAGGGTTCCGTTTTTTGTTCGGAACCCTAAAAACTGCAATATATTATTTACTCAAAACAAAATCCGTTCAAAATGAACGAACTCCACAATACAGTTTCAAAATTAAAGTTAAATCATTGTTTCGGTTTAAGTTCATCACTGTTGGCCTCTATAATGAAGAAATAAAACATTCATCGGAACAAAACATTCGTTCTCAAATAACTTCGATGAGAATCGAGCTTTTACTTAATTACTGCAATTACTTTGAGTACTCTTTCGTTCAGTATAAATACGACTGTGCTGAATATTTTTGGATACCTAAAGGAATAAAGGGCAAACAATGACATTATAAATGTTGCTTTTGAAATAATAAGCGTACTTTACAAACCAAATATAAAAGCTTCTTTTAATGTAAGTATTTATTGTAAAATTACTGCTGTTTGTAGTAGCTTTATTTACCATTTTATGAAGGTAAAAAGTATAATATCGCTTGTCAATACAGTGTCCAATGAACCCAAATACGGTAGTGTTATCTCGTTTAGTTCAGATATCCATATGTCTACATTTCGTTTGCATTATAAAACCAGCTTTATTGTATCTTATTCCTGTCTTTTTTCCAAAACTATATCTCAAATTCCTAAAAGGTCATAAGCTGGCCAAACCACCAGCCATCCCAAACGCAGTTCCAGAGTGGAACCTCTTCGCAGGACATGCTCACCTCTATATCAGCCCATAGTGCACAACCACCTTCACCATCCAGCATTTAAACGAGGCAAACAATAGAGCTGTACAATTTGCTCAATATTTACAACACAGTGACCAACTTGAATTTGACTCAATTGACAGGAAAATAAGAAGAGTATTCAGTTGCAATTCCAATAAATGTAATAACCGCTATATATTAATTTGGCGTCTCGATTAGAATCCACTCCGCATATGAACCGCAGCGGTCAGTACGCCGCAGACCGCAGCGACCACACGGAACATTGTGCCGAGCTCGGGGGCGAGTGTGAGGCGTGAAGGTCGAACTCTATAACTATATGACAGATATAGTACGAAAGTACATAAATTAACTAGTTTTTTCTTGCTTCGCCGGCGTGAAAATCAGAAATTATTCATCAATGGGCCTCATCAGAACGCTGAAAGTCACTCAAAGAGCAATGGAGAGGGCAATGCTTGATGTTTCCTTGCGTGATCGAATGAATGATGATATCCGCAAGAGAACCAAGATTACCGACATAGCTCGAAGGATCGCCAAACTAAAGTGGCGGTGGGCAGGGCACATTGCTCGCAGAACAGATGGTCGATGAGGTGAAAAAGTTCTGGAGTAGCGACAGCGTCGCGGAAGTTGCAACGTTGGAAGGCCTCCCACAAGACCTGGTGAAGGTCGCGGATAGCCAATGGTTGCGCCAACTTTGAAGATATTAGGGTTGTAAGCGTTTGGAAACACAGACGCAGGCAGAGAGTTCCGCTCCTCCAAAAGACTTACCTAGTTGAATAGCAACAAGGTAGGGATGATAAGATGCAGTGCGTTTGGATGTCCGATGGTAGAAGTGGGCCGGTGGGATGAGGTCGTGGAGTTCTTGGGCATACTCACTGAAGTAAAATCTGTAGAAGACCGACAAGCAAACCTTACGGCGCCGGCGGTGAGCCAAGCTATGTAGCTTAGCATCCACCAGTTTTACGGCACCGATGAGCCTCTTAGCTCTGCGTTCCACCGAGTCAAGCGCGGCAAGCTGATACTGAGCCATCCCAAAGGTGGCTACAATACTCCATGCAGGATCGGACTTGTGCTTTGTATAGTATGAAATAAGTACGGAAAGTTTTAAGGATATTACCATCAATTTAAAACCCAACAAAAATGGTAATAGATCAATAAACGTTAGGGTTGACTTTAATTTCAAAATATTTAGGTTACTGCTGCCAATAAGCCGGTTCTCCTCAAGTTTTATTACATGTTTATCCAAAAAAGATAAGCTAAGAAATGCAAATACAAAATAGTATGCGAGATTATTATGTGGACACATTTCAACGTTCAGACAGACGTTAAATTCAGTTCAAACATCAACATAAAACGGCACTTTATTTTAAAATGACCCAAATAAATTCATTATAGACGTAGACGAACGCAATAAAAAATTTAAACGACGGTCGATCCTAAAATATTATCAAGGGGCTGAAAGGACTGCCACAAACAAGGTATAATTATTTGGTATCGCAAAATGTGGGTCGTTTTGGCGGAAAAGGGGCATTTCATGGTACGCCTAATGTCGGTCCACCACCCAAATAGAGACCTCGTTGACCTCAAACGAAGTTTGAATTACAAATTAAAGTGACCTCTGTCACACCAACACGAAGTTCTCCGCAAGTTTGGTCACAGTTCGTTTTTAATTACTTGTTTTATTTTATGTGTCTTGGACTCTTGGCCAGTTTTGACCCTCGTTTCTGGTGTAATTAAGTCGGGCACGGGGAATAAGAATGTCCTTGAATATTTTAGAAGGCCAAACTATGCATGAGGTTGTAGTATAAATTAGTTTTCTTCCCGGAAAATGTGTCAAGTTCTATAATGGTTTTGAAAATATCTTTACTAAGACTAAAACTGAAATTACGAAACGTTGTCCACTATTACATACATGGAAGAAGCCTGCAAGGTTTCGAGACGCTGAGTTATGAAATAAACTCTAGAAATTCCTTAAAAATAAATTGGCCGTTCCTCTAAGCTAGCACGTTGGAGTGCATTTAAAAAACATACTAACACATCTAAATAAATAAAGCTGGTAGCTTTGGAATCTTCGCACAAGATAAAACAAAAACCTTTTGGCAATAAAATTATTTAAATTATGTTTGAATGCAGACTTAGCTTCAAATGCAAATGTTCAATCAATACCACAGGTCAATACTCCAAACACTAATAATGACGTAGCAATAGAACGAAAATTAAACCAATAAATCAAAAATAACAGCCGACAGACCGCTTGACTGAAATTTGAAGCTGTTTGCATACGATTTAGTTTCCAATTCAGATGCTAACGACGACGAATGAAATAAAATACGAGTGAGACCGACTGCAAGCTCCAATTAGGTCACTTTACGATGAATCTATAGGCTATATATCATCACGCTAAGACCAATAGGAGTGGAGCAGTAATGAAAATTGTGACGCAGACGAAGTTGCGCGCGTCAACTAGTCTATACTATTACATAAAGCTGAAGAGTTTGTTTGTTTGCTTGAACGCACTAATCTCAGGAACTGCTGGTCCGTTTTGAAAAATTATTTCAGTGTTAGATAGCCTATTTATTGAGGAAGGCTATAGGCTATATATCATCACGCTAAGACCAATAGGAGCGGAGCAGTAATGAAAATTGTGACGCAAGCGAAGTTGCGCGGGGCAACTAGTACTAATATATAAAGCTGAAGAATTTGTTTGCTTGAACGCACTAATCTCAGGAACTGCTGGTCCGTTTTGAAAAATTATTTCAGTGTTAGAAAGCCCATTTATCGAGGAAGGCTATAGGCTATATATCATCATGCTAAAACCAATAGGAGCGGAACAGTAATGAAAATTGTGACGCAGACGAAGTTGCGCGGGTCAACTAGTTATTTTTAAATCCTCCGAAGTGGAGTTGAATTTTCTATTCATATAAATATAATTGAAGTGTCTGTTTGTAATAACAAAATATCATCTTTTTATTACATGTGTACCTATAACAAAACACATTCTTTTATTTTTTATCAGTCTGTGTGTATGTATGTTCTGGGTAATCTCCGAAACGGCTAGATCAATTTTGACGGGACTTTCACTGGCAGATAGCTGGTATAATAAGGAGTCAATCACACGACACTACAAACGTTTTTATCATAAGAAAAAAAATAGGGTTACGTGCAAAAAAAAAAAAAACCCATTTTAACGCAGTCGAGACCGCAGGCAGAAGCTTGTAATTTAGAAATCTTCGGAAATGGAGTTGAATTCAAAATATATCCATTAACGAACTGAATTAACAAATTACGAGTTTAGGGGATTTTTACTAGGAATCGTATTAGAAAATGTAATACTAGTAAATGGATTACTTACTGCAGTTTTGCTTCTGATTAATTTATATGGCTTTCATTCGGAAACTTTTATTTTATAGTGGATGTTTGAAAAGGCGCACTGATTGGAAATCGCATACAGCAGTTCCAGAAAAAGAAGATTCTATCATCAGAACACACAAACAAATTTTTAATAATACAATTATTGCGCTTGGACGTGGCATATAAAAAAAACTACCATCTTAGCTTTTGCTGGGCGACAGACCGCAGAGACAAAAAGCGAGTGGTAAATTAAAAGAATGTTTTTAATAGAAGATACCATACTAGCTGACCCGCGCAATTTTCTCTGCGTCACAATTTTCATAACTGCTCCGCTCTTATTGGTCTTAGCGTAATGATATATAGCCTGTAGCCTTTCTCGAAAAATGGGCTATCTAACACTGAAAAACATTTTTCAAATCGGACCAGTAGTTCCTGAGATTAGCGCGTTCAAGTAAACAAATAAACTAACTCTTCATCAGCTTTATACAGGGTAATTTAAAAAATACCCGAAACCTCTTAATCTTGACTTCGTATCATGACGCTGAACAACATTTGTTCTACGACTTTTCAAAATTCGAAACATTTTTATTCCATACAAAAAAATATAAACATAGTCTAAATTTTGCATATTCTTTATGAGGCGGCCCACGAAAGGCCGCCGCCAGGTTGGCGGCGAGTGACTGAGTGCGCGCGCGCGCGTAGTATACGCGAAATAAACAGACTTCAAATAAATTAAAACAAATTGTTTTTGGCTACATTGATTGGTTGAGGTCAAAGTCGTAGAACAAATGTTGTTCAGGGTCATGATACAAAGTCAGGATTGAGAGGTTTTGGGTATTTTTTCAATTTCCCTGTATATTAGTACTAGTTGACCCGTGTAACTTCCTCTGCGTCACAATTTTCATTACTGCTCCGCTCCTATTGGTCTGAGCGTAATGATATATAGCCTATAGCCTTCCTCGATAAATGGGCTATCTAACACTGAAAGAATTTTTCAAATCGGACCAGTAGTTTCTGAGATTAGCGCGTTCAAGCAAACAAACAAACTCTTCAGCTTTATATATTAGTACTAGTTGACCCGCGCAACTTCCTCTGCGTCACAATTTTCATTACTGCTCCGCTCTTATTGGTCTTAGCGTGATAATATATAGCCTGTAGCCTTTCTCGATAAATGGGCTATCTAACACTGAAAAAATTTTTCAAATGGGACCAGTAGTTCCTGAGATTAGCGCGTTCAAGTAAACAAACAAACAAACTCTTCAGCTTTATATATTAGTATAGATATAGATTAGTATAGAAGTACAGATTCCATTGATAAAACTATGTTTTATGCAAAACTGATCTAACCACAAAACAACAGTTTATTTCAGCGCGGATTTAACAAAAGCGTTCGCCACTGTCCCGTAGTTAATCTCAGAGAAGAGATCGCCCGGAGCACTTCTAAAACTTTATACATTTCTAACTAAACTCCACGAAAGACTGAACCTTAAAAAAGACAATTACTCTGTTCCAACACAACTCTCAAAAGACCCTTGCAGATAAATTGAACGGCGATTAAAATTAATACAGCGGAAATTCAATTTTTTTCCCGTCAGAAGAAAAGTCAATTAAACTATATGTTTAATTTAATTTTACAAACATTTAGGGTCCAATTAGTGGTTTGGGGTCAATTAGAGGCTTTTGTTTAAATAATTTTGGGCATAATAGAATGATTGTTCTATTATGTTTTGGACAGTGGCCGTAATGGCCGTGTCAAGCTCTTTGACAAGGGACTGTTTTTACGTTTGGAGAATAATAATGTGGGCTTTTGTGATACTTATGATTTGAAGCGATATTTAATGTACCATTTTGATGTTAGGGATAAGTGTTCTGGCAGAGACTGAGGGTCTTCAGTTCCGAATGGTAACCTAACTCTTTCACTATGGTCATTGAAAATTATTTTTTTTTTTTTTTTTTTTTTATGGTCAATGATTGAATTGCTAAATGCTTGAGCGACAAAAACTATTTAAAAATTACTAAACGCCGATATGTTTTTTTACCCCGTTTAATAAATTACGAAGCATTCAATTTTATAAGCAAACTCATACGCAAAAAAAAACTGGCTTAGAGCGAGTCGCACTCGCACACGATGTGTTCCCTACCATAAACCTTAATTTTTATTATTTGTTGTTATAGCGGCAATAGAAATAAAAAGAAAAAATTTGAAAATTTCAGCTGTCTACCTATTACGGTTCTTGAGATACAGACTGCTGATAGACAGACGGACGGATGGACGGACGGACAGCGGAGGCTTAGTAATAGGGTTCCGTTGGATACCCTTTGGGTACGGAACCCTAAAAACGGCCACAAGACGCGGTACAATCTTTTAATAACAGCAATCACGCTATAATTACTTCGCGGTCTTTTCCCCGTTCTCCCCTAAATCAATCCAACCCATTCCCCCTCTCCTTGAGTCAGAGCTTCTGATAATGGCTCACGATGGCCGCACGTACAGTCGTACACACGCACTGGGTTACACAGATCTAATAGAGATAATGATTGATTCATGTAGACCTACAGTAATCCGTTACTGCCTCGTTGTTGGTGTCAAGTAGCAAGCGACACGGTGGTGATTTGGTTTTGAAGCCCAGGTCAGGAAAAACTGGCCAAGTGCGAGTTTTTTCGCACTCGCACACGAAGGGTTCCATACCATAAACCTTATTTTTTTATTATTTGTTGTCATAGCGGCAATAGAAATATACAATCTGTGAAAATGTTAATTGTGTACCTATTACGGTTCTCGAGATACAGCTCGCTGACAGACAAACGGACGGACGGACAGTGGAGGCTTAGTAATAGGGTTCCGTTGGTTACCTTTTGGGTACGGAACCCTAATAATAGTTATAGGGATGCAGTGTTTTTATATCCGTGTTAGACATAACTTAAATTAACTACACCATGTCGAACGAATGTCGAACGAATTAAACTAAAAAAAATTCATACACCAAATTGTTAACAAAATATTCTAATGTAATAGATATTTTTTTCAAAAAATTACGATTAGCCGTTAAGACGTGATTCTCATTCAGCTACTCTCAGGTATCTCCGCCTTAAGCAATTCTCTGTTAAGATTTGATCCCGTGACTGAATATGGTCGGGAGGATTGTTTTAAAGTAGAAATAGTAATTATTTTCAGGAATAATATTTTATTTTTTGGGTAGTCAGAAGCCAGTTAATCTGACTCCAGTCTTGCCATGCAGTACAGTGTTACCCAGTTAATGGGTTGTGGAGGACTGGTAGAAAGCCGCTTCGCGTAAAATACTAGTATTCAGATAAATCCGGTTTGACTGGCCGACCCCAATATAGTTGGGAAAAGGCTAGGCAGATCAGGACATTTTTACATCCGAAATAGCTCGCACGCCGTGCAAGCCTTTTCTCTTTCATCGTGCGCACAGCTAAGGAGTATAATTACCTGCCGGAGTCTGTATTCTCTGGTAGCTACAATCTGGGTGTCTAAAAAACCTTTCTAATCGAGTTTATTCTATAGATAGCCCTCTTATGTGAGTTTTCATACAGCAAAAAATAATCAAAATAAACGAGTTGCGTCCAAATATATATTTTTTAAATATAGGTAAAGAGTATCCTTCCGGATTTACGCTTAAACGTTTTTTTAGAAATTAGGCTGGTTTTGTAGGTACTGAAAGGCGTTCAAATTAAAATCTTTATATCATTTCAGAACATGTCCAAATGTAGGAAAATAAGAGACGTTTGTGACAGTTTGCGAATGTCATGCAAAAAAAATACCGGCCAAGTACGAGTCGGACTCGCACACGAAGGTTTCAGTAACATAAATCTTAATTTTATTATTTTTTGTTATAGCGGCAATACAAATACACAATCTGTGTAAATTTCAACTCTCTACCTATTACGGTTCTTGAGATACAGCCCGCTGACAGACAGACGAACGGACGGACATTTTACATTTGACATTTTTAGGGTTCCGTACCCTTCAGGTACGGAACCCTAAAAAGGAGGCAGTTCACCGCAAAAAAGCCACACTGTCTCAAGCCTTTATTGCTCTACAATACAAGTATTCCCACGGGAGGTAGCTAGTTAATAG
Organism: Lacanobia oleracea; assembly: GCA_950371165.1. Classification (NCBI taxonomy): domain Eukaryota; kingdom Metazoa; phylum Arthropoda; class Insecta; order Lepidoptera; family Noctuidae; genus Lacanobia; species Lacanobia oleracea. Next base: position 2,396,169 of record OX493409.1, read on the forward strand.
ACGCACCAGATTACGATACAGATAAACATAATTAATTAATTTGTTTGAAGACGCGGCGTACGCGGATTTGTAATTACCTTGTACGATTGGAACAGTTAATTGGGTAGCTATACTATTTGCAATGGTGCTCTTTTGCCAAATCAGCGTGAGATAACGAAAATATCCTATGATCATCTCATGCAGTTGTCGAGTATGAGATTATCAGCGGTGATGACAGCAAACAGAATCTAGAAAGAAAGAAAGAAAAGAAAAGAAAGAATCTCATAGAGAACAAGTTAACTAATGTTAGCAAAGGCTTAAAAGTTAATCTGCTAGCCTTTATTAAAAAAAAACGGTCAATTGCGAGTCGGATTCGCACACAAAGAGTTCCGTACCATAAACCTTAATTTTTATTATTTTTTGTTATAGCGGCAACAAAAATACACAATCTGTGAAAATTTCCACTGTCTACCTATTGCGGTTCTTAAGGTACAGGCCGCTGACAGACAGACGGACGGACGGAAAGACAGCGGACGCTTAGTAAAAGGGTGGTAACCCTTTGGGTACGGAACCCTAATAAATTTGCCCAACAATATTGGGGTTTGCTTCGAGCCTACAAAAACTTTGCCCCACATTAGGAATTACTCTTTTATCGTGGGTTCGTTCACAAACATACAAACACACATACACAAACCGCAAATAGCCAAAACCGGAACAATTATCAGTAGGCCATTCAAATATTTTTTCCGTGCGGGAATCGAACCCGCAATACGCAGCGAGGCAGCCAATAGCTCAACCACTGCGCCCACCGTAGCCGGGACCAACGGCTAAACGTACTTCCCATGACACGGAGGAAACCCGGTATGTTGAGATGGTCACCCATCTACAGACCAACCTTGGCAAGCGTTAATAACCTTGAAGATTGACCCGTGCGGCTATTTTTATCTATCCACGAGCTCCTCTCAGAAACTGTCACAAATAGAGGCACACAACATCACCGCATCATTATCTGCCTCCGAGTTCGAGTGGTTTAGGCGTATACCTTGTGACCCGGGGGTCGTGGGTTCGATTCCTACGGGAAACATACTTTGTAAAGTTGTTTCCAGTTTGGTTAGGACATTGCAGGTTTGAATCACCTAATTGACTGATAGAAAGATGATTCCGTAGCTGCTTCGGAAGGAACGTAAAAGCCGGTGGTCCCGGCCGCCAAATGGCGGTCAGATAAACCATGTCAGAGGCCCTGGAGGCGGTTTAGAAACTCTGACACCAGGGTTTGTGAGGTCGGTTAGACCTTACTGCCCACACGATAAGAAGAATTACCAAGAAATTAAACGCTTCATGCATCTCCAAAATTGTCATCAAAACAGTTAGGTAGTTGTTAAACGCCATCTTATCTGACATAATTGCCCATACGGAGCACTGCATTCCACCTCTCTCATTAATAACTGAATCACAACTGGCAGTACCACACCAAAAGGAGCATACACCACTCCATAATTAATCCGCTCCCCATAAAACACGCACTGCGAACCACATAACTAATGTGACCAATAAATTGCCACAAATTTCAAGACAAATGAAACACATCGAGTCCACTGGACGAATACAATGGGACTTGGCGTCCACAAAATTGGATTGTCCGCGGACGAATCGCTCGGACAATCAAAGGAGTATTACCGATCGCTGTCCGGAACTGATCTCGTTAATTGCTGCCGCTTGGTCGCCCTACTGCGAATAATTGTTCCCATTGAACAATGAGTGGCAAAGGAACATGTATGGACGATATGGTAGAATAGGTTTTCATCACCTGTGCAGTTTAATAGAGAGCTTTTGTGAGCTGTTTCGTTTTGCAGGTTTTATTGGTACTGTTTGAAAAGACATAGTGATATTGTATCAGTGATAATATTGCTGTAAAGCGGAAATGTAAGACTACTCGACGTTGCGGAATTTGTCCGAAATAGTTAGCGTTAGCCCTGGAACGCAAAACAATTATTAAGAGAAAACCGAATGGGTTTTAGTCAGTAAGAGATACTCCCTTCCACCCGGAAATAAAGATTTGATAATTTAAAAAATAACCGGCTGGGTGTCACAACTGAAAAAAACTGAAAGAATCTAATTCGTCCATCAGACAGATTACCAAAAAATATTGGACATGTATTTTTACACGTCACTGGTAGAAGTTGCACCATCGCTATGACGTTACACGTTTTTTCAACATACTGTCTACTATATTTATTTTGTGTTTTCGAAAAACAATGAAAAAATCTGTTCAATAGTTTTTTGGAAATCTATCTGAGGGACTTATTAGATTCTTTCAATCTACTTTCGCAGTACATAAAAATAATACTTTCCAATCCAATTGTTACAGTATAATATAGTCACAATAAAAGTAGCTTTATTTGGACATCAACTTCAGAAATTGTCCGAAATGTCCTCGGCTTGAGGACGGCTTTGACAATGAGCGCTTTGAATGACGTCGAGTGGAGGAAGTGACGTAGACAGGACTTATTCTTCCATAGCTGACGATCATTGACCTAGTTAATATTTAATACACCCAATTATGAGCAGTATCTTTATCCTTTATTAGGAAGAAGGATTAAGATATTTTTCTTAGAAATTGATAAAACGAAGCGTAAAATAGAAGGACACTTTACAATACTTATACACGTTCCCACTGCTACGTCACATGCTTTCTGTTTATGAGAGAGAGTGAAAGATAATCTTTCACGCTGCAAATTGATGGGTGTCTCATATAAATTTATTCGTTTTGGCCGTACGACGTCCTTTACCGTTTCGAGAGCCGTTTTATTCGTGAATTAAATAATATTCCATTCAAATTTATTAACAACTGATATTTGAAACAGCGAGAGCCGATCCAGAACAGAGCTGAAACCGATCATGGTACGCAGTCAGGTTAGTTCCCCCCTCTGTAGCCCCGTACATGAGCGCATGACATTTTCATTGATGGATTGCGTCCTTCGCATGCGCTGCACACTTCCACCGGCAGCGGGGATCCAATCAGAGGCCAGCGGGCTTCGAAGACTTAAGCTGGACGTTGGTCGACCTCTTCGGCGCCGACGACGCGAAGGTGATCAAAATTAGTTTGGAATGATTTCTTAAAGAAAGTTGTTCAAATACATGGGCATTAGTTATGGATTGCTGTTGTATCTATTAAATTTACACCCACAAAGAACTAACAGCAAAACAAAAGGTCGGCAACAAAACAGAATCAACTACAAAATCCCAGACTATATCCTTTTGAAATCCTTTCTAATTATCGTGTAGTTACTATTTATGCCAGCATACTGCACAAGAGAGCCCATTGTTTGCCCTGTTTAGCCCCATATAACCCTGTATAGTCCTGTATTTTCCATACCTGCTCGTATTGGCAGTGACCAGCAAGCGGCTATAATGGGCCATAATTCATAACTCGTAGTTTGGCACAATAGCTGGGGAACAATTAGGGTATGTATTAAGATTGTTCGGTAATAAATCTGTTGTCGAACGATCGATTGAGAATGTATGGGATTCGGTTTGGTTATAGAACTTGAGATTGGAAGGTTCAGTGGTGTCCTGTTTATCATCATAGGCTTGGTCCACATAATCCAGCTCAAGGCAATGCTTGGAGTTTCTCTGGTGGATAGAATTCGCAACATGTTGAAGTGAATCAGCATGTTGAAGTGGGCCAGCCATGTCTGCAGATGAACAGACGGTCGATGGAGCAGACATGTGTTAGAGTGGGGACCACGTATGGGCAAACGTAGTGTCGGACGCCTTGCGGAGCGATGGATTGATGACTAAAAGAAAGTGGCTGGCAATGGATAGATACAGACTACTCAAGACCGGGATGGTTGTTATTAAGCAAAAAATTATTATTAAGCCACATTTGTTTATCGTCAACATCCATCTTTACGATTTTGCTAAACTAAAATGCCACCACAACACAAAATCAGCGCAAACCACCGTTAAAAAACTTACTAAAAACGTGTTGAAAACACTGCAACGCGGATACTTTTATGCCGGCACTAGTTTCAGTTGACAGCCACATGACGTTTTATCAAACGCCCCTATGCCACGACAAAGTCAGCTTGGCTTTTTTAATTCCATTTCATCCAACTTTCCAACCAGAAACACTGCCGAACCGCGCCGAGCTGGGAAAACAGTAAAAACTGGAAAATCCGTAAAAAAGTAATCGTTTCTACTAGTTTTTGCATATCACAGGAGTTTTGGGGCATTTCATAACCACTTCTGCATGCTCGTGCAGTCGTGCTTCAGGCAGTTTGAAGTTTTTCTTTTTATATTTCTTTTCGTTAAGACAATTGTTGCATGTAGAAATCGTAACCACTAACTATTAACGTTAAGCCGTGTACGCACGACAAAGGACCGTACCCAAAGGATAACCCACGGAATTCTATTACTAGCCTCCGCTATCCGTCCGTTTGTCTGTCAGCGGGCTGTATCTCAAGAACCGTAATAGGTAGACAGTTGAAATTTTCACAGATTGTGTATTTCTAGGTATGGAACCCTACGTGTGCGAGTCCGACTCGCACTTGGCCGGTTTTTTTCTTATGACCTTTCTTCTTTTTTTCTTCACGACTTAAGGGTTGAATGAGTTTGCGTGAAACTTGGCACAACCATGACTAAAGACCATCTCCAGATATGGGACAAAGGATACTTTTATCCCGGGAGTTTAATCTCTTTTGCTGGCACTTCTCTTGGCGTATTTGGCCAATTATTCGCGTCACTTGCTCAATACAAAATATATCTTATGATTTTTGTTAATAAGGTTACTCTTGTACTGCACAAGTGAGGCGAATATTTGGCCAATTGCGCCAAGTGAAGTGCAAGCGTTACGATATTTTTTTACGCTGGCAACGCACAAAAAACCACCTTGAAAGCCAACCTCCTTTCAAAATCAGTAAATCGTCTTTCACAACTCTTACGCAATATCTACTTTTGTTTGACTGGCATCAGAAACCATAGGATATTTGATTAGAAAAATTCCCTAATATCTTAAACTTTTTCGTAATAAATTACTTGAAAGTACTTCTTAAGATGTTCCACGTGCAAATTCTAAGAAACTTCTGAAGATACAAAATTAAATAAAGATAGGTAAACCCTTAACACCGTAAAATGATTTCCCTGGAGAAACATTTAAGTTTTCTACAAAGTTATCCATATCAATACTTTCATTTCATTCATTTTTGAATGTGGGTAATCATCAAATGAATCCTCCCGCTCTGGGCGGAGCGGAAGGGAGTGTCAGACTCTTACTGACTAAAACCCATCCGTGTTCCTCCTAACAACCTTTTCGTTCCAGGGCTGCGGTGAGTCTTTCAAACAGATTCCGCAACCCTGGCATCCATATCAATACCCAGGATATTAATCAAGTTATCAATGGTTACAACTTATGTTATCCTAAGTTGACAATCCAATTTCACGTGACAGTTCCCTATGGAAATGTGGGATGAGGCTGATGTCGGCGGCAGGATTGTATAACGATAATATTGCGATGTTATGTGTGTTTTATTTTAAGGAAACCAGGAAAACGTATTCGTTAACTAAGAGCCCTAAGGAGCTTTACTTGAAGTTATCTTGTGGGATAAAATCGGAAATGAAGGCCTTTTTTTTCTAAAACTGACTGCCTTTTTTACTATTGATAGGCACAAGTTTGACCACTATCTCACCTGAAAGTTAGCCATGATGTGGTCGAAGATGGAGCACGCTTCACTTAAAGTAACTTGTTCACTCTTGTAGCTATGAGGAAACACAGACTCTGGTAGGGTATTCCACTCCTTAGCTGTACGCACTATGAATGTGTTCGCCATACATCTTGTAGTCCGATGATGGAGCGGACTAAGCGGAATTAAACTATGCAATTCTGTCTGGCTCCAGTATCAATCGGTGTTTCTCAACCTATTATCAAATTTAGCAATGAATTGGTATGGATTTCATATCCACGTCAATCGAAAGATACATTGAAGATGGTAACCCACAACATGTAACCGCCCGAAGAATTGCCAAATTAAATGGTAGTTAGGTTTATAACTAGCAGTGAACTTCTTTCGGCTGAAATTATAATAAAAAACAATCAACTACTTTATTTGAAAGTTATAGAGATCAGATTCGACTCAACAATCAAAATCAAAAGTCATATAATCAAAATCAGCGCCTTTCGTCAAAATTTACATGAAGACACTAGACAGTCTCCCAAATCGCCCAGCCCGTCACCACTTCCTAGTGCTTAGTATTCAACTTTAAAGGCATTTTCGGAAATCATAAGAAACAACTAAAGTGCATACTAATGATAATAAAAACCATATTGACTTGGCTCGCGAGGTTGTCGACATGTGGGAAGTGGACTCCACAATCATTGTACCGATAGTCGTGTCGGCCAATGGCTTAATAGCCACGAGCCTCGACCAACACCTTAGGAGGCTCTCGTTGGGCAGCTGGATCAAGGGCTTGATTCAGAAAGCGGTACCTCTGGACACGGCTCGCATTGTCAGGAGGTTCCTTTCTCTAGAGCCCTGACCACCTGTAGCTTGGACCCTGTTCCCGATATCGGTGGGCTACTATTTTTATATTTTTAAATGTTTAAACAAATATAAAAATATATATATATTGTAATAATAATATATATTGTATAAAAATATTTAAAAATGTATGAATAAGTAAAGAAGATTAATAAAGGAAATAAAACCACGCCAAATATTAAAAACAAAATCCTACCAATTAACTTCTCAGTATCGGCAAACACCCAATCGCAAAGTAACCCCAATTCGATTGAAGTAATTCCGTCACGAATTACTGAATCGTACGAGTTTTGAAAACAATGTTACTTCACTCCAATCTACTCAATCCAATAGAAACTACTGCGTTATTCTATCAGCTTGAGTTGAAACTGCTGCATTATTCTATCAGCCTGAGTCGATATTAAGTTGCAGTTATTTCATTACATTTTTCAACTTAATTGGAATTTCTTTTTTTTTTTTTATCAGTGTCGTTGTTGACAGCACGGATATCAATTCCATGTTCAGAGAATTTATGTTGTGTATAAACAAAGGCTTTGCTGGATGCAAGCAGGTTTGCTCGGATTTCTAATTAATTTACTTGTTGAAAGAATTGAGTTTCAATGCAGCGTAGCGTTAACGGTTGGTCGTAGGAATAAGTTTTATTTTGATTGCGAGTAATACTTTTAAAGATACAATGTGGTTTGATTACTATTAATAGATTTTTTCTTACTAAATACCAAGTTTATTCATCAGTGAAGAGGGTCCTTGTCGCTCTGGTGATGATAGTCAATTACTTGGCAAGTAAGAGCGTTTGGACTAGGAACACTCGGGAGTACCTATGTCTGTGTGTCTGTCCGTCTGTCACAGCCAATTTTCTCCGGACCCACTGGACCGATAGTGTCGAAATTTAGAACACATATGGACTTTTTTGACCCAAACAGATCCCTGTTTGGGTTATTCAATAAATTAGAAGAAAAATTAAAATTTATCGCCCTCCTTAGCTCCGAAAGTACTAGCTTAAAATTTTGAAAAAAAAATGGAGATAATAGATCTTTGCCTATAGATTATAGGAAAATCTATAAAAAGTCGATAGTGTTAAAATAACATTTAAAAAAAATCGTTCGAAACTCTTTGCACGCGAGTCCGACTCGCACTTGGCCAGTTTTATTAATAAGTACCTACACAAAAAAATAAAGAAAGAAAAATGTTTATTTGGAACTCGCACAAGACACATACAATAAAGTAAAACAAACTGTCATAAAAAATATGTTTACAGAAAATTAATATGTGCGAGGCCAAAAAACACTAGGTATCAATGTCTTTTAGTTTTTTCATGAACATTTAACTACTAGTATGTTTCCAAAGAAAAGAGCCCGTACAAGGGTTTTTAAAACGAATTCCATCGCAAACGGTTGTAAAAATCTGTGCAACATAATTCTTGCCACCCACAAACCGATGGTACCGAAAAAATCTCAACACATAACTCCCCGTAGGCCGAGAATGATCATTCGGGTAACGCAAAAAAGTATATAAATTACCGAAAACAACCGAACCGTCACGATGTTGCCCGAACGCCGCCGAGTGACAAATGCAAGGGTCAACCAGTTGACAGGTGGCGAGCGGACGGCCGAAAAGAAAAATGGCTAACAAAATGGCCGCTGTGGACGTGTCCCGCATGATTATTTTTTTTGCGCTCGTTGCAAGCGTAGATGTATGTTTTATATGGATTAATTTTAAAACAAAAACATTAAAAGATAAATTCTAAATGGCAATACACAATTTAATTCAGCCCTCTGCTAATAAAATAAGCTTATTTACAAAAAAAAATATAAGCAGATTAACATACCTCTACGAATACAGAATTTGAATTTGAAATTATAATCCTAATTAAAACGTTTAATATTCATTCGTTAAAATTGAGCAAACATGAAAACTTGTTACTTTAAGCATGACGCGATCCGTCAGGGCACACAGTAATTAAAAACAACACATACACGCTTAGGTATACAAGTGTGAGTGTAAACAAAGAACGGTTCATACATCAAAGCACCAAGAGAATAAATAAGACACAGCAGTTTGACGAAAATGTTATCCATTAGCGCCACATCAGAGCCTTATTTCGTGGAAATTACAAATTAACACGGGACGTATCCGGACAAATGACGTTACATGAATCCCGTCTCGATCCCGGGATCGCCGGGATCCCGTATCCCGGGCGACATTAATAAAGACCCAGATGTTTGGAGCGGGGCTCGAATACTAATTATCGGAAGGAATAAATGAATTAATTTTTGTAATTAGGTACGAGGGAGAAATGTAAAAATGTGGGACTCAAGTGCTAAGGGACAGGGATTTTGGTTCGGCCCATTAAGTTTTATGATATTTGAGTTATGAGTGTTTTAATCAAAGCGGAGAGGAAAGTGCCAGCTATTTGCATAACGAGATGATTGTTTTGTTTGAGTAGGTTTGGTTAATTAATTTTGACTTTTTACAGTTATTTGGAAGGGATGATAAGCAGGACAGTATTGGAACGAAATAACTTTGTATTGGTAACTAAATAACAAAATAGTGCATTATGATGGAAGTAGGTAATTTTGTCATTACAGCTACAACTGCAATGGCACATGTATCGAACGAAAAGTTTTTAGAAATTTCGTTCGGGAACGACGGAAACGACGTTACAGCGAACGCACTTACTCTTATTTTCGTTACTGTTGAGTTCAGAATTCAGTTTACGTCACAATCAATAAAAACGGTTTCTTTTTAGGGTTCCGTACCCGAAGGGTAACCAACGGGACTCTATTATTAAGCCTCCGCTGTCCGTCCGTCCGACCGTTCGTCCTTCCGTCTGTCTGTCAGAGGACTGTATCTCAAGAACCGTAATAGGTAGAGAGCTGAAATTTCCACAGATTGTGTATTTCTATTGCCGCTATAACAATAAAAATTAAGGTTTATGGTACGGAACCCTTCGTGTGCGAGTCCGACTTGGCCGGTTTTTCTTTTTTCATCCAAGTGTTTTTTTTTTATAATTCACTAGCACTTTTAGCCGCGACTTCATACGCGCATATCCCGTTTTTTTCGTGCCCGTTGTAATTTCGGGAAATCCTCTCTTAGTGCTCCCCTACACTCCCCAAGGAACCTACATGCCAAATTTAGCTTTCTATGACCAGTAGTTTCGACTGTGCGTTGTCTGTCAGTCACTCAGTCATCATCTGCCTAGCCTTTTCCCAACTATATTGGGGTCGGCTTCCAGTCAAACCGGATCCAGCTGAATACCAGTGTTTTACGTGGAGCGGCTGCCTACCAGACCTCCACAACCCATTAACTGGGTAACAGTACTTCTTGGCAAGACTGGAGTCAGATTTACTGGCTTCTGACAACCCGTAACGACTGCCAAAGATCTACAAATGACAGCCGGGACCATCGGCTAAACGTGATTTCCAAGGCACGGAGGAAACTCGTTATCTTAAGATGGTCACCCATCCACAGACCAACCTTGGCAAGCGTTGCTTAATCTTAAAGATCGACCCGTGTGGCTGTAATTATTTAGCCACGAGCTCCTCCAGTCAGTCACTCAGTAACGAAAGAATATTATACAGGGTGGCCAGAACACAACTTTCAACACAATTACGAAGCTGATAATTGTATGAACGTTATAACGAACTCATGGAGATTCAGTTGCAAAAATTTTTATTTTTTTTTTTAATTTGGTCAGATAATTTTTGAAAATTCAGAAACAATCTAAACTATGAAAAGTCGCGGACCAGACATGGGGCTGATTAGGATACCCTAAATTTTATTTTTGGACGTCAATGTTCTGGCCACCCTGTATATTTTAGGGTATGGGTATATTATGGAGGATCTGGCCGACACAAAACTAACCAGTATTTCAGTACTTTTGCTGTTTTGCCACCTTAGTGGCCGTGTCAACAGGAAATTGGGTACACTAACAAATCCTTCGGGCGTGGTCCCGTACACATATTATGATACTATCTTGCTATACGCGAGGGGTTGCACATATAAAGGAAGCTGCTGCGTGGAAAATAAGGAAGGGCTTCTTTGATGAATTGAGAGAACGGAAAATCGTTTTTTTTTGCTTGATTGCTTGCTGACACTATTACTACTATTATTACTTTTTAATGAGGTTTTTCATAAAAAAGACCATAAGATTAGATTAAATACTGGTTTAGCATATTCTAGAGAAGCTGCTAATCATAGATGGCAAGGTTGGCGCACTGGTTGAGGGATTGACAGCTACACTGCGTGTCGCGGGTTCAATTCCCGCACGGAATTAATATTTATATGGCCTACTGATAGTTGTTCCGGGTCTGGCTGTTTATGTGAGATTATATGTATGTAAACGCACTCAGGATACAGGAAAAATTCCTAGTGCGGGGTAAAGTTTCTTTTTTCTTAAAAAAGGGAAATAAAACAGTATTTTAAACAAACATGTGCTGCTTTTCTTAATTAGCCTATAACAGATCCACAGGAACACTTCTTTTAACGCAGAATAAGCACGAGCATTAATCACCACGCTTACAATATGGATTGGTATTCTTACAATAGCAGGTCTAAAAAGGCCACTACAGTACAGTCGTGTAGGATCATAACATTAATTATAAAATAATCTGTCAAATTTCATTTTCAGCTTTATCGCTAAAGCATTAGGTTCAATGTTGGTTGGGGAAAAATTTGACAGTTTCCGGTAGTTTGAATTGCTGGGTGATTCTGCTAATTTGGCCTTTTTAGACCCCCAGTTCCCAAGTAGGCATTATAACTATTTATACAAAATCTTGTTAGAATAGGGTATTTTACTAAAAAAATCTAATTAGTCCGTCTGATACACGCGTGACGTCATCTGGCTTGGTAAATTTCGTACATTTTTAACAAGCCAGATGACGTCACGCGTGTCTTCAACTCGCTGTATCCTCTTTATTTTTTGTTTACGGGAAAAAAGAAAAAATACGTCTCCAATATTTTTTTAAAATCTATCAGACGGACTAATTAGATTTTTTTAGTAAAATACCCCATTAGATGAATACCCACGCACATTAAAAAAGGCTTGTTTTACAAAACCCCAACCCTTTACAAAACTTTTAATGTAGCTAATCTCCATCAATTTCCCAAAACTAACTTCCACAATCTGTCCAAAATAAATCAAATCCCAACGATTTTCGCTCGACCAGTTTGTATCAAAATAATCCTAACTCGGTTATATTTACTTCCTCTAATAAGGCCGGGGAGACGGCCCCGGGCTGCATACAAATTTATTGGCAAAACAAAGTTACTGGCCCCGACACTGTTGACGGGGGACGACCGAGAATCTCGTAGACTCGTGTAACGCAGCCTTTACTCACTATATTAAATAATAAAATACCGGGGGCCTTTTTTAAGGTTCTGATTTTAATAAAGTTGTATTTTTTTGGTGGTAGCTACTCGTAGAAAAGTCGTAAATTCGGAGCGGCCTATGTCCTGGAATAGAGCGAGTTGATTAAAATGTCACGTAGTTGTTCGACTGAAAAATTCTCGGTTATACAACTTTCATTCACGGGGGAATATCGAAGACAAGGAGACCTAAAACATACTGGCCAAGTGCGAGTTCGACTCGCACAATTCGGGAACCAATTTAATTTTTTTCACATGTTATTTTAAAACTACAGATTTCTTAAAGATTTTTCTGTAATCTTTAGGTTTAGAACTATTATCTGATTTTTTTGCAAAATTTTGGGAATCTTCTAAAGATTCGGAAATAAGAGGGATATTGGTAATTTTTGGTCTAATTTCTTGAATAACTTCAAAACTATTTATTTTAAAATTATGAAAAATATATAATTAAAACCCTCACAGTAAGCCCTTTCATTTGATAACACACACACACACAATACAGTTTGAAAAACTTTTTTTTAATTTTCTTTTTTACAGGTGTTCGGAACCCTACAAATAACAAACAATATATGAAACGTACGAGTAGGAATTTGCGACGAGGGCATTTCTAATCAGATTCGAATTATACAGGGTGTCCGGGACATCGTAACGCAAACTTCGCGAAAAGGCTACACCTGATGCCACTAATCAAATTGTGGAAGTCATTAATCTCGCTAATGATCGGTTACAGAAATTGTCATTTTTCGAGCGCGCAATGTATTGTGAACAACGCGATCCAAACGCGCGAGAGCGTTGTACGGAGTACGTACCTACACTTCTTGAACACACTCAAAGCTGCGACGCCGCGCGAGCTTCTGCGTTAAATGTACTTAAGTACCTAAGAATATCGCCTACCTATCGCCGACCACAATATCACATAAAATCATTTTTAATCACTCAGAAATACCTACGGTATCTAATGATGGTAGGAACATGTTTATGCAGAATTCAAGAGAAGAAAAGCATCGACAAGCTATGTCTTTAGTCTCATAAAATCACGATTCCGATAAGGATTGATAAGATAATAAAAAAGAAAACTTGTAAGTAGGTACCTACATTGAGATCCGTTCACGTAAACTAATGAACTATCTAAGTCACATTGACACAACAATAATACCTACCTATCTCATAAAATGAATCATTTTTATCACTCAGAAATACTAACCTGCTAATGGTAAAAACTTGTTTTTGAAGAAATAAGAGAAGGAGCCTTAAGATTAATCTCTTAAAATACTTAATGATTCAGATAAGGATTGATTATAAGAAATAAGCTTGAAGTACCTACCTACATTGAGATCCGGTATCGTAGGTAACTACTGAACCGCCTCACTCACTTAGAAAGTACCTAAGTACCGACGAATAACACCCGTAGCCGACAACAACTGACATGTTTACGCAGAAGTTAAGGAGTCATAAGCTTAACCATGTTCCACAATGATGTACTTAGGTACCGAATCCAATGTCCAATCCAAGGTGACCTTGGTTGGAGCTTGGTTTCCATCCGCGAATTTTGTACCTATGAATTCACCCAAACAAGGTTACCTTGGATGGGTCGCTAGAATACATCCTTGTGGAACATGCTCTCTTAAAATCACGAACGCGATTCTGATAAGAATTGATAACAAAGCCGGCCATGTTCGAGTCGGACTCTCAAACAAAGGGTTCTGTAAGTACCATAACTCAAAAAACACGCTTCTTGTATGCGAGCCCCCGTAAATTACCTAGTCCTATGGACGACGGACGGACAGCGGAGGCTTAGTAATAGGGTTTCGTTGGTTACGCTTCGGCCTACCTACATTGAGATCCGATAATGTAAGTACCTACTACTAACTCACCTTAAGGTCGCTCACCCCTGGGTTCGAAGTGGCCGCCGCCAGCACGCTCGCATATCTGAGCACGGCCCAGTGTTTCAACGTGGACACGGAGCAGAAACTTTGGGTCCTGAGCACACTCCTCACGCAACGTCGCAAACACATGCACGACGCGATTCCTCATCTCGGCTGCGGAAGCGCACTCGGACACAAACACTTGTTCTTGACGTAACCCCAAAGAAAAAATCGAATGGGGTCGAGTCTGGTGAGTGAGCTGGCAATGGCTCCGCGCGGGCCGAATCTACCGATCCACCGATTCCACAAGTCCAGATGACATTTTTAAATCAGACACACAAACACAAAGAGAAAATTAGTTTTGGGATCAAACTAAAACTTATCTTCTCTAACGTCCCGAAAACAGACTTTCACAAAAAGCACACTCGTTCGCGATCAACGTCAACAAGAAACTGGCAAAAATCCATCACGAAATGTTCTTTACGAACTCTCTTTTGATTTCGCCGACATACCTACGTGCAGTACAGTGGCGGAACTATCATGGGTGGTTATTTATTAATTGAATGATTTTTTTTTGTTGAAATACTTAACCATGTAGTTACTTGATCGCCTTCAAGCTGCAAGAAACGGAACCAATTGAGATAAGCGTAAAATTAGGTACTTATTTTATTAACTTAAGCCTTATTATGATTTGTGAAACGTGTGCCTATTAATAGTAAAAACTCCGGGAGTGCCGGCAGAAGTGAAAACTTGAATACGTGCTTCTCTCCCTCCGTCTTACGAATTTTCGACAGGTCACCATCTCACGCATTTTCACTAGGGTCACGTGTCTTGACGCGAGCTTAACATTTTTTTACCCATCACAAAAAAGTGCACAACGTCGCTAAAGAAGCTTACACTTAAAAAAAAAAATCTCGGTCAGGTGTCACCATCACCACTAAGCGAGACACTGAACCGCCCCTTACACTCTGTTCAACAGAATAGGTACCTAGATCGGCTCGATTGTCGGCATGTCAAAGAGCGCGCTACGTATTGCCGCTATAAGAAAATACGATTTGGCGACACAAAACAAAATAACCGATTTGCGTCTTTAAGCAATTATTTTAATGTTGGAAATCGCTTACTTTATTTTGTTGTGATACGTATTATTTTCTAATGGCGGCAGTCTTTAGACGGTATTTTTGAGCGGTGCCTTTGACATGCTCACTCGCAGGTACCTACTTGGCATGCGTTGACCTTTCGTTTGAACTTTGCACAGCTGATAGCTACCTAATTTGAAGTTTTATTTACATTGCTTTTTTTTTTTTAAATAGTGAATTAATGACTTTTTAATTAAAAATCTTATTGGGTTAGGTCAGAATAACGATTATGAGCAGTCTAAAGTAAAAAAAACTCCTAAAAAATATGAAAAAATGAGGAAAAAGCCGACGAAAAATTCCAACTCCAGGGTGTCCAGAATCATGTCCTGGACCCCTGGAAATCGTTTGTGCGTCGATGTCAGATACACCCGGTATAGTGTTAATGAAAGTGGACATGGTTCTCTTTTATGAATTTAGTGATAGGCATTGGAATTGCATTAAATAAACGGCGATGAAAATAACGATAGGTGGACATTCACGCAAAACAAGTGTATGATATTTTTTAAAGGATGGGATTTTATCAAATGAGAAGCTCGTGGCTAAAGAATAACAGCCGCACAGGTCAATCTTCAAGGATAAGCAACGCTTGCCAAAGTCTTGGTCTGTGGATAGGTGACCATCTTAACATACCGAATTTCCTCCGTACCTCGGGAAGCACGTTAAGCCGTTGGTCCCGGCTGTCATTTGTAGATCTTTGGCAGTCGTTACGGATAGTCAGAAGCCCGTAAATAAGACTCCAGTCTTGCCAAGAAATACCGTGTTACCCATTTAATGGGTTGTGGAGGTCTGGTAGGCCCCCGCTTTACGTAAAATACTGGTAATCTGCTGAATCCGGTTTGAGTAGAAGCCGACCCCAATATAGTTGGGAAAAGTCTAGGCAGATGGGATATCATCAAATGACTCCTTCCGCCATGGGTGGAGTTGAAGAGAGTGTCAGAGTCTTACTGACTAAAACCCATCCGCATTCATAGATGAAAAAGGCTGCACAGAACCGAAGTAATATTCCCTTGTTAAAAACCCCTAAAAAGAACCCTAAGTAGTGATCAATGGAACCCTATTACTGAGCCTCTGCTGTAAGTCCGTCCGTGTATTTGTCTGTCAGCAGCGGCCTGTAGGTATCTCAAGAACCGTAATAGGTAGACAGTTGAATTTTTCACACAGTTTTTATTTCTATTAACCGCTTTAACAACAACAACAAATAACAAGAAAAAAAAACAAATAACAAAAAAAAAGGGTGTGTTTTTCGGTTTGTACTGAACGCTTCGTGTGAGAGTCCGACTCGCACTCGGCGGGTTCTTCTTTCTGATATTAATTGATTTCACGTCATAAAGCTTAGCAATCTGCCGATTTCATCAAAGAATGTTTTGATTGACGTAAACAAATTATACATTGTTTTATCGCGCGATAAATTAACGTGGAATATTTAAATCCTTATAAAGAAAGCAACAAGAAAGTTGGAGGATTGCTGATAGCGATTTTCTGTTCACTAGTAACGTCTAATTAAATAATCGGAAAATAAGTTTTCATAATGGAAAATTCATATATCATTCTGCTTCTAAGTCGGACACTCTTGTCAGAGTGGTCGTGGTTGCGCAGATGAGGAACAAGGATATGAGATGTTCGGTGGGTCCTCGTCTTTCCCAAGAACTGCTCTCTCAGCGATGCGCTTCCATTTCTGCCGGTTGGTCGCGTTACGTATACAGTGGACCATACTGGACTCGTTAGTTTTTTGACTCAGGTCAGTCCAGCGATTTGGTGATCAACCGCTTGCTCTCTTGCCGTCCACTTGGCCCTGAATCACCTGTCTCAATATCATTATGCTATCAGACAACAATTTTGCTTTTCCAAAATTCTTTGTGTTGGTTTTTCTCGCCAATCCATTAAGAACGAAAGCAAGTCTCATAGCAGCGTTTTCAAGGCTTCCTTAGGTTAAGTAACCCGTCCATCGGTCTTATTAAAAACTATTTGAAATACTTACAGGTGCCGTACTAGTACAGATTTTCGTCTTGAGACTGTGCCTCAGTTTCCCAACATAAATAATCGATTTCCTAATTCATGCTTAAATAACAAAATACATTTCTTCCCCAGCCACAATCCATCAAGCACACTTAATCGCTTCCACCGCGCACTGTGTCCGTACCCTAACCCGCTATTTTCTATAACGTAATGAATCGCGCGTCACTACCAGCGGTCACCTCCTTCCAAATTAATTTCCCTTTCTTTGTGATCGCTTTTCGTCCGTCAAAACGGGCGCCATTGAAAACATAAACATGTTTTCTACATTTTGTTTTTTATACAAAGAGTTTGTGGCAAAGAGTTGTCGTAGTTATTTATTGTATTTGGTTTTAGGGTCCTGTATAAATTGAGTCTACACTGCAGCGCTCTGAGGGAGTGAGAGAACGTTGGTAAGAAGAGAGAAGACCAATTGGACGACCACCATGAGGACCAACGGGACCTTTATAGTGTGTGCGACAGAAAGACAGACAGTTTGTCTTTCTGTCGCAATTAATTATTATATTCCTACTTGTTCATCTCCAGAGTCTGTTTCCTGATAGCTACAACCTGGGAGTCTTTAAGTCAAGAGGGAATAGGTTACTTCTAGAAAAGCGTGCTCCATCTTCGACCGCATCATCGCTTACCATCAGGTGAGATAGTGGTCAAGCGTCCTACTATCAATAGTAAAAAAAAAATATAAATTATTGTCATTTGAGCTGAAAAACGACCATTGATGGACAAAGGCTTCCTCCATGTGCCCTACGTCGATCAATTCTGTGCGTCTTATAGTCACCTGATACCCGTGGCTTTTTCACTAGGTCATCGATTCATTTCCTACTTCATATTTAATTAAAATTATGAATTCGAAAGTGTATATGGTTTTGTCCAGCTCAATGACAGATTTTGAAAATTTTGTTTGGCTTGTATAAGGACATAGGATACCTACTTTCTTGCTGTAACATTCATCATCTGCCTAGCCTTTTCCCAACTATATTAGGGTCGGCTTCCAGTCAAACGTAATTTAGCTGAATACCAGTATTTTACGCGGAGCGGCAGCCTACCAGACCTCCACAACCCAATAACTGGGTAACACGGTACTTTATGGCAAGACTGGAGTCAGATTAACTGGCTTTGACAATCCGTAACGATTGACAAATGGCAGCCGGGACCAACGGCTTAACGTGCTTTCCGAGACACGGAGGAAATTCGTTATGTTAAGATGGTCATGCATCCACAGATCAACCTTGGCAAGCGTTACTTAACTTTGGAGATCGACCCGTACGGCTGTTATTATCTAGCCTTTCTTGCTGTAACATTGCGGAATAATTTTCGACCATCACGCGGGCAAACCTGCAGAATAATGCTAAAAATTTAAGCAAGCACGGAACCCTTACCTAGGTCGTTCCACTCGCCAGATTTTGAAATAAAAGGCTTTGTGAAAGAGTTGACTTTGTCGATATTTTTTTTGTTTTTTTTTTTAAATAGAGTAACAATACGCTTGTTCCGATGAAATGATTTACTGGGAACGGTTTCAATTTATTAGCGATTCGGCGACGGACTGACAAAGGACCTCTGTTTGGCAATATGTTACAGGATGCCAGTTTTGTTGCCAAAGCTTTTTTTTAGCAATTTTTTACGAATACTATTGTTTTATGGACTCTCTCATGTAATCAATTTATTTTTATGAAAAAAATTTGTTAGCTTTTCTGGAAGGTGTGTTTTGTTTTTCAGGAAACGGATTATTGGGGCCCGTTGTGCTGAATTTTTTATAACTGACTGTCGGAAACAATTTGATACCAATTACAGCGATATTGTTATTTTATCAACTTGGGTCATGTTTAAGCGCTTTGATGAGACTTTATTTGGATTCGTTGACAAATCCTTAGGAAAAAAGAGTTACCTAACACGTTTTCGAGTTCCAGTCGATATCACTGACAGAATTTAAATTTATTGAGAGCCAATTGGGTGAGTGTACCCAAAAGCTCCACGGTCTCATCCAACAGGCCCCTTCTACTATCGGACATCCAGACGCACTGCAAGCTACCATCCCTATCTTGTTGCTATTCCACCAATTCGCACTAAGCGTTTCCAAACGTCTTTTATAATGCGCACAGTAAAGGAGAGGAACTTTCTGCCTGCGTATGTGTGTCCGAACGCTTAAAACCCTATTTTTTCAATGTTAGAGTGGACAGCCGGCCAAGTGCGAGTCGGACTCTCACACGAAGGGCTCCGTACAATAAACATTAAACACAACACACTCCGTAAAATTTTTATATGTTGTTATAGCGGCTATAGAAATACACAATCTGTAAAAATTCAACTGTCTACCTACTACGGTTCTTAAGATACAGCCCGCTGACAGACAGACGGACGGACGGGCAGATGGACGGACGGACGGACGGCGGAGGCGTAGTAAAAGGGTTCCGTTGGTATCCTTTGGGTGCGGACCCCTAAAAAAGAGCCTCTTTTCCACTTGCAAATCTTATGAATTTTGTCATACCTTTCAACCAACATTACTCTTTTCTTCTGGGCACGCTCGCTCCACCATAGACCTCATCTACCGCTTTCCATCAAGCGTGATTGTGGTCAAGAGCATGACCATTAAGAATAAAATTTGAAAAAGCAGTAAGTAAACTGTTGGGGACAAAACTCGCTCAAGTTCTTTCTTCCACACTCTGAACTAAAACAACAACAAATTTTCCATCGATCCGCAAATCCAACAATCACTTAAGGCAACATCCCACAGTTCTATTTTCCTTATACGAGTCAGCAGATAGCGACCCCATCAATTAAGGCCCCCATAAACAGGCCATGGCGACCCCATAACAATTGTGATAAAAGTTAACAGCGCTATGCATAATTTTTCTATGTAAATGGTTTTGAATGAACCTTGACATTATACAGGGTGTTGGTTAAATTATTGGGCTTTTTTGGGGTGATTCATTAATTGTGATGGGGTTCTTAATAGGGAATAATGGGATTTAATAGGAAAGGCTTACCTGTGCCAGTAAAAGCTGTCATTATTTACAGTTGTGCGACGTTACAGGGTTTCCTGTAGGTAACACTAGTAAATCCGGCTTATTTTATTTTAAGTTGGATTATATTATACCTAATGTGGATTTGGTTGAAACTAGTCAAACAAATTAATCATGGCCTGGATTAGAATATTTGATATTTTTTAGCTACGGTGGAACCTTCTTTTGGGGTACTAGGGATAATGCATGATATTTATTTATTGGCAGGATCGATCTTGTGTACCTATAGAGTGTCGTATTATAAATTCTATTTTTGTTCGACATACTTCATCTGCCTAGCCTTTTCCCAACTATGTTGGGGTCGGCTTCCAGTCAAGCCGGATTTAACTGATTTGTCGAGGAGTGGCTGTCTGCCAGACCTCCACAACCATAAACTGGGTAACACGGTACTTCATGGCAAGACTGGAGTCAGATTTTTACTGGCTTCTGACTATCCGTAACGACTGCCAAAGATCTACAAATGACAGCCGGGACCAACGGCTTAACGTGCTTTCCGAGATACGGAGGAAACTCGGTAAGTATGTTAAGATGGTCACCCATCCACAGACCTACCTTGGCAAGCGTTGCTTAGCTTTGCTGCGTATTATATAGCCACGAGCTCCTCATTTTTGTTCGATATAGTCGTTACTGTGTTATTCACTAAAAAACTCCAGGC